>CM031613.1:40396051-40416051 GCA_018398815.1 Conus ventricosus
GAGCACCACAATTCCACTCTACAACCTTGGTTTGGTGTCAAATTTGACTGTATAGAAACAGGAAGACATCAATTACATGTCTTGGAAGAGCACAACAAGTCACAATCTACAAATTGGCTTTGGTGTCAATATGATGTATTAGAAACACGTGGCAGACAATGTCATGGACGCGACACAATCACTAACACGCAAATTTATCAGACTTCCTGCCTTAATGATGGAAGACTTCAATTGAAAACTGTTACTAGAGGTCGTAGAGCCACACAGTTCCACAGCGCCGCTGCATCATCAGGGCATTCAGATACATGGCACGTACACTATGTCTATGCAGCCCTGTGAGCAAGTCATGTGACGCCTGCGATTCCTTGGTTCCAATCCCTCCCTGCATTGTCAACTACACAAGCTCACCACTGTCTGCACATAAAAAGTTTTTTTTTTTAAAAAGTTTTACTGCAAACCATGATCTCTATAAGCCCACTCAAATTCAACTCGCACACTCAATACATAAACAAAACATATTAGTTGGTTATCAATTGCAGCAAACTGAATTCATGTCAAACGGATCCAGAAAGGCATTGCTGACCATAAAATTCAATACATAATGTCATCTATATGATAAATTGAATGAACAATGTAACAAATCTGTGCAGGATTTTGTTGAGAAGCAAATCTTTTTTTTTTTAATGCTTTTTTTTTCCAAGGAACAATAACAAAAGGATTACCTTTTGCATCAGAATAAACATATGTTCAAAGACCCATGAACAACTTAACTTTTCCAAACCTTGTCCATTGTAAGTCTATTTCAGTTCATTTTTCATCTGGCTCAATAAAATATGGAAATAACAAAGAACACATGACAAAGTGAGCACACAACCAGTGATCTTGCTATTGACACACCACACACACACCACACACACCACACACACACACACACACACCACAGCCCTGATGTGGCCCTTTGCGGTCGGCTGGGCTATAAGCAACATTATCATGATCTTTATCTTACACACCACCCCCACATACACCCCCACACTCACACAAACATTGCCATCTTTATTTTCACATCACGTAATAACTCCTTTTCTCCTAGTCCATGCTATTCATATTGAGTAAAATAATCTTAGAAGCACGCTTTTTAAGCCATGAAACATACTTCAATTGCATACAGTTTACAAATGACAACAAAAATGTCATAGTAAGTCTCTGTACCACAATGAAAACCTGTGAGAAAACTGCCAACGAACCTTACCCCTTGAATTTTCTTGTCTCACTCTCAGGCCACCACGAATTACTAGCAACTCAGTGCAAGCACTACAGTAAAACGGATACCCTATCCCCAGATGTATGAGTCAATCACAATAATGTCTGTAAAATCTTAGAAAAAAAAACTTAAAATCCATAACATTAAGTCAGTCAAAGGTGTACGTTACTGACCAATAAATGGAATGAAAGCAACCATTTCAACATATCTGAATTTGGATTGGCCCAACACACACATGCCACACAGAGACTGAATGACTGACTGACTGGACTGCATGCCAGATTGATTGATTGATTGATGAATGCTTGCTTGATTGCATTGATGATTATCTTTATTACTTGATTGATCATCTTTTTTCCCAACAGAACAGAAGTTCGAGAAGGTGCTGGTTTCCATCTGGCCAGAGAAAGAGAGCGAGTGTGAGGAGAGAAGAGAGCGAGAGAGAGGAGAGAGGGCCGAGAATGAGCGGGGAGACAGAGGAGAGAGAGAGGGGAGAGAAGGGGGGGAGACCACTGGAGAGACGCGAGGAGAAAGAAAGCACAGAGAACCCCGAGAGGAGAGAGAGACGAAAAACCCAGAGCGCGAGGAGGAAGAAAGAGAGAGCCCAGCGGGGAGGGAACGTTGAGAGAGACAGGGAGACCAGGGCCGCAGGGGACAGACAAGACAGACACACCCCGACAAAGACAGAGTCAGATGAGAGAGGGCAGAGAGAACCCCAGACCCGACCAGAGAAGAGGGACAGCCAGATGATAGGATGAAGTACAGAGACAGCGACAGAGGACAGATACAGACAGAGACAGACAGAGACAGAGACACACACAGGCACGTACAGAGAGAAAGCCGCGAGCGATGCGAGAGTAGAGGAGAGAAGAAGCGAGGACGTAGAGGAGAGATGGGAGAGGAAAGAGAGCGCGAGCGATGAGTGAGGAGGACGAGAGAGAATGTGAAGCAACAAGCACATAAAAAGAAAACTGTTTCTTTGCCCTTTCGTTTAGTCCGGGTTTTTAGATTTCACAATCAAAGGTAGGCTAGTTTGCCATATGTTGCCCAAGTGACGGGGAAACAGATTGTAACACCAAACCAGATTGAACACTTCCCCCCTGCCCCCCCCCTTCTCTCTCTCTCCTCTCTCGCTCTCTCTCTCTCTCTTCTCTTCTCTCTCTCTCTCACACACACACATCAGAGAGAGAGAGAGAGGAGCGAGAGAGAGAGAGCCCGATAATGGGACAGGCGGGAGATTTGCAGAGCCAGCTCTCTCGACCAAAGTGACATTGTTCACACGCCTTGCCTACTGCCGGATATTGATAGTCCTAACGGACGTGAACGTCCTGACATGTTTCATTGTCTCCGTGTATCATCAAATCGGGAAACATACATCACAATACCCCCCCCCCCCCCTCTCCGACCTATATTGAAACACACAACACTCTTACGCCCAAACAACTATCCTCATCATAAATCCCCATCCCACCTCCACTCCCCCTCCCATCCAAACCAGCAACAAACGTAATTCGCGCCGTTTACATACAAAAACCGGTCAACTGATTATCATTAATGGATCAACTTTTGATCTCTTCCACCTCACGCATCCATCCTTAACCCCCTTCTGCTCCTTGATCTATACACACACACCACACACACACACATCACGCCCGTTTCTTCTTCTTCTTCCTTCCCTAAAGCGGTGATTCACTCAACAAAAATGAGTAGGTAACAAGGCGCATGTTGTAAAAAGAAAATGCGACTCAAATGCGGTTCGTTCCTTACCTTTCCCCTTCCTCCACGGGCCGCATTTTCACCACCACCAAAGCACACGAGACTGTATGGTCGCGACAGTGCCGCAAAAAACGTGCGTCATTGCGTCACCCTTAGTCGGGCTACCGGTACTCTTTGCTCAGGTTGTCTTCTCTTTGTTTTTTTTACCTACGCTGCACAAGTCAGTCAGTCAGAGCTGCGCCACGTTTGTGACAGACACGAACGCCCGCTTGACCAAGGCCCCCCGCAGCCGACGCTCGATGTGTGTCGCGGTGTGTGTTACCGGAGGTTGCGTGTTCTCGTGAGGGCGGGTTTCAAGAGCAAATCAGTGCCGGAGCAGAGTGTTGGGAACACAGGCGTCAGAAAGGATTTTTTTTGTTTCTCTTCCTTCATCGCGAACCCCCCTTCTCTCTCTCTTCTCTCTCTCTCTCTCTCTCTCTCTCTCTCAATCAATCCTTATCATGCACACACACGCACGCACGCAAGCACGGACGCCCCCCACGCACGCACGCACCCACAACACACACACACCACACACACACCCAACACACACACACTTCCTCACCCCCACACACACACATATTCTCTCTCTCTCTCTCTCCTCTCTCTCTCTCTCTCTCTCTCTCTCTCTCTCTCTTCTCTCACGCACCGCCCGCACACCCATACACACACCCACACACACACACAACCCACACACACAACACACACACACACACACACAAACCCCAGGTTAAGGCAGCGAGGTTGCTGGTTTGGTGGCTGGCGCGTTCTTTTATCTTTTCCTCGTGAAGTATTATATATTACGTTAGTTTGATGTGTTGTGTGTGGTGTGTGAGTACGTGCGTGCGTGTGTGTGTGTGTGACGTGTGCTGTGTTGTGGTGTTGTGTGTGTGTGTGCGTGCGTGCGTGCGTAGCCGTGTCGTGACGTGCGAGAGTGTGGTTTGTGAGCATGTATAAACTTGACGGGAGTGTCCCCTTCAACATGCTGTGCCCGATATATGCCTTGGCCTCTAAGTTCCGAACTATCGGGCTGTGGCTATCTAACGTTCACATGTCCTGGGCTCTGACCTGGTCCTTGAACCGCGCTGCTGGCTGCTTGGATTTTGTTACAGTCCTATAAAGTCGGAGAGGTTATCCATCCTAGAATCTAAGATCTGTTTTGTAATACATATAAGCATTTTTTTTCATCGGCTGCATCAGAGCTACAAGCAAGTTAAAAAGGGACCTGCATGTGTCTACGACGCCTGCAGGACCAATGGAAACTAGAAGACTGATCTGTATGAAACGTAAATGCTGCCTGGAACCAAACTTGATATTTTAAAACGAGAGATAGACATAACAAAATGCGAAATCTTTTCTATTGTAGGTAAATGGGTAAAACGCCAGCTTTCTACACACCAAGAACACACACACGAGCACACAACAAACAAAACAACACAACACAAAACAACATCACCATGAGCACAATTGCAGGAACACGAGAAGGAACCAACAAACACGCTTGTAACGAAGAACAAAACACACGCCACGAAAACAAAAAACAATAACATACCGAGCAAACGTGATAACGGTCCCCAATAAATGGAATAATTAATTTTAAATTCAAAGGAAGAAAGAAAAACCGCACCGCACGCGCGCACACGGCACACACACCCCCCACACAAACACCACACCCACACACACACACCAACACACAGAGCGACCGAGCCACCACCAGGTCCGCCAGGACAGACCGACAGGCAGGAGGCAGGCAGGCCAGGCATACAGACAGCTGAAAACAATGTCGATCGATGTGCCATGGCCTATCTTTAAGTGCCGCTAGTTCTCAAAGCCCGATAGAGGCCATCTGGGACTCAGTGGTACTACAGCTGGGACTAGCGACTCATCCTTATCTCAGCTATTCCATTAGGTCCCAGCTCCAAAAGGACCCAGTACTAATAGGATCCGGTCCCATCGGTTCATTTTCAAAAGTGTCCAACTACTAATAGTGCCAGTCTTATTATGTTCCAGTTCCTAAAGGCTCCCATACCAATCGGTGTCCAGACTAGCTATATTCCAGTTCAGAAAGGCTCAATTCAATAGGGCCAGACTCGCTAAATTCCAGTTCATCAACGGATCCAAAACCAATCGGGCCCAGTCTTATAATGTTCAGTTCTAAAGGATCCACTTTCCAATAGGGCCCAGTCTTAATATGTTCAGTTCCTAAAGATCCATTCCAATAAAGGCCAGACTGTCACGCAACGAATGACACCAGGTCGCCTCCCGTGGACACATGAGGAGTGTGACCCGTCCCAGTGCAGGTGGCAGTGACGTGAAGTGCGTGAATCCTGGCCGGAATTTGTACCTGTTAACACTTGGAGGGGGCGGGAGGAGAGTGTTCAAACTCGTCGGAATAGTGCGTAATACGTGTGTAAACCTAACGCTCGTGAAACTGGAGATTCTTTACGATTGTGTCAGGGGCAATTCGTGACCTGTGCGAGCTGTCTCTTGAGGTGTCCCGAGGTGAATCGGAGTTACGTGGTGTGTCTGCAAGTAAGTCCGACAACTGAGGCGTTTATCCGCGGAGGTTGGGTTGGCCTCGTGCTCCTGATTGTTTCTGCCGTTGGGCGGCAGGAGTCTTGGTATGCCCTCAGACCGATTTTGAAGGTTTGGTACCAGAGAAGACGGTCGGTGTTACGGTGGTTCGCGACGGGTTCTGCATGTACCAGGGCGTTGGAGGTCTGGCAGAGTCCCGCGACTGCGGGTGTCGTCCAGAGTGTCGTCCGCGTCTTGACTGTCGGCCTTGTTGGTGTTAAGCGACCGGGGTTATGCACGTACCAGGGCGTTGGCTGTCTGGCAAGGTGTCCCGGCGATGAGGGTTGTGTCCTTTGTGTGTTCGTTCCGTGTTGGTCCCACCGGTGGAGGTGTTAAAGTTAATGGAATAGTCTGGACGGGCTGTGTCGTTGGTAGTTAGTAGATATCATGGTTTCATCAACATTTGTGTTTCAGTTCCCGGACGGGAGGATATCCTTTTATTTTTAGATTTTTATTCGCAACGATTTTTTAAGTGATTTGGCTAAGAGGAGGAGGCTTTACAATGTAGCACGGACAGTTTGAAAGAGAAGAGAATAATTTAACGTCGGGGGAAAAACGTACATATTGGGAATGAAGTAATGGCATTCCGGTTTACACGGATACAGATAGGTGGATGTGTTACAGCGGTTATTGATGTGCTAAAGACCATATGTTAGTTGTACCGGGGTCAGTGGTCGCTGGTGTACAGAAATATGGATTCAAGTATGAAAAAGATTGGAATCTTTACTGAGTGTACGTGGTCTCGAGAGGGCCGGGAACTATTATCATACGAGGACTGATCACGCGGGGCAGGGCAGGTACGGCGGACAGACTGCTTGTGACTGTGTTCTGGGCGTGTGTGAGGGTTCTCGATTAGGTGGGGTGGTCGGTACTCGGAAAGAAGGTCTTGTGGAAGTTCACTTTTGGCGTTTGCGCTCGGAACAGCAACAGGGTGGATGGCGGCACAGGACCTTACGGATCATTCTATATTCACTCTAGAATTGTTTTTCTTTTTATTAAACTTATTATTAAACTGATATGCAGGTTGCCCTCCTGATTGTGTTAAATACAATCAAGTAGTATTAGTTAGCATATTTGGGTATATGTTATTATGATATCGCAAATAGAGAGAAAAAATAGCAGGCGATAATATAAAGGTATGAGCTCATTGGAAATTGTGCCTCAGACGCTCCATTTGATGTATATATGTAAGTATGTGGTTGATTTCAGTCGAACGGGGGTGCGTCAGTATACAAAGAGGTTTCCGCCAGCATGTGGTTGTCAGTAGATAATGTTAATAAGCCGCGTTCGGACATCCTTGTCCCGAGATTCTGTAATTGGTGATTGCCCCAGCGCTTGAAAATTTCCGATGACACATTGAAGGATTATGCTTGTGCTTGCTAGAATGAGGATAAACGGTTTCCATTCTATTATTTTGGTATTGCTCTGAAATGTGTATAGTTCTATCAAGTATTGGTACTAAGTAATTTGATCCTGGAATTGTGACCGATACTGGGGTCACGAACGGAAGGATTGTTAGTAGGTTCGTTGGACGAGAATATGATTTCTATACTACCTATATCATCCTTGTATTAGAGGACCCCGATGGGAAAAGAAGTCGTGGGAGGTTGTAACTCAGCCGTCTTACTCCCTTTTAATGAAGGAACGGTTCTCAATCAGTTCGGGCTGTTGACGGAAGTGGAGAGTTCAATGGAAATTGGTTTAAATGTGGTAATGAACATTTTTGGAGTGAGAGAATCTTGATGTCAGTCCAGGTGGGCCAGGTTGTATACGTCATGACTATAAATTTCCAATAGCTGTCGCACATTGGGGTAGTGCCATGTAAACACAGAGACCATTAACTTTAGTGAAGCAACAAATTAAGAAAAACTGTCTACTTCTGTGGTAGAATGACATTTCCTTTTGCACAGGGTTCGGGATTTTTATGTAACCTCCCTACACGGCAAATCCGTGAGGGTCGCGCCTCTCAGGGGTGGGAGTTTGGCACCGCCATCCCCACTGTCCATCCCTGCCCACTTCTCTGCCGGAGTGGGGACGCACCCGGAGCCCGGCAGGATGCGTTCCGGTTCGGGACGTCATTCCACCCTTCCACAGTCCGAGGGCCTGTGTGGCAGTTCCTTGACTTCACTGTTTCTTCAGTGGAGGCAAGCGACTTGAGGGCCCACCGCAGTATCCATCCAGGCGTGTTGACTCGCGGGGAGTGCGTGGTGCCCGGATCGGGAGGAACCGCGTTCTCGACGTGTCCCACGTTCCTCTCCGGTCTCGTATCAAGGCGCTTCAGTGAGGTTTGTGTTTTGGCGTAGTGCATAACGGTGTCGGCGCGCCGTCAAGCAGACGCCGTTTCCATAAACCTTTCGGGACGCTGTGTAGCCCGTAGTTGTTGCTTTTTTTGTGTTGTGGTTTTGTTTTTTTTTTGGCCGACGTATTTTTTCTTTTTGCTGTGACAGTACCCGCCAGGGACTTCGGATGAAGAATTGAAAATAGCCATTGGCGTGCGGACATTACCTGAACAAATTGGTGTTGAAATTAGGGCCGCTCGTTAACGCTTCGTTGGGTGTCGATGGTTGACACCGGCCCCTAAAAAATTAGTATAAAGAATACATTTGGAAAAGAAAAGACTTGCGTGGGCATTCGGGTTTATGACATATCAACCTTGCTTGATATTTCCTCCGGGCTTACCAGGTGATGTTGATTTTCAACCTGTCCACCTCTGGTATGGCCTTTTAGTGGTGACGTGTGTATCTGAGCCTCCTGAGGAAGGGTCGTTTAAATGATATGTGACAGTACAAGCATGCCACCGGAACTGCAGAAGGGGCCAAGCGATGATCTCGTGAATGTCGAAAGGTACTAATGGTAACATCGATAGAGGCGCTTGTTTAGGGATTGTTTGTTTATTTTTGCCCTGTGTGGGTTAGATATATCTAGAGGTCTGGTGTGTTTCCTCTGCATTTCTGTGGGTGAGTGAGTGTGTGAATGCACAGCAAGCCTTCGATTGTGCACCGTATTTTCTTAGTGTGTGTGTTTGTTGTAAGTGGCGTTATTACTCAGTAAAGGTTGGGAAAGGGGGTGGATATAATGGAGGGAATATTTTAATACATATATCCTGTCTAACTGTCTATCCAGTGCCACCGACCCCATTATGTTCGTTCCTAAAGGATCCAAATTCCATGTAAGGCCCCCGCCCCCAAATGTTTAGTTCTAAAGGGTCCAGTACCAATAAGATATTCCGCTTGCAAAGGGATCCAGTACACTAAGCCCAGAACCCATTATGTTCCCGTTGCACAAGGGTTCAGTCCCATTAAAAACCAGCCAGCTCCCATTAAGTTCCAGTTCCACAAGGGTCCGAACAATAAAACCCAGACCCCATTATGTGTTCGTTGCCCAAGGGTCCAGTACCATGCAGGCCCAGACCCATACTGTTTCCAGTACCTAAACAGATCCAGTTCCATCAGGCCCAGACCCATGTGTCCAGTTTCCAATAGGATCCAGTTCAAATACTGCCCACGCTCAATAGGTCCCCGTTCCAGTAGGGTCCCAGTACCACTAGTGCCTAGCGACTTAGGTCCAGTTTCCAGTAGGGTTCCAGTACCACTCGAGCCTAGCCGCCTTAGGTCCCAGTTCCGTGGGTCCCAGAACCAATAGTGGCCTAGCCGCCTTAGGTCCAGATTCCAATAGGCCCAGTACCAGTGCGGTCACTTACAGTTAGGTCCCAGTTCCTCAGTTTTCATCTCCATGAGGTCTGTCTACTCGTTTAAGCATAAACTCCCATCAAATCTACATAGATGCTTCACTCTATCTGGTGGGTTCTTCGCGTAATTTTATAGTACTTTCTCTCCCATCTCTCGGGACACCCCACCTCAAAAAAAGTACGCACAGCATCTCTCTCTCTCTCTCTCTCTCTTATCTCTCTATACTTCTCTGTGTCTTTTTTGTGAAAAACTGTCTTCCTCGTCGATTTGTGCCTCTGTTCCTTACTAACCCAAGCCTTCTCATAATCCCACTGTCCAGGACATCACGATTTGGACATCTCCATGTATTCATTTAATAATAAGGTCATGAATCTCAGCCACTCTCACACAGTCACCCATCCCGATAAAAGTATTTGGCATAAGTGAAACAAGGTTAGACTCTCGCCTAACAGCTACCTTTTAGCTTCCAGAATACACCATAGAGAACGACGCGACAGTGATCAACCCCAACATACGGCCTAGCGTATACATCATCAATCAATTGCACCTTACCGACGCAGCACCTGATCTTGAACTAATACTGTCGAATTGTATCTGGAATGAACTAAAATACACCAAAAATCACCGCCCATTAATAATCGGACATTTCTATAGGACACCATCTTCCCACATCCGAATGGTTTGACAACTTTGTACAATGATGGATTGGATCTGTCACAAACAATTCAATAAATATGTTAGGGACATCTAATATTGATTCTGTAAAACAACAGAACCAGCTTGGACAAGTACACTCTCCCTTCATCCTTCATCAGTTCGTACAACACCAAACGGCGCACCCTTACCCCCCCTGCGACACTTATTGATCATGTATACTCTAACAACAAAACCGCCAAATACTAGATGTGTTTCAATGGGTACATTCTGGTATTAGTGATCATGTCCAGTCATTGCCCGTGGTCCTTTAAGCTCCCAAAACCACACCACCGGTCACACGACCATACCAATACCGCTCTTTCAAAAGTTTACTGAGCAGACCTACCTCTATGACTTAAACGTTTTCCCATTTCACTTAACTATAATTACTCAGGAGACGGATGATGCCACTGTCCTTCTGTACCAAAACATTCCTCACCATCCAAATAAGAACCGCGCCGTTACATCAAAACAGAGTTAGGGCCTCACGCGTGAACCGTGGTTACTCCAGACTTGCAGCAAGAAATGGTACTACGAGACCAACTCCCAAGGCCGGCCCCATAGTTTGTACGAATCAAGAGGAGAGAACCTTTGTTCCAAAAACGAAGTAGAAAAACGGCCCAAACGAGACTACTTCAGTTCAACATGATAACGGATGCAACCTTCACAGCGCCAATGTGGAGGGCAATCCCACTAAGTCACGCAACAAGCGTACAAATTCAAAACTTCCTCAGGCACCACCCACACCCGGACAATTTAATACCACTTTTGTCATTACTCAGATACCCTTATCCGCTTCACAGTATAAGAGCACCAAATGAATATACATGCCGACTTCCCTAATCTCATTATGCACACAAAAACCTTGGATCGTCACTCAATTAAATTCCCATCTTGCGTACATGAAGTGGTAAGACAATAGCGCACTTAAAAAATTAAAAAATCCATGGGTTCCAGATAACATACCCACCATGTCATCTCAAACTCGCTCTCCCTTACAGTGTAGGGAGGTCTTCTTACTCACATATATAAATCTCTCATTGAAACTAATGTTTTCCCTCAGGCGTTCAAAAAACGCAAAGTAAATCCCCCTTCCAAAATCAAATGTTAGTCGGACCAACTAATATTCAGACCTATATCCTTACTATCGATTCTATCCCACCCTTGAACGACACATACACTCCAGTTAATCTCAGTTAAGGAGGAAAAACAAACTATGTCCCCCACTCCAATCTGGGATTCCGCATAATCACTCTGCCACACAGCATTATCCGATGTGGATCATGGCTTACCAACTCTATGCTCCACTACAAATGACAGGGGTTGTCTTACTTGATTCAAAAAGGCTCGTTTTGAATCTTGTTGATCCTCCATTCTTCTAAAGAAACTAATCTGTCTCCTTGAACACACCCCGACACTCTCATTAATCAATCATACTTGACGATAGGACTCAGTAAGTGGCGCTTAATGTGGGGGAAAACCTCCACTTTCAGACTTTGGTCAGAATGGAGCCGCCCACAGGGGTCTGTACCTAGGCCCCTACTATTCTGCCTCTTTCTCAATGATTTACCATCTGTCCGTATCAGATGAAAAGGTTCAGACCGATTTATTTGCTGATGACACGTCCGCTCCCCACGTGAATGGAAGTGCCCTACCGCCCATAGAACCTCTCTCCAGGAAAGTCATAAACGACGTTTCAGGCCAGGTGTCCATTACACTCAAGGCTCATACACGCCAACCCAACTCTCTGATAATAGCTCCCCCGCCCCACACAACACCATTTGCCTCCTCTTTGCTAAAAAACTTCAGTTGAATGGCATAACTATCGCGCAGGTCGCATGAGCATCGAGTTTTAGGGGTTAACGATAGATTCAAGAATTGGAACTGGCTCAATTCATCCTAAATAAACGTATGACGGTATAGTCTCAACACACCTTTTCCATGTTATTTCTCCATTCAGCGTACGTAAACCAGTACTGGCTTAACCCTTTTTACAATTGCACACAATGTCAGAATAAATTACGCCTCAACAGTGTGGGACGGCAGTAGTGGACGTCACAAAACACAGGCTGTGAATTCTCTCCATAGACGTGCAGCACAGCTACCATACAGCTGAATCTCTACACCAGACGAAAAAACTAAAAGCGCTGAACATACAACCACTGAAAGCAATTGGAATTCAACAAGGCATCATTTATGTTTACAATCTTGACAGATCTTTATGCATTTTTTTCACTGCCCTTTTTACACGACGAACAGCCTTTTCTGGCTCTCCGAAATTGCTTCATCCCTACCCGCATTGATCTATACAAACAAGTTCCGCTTACTCTGGGACCATATGTTCAGAGAACTCACTTCCACCGACTCTACAAAACATGAAAACTTAAAAACCTTTCACGGAACATTTGCCTAAACATTTATGTCTCAGTAGTTAAATTATTCGCCTCATTACAATGATTAGCGTCAATTCGCTAAGTCTTCTGTACCATCTTTGGATCAATCGTCTCAACATAAAACCTACTCCGTTTAAAATGCTCCTCCCCACTCCACTCTGTCTCCCATCCCTTTTTTCCCCCTTACCTACATTCTCTCTTCCCCACCCATCCTCTGACTCTCTCTCTCTGTAGTTTTAAGTTGTTTTGCTTGGTAAGTTTCCTTTTGTTTACCATCCCCCATCTCATTAGTGTTTTATGAGCAGTTTGCTACTCATTGTCGAAATAGATTATCATGTTGCTATGTTAATTGTCTGTATGAATGATAAGTGCTGAAACAGTATGCTGAGAGGGACCGATTGTAAGACTAGGCTTAGGCCTACACTCTGCCTCCTTGGCGTCTTAAAGATCAATCAATCAATCACTCAATCAATCTCCTCTCTCTCTCTCTCTCTCCTCTCTCTCTCTCTCCTCTCTTCTTTCTCTCTCTCTGTGTGTGTGTTGAGTGAGCCGGCAAGTAAATGGGGCGATAAAAGGGGGGGGGGGGGGAGGGGGGCGGCGCGATGGTGATGGGATGGGGGTGGAGGAGACGAATTGTTCCCGCTTAGCCTTTGTAGAGGAGAGGCCAAAGTAGTAGCTTTATATCCTTCCTGATCCGAATAGCGAGAAATGCGGCCCAGAATGACGTTATTCTGTTGGAAGAATTCAGGAAGCAAAAGCAGATTCGTCATTGCTCCTGACAGTCAATGGTCACGCTGCCCCGGACATAAATTTTGCACGTGCGTCAGCGCGTGCGGTGATCCTTCCCTGGACATGACGTGCATTTGTTTCCTGTGTCAACTTCATACCAAACGGCAGCACGAAAGTTTCGTTTATTTTGTTTTTTGTTCTCTCTCTCTCTCTCTCTCTCTCTCTCTCTCTCTCTTCTCTCTCTCTCGCTCACTCTCTCTTTCTCTTCTTCTCTCTCTCTCGTTTGTTTGGAAAGTCTATGTGTTTGGTTTTTTCTTTTGTTTGTTTTCTCGAGTGAAGGCCTGTTGTTTTTTCTGTGGTCCGTTACTTCTCTATACACCCACGAGTTCTGCACCCAACATATCACATGCTGCTCTGCAGATAAGACCGCCTCGGGTATTGAAAGTGCGACGGACCGGAACGCCCGCTCTATAAGGGAAACAACCGCTATTCTCGACATGCGGTTTCAGTGTGGAAACAGGGGCCATGGCGCCGCCCAACTTGCACCCTTAACCGGTGGTAGCCGCTCCGTGGTGCATTTCATGCGATGTCCGCCTCTTGTCAACGCAAGTTCTTGCAGAGCAAGTGACTTACTGTCATGTCTGGATTGAATGCAAACCACACCACGACGGTGGACAACTCTGTGCTCTCCAACTTTAAAAGTTGCGTTACTAAGGCAACAGTATATTCTCGAGTGATTGGTATAGGCGGGATGTGTGTGTTTGTGTGTGTGTGTGAGTGGTACGTGCTTGCCGTGCGTGTGTGTGTGGTGTGTGTGTGTGTGTGTGTGTGTGTGTGTGTGTGTGTGTGTGTGTGCGAGAGAGAGAGCGAGAGAACGAGAGAGAGAGAGAATAATGAAATTGAATGTCAGCGTCTCATTTCATTTTATTTTTATTTATATCATTCATTTCATTTATGCGACAGCGAAGGCAAAGGGGAGGGCGACGGGGATTGAAAAGGTGAGCGACAGAAATGGGAGGAGAGCTTGGGACAGGTGGGTAGGCGGGTGGGGAGGGGGGTGGGGGGGGGGCCGACCTGCCGATTGCTTGGACGTTAATCGCACCAATCAGGAATGAAACGACCGGCAAGGATCACGATGGACCCCGTCAGTCTTGTTCAAACTAGGCGCGCCGCGCGAGCATGGCCAGACCCTTTTTACCTGATGGCCCAGTACTTTCTCATCTCAATTGACAGGTATCTAATGGGGAATGGATCTGGCTCAGATGGGCTTCAAGGTGCGGAGCCACACCCTCCTTCGTTTCCCACTACCGTTACCCGCATATCCTCGTCGTCGGAAGTTGTTAAGGTAACGTGTTGATGCCTGGTAACCTCAAGCTTGGAAAACTTCCATAAGAAAACAAAAGAAACGACTCTAATTCTGGATAAACATGCCCCTTGCCTCAACCAAAACGTAAACTGACAGTATACTACCTCTAACCCTAATCATAGCAAAGTAGCAAGAATCTATGAAAGCCATTCAAGGGTGTGCAGCGGTGAAGACAGGGAGTTTGGTTACTTGCCGGGCCGGTGAAGACAGGGAGTATCTGGTAACTTGCGGGTGAAGACAGAGGAGTTAGGTTCTTGCAGGGTGAAGACAGAGGAGTTCTCTTTCTCCTTTTTCTATGGCAAAGAAAGAATGTCCGCACGAGTTTAAAACTGGGATTGGGGGGGGGGGAAGTGGTGGGCGGGGGGGGGGGGGTTGCGAGGGGACGGGGGATGATGGCGTGGAGGATTGGCGACGTCTGGGGGAGGGAGGGAAACGTGGGGACGACAAAGGGAGTGGCGTGTTAGCCCAAGGGTGACCTCGCCCCGACAAGTAATCTCGATGGCGTGTTCTCGAGGTATTGTTTGCTAACCAAAATGTCGCTCTACTGCACTTAAAGCGTGTCGAACACAGCTTTTTTTTGTTTTTGTTTTGTTAAGTTTTTGTTTTCTTTTCCATTCTGCACCTTCCGTCGTATCTCCTCTCCGTCTTCTGTATTGCTTGTTTTCAAGCACGGTAATTCAGGGCCCATAGTCAATGGTTCGCGGTTTACCTCCGAGCTGATAGGCCGTGAGTCCGCCACCTCGCGGGGTAGTTTTTTCGGCTTTTAGTTTCTTTCTGCGCGCCCAGGAGCGATGATAAACCGATTCAGTTCAGGAAAGGGTAAAGCGGCGGAAAGGAAAATATCATGTAGAAGAGTAGGAAGAGTTCCACCAACGTTCATGCCAACCCTCGATGTGTGTGTGTGTTGTGTGTGAAGTGAGGGTGTGTGTGTGTGTGTGTGTGTGTGCGTTGCGTGCAGTGAGTGCGCGCGCGCGTGTGTGTGTGTGTGTGTGTGTATGTGTGTGTGCATTATGATGTGGATGTGTATATCCTGGCCCTGTTTTCTTTGTTTATCTAATGATTTGTATCCTGCGACATAGTTGACCAGTGCATACCAAACTTTCTGCTTGCAATCGAGGCTTCAACTCTATCTGGGGCGTTTCTTAGGTAATTTTACTGTCTTTCTCTTCCATCTCACTCGACCACCCACCTCAAAAAAGTAACGCCACAGATCTCTCTCTCGCTCTCTCTCTCCTCTCTCTCTCCTCTCTCTCTCTCTCTCTCGCTGGGTTCCTGTGTGTGTGCATGTGTGTGTGTGTGTGTGTGTGTGTGATTTTGTGGGCAAGTGTGTGCATATTCTTGCATGTCAGTGGCCCATCCATCGTGCGCGTGTTTTGTGCTGAGCCATTCACGGAGATTCCTCATTGAGAAGGTGAGAGAACTGGGACTTTGTTGTATGCATCTTCCAGTCTATCTGCAACTGCCAGTGTTTCTTCCTTCTTAGGACTCCTTTCATGAACTTTCGTAGGCAAGCGGCCCATCATTTTCATGTATTTTTATGATCTGTTAGCCCTTTCTTTGTGAGGGAGAGTATATGTGACTTACCAAGGTTCTCTTCAGGAATTTCTTACTATGATACGTTCCACGAGGGCTTTCCTGCTACTTTTTGCTTGTGAGTCTGCAGCAGCCACTTACCGATGATGATCTTTTCCTGGTTTTGTAGCGCATTCAGGTAACGTTAGGTGTCAGTCGATGACATATTTACTGTCAAAATACTGGCATCCGCCGGTATAAAACCTCAAGGAATATGGCTGGCAGGATGTTGATGAACGTTTGCTCAGCAACCATGATACCATCGTATCCAACACACATAGGGCGCCGCGTCGTAACATTGGACGGTGTATCACTGATTTCTGCACTCACCTGGAGCAATATCACCGCAGGCCTGAAAGCAGAAGCACTTTGCATCATGGGCGTGACCACTTCCCCGTCTAATACGGTTTCCCAAACTACATACAAACAAATAACGAATGTTTGGACCTTCATCAATAGACAACAATGAAAGAATCTACTAGAACGTTAAGGCGTCGGAGAAGCTGCAAAAGAACAAACTAAAGAAAACAAAAGTTTCAACCTCTTTGGTGGGCAAAGATACAAGGAACCAGCTTGACAGAGAACGCAAGGCTTTGAGAATTGGCCGAGCGAAAGAAGAAAACTTTCCCTGATCCAGTTATTCAAACAGGACATGAAACAAAAGACTGAACAGCTAGGGAGCGTACTGAGAGAGTAGTGAGAGCGAAGCTGGGAAGCAAAAGAACCTAAATGGCCCCCTATTTTGCGACAATTCCTTCTTCCCTACCCACCATGATCTTAAACAAGTCTACTACTCTGGCCCATATGTCTGGAACTCACTTCACGAATCTACAAAACATGAATACTTTAAACCTTTCAAGGAACATTTGCATAAACATTTTATGTCTCAGTAGTTAAATTATTCGATTACAATGATTAGCGTCCATTCGCTAAGTCTTCTGTGAACCATACTTTGGATAAATCGTCTCAACATAAAACCTACTCCGTTAAAATCGCTCATCCCCACTCCCACTCTGTCTACCATCCCTTTTCTCCTCCCCCTACCTACCATTCTCTCTTCCCCACCCTCCTCTGACCTCTCTCTCTCTGTAGTTTTTGTTTGTTTGCTTGTAAGTTTCCTTTTGTTTTACCATCCCCCATCTCATTAGTGCTTTTATGAGCAGTTTGCTTATCATTGTAGAATTAGATTATCATGTTGCTATGTTCAATTGTCTGTATGAATGATATGTGCTGAAATAATGTATGCATGAGAAGGACAGATTGTAAGACTAGGCTTTGGCCTAAAATCTTCATCCTTGGGTATTAAAGATCAATCAATCAATCAATCAATCAATCTCTCTCTCTCTCTCTCTCTCTCTCTCTCTCTCTCTCTCTCTCCTCTCTCTCTCTCTCTGTGTGTGTGTGTGTGTGACCGGAAAGTTAATGGGGAGAAAAGGGGGGGGGGGGGGGGGGGGGGGGCGAGTTGGTGATGGGATGGGGGTGGTGGAGTATTGTTCACGCTTAGCCTTTGTAGAGGAGAGGACAATGTAGTGCTTTTATCCTTCCTGATCCCAGAATAGCGAGAAATGCCGGCCAGAATGACAGTTCATTTGTTGGAAAGAATTCAGGAAGCAAAAGCAGATTCGTCATGATCATGACAGTCATTGGTCACCGCTGACCCGGACATTAATTTTGCGAGTGCGTCAGCGCGTGCGATCCTTCACTGGACATGACGTGCATTTGTTTCCTGTGTCAACTTCATACCAAACGGCAGCAAGAAAGTTTCGTTTATTTGTTTTTTGTTCTCTCTCTCTCTCTCTCTCTCTCTCTCCTCTCTCTCTCTCTCTCTCTCTCTCCTCTCTCTCTCTCTCTCTCTCTCTCTCTCTCGTTTGTTTGAAAGTCTATGTGTTTGGTTTTTCTTTTGTTTGTTTCTCGAGTGAAGGCCTGTTGTTTTTCTGTGGTCCGTTACTTCTCATATACACCCACAGTTCTGCAACCAACATATCACATGCTGGCTCTGCAGTTATGACCGCCATCGGTATTGAAAGTGAGACGGACCGGAACGCCCCGCTATATAAGGGAAACAAACCGTTCTCGACATGCGGTTTTCAGTGTGGAAACAAGGGCCATGCGCCGCCAACTTGCACCTTAAAAGGTGTAGAAGCTCCGTGGTGCATTTCATGCGATGTACCGCTCTCTGTCAAGCAAGTTCTTGCAGAGCAATGGGACTTAATGTCATGTCTGGATTGCAAACCACACCACGGGTGACAACTCTGTTGAATCTCCAAATTTAAAAGTTGCGTTTCTAAGGCAAAAGTATTCTCGAGTGATCTGAGTTTTGGAGGGATGTGTGTTGTTGTGTGTGTGTGTGTGCGTACGTGCGTGCGTGCGTGTGTGTGTGCGTTTTGTGTGTGGGGTGTGTGTGTGTGTGTGTGTGTGTGTGTGTGTGTGAGAGAGAGAGAGAGAGAGAGAGAGAGAGAGAGAGAATAAATGAATGAATGAATGCGGTCTCATTTCATTTTATTTTTATTTATATCATTCATTTCATTTTTGCGAAAGGGAAGGAAAGGGGAGGGCGACGGGGATTGAAAAGGTGAGCGACAGAAATGGGGAGAGAGATTGGGACAGGTGGGTAGGAGGTGGGGGGGGGGGGGGGGGGGGGGGGGGGGGGCAGACCTGCCGATTGCTTGGACGTTAAACGCACCAATCAGGAATGAACGACAGGCAAGGATCTCGATGACACCGTCAGTCTTGTGCAAACCGGTCGGCATGGCCAAGACCCTTTACCTGATGGGACCAGGTACATCTCATCATCATTGACAGGTTTACTAATGGAATGGATCTGGTCAGAGGGGCTTCAAGGTGCGGAGCCCAACCCTCCTTCGTTTCCCACTACCGTTACCCGATTATCCTAGTCGTAGGAAGTTGTAAAGGTAACGTGTTGATGCACTCAAGATTGGAACTTCCATAAGAAAAAAAAAAAGAAAGACTCTAATTCTGGATAACATGACCCTTGCCTCAACCCAACCGTAAACTGACTGTAATACTAACTCTAACCCTAACTCTTAGCAATGTAGAATATCATGAAAGCCATTCAAAAGGGTGCTTGCAGGGTGAAGACAGAGGAGTTCTGGTACTTGCCGGGCCGGTGAAGACAGAGGAGTTCTGGTACTTGCCGGTGAAGACAGAGGAGTTCTGGTTCTTGCAGGGTGAAGACAGAGGAGTTCTCTTCTCCTTTTTCTATGGCAAAGAAAGAATGTCCGCAAGAGTTAAAACTGGGATGGGGGGGGGGGAGTGGGTGGGGGGGGGGGGGGGGGGTTGAGAGGGACGGGGGATTGATAGGCGTGGAGGAGGGAAGAAGGTATGGGGGAGGGAGGGGAAACGTGGGGACGAAAGGGAGTGGCGTGTTAGCCAAGGGTGACCCTAGCCCCGACAAGTAATCCTAGACTGGCGTGTCTCTCGTGGTATTGTTTGCTAACCATAAAATGTCGCTCTACTGACAGTAAAGCGTGTCGAACAACTTGCTTTTTTTGTTTTGTTTTGTTTTGTTTTGTTTTCTTCCCCTTCTGCACCTTCCTCTCGTTCCTCCTCCTCCGTCTTCTGTATTTGCTTGTTTTCAAGCACGGTAAATTCAGGGCCCATAGTCCAATGGTTCGAGCGTTTCTCCTCAGAGCTGATTGGCCGTGAGTCCGCACAACTCGCGGGGTAGGATTTTTTCCGGCTTTAGTTTCCTTTCTGCGCGCCCAGGAGCAGATGTAAACCCGATTCAGTTCAGGAAAGGGTAAAGGCGGCGGAAGGAAAATATATGTAGAAGAGTTCCAACAACCGTCATGCAACCCTAGATGTGTGTGTGTGTGTGGTGTGTGTGTGTGTGTGTGTGTGTGTGTGTGTGTGCGTGCGTGCGTGCGTGCGCGCGCGCGTGTGTGTGTGTGTGTGTGTGTATGTGTGTGTGCATTATGATGTGTGTGTATACTGGCCCGGTTTTC
>CM031613.1:40421051-40466051 GCA_018398815.1 Conus ventricosus
ATAGTGCACGGCACAAACAAAAAGGAAACCAAACTTACGAGACCATTCCCCCCCCCCCCCCCCCCCCCCCCCACCTCCGAATATGTGAAGATAAGTGGTTGCTCGTTCTTCGTCTTCAATGTCCTGAATGTTGTTTGTTTTACCTGAAGATCTAAGAGGCCAATATGCATTGTATTTTTGTCCTGAAATCTGTTTGTCTGGATTGTTTTGCGGAACCAATAACTTTTCTTTTTAATTTGCAAATCTCTGTCAACTGAGCCATCGGGGATGTTACCTTGCTACTAAGAGTAGTCTCCCCTGTATCTCGGCAACTATCGAGACAACATGGCAGCCACCAAATTTTCGCGCGAGTGCATTTTGTGTGTTGATTTTTAATGATACTTCGTTAAATACGTGAGTCTGTGCCTGGTCTACGTGCCTTTTGTTGGTTTTATTTTCTTCTAGGAGCGTTAATTGAAATGAGCATACTGATTACAGTCCAGAGGTCTGTTTAGAATTATAGTGTTTTGAGTAAAAAGATCAGGGCAAACAATGAGCATCACTCTCTCTCTCTCTCTCTCTCTCTCTCTCTCTTAGATCGATTGTTTATGCATGCATGTGTTTGTGTGTGTTGTGTTTATGCAGATGTGTGTGGAGGGGGTGGGGTGGGGGAAGGGTGCAAGGATAAGGGGAAAAGATGTTGGGATACTGGAGGTTTAATGTACAATCCTCTTAGGACAAGGGACCATTCAAGACTGCAGATAGATGATTATTTAATTGCTTATTGACAGATCTCTTGTGCTTATTTGAGTCATTGTTTAGTTTACTAGCAGTCACTTTAACAGATAACTAGCTTACATCCGTCATTTTAAAAATGAAACACCTTCTATTTATCTTATTAGTTTCAAAGAATGGGATGATTCCATTACAGTTATTTGCAGATGGTGTTTGGTTTTGATAATTTATATGATGTAGTGGTATGAAATCATCCTTTATAATATTTACTTTATTGTTGGTTTGTTTATATTGTGTGTGTGTGTGCATGTGTGTGTGTGTGTGTGTGTGTGTGTGTGTGTGTGTGTGTGTGTGTGTGTGCTCGTGCGTGCATGCCTGTGCATGTGTGTGTGTGTGCAAGAGAGAGAGAGAGAGAGAAGATAATGTTGCTTATAGCCCAGCTGACCGCAAAGGGCCACATAGGGCTTGGAGAGAGAGAGAAAGAGAGCGTAGATGTAATTGTCAAGTGAACTAGAGGTTGTATATTCAAGTGCATGTCTGCTGCATGCGTACCACGTGCACATGTATGTGTGTGTGCGTATGGTGGGGAGAGAGAGAGAAAAGGAGGGGGGGGGGGGGGGGCAGATAGAGACAGAGAGAGAGAGAGAGTGAGAACGTATATAAAACTTTATTTCTAAAGCAAGAAATTTTGTCAGGTGGAACTATTATCACACAAACACACAATGGACAAAACATCAAGTGTGCATTCAACCAGTATTTATCAGATGTAAATAATGAAAAACTTTGTAAAAGTTTTCATATCTTGACACATATCATTTTATTAATTACGTCTGAAGTGTACAGTTTTTTAAGATTAATATCATTAAGAATAGAATCAAAAGTTATGAAAGCACAATCAAATGAAATAACATGGATGTAGTAATACTGAACAACCCCCCCCCCCCCCCCCCCCCCCCCCCCCCTTCTCAAACATGCACACACACACACTGCAGGGACCATTCAAATTTCAAGACTGCAGATAGATGATTATTTAATTGCTTATTGACAGATCTCTGTGCTTATTTGAGTCATTGTTTAGTTTACTAGCAGTCACTTTAACAGATAACTAGCTTACATCCGTCATTTTAAAAATGAAACACCTTCTATTTATCTTATTAGTTTCAAAGAATGGGATGATTCCATTACAGTTATTTGCAGATGGTTTTGGTTTTGATAATTTATATGATGTAGTGGTATGAAATCATCCTTTATAATATTTACTTTATTGTTGGTTTGTTTATATTGTGTGTTGTGTGTGTGTGTGTTGTGTGTGTGTGTGTGTGTGTGTGTGTGTGTGGTGTGGCCGTGCTGCATGCCTGTGCATGTGTGTGTGTGTGCAAGAGAGAGAGAGAGAGAGAGAGAGAGGAGAAGATAATGTTGCTTATAGCCCAGCCGACCGCAAAGGGCCACATCAGGGCTGGGAGAGAGAGAGAAAGAGAGCGTAGATGTAATTGTCAAGTGTAAACTAGAGGTTGTATATTCAAGTGCATGTCTGCCTGCATGCGTTACACACGTTGCACATGTATGTGGTGTGTGCGTACTAACGTGACAGATGTGTGTGTGTGAGAGGAGAGAAAGGAGGGGGGGGGGGGGGCAGATAGAGACAGAGAGAGAGTGAGAACGTAATAAAAACTTTATTTCTAAAGCAAGCAATTTTGTCAGGTGGAACTATTATTCAGCAAAACACAATGGACAAAACATCAAGTGTGCATTCAAACCAGTATTTATCAGATGTAAATAATGTAAAAACTTTGTAAAAGTTTTCATAATCTTGATCACATATACCATTTTATTAAATTACGTCTGAAGTGTACAGCTTTTAAGATTAATATCATTAAGAATAGAATCAAAAGTATGAAAGCAAATCAAATAGATAAGAAAGATAATGTTGCTTATAGCCCAGCCGACCGCAAAGGCCACATCAGGGCTGACAATCAAATGAAATAACATGGATGTACATGAATACTGAACAACCCCCCCCCCCCCCCTTCTCCCATCACACACACACACCACAACAGCCTACACTGCACATGCAGCATGCAGCACACACGTATACACCCCACCACCCACACCTACACACACACACACGCTGACACACTATCACACATGCACACATCACACAGCATACACACATACACACACACACACACACACACCACAACACACACAACACACACACACCACACACACACACATGCACAACACGAGAGGACACATGCACACACACACACGTCTAATGCCAACCACCTACACTCTTCTTCTCTCTCTGATTCCACACTCATCTCACCTTCCCCCACTACAGAGACAAATTTATGACAACTCATAGCGTGTATGATATATGCACTCAAACACACGCACTACACACACAACACACACACCACACACCACACACACACACGACACACATATCACATACAACATGGCAGTATGCACACACACACTACCACGCACACACATACACACAACACACAAACACAACGACAACACAACACACACACAATGCACATTACATGCCAACCACCATACACGACACACACACATGACACACACACACACACACAACAAACACACACTACACACACAACACACACTCAACACATTCAACACACACACACAGTGACAACAATAATTTGTTATTGGATCATTTAGTCACACAAGCACCAGGGTTACAAGGAATTGAAGGAGAAGTGGAATAAAAGTTTTGATTTTTTTTTTAAGGAATTGATCGTGGGATAAACATTTTCAGTGCCTGTGATTTGATCCTCATTGTCCTAAAATGACGTCCTGAGGGTAGAGTTTAAGAGAATTTCACTAAGGTGTGGCTGTCATTACTTGCATTTTGTCTTGCCTTTTGCACAACTGGGTTGTCATGCAGCCCATACATACCAGCTTGCCTTGCACCAACAACTTTACTGCATACAGTGACCACATCCAAACTTGCTTGGTTTGCACACCTAGACTTCCATCCCAGCACATAAATGAACAGTATGCAAGGATACAAAGTAACATATGTAAGAAACTTGTGAAATCTCTGATGCTTATTTCTCAATTTGTGAAAAATAAATCTTGATTGACATTTCCTACGTATGATTGTAGCATACAGTCCTCTTAAAATCCCAGTTCTTGTCTAAAACTGTACTTACTTACAGTACTCATCACCCTCTCAACAGCTTGACTATCAACAATAACATCTGATGTGAGCAGAGGGTCTTTATGGAAATCATTTTCAGTTCTTTTGTTTTCAAAGCATCGAGATCATGTGGGTTTTTTTGCATGATAAACTGAGCTTTAAATAGAGTCAGAGCCGGAGAGATCTCCAGTGGCAGAATAATCAGCGTATTACTATTAGATGATGGAGGTTTTATCCATGTCTCTGCAGTCATTTGAAGTAAAGATGATAGGAGACAGCACTGTACCCTGGAGTGCACCAGGTGAGGTAGAGGGTTACCAGTGGAGGTTGAATTGTGTATGCATGTATGTGTGTGTGACTTTTAGTGAATATGTATGACTGTGAGTGAATGTGTGACTGCGAGTGCATGTGTGTGTGTGTGTGTGTGTGTGCGTGCATATGTGTGTGCATGTGTGTGTGTGTGTGTGTGTGTTGTGAGTGCGTGCGTGCGTGCGTGCGTGCTTGCGTGCATGTGTGTTGTTGTTGTTGTTAGTCTGTTAATGTCTGTTCACTAAAAGTGACATTAGATGGTGGGAAAGGATAGGGGAGAGGGGAAGGAATAGGGAGAGTGGGAAGATGACTGCATGTAAGAGTTTGATATGAACGTACATGTGTTTGTCAGTACGTACGTGAGTGTGTAGAAGTGATTAAATTCTAATTATTGCATAGGGAAAATGGATATGTGTGTATATATATATATATATATATATATATATATATATATATATATATATATATATATATGTGTGTGTGTGTGTGTGTGTGTGTGTGTGTGTGTGCGCGTGCAATAGTAGATGTTCGTGTAGTGTTTGTGTGTGTGTGTGTGTGTACACGCATTTGCGGGTTTGCGCTCTGTGTGTGAGTGTGTGCATGCTTGCATCCATGTTTGTGTGTGTGCGTGTGTATGTATGTGAGTGTGACAAGAGTTGGGAGTGGGTCGGCGTGTCCTCTAGGGGAAGGACTTGAGAGAACAGCATTTTACCAATTCTAACTCACTTGCTCCTCCACCAAGTTTTTGGGCGAAAGTGGCCTAAAAGCCGCCTTTCCCTGTTCTCTGACAAGTAAGACTTCAATAACCAAAAAATAACGATTATCTACAAACAGACATACTGTGTAGGGTTATCCGTTTTTAATACTAATTTACAAAACTTACTTGTCTTTTAAAACTAAGTTATATTTTTGACATAAAATCCGCACACTTATTCTGACTAATTTCTACCTACAAAACTTTGCCCACACAGACAGGCAGACACGAGGCTGAAACCTGATCACTTAATTTATGCTATGGCACGGCTAGCGCAGATAAGAGGCCTTCGTTCACACAGTGCACGGCCCCGCTTACAAACTGCGACCAAAAAATCAATAAAGCACACCTGGCGGGCAGGCACGCAGCGCACTAACTGTATTAGCAAATGTTTTGGAATATTCTCGATTGTGCCACGTCGACACACCGTATCGAGGCTGTCAGTGAACGACCGGGTTCGCCATTGCTTGCTGGGACTCTCGCACAAGAGGTTGTGTTTTGACTGCGCTCTGGTGTGACCACTGTGTTTTAATTGTGTTATTTTTAAAATGGTTTAAAACGTTATGAAAAACAGGTTTGTGATATTTGAGACCATAAGTTTTACTTTAACTGCATGTTAGAGTATTTGTTAAAAGAATTAGGCGAAGCATGTTGTAAAACCCGGAGAGATTGTTTTTTAGAAAACGAAAAAAAGTGAACTAACTGCTTTAGAAATGAAGACTATTTAAAGGTTTGTTGGTTCAAGGAAATGAAACAAGATGTAGCCAGTTTTAATACGTGTTTGACTATTGATGAGATGGTTCCTTATCAAATTTAAATGGCGCTGCATTGTTGAAAGTCGGCCGAAGCAAAAAAAAACCATCACGCGTTGATTGTTGGGAGTGGCTTGGGGACAGCTAAAGCCAGTTTAAAAAACATGGCGTTATTTTTTAAAGGCGGGGTAAACACGGCTGATTCGTTGCTAAAAAACTTATATTTAAAACATTTTTGCTGTTCCTCCCAAGTAAAATGTTCTCAGTTTGTATTAGACTTGATTGATTGTTAACTACAGATTCAGTGTTCATGTGGCAAGCTGATCGTGTATTAAGATGTGTATACTTTTCTATTTT
This sequence comes from Conus ventricosus, assembly GCA_018398815.1. Lineage (NCBI taxonomy): Eukaryota > Metazoa > Mollusca > Gastropoda > Neogastropoda > Conidae > Conus > Conus ventricosus. The sequence continues at coordinate 40,427,107 of CM031613.1, forward strand.
TTTAAATTCTAACCAGTTCATCTGCCTTCAAGTGTGCCCTTATGAAACCCTGAATGGCGATTTTCGAATGTTTTGGCAAAACAAACTAGATAGGGTTAGGCAGACCTTAGTACATTCCCAGTATGGAGGGGGAGTAGTGTGTGGCCAGAAACTTTCTTCATATAAATGCTTCAAATATACAATGACGGATGTACTACTACTGGCGATTAAACCCGCCATAAAAGCTTGGCTACAGCAATTACTGCTGTAACTTGCCAAAGCTAGTTGCAACCCTGGTTGAGAAAAGAGGAGCCAGCAAACTAGGCCAAGGGATCATATGTGATCACTTGACCTGCAAAGCGCGGCAGCCTGCCGCCAATGACGTCAGCACGGAGCCCCTTTGCAAAGCTCGGCGGCAAACTAGGCCAAGTGATCATATATGATCACTTGCCTACAAAGCGCGGCAGCACAGCAAAGCTCAGCGGCCAAACTAGGCAAGTGATCACTATGATCATTTGGGCCCTTGTTGATTGAGGTTGCGAGCAAGACACAACACGTTTAGTCACAAAGCAAGAAGTGGCCCTTTAGTAGTTTCACTTTTGTTTGTTTGTTGGGTGTTTGTGTGTTTTGGCCTACCCACGCCCCGAAAGTCCTCACCCCCACCCCTGGCTGTCTATTGTGTGTTGTGTTTGTGTTTGTGTTTGTTTTTTTGTTTTGTCTACCCACGCATGCACACCCCCACCCCACCCCACCCCCACCCCCCCCCCACCCCCACCCCACCCACCCCCACCCCCCACCCCCCGCCCCACCTCCCACCCACGCATGCACACACTCAAGTTCCTTCTAAGTTTTTAACTTAAGTTACCCCAAAGTTACTTTTAAGTTCTTACTCAAGTTGTCTTTAGTCATCCTAAAGGGTATCCACAAGTTCTTACTTAAGTTACTTTAAGTTTTTAATTAAGGCGCCCCAAGTTCTTAATAAGTTCTTGATCAAGTTCTTAAGTAAGTTTTTAATAAGTTTTTGATCAAGTTCTTGATAAGTTTTTGATTAAGTCATCCTTTAAGTAACAACCAAGTTCTTATTAAGTTATCTTATAATTATCAAAAAAATAAAAGGGTTTATGTTTTTATCTTAAATAGTAGATGCCTAATATAGTACCCCCACGCCTCAAAAAACGCGTCATCGTTGAGGATGTCTTGCTCAGCGTTTTCTGCGCAAGATCGGTCAGCATAGATTTTAAATGAATTTTCTTACATCCTAAGCAACCCTTGATTACAATTCTGGTCTATGGAAATGTCTTTTATGACTCATGTCTTTATTTATTGACTTTATCATTTTATAATACGCCATGATCTATTTTTATTAAAAAAATTTAAAATTAAGTTCTTAAAATATTATTCCATTTGAAATGGATCAAATGATCTTTTGTTGTTGGCGGTTTTGGGTGCGTTGTCTTTTTCTGTATTTAGTGGTTCAGATTTTTTTGTTTGGCTTTTGTTTCTGTTGCCATTGTGTATATATTTTATAACCGTAATAACCGCCCCCAGCAGCAGCAAGGACGCCAAAAATGGCAACGTTTTAAGTTCAATTTTCCATGAAGACTTTGGTGCTGTAGGTCTTGTATCACATGGAGTTTTTTAAAAGCGGTCATTGAATCAACTTGTTCTGGGGGCTGGCGGTGTTATTTTTTCATGATGAGTTATATTCTGTAACATTAATTTTTTTTGTCTGTTCCACTCTGCTAATTTTTTTCCTGCTTTAAACGCCAGGATGCTTTTCACTGGCCCCCCACCTGGTTCAGTGTTTTTGATTCTGCTGATTTTCTGGCTTGGTTATTTTTCTCCACCTGATTCATGTTTCCTGATTCTGGTTTGATGTTTTTCCCAGCTCGTTCATTTTGAAGGGAAACAAAATCTATATGATTAAAGTTATTAATCCATGATTTAATGGCGATAACAATGTTCCAATTCTGTAGTATAGATCACATCCTAGAGACTCTAATGACTTTGTTAAAACCAGTCTTGGTTAAATCATACGTAAGATCTTGGTTTCAGAATCAATGGGGCAAATCTACTGACTAGTTTAGTGTACAAAATAAGAACCGTTTGCCCACACTTTTCACCATTCTAGACCCCAGCTGCGTTCATCCCTGTTATGATACTTTAAAATGTCTTGCGGCGACATCTGTTAAATCTGTTCAATGCTGAATTCAGTTCCGAGGAACTGTTTTGTTTTTCCACACGCTGCCAAAGAATACAACCTTCCTTTTGGGGCATAACAGCTTGGCCATCAACTTGGTCATTCATAAGTTCAGGAAGGTTTAGGCCACCTTGTAGCTGTAGTAGATCATCACTGTTCATGTTTTTTAATAATTTATTATTTTATTTTCTAAAAATGAGCACCGAAAAAAAACTGTTGCTAACCTTGTTAAAATTTGCTGTTTTTGGAGGTTAAGTGTAGGATACTCAATGCTTGGTAAAAAGTTGTTAAGAATTAAACCAGCAGATCTTGGCAAACTGACTTTGAGGATTCAGCAAAGCTAATTGCTATCTTTGGGCAGCTTCGTTTGCTACGAAAGATTTTCTAGTTAAGCAAGGAAAAATTTCCGGGGACAATATAAATATGTAAGAAAAAAATACATTTAAAAAAAAATGGCTTCACTCGTAATGATGATAGGCGGCGCTGTGGTGAATGCGCTTGCTTTTAGGGAAAGTAATTTCGCATTTAGTAACTGCGGGATGACGGCGAGAGAAAAAGACATAAAAAGCTTTGGAGCAACTAGCAGCTGCACAAGACGCCTATGAAAAGAGAGAATTGAGCAGTTAGATTTTATTAATGATACTCTGAAAAACAGGGGCATGCAGCTTACACATTTAAAGATGTTGATCAAACAATAAAAGAATATTATCTTGTAACAGGCAAACCAATCGAAACATTCCCCTTCCCCAAATTCAGTGATTTTATAAACCCATCAGAAAAACAAAAGATGCAAGAATCGCGTTTATTGCCTTTGGTATGACCTTTGGGTGTATTTTGTTGCGCATAATTTGGCTGAATAAAAATGAAAAAATCTATTATTCGCCCAAAGGATATTGGAAGGGAATAACAGCAATCAAAAGCTAAGCCAAGCGGCAGGTGTTAGTGAACAAACAGCAAAGAATGGTTATCTAAACAAGCGATTTGGCAAATTTATTTACCTGGCCTAGGCGAATACAGAGACCACACTTTGTGAATACAATACCGAACGACACCCATAAAATGGACCTTCTTATTTACCCTCTGATACGATTAGAGAAAAAGATTTAAGTACGCCCTTACGTCATTGACATAGCTTCAAGATATAAAGATGTGAACCATTAACACAAAAGAGTGCTTCTGCTGTTGCTGTTGCCTTTACAACTGATATATAAACGAGGCCCCGCTACTTATCCTCGCATGATTCAGTCGATGTTGGAAAAGAATTTAAAGGGAAAGTGAATTAAAATTATTGTTGAAACATAGATTTTACCATTAAAAGAGGCATTCCAGGAGTTCACAGATCACAGGCTTTAGTTGGAAAACTTTAACAAACAGTTAGCCGAAAGACTTTTCTCCTACCAGTATACAGAGAGCTTATTGACAATTCTCGCAACACAGAATGGGTTAGGGAAAACTTTCCCTCAGTTTTGGCGCGCAATGAATAATGAAGAATTTAAAGGGCTAAACCAGACAAGCAATCAAAAGAAAAACAATAAAAGTTGCTGAAGACTCCAGTACACCCAGCAAACTATTACCGTTTGGTTTAAAAGTAAGGTACCTTTATTTACCGGGGAGAGAGCAGAAGGGGGCACTCGCATCAGGGCAACCGATCCAGTTTGGAGTGTTGACCCGTATGAAATAAAAAGAATTGTAAAAAAAAGAATCCCCGTGTATTATTTACGAGAAACTGACACAACAAAAAACCAGCTCCTCAAAGATCTTTTGCGAAGGAAGAATGCGATAATCCCACCAGACACTGTTCGCTTTAATTAATTTACGTAAAAATATTTGAGTTTAAAATGGAAGCTCAGAAGGGAAATGCAGAACGAAACAAGAATGGTAAAGGAAGAGACTTGAAAATGATACGGGAATCATTTCATGCGTGTAATGCTATTAAGGAAACATTTTCGGGGATTAATCAATGCATGCTAAAAACATCCAGATCACCTACAACTCAAATCCCCAAATTTTGGGAAAAAGAATATCTTGAAATAATAAAAAAATTCGAACGCATCAAGCAAACATGAGAAAAGATTTAAATGAATTGGATGAAGCTATGATTGATTTTATAACAAAAGTTTATGAAAAATATAAACCCCCCTGTTTATGCGGTCCTCCAGTGCCCCATTGCATATGAAAACTCTGGATTTAAAAAACACACGTTTTGTGTTTGTTTATCTAACGATTCTTTGTTACAATGTTGTGTTGATCTCTATGTAGATTAGATCGCAGTTTAGTTGTCATGATGAAAAAATCTTATTGCCAAACAATGCTTCTTTGTAGTTGTATGTGTATGTTGATGCACAACACTGCGAGTATTCCCTTTGCTTTCTTAATGATTTTCTCCCGGCTCGAAAAACTGTACATTTTCGACCTTAACCAAAAAAACTCCTTGATCACCTTTCCAGATAATTCATCCTTCATCTTTCCTAAACCTTCTTGTTAGTAATTGATGCAAAGGCGAATCTTTAGGGTAATCGGATGTGTCGTACCATCCTGCATGCCTTTAGCTACTTCGGTTTCCATGGCTTTATAGATGTCTTCGTAGGGATATTATAACAAAACTATCTGTATCTGTGTAAGTACTCTGGATCAGGATACGAGGGGGTTAAAGTAGTCATAAAGAAATTCTAACATCAAAAGCTTTGATAATTCTAAAACAGTAAACCCCAATAAAACGGGCTTGTCCAATTTGACTTTCTTTTTTTTCATCCATTATGCCAAAAAGTGATCATGAAAATTTTTGAAGTCCTGATAATTAGGTTTTGAAGTCAGCTTAATTGCTTCGTTTTCTCTGGGGACTAATCTGACTCTTTACGCTTGTGCGGATTTTCCATTTGTCTTTCCAAACAGCTGTTGTTCATCAGCTTGAAAAAATCTTTTTCTGAAGCATCTGCAGATTTAGTTTGAGATCAGTGTTCTTCATGAGTATGGTTTCATGAATGTTCTTGATCAAAAGCAAATTTTACGATGAACAGCTGTCAACTTCAAACCATGTCTTAAATAAAATTGTTAGAAGCCTGTAATGACAGACATAATTTTTTTTGCCTCGAAGATTAGGCACAAGTTTAGGCGGCTCTCTTGGATCCATCTTTAGCTTTCTGCTGCTAATGGATAGTATTATGCAGGTCATGGGTTCATAAGGATATTCTAAATCAACTTCTAGAATGTATCCGCGCTGTTGATCAGGCGTTAAACTGCCCAACCACTTTAATGCTTGGAATAATTTTTCGGATCGCCGCCTGTGGGACATTTTAAAGTTATGTAATGGAAGTGATTGCGCCATTGCCCTCCATACAGATTGTTTGCATCTAAATACATGAGTAGTTAGACCTTTTACTGGATCATAGTCGTCCAAGTATTTGTTGTTGCTTTACAGTAATGATGCGACGCCCCTACTAATTCTCCACGCAATCCCTTTTCAATCATTGAATCATTGGTAGGTCCGACAATAAATCAATCTGTACTCCAGTAAACTTTAAGAAAGCTCCCAATTCATCCCGGGCGCAGAAATGTAATGCGCGGGATCCAGGCTATAATGTTTCATGCAGGGGCTTTCTATAATTTTCAAAGTCGTCCGCCACAAACATTTCATCAGCCATTAAGTAGGAGTCATGATAGTCTCCCATCGTTTTACAATCTAACTTCGCACGCATCTTGAGCATGTGGTAATCAGAGTCACTGATGTCCTTTCCTCTAAGACTAGAAAAGAACGCGCCCTTTTGGAGGAAGTGTGTCTTCGTCAAACCTTTCCCCAAATGTTCATGTACTCATAAGGATAAAAGCCCTTTTAACGAGAGTTGGGTCAAAATATTCTTCCGTTATTGGGCAGGACTTTAAGGACATAGCCAGTGACTCTAATGAACCCATCATGTGTTGCATGATAATAAAAAGACATGTTATTTAGATTAAAGCACATGTACTTTTCTGATGACTGTGCAATGCATGACACCCTGAAGGATCGTCCACTGCTTTCATTATAAGATGGAGAGTCGTAACTCGCAAGTTATGAAAGAAGATGGGCAGCTTCATGTCTTTTGGATCAAACTTTAGTTTAAAGATTGCATTACTGTGCGTGTCTCTGAACTTTCCGCTAATGTGATTTATGGTTTCTTACTGTCGGATTCTCTGCGTCTGATGAGAGACCTAAACACAAAACCAAAAAGTGAGTGGCTGCGTCATACTGTTCTTGGTCTTCAGGGGGTCATCATGATTTCAGATAAGTTTAGATTATTAGAACAGTCATTACGCACTTGCTTGCATGCGTTCTAAGAAGTATTCTGCAGCATTTGGCCCCCTATATTATATGGCTTTGAATGAACGCCATCCGACCTGACAATAATGAAGGCAAATGAACAAATCTGTTTATTACTCATTAAGATGTTTTTCGATGTTTTTGTGGCGCTGGCCCTTTTATAAGGAACAATGAGCGATTCAAAGTTTTGCGTAAACAACTTTTGGAGAATTTTTCATCCCCTTCCAGTTCTTAAAACTAACTTTGATCCGGGTGGAGGTGTAATTAGTTCCCTATTTTCAGTCTACAGAACTTTTACAATGTTTCTTATGTTCGCTCGCGGCTTGAACAGATGGGTTCTTGTTAAACATTTTCTACAGAATTCTTTTTTGTGCCCATCTTTTGAAGTATGCTGCATTAGTTTACTCATTGTTCGTATTAATGTGTAATGCGGTTGCCCCGTGGTGAAACATCAGTAGTAAGTCACATGATTTTTTTCTGGTTCCCAATGTTGGGCTGTTCTTAGGCACTTTAAGGGCTGTAGATTTGTTTCCCCATCCCATGTGTAGATATTAACAGTTATTGGTTTGTTTTGTTCTTCAAACGGATCAATTTGATCTACACTAACAGGAAAGGATATTCCATTGAAGTTAAGTCTTTGGTGTATTGCCGATAGTTAGACACTCTCTCTGCGTTTTTGCGGATATAATGCAGCCTTGGCAGACACACACATAACTTTGTCGTCTGTATTCTTTATGTTTAAAACTGCTCTTTTTGCAACTAATGCTGGAGGTAGTGGAATGTAAGCCTTGCCTAAAATCGGCGCATACGTAGCCGGGTTTTTAAACTGATTTTCTAAGACTTCGCCCTTGACCAACCCGAGCTCTCATTTTGGCTTCTTCGCCGCAGCGTCAAACTGTGCAAGCAGTTCGTCTGCCCACCAGGTGTTAAGTCGTTACGAGAAAGATAGTCTGTTGTTTAGTCGAGACCCAGACTTTAGATTTTCTTCATTTATTGTTACTAGTCGATTAAAACAGCTAACATTACTTTAACTGGCGGGTCTATTGTTAGTTTACTTGGAACTTGAGAAATTGCATGAACAACGCTTTCCTGTACGTTTGCTGGATCAATGACTTCTAGATCAATTTTCATTCAGTGCTCTTGATAAACGCTCTCTCTCAAGCATTCCTTCAAAAAATTCGTCCGGTCCTTCATATATCTTATCCATGCTGAGTTTCTTTTCTAACTCAAAATATTTATTTAAATTAAAAAAAAATACTTAATCGAATAAATATCAACGGTCTTTTTGTGCTTGGACTCATAAACTAATTAAAAACCCCCTTCGTGTTGTTACTGGGCTGTTTTAAAACAGGTTTTAATGTTCTTTACTTTTTTTAAGATTCCTTTTTTATCTGCTGGGGTCTGGCTTTTGAGAAAAAACTTGTCCTGCCTTTCTTTGAAGATCAAATTTTGCTTTTGTAGTCATAAAAATCGGCCTGAAAACGATTAATTTTCCCCGTATTTTGAGTCAATAGGTTTATTTTTTGTCAGTTTGAAGAACTAAGTTTAGTGTTTTAGTTGACATGCGGGTTTGCTTTTGGGTTTGTTTTTAATTTTTTGTGCAGCCTTAAGCAAATGAAAAGCCGAGAGTAAAGACAAACCCCCCTAGGGGGTTTAAAGGCGGGTGCGCTTATCCCCCCGTTGTAGGCAAAACTCTTTCCCTGCTGATAGAGCGCTTTAGTCGATGTTCCGTTTAACTATGAAACGCATTAAAGGCAGCAGAATACCTTTTTTTGGGGTTTTTTGCTGTATTTTGAAGGTCCGCTTGGGTTTTTGTTGCATTTGCGTAATGTTGGTTAATTAAAGGGTTTTTTATGTTAGGATTTCTCTATCCCTTTTTTGGCGGCGCTGTAGGCACATTTGGATAAACTGAAAGACAGTTTTTTATAAAAAAAAAAATAATTTAGTATTGTATATCTTTTAATTTTGTTATCTTAAAATTTTCAGCTGGCTTATATTAAAAAAAAATGTACATTAAGCGGTTTATGGCTTCTTTTCTTTTAAATTTGTGTTATTAGTCTCTCACGTTCCCCCGTTTCCCATGCAATTTTTTTCCTTGTTGACCTTGGGTCAACCAAAAACCGTTTTCGTTGTTAAATAATATCAACCCTAAATTGTGAAGATGAAAATTTTAGAAAAGGTAAAATTTTTGGATTTCTACACCCCCCGCCCCAAACATTTTTCTTTTTTTCTAAAAAGTGAAAGGTTTAAGCCGCTAGCGTTAGATTTGGTTGGGCTACCCTCAATCAAACATTGTCCTTTCGTTTTTTTTGGTTTTAAAAAACTTTTATTTTTCCCTTTTAAACGGTTCTTCATCTTCGCACAGCATAAAATCCCTTTAAAGCGTCTTGCTGAACACTAAAACTAAATTCATATAGCGTCTGCCCTGTTTTGGGGATATGTTGTAGATGAATACTCTTCGAAAATATTTGTAATTTTGACTAATTGTTGTAAATAGCCTTGTAAATTGGGGTTTTGCTAAAAACGTCAAATTAAGAGATGTCAAAAAAGCTGTACTTTGCTTCGGTTTGATGATCTGATAACCGTTTGTATTCATTAAAAAGTTGTTCAATGACAATCGTCTTTTAATGCCCCTTTGAAAGTATGGGGTTTGCGTTTTTTTAAACAACTCAAAAATTAAGGGTAGGGAAAAAGCGTTTTCCCAAGCAAAATTTCGGCTAAACTTTTTCCCGTCTTTGTTCCCCGGCCTATTCATGTTTTGGCTTTTCTTTTTCGATTCTTGAAGGGAAAGATCAGCCCTTTCTTCCCGTTAGCCATAGATCAAAAATAGGTTTAAAAAAATAGTCTGCATTGTGAAAAGAAATTTTTTCTCCCCCCTAAGTTTTATAGAAATTTTTTAACGTTGCCCCCCCCAGATTTGTAAACTGCCCTTTTGGGTTGTTTTTGAAGGGTTCTTTTTGAAAGTAAGAGCGCAGACCCTGGCCCAATCACTTCATCTGCCCCTAGGTCGGGAAATTTGAACAGTAAAATTTATCTATCAATGTGATGGTTTTTGAACAATAATATTCCGTTTTTTTCCCTTCAGCCAAAGGGGGCTTTTTAGTTTTTTATGGGGGTAAAAAATGACCCATATTTTTGTGACATTTTTTATAAAACAAAATAAAAAGTTAATTATTAAAAACATGGCAGGCTTTGAATAAGATATGTTTTTGCCCTGGGGAATGGGGAAAAGGGACTCTTTGGTACAAATCGTGGGGGGTTTTTGGGGCGTAAATTAACAGAAAGTAAGGCCAAATCATTTCCCAAAGTTTGGGCCCCAAAAAACCCTCCCAAATTTATGTCCTAATGATTTTGAAGTAAAAGATGACATTGTTTGTGGGGCGACAAGGAAAACTTGTTCAGCTTACATCTAAACCGATCATCAATTTTTTAAAAAAAGGTACAATTAGAAAGGTCAGTGTGACGTTAAAAATGCCTTGGCATTACAAAAAAAAAAAATTAGATAGGGATGCGTTTCAAATTTAAAACACACTGCAAAATCCCGACGAAAACCAAAATGCAAAACATGGAACTTAAAGAAAAAAAATTCAATCGGAGACGAATTAATAAATGAAATAGAAGCGAAACCATTTTTTCAAAAGAAAACGTTTAAAAGACTTACGCTCCCCTCCATGCGAAAAATAGGGGCCCCTTGTCTGCTTTAAGACCCCTTTAGAGGCAAATTAAACAAACAATTTGAAAAAACTGGGTGAAATAAGGGCATATAAAAAAAAAAAAGAAAAACTCGTTGGGCTGATGACGCCAATTGGGTCTGATATTAAAGAAAAAATAACCAAAGACTAAAAGATCTTAAACAAGAGAGATCAGAAAGCTGATTGTTGTTATAACAAAAACAATTACGAACTCAAGTGAGCGAATAGAGAAACTACCCAAAAGAATTTTTATATGAAGAAAACGCTAGAGAACGAAAAACATGTTTAGGGCGGGATCACATTAGCAAGCGTTTAAACGGCCTTGGATTTGCAATAAGTACACTGGTGTGGTATTACGGGCGGTGGGGGTCAAAGTTCAGTGCCCCCCCCGCCTCCCCTCCACCTGAAATCATGGGAAAAAAACAGTTTAATTTGGGATTTAAAAAAAATTAGCGGGTAATCTATAGATCTTTATGGTTTTAGGGGGTATGTTAGCTGGTTTTTGTCTATGAAAGCAAAGTTTTGGCTTTTTGGCCGAGCACTTATGGGCTTTAGTTTCTTATATTTGGGGGAAATTTTTAGTAAAAAAAAGGACCGAGTAATCCTGGGCCATTTAACCCAAAGACAAGCGCTGTCTTTTCAAACGGTACGGAAAGAGTCCGCGAGCTTTGTGAGTCTTCAAGGGGCCTTTGGGTTTTGGGGCCCGGGGTTTGGGATGCTTATTCTTGGGGGGGGTCATTTTTTTTTTTTTACTGCTTGCAAATTCGGCTCAAATTTATGTCTTTTTTGTCGCCCTTTTTTTTCTTTTTCCGCAAGAGAATTTCATTTTGTAGTTTATTATTTTCCCACGGGGGGCTGAGGTCAAAAGGTAGCTGTAAAAACCATGCCAACAGCAAGTTACTTTTGATCTTGCGTATTGTAAAACTTTGGTCCTTTTTATATTGAAGGTAAAAAACGAAAATTTTTGCATCTCTAAATTTGCAAAGTTTTTTTTTTGTGCATCAAAGCAGTAAAAGGATCGTTTGCTATCTTCCTTGTTGGAACCTAGCAAAACCCCAAACGTAAGTCGTAGAGTATTTTTTTTTTCTATTCCTGTTTTAGTTGGGCCCCTTAAAGTGTCAAAGATAAATGTGCCCATGCTTTTTTTGCTCTTGCTTTGGACCGGGTGAACAGCTGTCCCTGAAGAAAAAGATGTGTAAGGAGGTTTCCGTCATAGTTATATTTTCTGTGCACGCCCAATAATAAGGGGTGCCAAAGCCATGATTGCGGTCCAATTTTTTTAAAAGTCTGTTTGATTTTAATATTGAATTCGTTACGATTTTTTCAAAACCCTTCATGCTTTTGTTGCAAAAATGGATTAAAGGGTTTGTCATTTGGTATGGTGTTTGCAGTTCAGTCAAAAACGTTGAAGGTGAAATAGAAATGAAATTTACATGACCAAACCCAAAGGATTAGGATGATTTAAGTGATCGCTCGACCCCCCACACCAGTTGATGCACAAAACACAGAAAATTTTTAACTGGTTCTGTAAAACTGCATCGGATGACTGAACCCATTTTTGGATTGTTTTTTTTAAAAGGGGGGTTAAGATATTGTTAATGGAGACTTACCTTTTTTTTAAAAGGGGTCGTCTGGGCACGAAATGTCGGGGTGTCAGTTGTTATTTTTTTAAGATTGTAGTGCGGCCCAACAGAATATTTGCTCGTATTTTTTAAAGCATCATTTTTTAAAAATTTTTTTAAAAAATGTTGTAACAAAAACAACTCAAGAGCCCTTCGTTTTTAGAACTGTATTAAAAACGAATGCGGAACCCGAACGGTCGCGCTCCCTGAAATTTCTTAAAAATGTTTTTGGTTTAAAAAGAAAGCCAAGGAGAAAAAATAAATTAAAAAGTTAAAATAGAGGCCCAATTTGTTTGCCCGTTAACCATACTGTGGTTTTTTTCGGGTTTTGCTCGCAAAAAAAGCAATGGTAAATTCGAATTGCTCTCAAATTAACAATGCGAATCTGGGGAAAAAATGTGTTCAAAACCCGAAGAAAAAGAAAGTAGGGATATTTTGATAAAGAGCTAGCTAAAATGTTGGGTTTCAAAATGCCAAATCGGGCCGTTCATAGTTTTAGGTTCGTCAAACAAATATTATGAGGGAGAAAATCGCCGATTTGCATTACATTCATTTCTCTTGTTCATTTGGATGAGTGACACTTGAAAATTATATGATGGAAGGCCCCCAACTGTTTTAAGAGCTCTCCGTCAGGGGGAAACGATATTGCGATTATGAAATTTTTTTTCAATTCCTAATTTACATTTTTAAAAGATTGTTTGTGGGAGGGTCGGATCATTTAATATAAAAAACAAAGGACAAGGGGGAAAGTTGTGAAATGTGATAACCTGCACATTGTTTTGGAAATAAAATAATCGTTTCAAAAAATAATGTCGCGTGGGCCCGAAAAATCAGGAGTTCCCAAACGCCTGTGGGTGTATAACCCTTTGAATTAAAAGGGCCTTGCAGACTTGCGGCTTTGAACAAAATGGGGATAGGCGCTTTGTATGGTTTTTGAGTACACTAAAGCGGTGATTATAAAGCAAAGAGGTTTCGACAGCAAAAAATTTCCCAAAAAAGAACAACTGCGCAATCTAGGGAAATAAGTTGGCCAGTATGAATATAAAAAAGTTCGAAAACGACCCAAATGGCACTTAGAACCATATTTTTATTGGGGAAAAAAAAATTTAATTATAACCATTTTCATATTTTGCCGTCAAAAAAAATTTCAGAAAAACATTCAACTTGCCCTTTACATGAAGTCTTATGCGGAGCAATGTCAGAAAAAAATTAAAAAACGCCCTAGGGAAAAAAAATACATCCTCCCAGAAAAAAAACAGTTTTAAAAAAAAAGGGGGGTTCTACAAAAATTCAGTTCTTTCCCAAGTAGAAAATTGGAGACACGTTCACAATGATATTTGAATTTCTGTCTTTAAAAATGTGGAGAGGGTGGGGTTGTGGGCGTTGTGACGTCCTTATAAAAGGAAATTTAAAATTTTGCTGGCAAAACTTTTAGTTTTTAAAAGCCTTAACGTTACCCTGTCGTTTTTCACAATGGGAGGAAATTAAAATCATAACAACAAGCAACAAAATCAAAGTTTTTTTAAATAGAAACAATCTTACAGAAATGAATTGGATTAATCTTACACATTTTTGGCCTATAGGGTTTTATTATACTGAACAGGTTTTGAGGAGATATGATAAAAAAAATAAATGGGTTGATTTTAAAATTTGTTTTAAAATTGGAGCAGTTAAAAAATTTTTGATAAATCCCTCTTGTTCAATGTTTGGGGAGATGGTTGGGAAAAAACAATTTTGTCCTAGACTTTTTACAAACGTTTATCGCATAAAATTTTTTTCATATTGTGATTTTTGCCCAACACTTAAAAGGAAAAGATATCATGTAGAAGGGATATGGCAGACAATGAGTATATTTTGTTATCCTAGCACTAAAAAGAGTGGGTTTAGAAAATTTTATAAGTGTTTGAAGGAACGCAGACACTCTTTTTTATAGATGACGTTCGGCGAAAAAGATATAGTTAAAAAAAGAACACTTTGTCAAAGCTGGCTTTCAGGGAAGACCATGGGATAATGTGTGGATTTTTTGCCGAAATATAACCGGTTTTTAAAAGATTTAGAGAACAGTTTAAAGGGCTGTAGTGTTTTTCACATGAAAGACAGGGATCTTTGAAGTGTTTTTCGCGAAAAAATGTTATTGAAAAAGATCAAGAAAAAAAATGGATTAAACAAAAACTAAAAAACTGAAAAGTTTTGTAAATTTATTAAAAAAGGATAAACCTAACAGTTGTTTTGTTTGTAGATAATCGTTATTTTTTGGTTATTGAAGTTTACTGCAGAGAAAAGGAAAAACGGCTTTTTGGCCATTTTGCCCAAAAACTTGGTGGAGGAGCAAGGAGTTAGAAATTTGGGTTTAAATGTGTTTTCTACTTGGAAATTTTCTCCATGATTATATTAAAATTTTCCCTTTTACCCCCTCTTTACTAGTGATGGAAGGAGCAAACTTTCCCGGGCTGGTCATGGGAAGATTTTTTTCCTTGGGTCTGTTAAAAAACTTAAAAGTGGCTTGGGATAAAATTTCCCTTGGCTTTTTACCCTTAAAAAATACTTGTAGTTGAGAGAAGGATTAGAGAGAAGTTCAAACTCCAATACTAATTGAACACCAGAGAATACCAAGTTAAGCCACTTTTAAAATAACTTTACTTCTTTTTTTTCTTCTTCCTAAAATACTGGTTCCTCAAAAACGAGAGGTCACCAGCGGCATGTTAAAAATAAAAAAATAAAATAAAAAAGTGGACCCGCTGTTGGCCCTGGAGCAAATTTTGCAACAAGGGGTCGCATCAATATTTTTAAGAAAATAAAAACAATGGCCAAATTCAGGCCCAGGTAAAAGTAAAAAATTTAGGGGGGAAATAAAAATAGAAAATCGTCAATTGCAGTTCAAAACGTCGAATCAATTTGTCTCTTGAATGAGAGCACCCTGGCAAAACTTTATGGCACCCGGCAGTGGTTCCAAGCCGTAAGAACTGGGGTAAAAAGAATGTAAGGGCTGTATATTGTGCAGGTATCGTATAAATTGCCGCCATCCCGGTGTACTTTTATTCAATATAGTTTTTCCATTGGAAAATCAAATTTCTTTAGTTGCCTTTTAAAAAAGGGGTTAAGTTTTAAAAAAAAGTCTTCTCTTTCTAAGGGTTTCCCTTCTAATTTTCCCCATGTTCTTCCTAGATTCCCCTTTTCTGATGTGGTTCCCGTTAGAACCGGGCTGCTCTTTCTGAATCTTTTAAGGTTTCAATGTCCCTTTTGATGGTAAGGATCCAAATGAGAACCCTTTCAGTTGCTCAGTTTACAGAAGGATGAAATATTTAAAACATTTCACATTAGAAAAACAGTTTGTTCTCACTGTTTTCATTAAGCGGGGGGAAAGTTTGGATGAGTTGAGTTGGAACTTGGAGTCCACTTGGAAAATCAGACCTTATTGTGTCAGAGAGGATATTGATTCTTCATTTTTGTGGAGACTGTTCAATTTTGGGCTGTGGTGTTTTTTTACACCACTGTACCAGTTTCCCAGGGGTAGGATCCCGCATTTTGGGGGGGACAGTGAAAATTTTGACAAAGGGGATTCGAGTAGAGTGAGCCCCCCCATGCATCTCTTGGTTTACCCCGTTGTCTTTGTGGTTGCACCATGTTGTTCTGTCTACAGCTGGTCTGAGGAATCAGTGAGTAGGAGGGACTGACTTTCCCGTTTTTACAGGCTGCACTGTCAAGTCCAGTTCCTGTTCTGGTTGAGTTTGTGTCACTAAAGACAAAGAGAAGGGAGGGGGGGGGGGGGTGTCTGTCATCTCCCACCCCCTACTGTGGAATGGACCCGTTTGGAATGTTTGAAACTACACTAGTGTTGCAGTGCCTAGATCAACACATGCTAATTGGCAAAGCATGGTTTAACAGAATTGCATCATTTGTAGGCCATACGCACGACTGTCAGCATGGGGGTGGTGAATATGGTGGTGGTGTGGAGGTGGGTGGAGGGGGGTGGCGGTAATGGCAGAGAAGGGGGCAGTTCCTGACTGATCTAGCAGAGAGAGAACGAGTGTCAGCTAAGGGAGGTAGGGGAGAAGGGGATGGCGCGCATGACCGACTCTGAAATTGATGTAATTTTTTTAATAAAAATTTTCGCCAGTGTTGTCGTAGCCCGGCTGTCGGCTGGTTTCAAAGAGGGTTTCTGACAGACAACGGGGAGAGTGAGGGGGTGAGGGGGAGAGAGACCGGCGACTTATAACAAAAGTGATGCAAACTTTCCTGCTGTTCGTGAGACAAAAGGAGAGAGAAAGAAAGAAGGGGTAAAGGGGGGTTGGGTGGCGTGTGTGTTTGTACAGTTTGTACAGGAGGGTGTTTGGGACCGTCCGCGTGTCCGGGTGGAGTTGTCAATTGGCTTGTCACAGAGAGAGAGAGCGAGAGAGAGAGAGAGAGAGAGAGAGAGAGAGAGAGAGAGAGAGAGAGAGAGATCAAGTAAGTGTGTTTGTGTGTGTGTGCGCGTGTGTGTGTGTGTGTCTTCCTGTGTATTCATGTGTGTGAGTGTGTTGATTCAACCCTTTCTCTGTTTACAGTAAACAAGACAAGTCACAATGACAACAGAGCCGATGTCCAGGCTGAACACAGCCACAAGCTTCCACTGTAATGCTGTTGACAACAACACACCTGTGAAGGTATTTTTGCACATTGAATTAACACACTAACGATCTTCCTTTCATGTTTTCCTGTCATAATATTCCCCCTGTTACCAGTGTTTAGATCACCTAGAAATGTAGCCTGCACATTGAATTAATTAACTAACGATCTTCCTTTCATGTTTTCCTGTCATAATCTTCCTCCTGCTACCAGTGTTTAGATCGCAGAAGAGTGTGGGTATAACTACCCTTTGCAGCTGATTGTCATGCAGGGGAAGAAAAGGTTAATAGGGTGAGAATACAAGGGAAAGTGTTTGAACAAAACTCCACTAACACCTTTAGATGTTCATTATGGACTTTTCACTTGCATTCCAGACTTTAGCTTGTTTGTTTATTTGTTTGCTGGTTTGTTTGTTCACCACAGGCCACAAAACTGTCCTCCAGTTAGTCTTTAATGCAGACTTGCTCGATGACAACAGTTTGGTCTCAGCTGAGTATGGTCGGCTGAGAGTGTACAGTACCGTGAGAGAATAGCAAAAAAACGCCCTTTGAAAGCTTCTGACTTGTTGCGAAGTCAGTTTCATATTAAAAAAAAACCCATCCGTGATGAGGAAGCAAATAAAACTTTCAGCATTGGGGGGAAAAAAACTTCTCCTCCTCTCTCTCTCTCTTTCTCTCTCTCTCTCTCTCTCTCTCTCTCTCTCTCCTCTCCTCTCTCTCTCTCTCTCCATGTACATGACACACACGTGTGTGTGTGTGGTGTGTGTGGTGTGTGTGTGTGTGTGTGTGTGTGTGTGTGTGTGTGTGTACGTTCTGTGTGTCTTTCTGTGTGTGTGTGTGTGTGTGTGTGTTGTGTGTGTGTGTGTCTGTGTCTGTGTCTGTGTAGAATACTCACTTCAGCTTAATCTGTACCATTGAACATTTTTGCTGGAAGTATGATTACCTCATTGTTTCAAGAAAAGGGTATGTTTATATCTCACTCAGTGATGGATCTGAATTACTGTGTTCTTTTTCTGATATTGATGTACTTCCTTCGAGACGTCTTCTACCTATCACGACTATAAACCTCTTTCATAGTACCTTCCTTCTGATGTTTAAGTATAATGTCTCCATGTCAGTAGTGCTCCATCTGTTGTAAAATCTGAGGCGCAGTAGAAGAAAGCAGTTGCTAATCTGCTGGCTTCAACCATAGAAAAGAATTCCTCCTCTTCTAACAAATCAGCCACTTTTGTCAAAAATAAAACCCTTAAAGAAAATCACCCTGCAACTTTTCGTCAGACAACATGGAAGACTACAATCTTCCTTTTACTTTAAATGAACTGAAATCTGCCTTACTCTCTTGCAGCGATTCCTCTCCAGGTCTAGATGAAATCCATTATCAACTCTTGAAACATCTTCCGCAAATAGGTCTGAACATCCTGCTACAGGTATACAACCATGTGTGGACTACTGGTTTCTTTCCACCTTCTTGGCGGAAAGCCCTCATTATTCCAATTCCTATACCTGGAAAAGATCTTTCTAACCCATCAAACTACCGTCCCATAGCTTTGACCAGCTGTATCTGTAAACTGATGGAGAAAATGGTCAATGCTAGGCTCATGTGGAAACTGGAAACCGATGGCCTTTTGGCGAAAGAACAGTGTGGTTTCCGCAAACATCGGTCTACAGTTGACCATTTGATTCGTCTGGAATCTACACACTTCGGAACGCCTTTTTGAACAAACAGCATGCAGTGGCAATTTTCTTTGATTTGGAGAAGGCCTACGATACCACCTGGAAGTCGGGGATACTTCATGATCTCCACGATCTGGGTTTTCGAGGTCATCTTCCGCTTTTTATTCAAAATTTTTCGGCAGAACGACAGTTTCACGTCCGGGTTGGCACCACTCTCTCTGATGTCCACGAGCAGGAGTTGGGTGTTCCACAGGGGAGCATACTGTCTCCTGCCCTCTTTAGTATTAAAATCAACAACATTGTTCAATCAGTTCAGCAGGGTTCAGACTGCTCATTGTGGATGATTTCGCTGTCTACGCAACTGGAAGCCTGTACCCGAGTGTCCAGCGCAGGCTCCAGCTTTGCGAAGATAAAATCCATCGGTGGGCGGATGAAAACGGTTTCACCTTTTCTCCAACAAAGACGCAGTGTATTCACTTCCATAATTTCCGTCAGTTTTTCCCAGATCCTGAACTTCAAGTAGGGAAATCTCCCATTCCAGCTGTAAAAGAAGCCAAATTCCTGGGAGTTATTTTTGACCAAAAACTCAACTTTCTCAGCCACATCAAAAACCTCAAAACTTCTTGCCAGAAAGCACTGAATATTCTGCGGGTCGTAGCGCACACCGACTGGGGCGCTGATAAGAAAACTTTGTTGCACCTCTACAGAGCCTGGTCCGTTCCAAACTGGACTACGGTTGTGCTGTGTACGGCTCCGCAAGATCGTCTTACCTCAAACTCTTGGACCCTATCCACCATCAAGGGCTTCGTCTCTGTCTTGGAGCGTTCCGCACCACCCCTGTGTACAGCCTGTACGCAGAGGCGGGTGAACCTTCATTGTCCAACCGCAGGCTGAAACTGTCGTTGAATTATTATATCCGACTGTTCTCGGAACCAGAAAACCCTGCCTATGACTGTGTCTTTGATCCTCCGTTCCAAAGTAAGTTTGAAAGCAACCCTAAATGTATTCCGCCGTTTGGTCTGCGTATGCAGCCTCACGTGCGGAATGCAGGTCTAGACCTAGGAGTTGTGTCGGATTTTTCCAAGTTTCCGGATCAACCTCCGTGGACCTTTTTCACACCAGAGATTCATTTCGATCTTGCAGCTTTTCGCAAAGAGTCTACCAGCTCTCTGGCGTACAAGGCTTTGTATGCTGAGCTCTGTTCCAAATTCCCATCCTGTCAAAAAGTTTTCACTGACGGTTCCAAGTCTGAAGATGGAGTGGCCTGTGCAGCCTTCTGCCCTGGCGCTCCTTCTCAGATACTGTTGGAACATATTCATTCAGATGCTTCTGTCTATTCTGCTGAACTTACTGCTCTGGTACTGGCTTTGAAGATTATCTCACATTCTTCGAAGAGGGACTTTCTGGTTCTGTCGGATTCGCTGTCAGCTTTGGAGGCCATAGCTGGCCGCAACCTTCAGCATCCAGAACTTTTACCTTTTTTTGAACTTTTTAGCAAGTTGAAGGCGGACGGTTACAACATTACTCTTGCTTGGGTTCCAGGTCATGTTGGCATCGGCGGGAACGAAATGGTTGATCGTTTAGCCAAGAACGCCACAAGAGAGAAACTGTCCAACACTTATATACCCTGCTCAGATGTGAAACCCAAAATTAATGATTATGTGAGAGACCTCTGGCAGGAGGATTGGAACACACAGACGAATAACAAACTCTTTCAGATCCGTCCAAACCTTAAGGACTTCCTCCCATCCACGTCGGGAGGTCGTAAAGAGGAAACGGTTCTGTGCCGGCTGCACACCGGCCATTCGTATTTTACCCATGCCTACCTTTTAAAGAGTGAAGAAGCTCCGTGGTGCATTCCATGTCATGCGCCACTCACAATGAAACATGTTCTTTTAGAGTGTTGGGACTTGCACGATGTGAGACACAAACATTTTACGGCAGACTCCATGAAGATCCTGTTCAGGGATGTCCCGCCTGATGTGATCCTTGAGTTTTTGAGAGAGATTAACATTTTTCATCTGATTTAAGATTTTACGGAAGAAAGATTTTTAACGAAGTTTCTGGTACGTTTCTAGATGATGTCATTTAAAGAGATGTGTGAAAGGTTTTTTTTTTTTTTTTTTTTTTTTTTTTTTTTTTTTTGACTGGTGAGTTGATTTTAACGTGGTGACAGCCCTGATGTGGCCCTTTGCGGTCGGCTTGGCTATAAGCAACATTATCTTATCTTATCCTGCCTTCCTCTTTGTGTCATGATGTCTTCCTTCTTGGGTAATGTCTTCTTCCTGTCACGATGTAATCCTCTTTCTGTCATGATGTGTTCTTTCTGTCATGATGTGTTCTTTCTGTCATAGTATCTTCTTTCTGTCATGATGTGTTCTTTCTGTCATGATGTGTTCTTTCCAGCCCTGATGTGGCCCTTTGCGGTCGGCTGGGCTATAAGCAACATTATCTTATCTTATCTTATGTGTTCTTTCTGTCATGAAGTGTTTTTTCTGTCATGATGTGTTCTTTCTGTCATGATGTAATCCTCTTTCTGTAATGATGTGTTCTTTCTGTCATGATGTCTTCTTTCTGTCATGATGTCTTCTTTCTGTCATAATATCTTCTTCCTGTCATGATGCCATCTTGTTTTTGTCACAGTGTCTTCTTTCTATCATGATGATTTCTGACTGACATTATGCCCTTGTCTTTTTCTGTCGTAGTGTCTTCTTTCTGTCATAGTGTCTTCTTTCTATCATGATGATTTCTGACTGACATTATGCCCTCGTCTTTTTCTGTCATAGTGTCTTCTTTCTGTCATAGTCTCTTCTTTCTATCATGATGATTTCTGACTGACATTATGCCCTCGTCTTTTTCTGTCGTAGTGTCTTCTTTCTGTCATAGTGTCTTCTTTCTGTCATAGTGTCTTCTTCCTGTCATAGTGTCTTCTTCCTGTGGTGGTACCATTTCATGCTTCGTACCACTTTTTTTCTTTTTTCTTTATTTATTTAAAATACAAAGATTTTATCTCATTTTTCCAAGTTGTTCTGGTTTTATCTTCAGCCACGCCACTCTTCCACCATTCTTTCTTTACTGACCTGTGATCAAGACTTGTCGGGTAAGCCACCCCTCATAAGTAAAGACTTATGAGGGGTGGCTTACCCGACAAGTCTTGATCACAGGTCAGTAAAAGAAAGAATGGTGGAAGAGTGGCGCGGCTGAAGATAAAAACCAGAACAACTTGGAAAAATGAGATGTAGTAATATCTTCATGGCTAGAGTCTTTTGAAGGTGACCTACAAGACGGGCGCCAGCTTTGTGGGTAAAGTGGAAGACTATAAGAAGACAGGCAGTGGAGTGTTCATCTGGCCAGACGGGTCCAAATACGATGGAGACTACGTCAACAACCTGCGACATGGAACAGGTCGGTATGATGTGAGTTGAGGGACAGCAGTGACGGAACGGAGGTGAAGGGCACGTTGTCACTGGCAGGCTAGCATACTTCCCTCACCTGCCCCCTGGTGTTACCAACATGGGAAGTAATCAACAATGCAGTTTGATCTCACTGACAGTTTTCTGATCAGTTGTGCAGTTGATGGTGCAGTGCAATGTAACGGTTTTGGGCGTTACTGTATTATGTGACAAGCCTCAAACAGATCAGCATTGAAATGCCCTAAATGCCCATTGCTCAAGGTTTGTTATGTTCCTTTGTAAAGGGTGTTTCAGATGGAGACACTGTTGTGTGACATAGGCCTTAGTGATCAGTGTCACAGCATTGAAATGCCCTAAATGCCCATTGCTCAAGGTTTGTTATGTTCCTTTGTAAAAGGTGTTTCAGATGGAGACACTGTTGTGTGACATAGGCCTTAGTGATCAGTGTCACTGTAGGAACAGTCTAGCTGATCTTGTGGCTTTACTATACCTTGCATCAGTTTAGCACCCTCAGGAGCATCTTTTGCTCATCTGCCTTTTGGCTGATCTGCGGGAAAGGCCCAGTGACAGGAAAGACCCACTGACCACAGAGAAAGTCCTGTAGAGAGCGAGAAAGAGTGCAACTAGGAGTCCTCTTCAGAAGGTACACAAGATCATGTGGCAAAAGCTTGGCAGTGCTTGGAGTTGTACTGCTTTCACCTGCCAGTGAAACAGCAATGAATGGGGCTGCAGGATGTGCACAGCACTTTGTTTGATGATTGTGTCTTAGGCCATGTTTGATGATCGCGTCTTTGGCCGGTGGGCTCTGCAGTCACGAAGGTGGGCTGATACACATATACGGATGCTTTCATGGAGGTTCTGTCGTGTCATGTCGGGTAACCATGACACAATGGCATCTGCCAAGGAGCATGATGTTCCTTATTCTCTCATATGGGACATTTTGGTGATAGCAGAACTGCCTGAAGGTGAAAAAAAATGGTTTCAGTTTCAATGTTTTTCTTCCTTGGCTGCGGATTAAGGTGCATGGTTCTGATCTGAACCTGCTTTCCGTATTTGTAGATTAAGAATGATATGAGCTAAATAATGTCGGTTTCAAAGTGAGGTGATGACTGGTAGCCAAACAAAAGAACAAACTACAAAATAAGTACTCTGTGATTTGTTTGTTCTTTCGTTTGACGGCCCAGTAATTCTGTTTTTGCTTTTGACTCAGGTAAGTTCAAAATTTTCACTTGTTGATTCGTCTTCTAAAAATTGACACACACACACACACACAGACGCTCGCATGCATGCACACACGCATGCACACACATATGCATGCACGCACGCACTCACACATGCCCGCACGCACGCACATGCAGAAACTGTTTTGCGTCAAAGGAAGGAGAGAACGCTGACTGTTAAGAAAATTTTCTCAGAACGTTTTTGTTGAGTTTCATTATTTTGGACATTTTCCTTGTAATTTAGAAATGCATGAAATCATTTAAAAGAATGAAGGTAAAAAAAAACAAATAAAATAAAAATAAAAAAAAACCCAGTTCAACAGTTCAAAGAAGTGAGTGTTCATTTCAAGCTCTGTGTGTGACAGGTGTGCAAACATGGGCGGACAAAACGCTGTATGAAGGCGGCTTTGTCAACGACCTGAGGCATGGCCAGGGCAGCATTCAGTGGGCTGATGGCGAAGTGAGTCTGAGTGGGTCATGTTCGTCTGTGACCATGTTTAATTAACCCTTTAACTACCACATTTTGTTTTGACATAACATTCCTGCATCATCCAAGATAATTTTGTGGTAAGTTCTCAAACAAATTTCAAGCAAGTTTTTGATTTTTTTGTTTTTATAACAAACTTGAATTAAGTTTTTGAAGTGTGGGTTTTCTCTGTGTATCTGTCTGCCTGTCTGTCTTTCTGTCTCTCTGTCTCTTTTGCTTTATTGTTGAAAAATTAATAAACATATGCTGTAAGTCTTTTTTAAAAGAAAGATCTAATAGTGGATGTAGTTTGTTGTGCATTTGTTTGTTTCTTTGTCGTTGGTAGTGCTCATAACTGATTCTTGTGTCACTACACACACGTTCCTGTGTTGTTGCTGAGGTTTATAATCGACTCTTGAGGTTGCTCACATTCATTATGAAAATCCAGAATTGGTTTGTAATTTTGAAGCTCACTTCCCCACTTTTGGTTGTCTGGCACACTATACTGAAGTGTCAAGCCAGTGAAGATATAGTGTACATGGTTCTCTGTGCCATTGTTACTGATTCAACATTGCCCAGGTGGCTGAAGTATCTATGAAAATCTTCAACAGATGTCACCCAGCATTGCCATTCATAGTCACATTCAACAGTGCTAAAAAATAATGTTCAGAATTTGTTTTTTTAGAATTGAATTAGAGCACCTTGCAAAGGGGTGGCAGTTGCAGTTGCCCGCAAACATCTTGTCTTAATGCTCAAAACTTTCCAAAGAAGTAGTATGGAAATGAAATAGAGAGTCACCCACAGGTGAATTATAGGGCAGAATAGCATTTACCTGGCAATACTGGATGTGTGATGAGGAATGGAAGGATGGTTAAAAGTTATAGCGCTCATTCCAGGGGAAAAAATTGCCATACAAATACATTTTTTAAAAAAAAACGTCAATGTGTGGATATAGTGCAATCTTTATTTCCTCCCGTGCAGACAATGAGTTCTGCTAGGTGTTTGTTAATGCTGTTCATTTTGTGTTGGAACTGAAACTGCATTATCTAATTATTGAAACATAAATTTGATTTCTTGTTCATGTCACAGTTTATCATTGTTTCATATTACTGTTGAGGTGATTGTTCTTTGCATTTTCCATTCCAGACTCCTTGTGGTATAACTCATAACAAGATGGCCACCACACCGTCCGATTTACAGTATAGATTTAAAGAGAGAGTTTGGTCCACATCTCTTTATCAGACTCTGATAATTTTCAGTTAGGACCATGTTTTTATGCCTATCTCCCTTGTACAACCACAGAACATTGAAATTATAAGACAGATTTGTGGATCAGTTTTCTTACAGTGTGAATTAGATTTTCTGTGTTTTCTTCAAGGCAGCTTTGATCGGCTGCATTCAATCATTTATACATGCATGACATACACACACATGCAGTGTGTACACAAGTACCTGTACAATGATCTTCTATGTGTGTCTGTGCGGGTAAGTATGTGTGTGTGTGTGTATGTGTGTATGTATGTGTGTCTCCAAACAAGAAAATGCATACATGCAGCATGTGTATGCCTGTTTGAATTTGGATTTATCATTGTTACTGCAAAGGTACTATGTGTCGGTGAGCAGAGTGTTCATGACTTGATTACAACTGGTAACTTTGACTCTCCCAGACGTACAAAGGGTCATTTTTCAAGGATCTTCGGCACGGCAGGGGGACATACACCTGGCCCAATGGATCCTCATTCACCGGCACCTTCTACATGGACAAGAAAGAGGGATATGGAGTTTTCACCTTTGCCAGTGGCAACAAGTTTGAGGTGAGGTCGGTCTACATGGAAAATATGCTGTCAGAGACTCTAGGGGCTTGCTCTCTCCTCCCCTTTCCCTTCTCTTTTCTGTTTTATTAAGTAACTGAGAGGTGTAGGTGTGTGGATGTATGAAGCTGGGGATATCTGTCTTTGACACTGCTCCCCCCCCCCCCCCCCCCCCCCTCCAATTCAACCTCTCCCATCGCTCCCCTTTCCCTTTGATGACTCCCTGTCAGCCTCACCCTCGCTCCCTTGTCCTGTCCCTTCTGTTTCCCGTTCACAACGCCATTTCAGGATATTTCAGATATCTAAATCCCATTTTTGGGGCGCACGAATCCTCTGCTTTTTGCATGGACGGAGTCCTTCTCATAGAGAATGTTTCCAAAAGGAAGCAGTGTAAGCACTACGCCACTCTTTAAACCCACTTTACCTCCGCTTGGCAGGGTCTTTACAAGGACGACGAACGCGAGGGACCTGGGGTGATGACATACAAGGACGGTCGACAGGACGTGGGATTTTGGCACGGGGAGCGCTTGCGCAAACTTTTGACGGCAGTGTCTGGCGCTTTCACCATGGGCGACCATCCAGAAGTCAAGTATCAGCCAGAAGGTATGAACATTCCTATCGTGCCCCGGCCTGACAAGACAGAGCCTGTGAAGAATGTGCTGGAACCCCCGGCTTTATTTCGTTATACTCCTGAGGTGAGTGGTTTGGGGGTTGTTTGTGTCGTGCATCACTGAATAGGGGTCGAGTCTTGCTATGTCTAGATTTGTTTTGTGCATTGAGTGAGTGAAAGGTCAGTCTTTTCTTTTTGTTGATTTTTACCATTTTGACATATTTTAGGGTTTTTGTTTGGTTTTTTTTTAACTATGAAACCGGCCACAATTTGTCTTGAACACTACTCAGAGATATTCAGCTTGGTTTGAACTGGCTGTCAATCTGTGATGTATTTTATGTCATGTTTTTGCCTTTCACAGTTTGGGTGCAAGATATTGACAGTGAGTGTGTGTGTGTGTATGCCATTTTGATTTTGCACCAAATATGAGAAGATAAGTGTTTTCTCATTCTTCATTTTCACTGTCCTAAATGTTATTTGTTTTTGCTTGAAGAAGACCCAAGAGGTTGAAATGCATTGTGTTTTGTACTGTACTTTGTTTGTCTGTGTCTTTGGCGGTAACTAACCCCCTCTCTTTCTAAATATATGCTGAATAGTTTATTAGTAAGAAGGTAAGTGCAGGTGAATAATATCTCCATCATTAAAATAAAGGATATGGCAGTGCCTAGAGATATATGGTTTGGGAAAAGAGGGAAAATGGAAGAAGAGGGTTAGATAGTAGCCTTGAAAGCTTCCGCTTGCAGCAAATAGGGACCAGGCATTCGGGCAGCTGTTACTGTCCTACCCTTGATGTATCTTACATAAAATTTTTTGAAACTACTAAATTGTCAGATGATTATGATGACTTAATGCAGAAGAGTTGCTGCGGCAGACGAGATGTGTTTGCATATTTGAATTTGTTTCTTATATATGTACTTTCAGCTACTTACAGGAGCATGCATATGTTTGGTGGGATGCATCGTTGAAGTTTGCAAAGGGAGATCATTCTGCACAGGCAGCTTTGGTTTAATATCATTTTCTGCTCTTTTTTTTTTTTCCTTTTTGTACTCCCATTTCTTATAGAACAGGGAGTACTTTACAATGGGAACGAAGAAATGCTGTCTGTGTGTCTATTTTTCCGTGGTCAAAATGTGTTCCACTCACTCCAGACAAAACTGCTGGATCGATCTTTCTGAAAATTTGTAGACATGTTCATTATGGGTCACGGATGATGCCCAATATTTTATTTTACCAGAATAGCCGTTACTAACGGCTATAAATGATAATTTTGTGATGTACAGTTTAAGCAATAATGGTTTATAAGCTTAAGTGTAACCAATGTTTGTAAGCGCCTCAGTAGTATATTGGATAGTGTCCCTGCCTGTTGAGCGTGAGACCTGAGTTCATTTCCCCGCCGGGGAGAGCAGTTTTTTTTTCTTTTCTCTTACATACAAAATTTCTACCACCAAAAGGGGAGAAAGTGCTCTAGTGACTGATTTATATATATATATATATATCTCTTTTTTTTTTCTTTTTGTTGTACAACTACTTACTGGGAGTACGTTTATATGCTTTGCATCTTGTTTTTGTTGTTGTTGCTGTCTCATCTTATGTGCCACCTCAGTGGCAGTGCACCCACACCGCTTATTCTGACACCCTGTCCACAGCCACAGCCCAGTCCAACCTGCTGCAGCCCCAGCACTGGCAACCCACAGGGAGCAGTCAATGTCAAGAGGCAACTCACCATTTTCGTCTCTTACGGACCATTTTCCTTTTTCTTCTTTCTTAGGTGAAAGTGACCAGGAGAATCAGCGAGCTGTACAGCGAAGACCTCGACCCCCGGAGTTTGGCAGTCAACCGCCAAGCCTTCGATGACGAGTTTTTCAAGGACAACCCGCCCAGCGATGAGCCGGAACCGACCAGTCTGTTAGCCTGGAACAAGTCGCCTCAACTTGTGCAGCTTCAAATGCACACGCACAAACACAGCAAGGCTGCCCAGTCTGTCCACTTTCCTGTGCACAAGGTGTGCAGAGGTTTTTTTTTTATTATTTTTTTTTTATTTTACTGACTGACATCTTCATAGATTGAAAACAGTTTTATTGTGTGTGCTTTAGTGATTTGTGGCATGTGAATGGAGTGGGGACAGTCCTAGTTGATGGTCGTAGATTGTCAGATTGTAAACAGAGACAAGCAAGCAGGCCACAGTATCCCTCCTGACGACATAGGCCATCTGAAAGTTGCGGCCCTTTGAGTGCTAAATGTTATATGAAGCAAGCTCAGTTTGTTTTCGAGAAAAGCGGCGTATTCTGAGAAGGATTCCAAATTAAAGTAGGAACAAGCTAACGTCTTCCTGTGCTTCTTTGTTCCCATGTGAACTTGCAATATGGAGCAGTTCTTTCTTGCTGGCGTTGTTTTCTGTGGGAAATGGAGATTTCTCTCCCCCTTGAATCGCACACTTGTCTACTGCCATGG
This sequence comes from Conus ventricosus, assembly GCA_018398815.1. NCBI lineage: Eukaryota > Metazoa > Mollusca > Gastropoda > Neogastropoda > Conidae > Conus > Conus ventricosus. The sequence continues at coordinate 40,455,143 of CM031613.1, forward strand.
TTCATCAACTACCATGATGGATGCTGTGATATCACAGCGAGCTTGAAATTGGTTTTAAAGTGGAAAAGGGGAAACACCTAAAGGGAGTTATCTGAAAAGGCATGAATGGATTGCAGTTACGGTTCTTTCATGCTTACGTTTCTGTATTTAATTTTGCTCAGATCACTTATGTTTATTATTTTAACCTCATGTTTATGGTGAAGTTGTCTGAATTTCTGTCTATATAAAATAGTTTCTGTTTGTGTGAGAGTGCCCGTTTGTGTTTGTGTGTGTGAGAGAGCAAGAGAAAGAGAGAAAGTCAGAGAGAGTGAGAAAGTGTGTGTGTGTGTTTGTGCGTGTGTGTGTGATAGCATGTGCACAGAGGGAAATGTTGGGAGACATCTGAGGACCTCTAAACCCTTCATCCCTTGTGTTTCAGGTCCTGAACTTTGACCGCTCAGGCTTCAATATACGTGGGCCCCTGGAGCTGGCCTCTGAGGAACTCATCAAGATGGCCGCTGCCGGCAACTTCCTGCGGGTAGAGGAGCTGTTAAACGGGGGTAGCGTGCATCCTGACGTGGCGGACAGTAACGGGCATACTGCCCTCATCGGTGCTACTGTGAGTAGGGAGGGGTTGATAGGAACTCTCTTTAGCAGGTGTTTGCCATGTTCTTTCACTTTGACAGCCACTCCCACAACTGTTGTCCCATGGATGTCTCAGTGCCGACAGAGTGCTATTGAAGTCAGTTCCTCACCTGGCCTTATTTTTTACGCTGCTTATTCATATTTGCATTACACAGCCACACCCAGTCAAAGTTCTAGAGAGGAGAAAGAGATGTCAGCGACATGCCCACATGAGACGAATGGAAATTGAGGTCATTGTGTGCCACAGTGAGACAATGCGGCTCTTTATGGTGCATGAAGAAATACAACTGTATCTACATGAGAAGGATTTCCATTCATACCTCTAGCCCCATACAGAAATACATTTTAAGTCCGCTGAAATCAAAGATCAAGTGGAATGTTAACGAAAAGAAGTTGGACAGAGAATGGATTTCTTTTAGATTTTGTTGTTCAGCTCTGTTTCTTATACTGACATGTGTGTTAGTTTAGGTGATTCTCTACATTCTGTAAAGTTGATTACAGTCGTTGACAGAATGCAGCAAACAAAGAAACAAATTACACCTGCTGTAAGGGCATGCCACAGCAGACACTGCACTACTGCTCTGAGTTAACTCTGATAGCGTTTACGTTATGTATCTTCAGATTGAACAATGTAATGGTATTTAGTCCTATATTGGTGTCAGAAATTGTTTTGTCTTGGAGCCAAGTCAGCAAATGTCTTCTTATGTTTAATCTACTTTCCTTTACAAACTGTTCTTTGTAGGCTTGGCTTGATCGCAGGACCTGAAAGAGTGAAAAAAGCAGTGCACATTCTTTGGAGTTCTGTTTTAAACTTTCTGATCTTTGTAAACTCCATTGAAAACACATATCATCTGCATCCACTGGGTATAATTATGTTATTTGAAGATAAGTCCAGATTATTCATGATGTGTAAGTGTGTGTGTGTGTGTGTGTGTGTGTGTGTGTGTGTGTGTGTGTGTAGGCATGCAAGAGAAACAGATTCTGTTCGTATGTTTTTTGTTTGTGTGTGTTCTTTTGTGGTTAATATTTTGTTTTTTTATCTTTGTGATTTTTCATTTTCGATAGCAGTGAATGGGTTCAGTTTGATCTCTTTTTCTCTTTTTGTTAGTGTCCAGATGGCTCAAAGTTGTATGGTTTGTAATAAGTGACCTGGTGTCTCAGTGTCTACTATGGTTTGTGATAAGTGACCTAGTGTTTCAGTGTCTACTATGGTTTGTGATAAGTGACCTAGTGTTTCAGTGTCTAATATGGTTTGTGATAAGTGACCTAGTGTTTCAGTGTCTACTATGGTTTGTGATAAGTGACCTAGTGTTTCAGTGTCTACTATGGTTTGTGATAAGTGACCTAGTGTTTCAGTGTCTACTATGGTTTGTGATAAGTGACCTAGTGTTTCAGTGTCTACTATGGTTTGTGATAAGTGACCTAGTGTTTCAGTGTCTACTATGGTTTGTGATAAGTGACCTAGTGTTTCAGTGTCTACTATGGTTTGTGATAAGTGACCTAGTGTTTCAGTGTCTAATATGGTTTGTGATAAGTGACCTAGTGTTTCAGTGTCTACTATGGTTTGTGATAAGTGACCTAGTGTCTCAGTGTCTACTATGGTTTGTGATAAGTGACCTGGTGTTTCAATGTTCTAGCGTGTTCTGTGATAAGTGACTTGGTGTCTCAATGTTCTAATATGGTTTGTGATAAGTGACCTGGTGTCTAGTGTTCCAGTGTGGTTTGTGATTAGTGACCTGGTGTCTCAGTGTGTACTATTGTTTGTGATAAGTGACCTGGTGTCTCAGTGTTCCAGTGTGGTTTGTGATTAGTGACCTGGTGTCTCAGTGTCTACTATTGTTTGTGATTAGTGACCTGGTGTCTCGGTGTGTACTATTGTTTGTGATAAGTGACCTGGTGTCCTTAGTGTTCCAGTGTGGTTTGTGATTAGTGACCTGGTGTCTCAGTGTGTTCTGTTGTTTGTGATAAGTGACCTGGTGTCTTAGTGTTCCAGTGTGGTTTGTGATTAGTGACCTGATGTCTCAGTGTGTACTATTGTTTGTGATTAGTGACCTGGGTCTCGGTGTGTACTATTGTTTGTGATTAGTGACCTGGTGTCTCAGTGTTCTAATATGGTTTGTGATAAGTGAGCTGGTGTCTCTGTCTACTATTGTTTGTGATAAGTGACCTGGTGTCTCAGTGTGTACTATTGTTTGTGATTAGTGACCTGGTGTCTCAGTGTGTACTAAGTGTTTTGTGATAAATGATCTGGTGTCTCAGTGTGTACTATTGTTTGTGATAAGTGACCTGGTGTCTCAGTGTCTACTATTGTTTGTGATAAGTGACCTGGTGTCTCAGTGTCTACTATTGTTTGTGATAAGTGACCTGGTGTCTCAGTGTTCTAGCGTGTTCTGTGATAACTGATTTGGTGTCTCAATGTTATAGTGTGGTTTGTGATATGTGAACCTGGTGTCTCAGTGTTATAGTGTGGTTGTGATAAGTGACCTGTGTCTCAGTGTCTAGTGTGGTTTGTGATAAGTGACTGGTGTCTCAGTATTCCAGTGTGGTTAGTGAGGAGTGACCTGGTGTCTCAGTGTTCCAGTGTGGTTTGTGATAAGTGATCTGGTGTGTCAGTGTTACAGTGTGGTTCATCATGAGTGACCTGGTGTCTCATGTTCCAGTTTGGTTTGTGATAAGTGACCTGGTGTCTTAGTGTTCCAGTGTGGTTTGTGATGAGTGACCTGGTGTCTCAGTGTCAACTATTTGTGATGAGTGACCTGGTGTCTCAGTGTTCCGGTGTGGTTTGTGATGAGTGACCTGGTGCCTCAGTGTTCTAGTGTGGTTTGTGATGAGTGACCTGGTGCCTCAGTGTTCTAGTGTGGTTTGTGATAAGTGACCTGGTGTCTCAGTGTTCTAGTGTGGTTAGTGACGAGTGACCTGGTGTCTCAGTGTTCCAGTGTGGTTTGTGATAAGTGACCTGGTGTCTCAGTGTTCTAGTGAGTGATTTGGTGCCTCAGTGTTGTAGTGTGGTTGTGATGAGTGACCTGGTGCCTCAGTGTTGTAGTGTGGTTTGTGAGAGTGACCTGTGCCTCAGTGTTGTAGTGTGGTTTGTGATGAGTGACCTGGTGCCTCAGTGTTCTAGTGTGGTTTATGATCAGTGACCTAGTGTCTCAGTGTCTACTATTGTTGTGATAAGTGACCTGGTGTGTCAATGTTCTGATATGGTTTGTGATGAGTGACCTGGTGTCTCAGTGTTCCAGTGTGGTTTGTGATTAGTGACCTGGTGTCTCAGTGTTCCAGTGTGGTTTGTGATGAGTGACCTGGTGTCTCAGTGTTCTAGTGTGGTTTGTGATGAGTGACCTGGTGTCTCAGTGTTCTAGTGTGGTCTGTGATGAGTGACCTGGTGTCTCGGTGTTCTAGTGTGGTTTGTGATGAGTGACCTGGTGTCTTAGTGTTCCAGTGTGGTCTGGTTTGTGTGTGTGAAGGTGAACTGGCACCTGGACACCATCAATGTTCTCCTGAACCACGGGGCGGACGTGAACCAGCTGAACGACGAAGGGGTGTCGGCTCTGGCAGCAGGCACCATCTTCTACTACCCTGTGGAGAGCTTCCATTACAACATCGCTGAGCGTTACCTGGACAAACCCACCCTGGAGGTCTGTCTTTGTGTGCGCCTCTGCGTATGTGTGTGTATCAGTGCAAACGGTGAAACTGGCTTTCCATAACCATTGCATATCAATTGGCAACAGACGTTTGTCGGTCTGCGGGACAGTTATGAATGTGTACATCTGTGTCTACACTTTGATCTCTGGAAAGATGCTGGCCATCACCTAAGAAAAAAAAAATTTTTGATCCATAATTGCTGCCAATTAAACACTCAGTCTGTTGTCACCAGTATGCATTGTAGTCTTCAGGATTGTAACGCTCTCCGGGCTGTAAATTTCATGATTGTAACAAGACATACACTGCAGTGTACATGGTTGTATCAGGACACACTACAACATGCTGTTATGATATTATAATAAGAAGACACATACTGCAACCAGTTATTTTCGTTTCTGTAACAGGACACATATTGCAGCCTGTAATTTTAATGATTGTCACAGGACACACACTGTGACACATAATTTTCGTGATTGTAACGGGACATGCAGGATACACATCGCAATCTGTAATTTTCTTTATTGTAACAGGACACATGTTGCATTCTGTAATTTTCATGATTGTCACAGGACACACACTGTAACGCATGATTTTCGTGACTGTAATAGGACTTGCAGGCACACATTGCAATCTGTAATTTTCGTTATAGTAACAGGACACATATTGCAGGCCTGTAATTTTCATGATTGTCACAGGACACACACTGTGACGTATAATTTTCGTGATTGTAACAGGACACATATTGCAGTCTGTAATTTTTATGATTGTAATAGGACACACACTGTGACACATAATTTTCATGATTGTAACAAGACACATATTGCAATCTGTAATAATCATGACTGTAATAAGATACACACTGTGACACATAATTTTTGGTGATTGTAACAGGACGAACAGGGCACACACTGCAGTCTGTAATTTTCTTCATTGTAACAGGACACACACTGCTATGTAAAATTTTCATGACTGTGACAGGATGCACTCTGTGCTACAGTTTTCATGCCTGTAACAGGATACATGCTGTGAATTTGTGTGTGTGTGTGTGTGTGTGTGTGTGTGTGTGTGTGTGTGTGTGTGTGTGTGTGTGTGTGTGTGTGTGTGTTGCAGGATGCATGCTTTGAGCTTTTTTCTTTTTTTTTTTGTAACTTGAGACATGTTCAGAGCTGTGATTTTACCATTTACAACAAAACACATTATCTGACCAGTAACTTTTGTGATCGTAATGACATAATCAGTACACATGCTTTGAACTGTATGTTACAGGACAAGCAGGACACGCGCTCTGAGCAATCCCAGTCCCCCTCACGAGGTCACTCCGTCACAGCACCTGTCCCAACATCTCTGTCGAAAGCAGAGCGAAGGGCCTCGCAGCTGAACCAGCTCAACCGCAAGAAGTCGGAGATGGCCGCTCTGCGAAACTCCAAGGACAGCGAGACAATCAGAGAGTCGGAAGTCATCGAGGAGGAGAATTCGGGTCCTCCGAAGAGCACAAAGAGGGATTCTCAGGTAGTGCTCAGCGACATCACGCCGGTGAAAATCACTGTGGCCAAAACCTCCAGGACACAACTGCCCAAAGGGGAGGAGGACAAACGAGTGGACAATTACAAGGGATCTGTGGTAGGCTGTTGAATGTTGTCCCTGATTTCTTGTGTATGTGTTCATTTTGATGTTTCACAGACTTGCTTACCTGTATGATTTTAGCGTACTCTGTTAACAGACTTTGCAAATTATGCAGGGTATAGTGAGTGTGAAAAAAAAAAGTAAAAAAAGATCAAGACTCAAAGTGCTGGAGTGATAATCGCACCTGTGGAATGTAATAACGGTGTTGTCTTGAGATGCCAGTTTGAGTGCTTGGACCAGTCAGTGACTGTTGCTAACTCTTGCACACAAAAATGTTTGTCTCAATCAGTCTGCCTCTTGGACAGCATGCCAACATACGTGAAGAGCAGTGGGGCGAAATGCCCTGAAGTATTTGAAAGAGCAATAATTTCTCCCAAAGTATACCAGGGGATCATTTCTCCCAAAGTATATCAGGGAATCGTGTATTAAAGGAATGATTTAGAAAAAAAAACAACCTACATTACAGCAGCTGCTGTATATTCTACTTCAGAATCTCCAGTTCTGAGGCCTGAATAGCTCAGGTGACTGGACTTGTGATCCTGGGATGCAGGTTCAAATCTCCACTGGGACGTTTCGGTACAGGACGATTTTTTTCCTTGGGAGTTAACATTTGTTCTGATTCCACATCCCTAAAAGTCCTTTGAATGAGACTGTAAACCCAGGCTTCATGTGTGAACGCATGCATGACATCTTGCACACACATGAAATCCATTGCCAAGTTTTGGAAGAGGTGCTGGTCTCCATCCTAGAGGGGAGGGGCTGCCTGAGACTGGTTCAGCAATTCATATTGTTATCTCTAGGGGACTTGATGGTGTGTGTGTCCTGTACACGCTGAACCAGATCATTCACAGACAGTGTCGAGGTTTCCCTGTAAACCTTCCGACTGAAGTCCAGCACCTGGGAACAAACAGTGCTGGATCAGCACTGCTGGTGCAGAGACATTACTGACTGACTGAAACCAATTTATTGTCAGATTAACTCAAGGTTGTACTGACAAAGAGACATTACACCAGTGGCTACCTTCGCTGAAGGGCAGTGCATATCAGACACCAGAAGACAGTGCCTGCAGAGCAAAAAAGAGACTGCAAGCAACTCCATTATTTTACACTTCTCTTGAGTGTGTGCTTGCAGGAGGCACTTCATTACTTGCAGTGGACCGTTCCGTCATCTCCAGGCCCAGCAACCCCCCCACACTGTGCCTTTCTGCTTATGTTGATAGTCATCATTGTCCACAGTGTGCCCTCATCATCATAATGTTTATCAGAGCAGGCGTGTCTCAGTACCATCAAAGAGATGCAATGTTAGTACAGTGTCTTTTTTAGTGGGTGGCCTAATGTTGACCTGATATTAATTTCTCTCTTTGGACTGTTAGTAGTAAGATTGTCACAGGACAAACATGGGCGTGGCTGTGTATGTGTCACAAAAGTAAATTGTAACGAGCAGATTAAGAGAAATACCATGCAGAAAAAAAATCCCCCTAGAAAAAGTGCAGAAGATAAACGTTTTGTGTAGCTAAAAACGAAATAATTGTTTGCTACAGTAATGTGAAATTTTCCGAACAACAATCGCAGATAAGCGACGACGACCACGACTCGGTGCTGAACGGAGGGGAGCTGGAGGACCAGGGCAACGAGGTTGAGGTCGTGAGGGACAAGGAAGAGTTTGAGAGCAACATCAGCGTGCACAACTACCAGATCGAGGTGACAGACTCGCTGCTGGAGCGCTGCGCCACGCAGCTCAGCATGAACGAGCGGGTGGTCAGCCGGGAAGCCGCCAGGTCCGACATGGGCCGAGCCAGGATGCTGGCCATTCAGATCTCACAGTCAGTGCCCAGTTTGCTGTGGGTTTGAGGGGTCCGAGTTAGATTTCCCTTTTTTTTTTTTTCATTTACATTTTGCAGTGGGTTTTAGGGGATTTAGGGTTTTTCTTTTCATTTACGTTTTGCTGTCGGTTTTAGGGTAGTTAGTTTTCTTTTTTTCATTTACATTTTGCTCTGGGTTTAGAGGAGTTAGAGTTTTTTTTTCATTTATATTTTGCTGTGGGTTTTAGGGGAGTTAAGGTTTTATTTTTCATTTATATTTTGCTGTGGGTTTTAGGGGAGTTAGGGTTCTTTCATTTACATTTTGCTGTGGGTTTTAGGGGAGTTATTTTTCTTTTTTTCATTTACATTTTGCTATGGGTTTTAGGGGGGGTTAGTTTTTTTTTTTTTTCATTCATGCATTCAGTGTTCCTGAACTGTTAGCGTAAAATGGTTACCCTTGTTGTTCTGCTTATTCCTATCTGCACACAGCTCACTTGAGCACTTCATTCAATATTTGCCTATCTTCCCTTTCACCAGACCTGTTCAGGGAAAAAAAAAAGCCAAGACAGGAGAAGATAACACCTCATTGCCAACAGAATTGTCTTTTCTCAGTTATTGTCGCATCAAACCCAAGACATATAGATCTAAATGGATCTGTGATTATACTTATAAAGTCAGAGAGTTTGTAACACTGTCTACATTACAGGTGCACACCCATGTTTTCTTGTTTTCTCTTTCTTGTTGAACTGTTATGCTGACTGAAGGGGCAAAACAGACCTGTTCCGGAAATAAAATTGGTCCAGTAATGCATGTCCTTCCCTTACAAATAGATTTACCTTTTCTCAGTTCATAGGCCAAGCTAATAGAGATAGAGTCAAATGTTCTAATTGAAACACATGCCAGGATAATGATCAGGATAGTGACTGTATTTACCACAGGCACACAGTTTCAAACCCTTTTTTTGTTGTTGTTCCATTTTCTCCCTCCAATTGAATTGTTAAGCCGACTGATGGGCAAATTTGCATTTAGTGTGCCCATCAGTGACATCTGTTTATGAAAACGCCAAAGTCTCACTTTGCTGAATGCGAACTCTAACACAGAAGGCCATATATTGCCTTTCCATGCAAGAGCTTGGTCTTTGTGTTAAACAAAAACAGAACATAAACCGATTACAATCGGTAACTCCTCTTTCCAGCCATCTTTAACCAAGTGAAAGCCACTTTAATGGTTATGACAGAAAATGGGTTATGTAACTAGTTTTCAGTCCCTGTATATATAAATCCTGTCATGGGACATTCTTTTCCTTTGATTAATTCATCTGTTTATTTTTCTTTTGTATTTGTTTACATCTATGTGTGTCTGAATTTTACAAGTGCATTATGTACTAGGCGGGTTTATTCCAAGGCTTGACCATGTTCCTGCGCTGTCCAGACACGAACGCATGAAGGACACTCTGGAACTGCTGCTGAAGCGAGGAGCCGACCCTAACGCCTCCCAAGTGCCAATGCCGGTGTTGTTCTTCGCCATCAAATCAGCCGATGTGGACATGGTGCGGACATTGCTGATGAAAGGGGCCTCCACTGCAGCTGGGCTCTCCCACGATGTAAGTCTGGTGTGGCACAACACAGGTACAGTTTGATATGAGTGTAATATGAAATGACAGAAACACAATTAGATGCAAGTGCCAGGGCTCCTACTTTTCACCGAATGTGTGGATTTCAGCAAAATGCAAAAATAAAAAAAATTAAAAAAAATAAGTTTTTCAGTGAAAAGATAGATTAGATGAGAAGAAAAAAGACCCAAAGTGACAGAGGAATCCAGGATGTACTGGTCACATTTGTGGTATGGTAGCAGATGAGACTGATAAGGCAACGTCTCATGTAGACTCCATGAGAGTGGGCAGCTGCATATTGGCCGACACTGTTAAAAGCGAAGTGAAGTCATGTTCTGGCATGTGTCAACAGGACGATGCAAAATTGAAAGAGATTGACAAAACCTGTGGGTTCATGGGTGGGACAGGGTGGAAAGGATTTGCACCCATGATTATATCTCCTGTTAGACTGTTGTCAGGAAGCAAACGTAGCTGAATGCAGCTTTTCGTCATGTATATACTATCAGAATGTAAGCTGTCAGGAATGAGTTAAACATACCTGGGCTTAGGTCAGTCATCAAGCTTCATCTCTCAGCCTGCTTTTGACTTTTTGTCTTCAGGGTTTGCTGGCTGCCCCTGCCCTGATATTTTGCTGGCTGCCCCTGCCCTGACATTTTGCTGGCTGCCCCTGCCCTGACATTTTGCCCTGACATTTTGCTGGCTGCCCTGCCCTGATATTTTGCTGGCTGCCCCTGCCCTGATATTTTGCTGGCTGCCCCTGCCCTGACATTTTGCCCTGACATTTTGCTGGCTGCCCCTGCCCTGATATTTTGCTGGCTGCCCCTGCCCTGATATTTTGCTGGCTGCCCCTGCCCTGACATTTTGCTGGCTGCCCCTGCCCTGATAATTTGCTGGCTGCCCTTGCCCTGATATTTTGCTGGCTGCCCCTGCCCTGACATTTTGGTGGCTGCCCCTGCCCTGACATTTTGGTGGCTGCCACTGCCCTGATATTTTGCTGGCTGCCCCTGCCCTGACATTTTGCTGGCTGCCACTGCCCTGACATTTTGGTGGCTGCCACTGCCCTGACATTTTGGTGGCTGCCACTGCCCTGACATTTTGGTGGCTGCCACTGCCCTGACATTTTGCTGGCTGCCCCTGCCCTGACATTTTGCTGGCTGCCCCTGCCCTGACATTTTGCTGGCTGCCCTGAAATGGCCTGTGTTGTCAGCGTGCTATTCAGAATATGACTTGGCTTAGTCTTGGAAAGAAACACTCTCCCCACCCTCGTACCCAGTTATCCACCCCAACCTCATTGTTTTTCATGTTCACAGAAAGGAGGATTGGCCCCTCTGCACATAGCAGTGGCTATTCCTGGAGAAGAGGGCGTGGCCATCACGGACCTGCTGTTGAACGCGCTGGCCGACCCCGACGTCAGAGCCACTGAGGATGACTCCTTCCTGAACCGCACCTTGGTGAGTGAAGGCCACTGCTTCACTGCGAAAGGACACGGACCCCTATCAGTATGGAGAGAGAAAGAAAGAAGTCACAGAGACACAGAGCGAGAGAGAGAGAGAGAGAAGGGGGCTCAGGGAAGGAAAGAATTATCTTGTTTTATTTATTTGTTTATT
>CM031613.1:40471051-40488551 GCA_018398815.1 Conus ventricosus
CTTTCTCTGTCTATCTATTCAAGTAATTGGCTAGTGCATAGTTTTGAATCAGGTGTTATTCTTCGATAAATGTAGCAACAACCCCCACTTTCCCCTTGGTCATAACTGCCAACACTCACAAGGAAAGTTGATGCACTGCTCAGTTGTAAGGTTTCATTGGAGAAAAACTTCCTAGGCATTTTCTTTATCTCCAGAGCCAGAGAACTATTCATCGCCTCTCATAGGAACATAACAAACAAACTAAACTATGTATGGCGTCAGTGATTTATTCCTGGGGACATGTTTGCATGTCATCACTTATTAAAAGTCTGAAAACAGTCCAGTCAGAAAGCTTTAAAAAAAGAAAACAAAAAGAATTACACAGCTCAGCAGGTAGATATGGCAGCAGCCATTTGTAGAAGAATTGGCGTGAGTACGAATGAGGCAAAAGTCATGTGAAGATGATGCTTGGCTAAATTTAGTTCAGTGAACTATGAATTATGCCAAAAGGGGCATCCGTAAGTGACAAGCTTAAACTGCAGATGTAAACCCCATGCGTTGATGTGTAGGTTTGTGAATTCAGAGTTGCCAGGTGCTATGTTTCTCATGTAGCATGCTACAGTGTTGTTGACAGTGTTATGCTGCTACACTTTTTGATGAGATGCAACGCAAAAAGACAAAAAATTAAAAAGAAACTGTTTGTGGACTTAGTGGCACTTTAAAATGAATCAAGACATTGTAGGTGTTTACTCTAGAGATTCATTTCATAAAACAAAAAAAGAAATGGCCAAGTTCAGTAAAGAGAAGAAGAAAAAGTTCAGGAAAAATCACTCTAGAGATGGCTGTTTTGCTACCGTATTGATTGGTTTGGTAAATATCCATAACGCATGCCATAACTTGCAAGATTTCCATCTCCTTTTTCCATGATCATGTCATGTGGACAGCGAAGCATGACTGAAAATGCTGTTGAGTCAGACTTGTGATATCGCATACAAGTGCTACACTTTGGAATGCTGTACGTAAATGTCAAAAGGCTAGAGTTTAAGCTTTTAAGGCCGTAGCAGCTCTGTGTATATGTGTATGTGGTGATTAAGATTGGGAGTACATGTTTGTGGTAGGTTTATGTGCTGCAAGGGGGAGGTGAAACAACATGGCCAGATGGAACACACTAAGACCTCTTCAGTTATTTCGTTTTTGAACCCATTGCAATTAAAGATCAGACATCAAAGGTTCAAGTTGTCTCTATGCCATCTGATGCTTTAGGCAGTCGCTAGGGATCTCCACCGGCCTCTGTATGCTGCTGCTCTAGTGGCTGTCCCAAGTGACCCTCACAGGCCAAAGGTCAAGGTCAGAAGGTGGCGCAATGGAAAAGGCATGTTTACTTGATAGACCTAAGATTGTGCATCTTTCCTCATCAGTCTTGAAATTGTGACTAGTCAAAGTGAGAGTGAAAGTCACGATCAGAGGACATGTCAGGTTATGATGTGTATAACTAGGTCAACCTCAGAGGCCATGGCAGGGCTGAGAACTAGGTCAAGGTCACAAAATGATATCTTAGGAAAAAATGATCAAGGACAGCAATTTGTCGCACCTCTTTTCACAGTCAGGGTCAGAGGTGAAAGGTGGAGATCACAGCATAATGTAATTCACAAACTGACCAATGATAGGGATACCTCACATTTTATTGCACTTTATTTATTCTTGTTTGTTCTTTTTTTTTCATTTTCTGCATTATTCTTATGATGGAGTTGTAGTTGAAGGTCTGTATCAGTGTATGCCCCTTTTGCCATTTAGATTTAGGCTTACTTTGGCAACAAGGAAGCAATACATGTCTCTGAGAGAGTTTTGTTTGTTTCTGTGTTTGTTTCAGATTTTTTTTTAAAAAGTCTGTCACTAAATGGGAGAAAGGATGAGGGAGGCAGTGGTGTAGGGAAGAGAAAGGTGGGGTCAGTTTGTGATATTTCATTCCAGAAGTAAAGTTTGTAATCCTGTTCTGTTATATCTCTCTCTTTTTATTTTAATCCTTTGTTTAAAATTAGTTTTGTTGTTGTTGCACAGATTGATCAGCTGATCAGAGCAGGGGCTGATATTCTGGCCCCTATCGCCATTGGTCCCAAGCGTGTCATGGGTACAGCTGTCGACTACGCCTACTACATGTTTAATCAGGTCAGTGGTTGGGGGGGGGGGGGGGGGAAGGATGTATTCATTGTGCTTTGGTTTTGACATACACTTTTGGATCTTTTTTTCTTTGTTTTTTTTTTTACACAAACATTTTACGGCGGAGTCCATAAAGATCCTGTTCAGGGATGTCCCGCCTGATGTGATCCTTGACTTTTTGAGAGAGATTGACATTTTTCATCTGATTTAAGATTTTACGGAAGAAAGATTTTTAACGAAGTTTCTGGTACGTTTCTAGACGATGTCATTTAAAGAGATGTGTGAAAGTTTTTTTTTTTTTTTTTTTTTTTTTTTTTTTAATGACTGGTGAGTTGATTTTAACGTGGTGACAGCCCTGATGTGGCCCTCTGCGGTCGGCTGGGCTATAAGCAACATTATCTTATCTTATCTTTTGTTTTTAAAACTTACAGCAGTTTTTTTTTTTTTGTGCAGACTGAAAACAGAGCTTTGTGTGTGTATGTGTGTGTGTGTATCTGTGTGTGTGTGTGTGTGTGTGTGTGTGTGTGTGTGTGTGTGTCATGAGAGAGAGAATGTGTGTATTTTAAATTCAACTCACATTGTTCTTGTAGACAGAAGAGCCATGGTCTTTTTTTACATCGAAATAATTGTGGTTTTGCTTTTTATTCTTGTTGGTCTTGAATAATTACATTATAATAGTTTTATGAATTGATACAGAAATATTGTGACACGTGCGCTCAAACATTCATGCAGACTTGTGCACAGGCGCGAACACACATAAATGCATGCACAAGCAGGCATTCTCACATGCACACATACACACACACACACAAACACACACTTACAAACGCATGTGCATGCACGCATGCATGCACACTTACGCTCTCAGACAGTATTCACATATGAGACAAAAGGTATGGAATCTTCTAGCTGTTACAAAAGGAATGTTGTGGACAATTACAGTTTCCAGAATTAACAACTTGAGTTATATTTTTCTTTTTTAGAACTTACCTCCCCTGCTGGCTTCAGAATATATTGCTAGCAAATCTGTTTATCATGTAAAATGAACAAATACTCACACAAAACATTATGCAGTCTTAGTTCTTAAATAGAATCAACACCTGTTTAGCACTGACTTGTTTCAAATATAAATCTTATATCCATTTGTTAAAAAATTTTTTTTTCATAGTTTGTGATTTTGTTATGTGTGTGTGTGAGAGTGTGTGTATGTATGCGCATGAGAAAATTTTCATTTGCATGGGTTTTCTTTTTGTTCTCTTTGATCCACGCTGCATGTTTTAGTTGTGTGCTTCCTTTATGGAAAGAATGATGTCCAGGCTGAACTTCTAGGTTCTAGGCTGATTCAGAGTTTGTCGGAGCCTTTTAGTCCTCAAGTCTTCTTCAATTCAGTTCCCCTTGAAAGGCCCTGCAAGTCCTCTTATTTCAATGAACTATGCTTTCATTTCAGCACAAGGCATATTTACAACTCCAAGATCCTTTCAGGCTTTTTTTTTTTTTACAAGCTTTTATATCCCACATCATGGTATGAAAAAAAGAAATTTGAAGCTTAAAAGAAGTTGCAGTGCAATTCTCTGTGAAGCAATCGATTTCAAACGGAGGATACACAGTAGCAAACTTGAACAGGGGAGAGTACTTGGAAACTTAACCTGACTGATCAAGAGAGAGTGCTCCATTCATTTGCTGGCTCAGATTTCGCCGTTTTCAAATCCAAGTTACAACTGTGCTGAAAACACCAGGAAATTTCTTGCTTCAGGAGATCCATAAGTAAGCGTAGATTTGGCAAGTGGGATCAGACAAACGCAGTGCGTGATGTGTGTTTTGTGGACTTGAAGTGACTCTGGGACTGATAGAGAGTCCATCCTGTTCCCGCGTATCAAGACAGTTTGCCATCCAAAGCAAGAAGCGGAAAACCAGGGGGAAGGGACAAAGCGGAGATGTCACTTTGTGTGGACACTGATCTGAGCAGAAAAGAAGACCAGAAGTCGATGTGAGATAGATATGGACAGTCTGAAAATGCAAATGCAGAGACGTTGAGGAGAATGCTGTCAAAATCAGAAGGACTACATTACTGGGTTTTACCTCTGAAAATGATGCTTATTCAAAGCACAAACAATTCCGTTATAGTTCCTTGTGAAATATTAGGAGGTCCCTTTTATGGTCACGTTAAATGCTTTCATTGAAGTGTGATGAGTAAGTGTGAACCTTGTGATTGTTAGATGTATGTTTACTGGGGTTAGCTCATCATAGTAAAGGATTGCATTCTATAAGAGTTAATCAGAATTATCAGTATTAATGCATACAAAATGAAAAGGTCCCATTTAACACATGCAGAATGAAATTGTCCTGTTTAACACTTGCAGAATGAAACTGTCCATTGTAATACATGCATGATAGACTTTGCTCATGCTTTTAACGTGTATCTTCACACGTATGCATGTATGTAGATATATCGTATCTATATATATATATGTACACATTGCAGTATACTTTAATGTCAGTGGGCATCTAGAAGACAAGTCGTTAGGTTCATCAGCCTTTGTTTCAGTCATGTGCTCAGCCCGAATCCAGTTGTGTCCCACATCATTGGTGTGACTGTTTATATGCAGTTGTATAGAAGTACACTTTGAATTGAAGCTGCCTGTTTCCATTGCCTTCTGTTTTCAGTTTGAAGAGACAATTCATCTTTATCCATTTACTCAAAGAACCTTTTTTCTTTTTTACTCCATTTTCACGTCAGATGGAAGCATTCCTGTTTTTTCATGAGCAGCTTTCTATTATACTTTGAATCTGTCAAAGTATTATTAATAAACGAGATAGTTTTGAAAATTTAGTCTGTCCAGGAAAATAGATATGAATTGTGACATGTCCAGATTGCTCAAGATACGGCCACAGGGGTCAGCGTTAGAAGATAGAGATGGACAACACCATATGATTGGAAAAACGAAATGTATGTTCACAATGTGTCGTAACAATAGACTGACCTCCCTTGTATTCACCTGCAATTACCAGTACTCAATACGGTCCTTTGCAGTCGGCTGGGCTTAAAGCAACATTACCTTACCCTTACCGAGTAGTGTAACAGTTTGGAGGATAAAATAATGGAAAAAAAAATATATTGGCCACCAGTACTGAGTGTCGGTTTAAATATTTGTTTGATTGGATGTTGGCAACGAGTGAGGTGGGCTGTTTAGTTTGTAGCTCTTGACTTTCTGCGATAGCTATAATCAGGCTACTGGATTTGTTCGATCCGTTGACCTTTGCCCAGTTTGCTCGGCCAGTTTTAAAGATGACTTGCGCGATCACTGCTGTTGACTATGGGTCTTCCTGTTCCTGTTTTCTTTCGTTTGGGCACAACAGTAATGATTGGGCTAAAGAAGGTTTCAGATTATTGCATAAACGTTGTCTTTCCACGCGCACCTGTGGTTTCTTCACAGTTGAACAGCAAAAAGTTGCTTTGTGATTGCATGCTTTTTTGTGTGTGTAACGTTAGTGTTCTATATTATTGATTTGTCTGGTGGAAATGAACTGTTTTGGAATTGGAATTGCATGGCCCGGGAATGTTCTGGAATGTTCAGCGTCACTGTTTGCATGGAATTCACCGTCTGTCTGCATGAAGCATGAAGAACCACTTGCATGGGAATCTGCGTAATTTTGGTTCGGCAGAACTCGTTCTGATTGGTCAGTCTGTTCATCACCGGCATTTATGATTGGTTCAGCCAGAGTCACAACCGCAGCCTGAGATGGAGGAAGATGGCGGACCCAGGTCATCTTTCCAGGAGGCCGGGCAGCTGTCTGTGCCTGAGGATGGGTGTGTCTACCTGTTGGTAGCGAGAATCGACCATCTGATGCCTCTGCTGGCCGAGCTTGGTCTTTTGACGTAAGACATTTTGAATCAATAGGGTAGAGCAAGTCCAGAGGCTCTGCGCATGCCTGTGCTAGTCTTCAGAGGCGTTCTGAAGGCTGTGTGCATGCCCATACTCATCTGCAGAAGCATTCTGAGGCTGTGTGCATACCCATATTCGTCTGCAGAGGCCTTCTGGAGGCTTTGTGCATGCCCATACTGATTTGTAGAGGCCTTCTGGAGGCTTTGTGCATGCCCATACTGATCTGTAGAGGCGTTCTGCAGACTTTGTGCATGCCCATACTGATCTGTAGAAGTGTTCTGCAGACTTTGTGCATGCCCATAACTGATCTGTAGAGACCTTCTAGAGGCTCTGTGCTGGACTTTTTTTTTTCACAGAGACCTTCTTGAGGCTCTGTGTATGCCCATGCTGGTCAGCAGAGGCCTTCTGAAGATTGTGCATGCCTGTGTTAATCTGCAGAGCTCTTCTGAAGGCTGTGTGTATGCCTGTGTTAATCTGCAGAGCTCTTCTGAAGGCTGTGTGTATGCCCGTGCTAGTCTGCAGAGGTCTTCTGAAGGCTCTGTGCATGTCCGTGCTAGTCTGCAGAGGTCTTCTGAAGGCTCTGTGCATGTCCGTGCTAGTCTGCAGAAGTCTTCTGAAGGCTCTGTGCATGTCCGTGCTAGTCTGCAGAGGTCTCTTCTGAAGGCTGTGTGTATGCCCGTGCTAGTCTGCAGAGGTCTTCTGAAGCCTCTGTGTATGCCCGTGCTAGTCTGCAGAGGTCTTCTGAAGGCTGTGTGTATGCCCATGCTTGTCTGCAGAGGCCTTCTGGAGGCTCTGCGTATGTCCATATTAGTCTGCAGAGGCCTTCAGGAGGCTCTGTGTGTATGTCCATGCTAGTCTGCAGAGGTCTTCTGAAGGCTCTGTGTATGCCCGTGCTAGTCTGCAGAGGTCTTCTGGAGGCTCTGTGTATGCCCATGCTGGTCAGCAGAGGCCTTCTGGAGGCTCTGCGTATGTCCATGTTAGTCTACAGAGGCCTTCTGGAGGCTCTGTGTGTATGTCCATGCAAGTCTGCAGAGGCCTTCTGAAGGCTCTGTGTATGCCCGTGCTAGTCTGCAGAGGTCTTCTGGAGGCTCTGTGTATGCCCGTGCTAGTCTGCAGAGGCCTTCTGAAGGCTCTGTGTATGCCCGTGCTAGTCTGCAGAGGTCTTCTGGAGGCTCTGTGTATGCCCATGCTAGTCTGCAGAGGTCTTCCGAAGGCTCTGTGTATGCCTGTGCTAGTCTGCAGAGGTCTTCTGAAGGCTCTGTGTATGCCCGTGCTAGTCTGCAGAGGTCTTCTGGAGGCTCTGTGTATGCCCATGCTGGTCAGCAGAGGCCTTCTGGAGGCTCTGCGTATGTCCATGTTAGTCTACAGAGGCCTTCTGGAGGCTCTGTGTGTATGTCCATGCAAGTCTGCAGAGGCCTTCTGAAGGCTCTGTGTATGCCCGTGCTAGTCTGCAGAGGTCTTCTGGAGGCTCTGTGTATGCCCGTGCTAGTCTGCAGAGGCCTTCTGAAGGCTCTGTGTATGCCCGTGCTAGTCTGCAGAGGTCTTCTGGAGGCTCTGTGTATGCCCATGCTAGTCTGCAGAGGTCTTCCGAAGGCTCTGTGTATGCCTGTGCTAGTCTGCAGAGGTCTTCTGGAGGCTCTGTGTATGCCCGTGCTAGTCTGCAGAGGTCTTCTGGAGGCTCTGTGTATGCCCGTGCTTGTCTGCAGAGGTCTTCTGGAGGCTCTGTGTATGTCCATGCTAGTCTGCAGAGGCCTTCTGGAGCTCAGTGTATACCCATGGTAGTTCTGAAGAGGGTCTCAGCGTGTCTGTGCTAGTCTTGATCCGCAGAGGCCTTCCTTGTTAGAGAAGCTCGTGTGTGGATCATAGATTCAACTTTATGGACATTTGATTCGTTGAAGAAGGAAACACTGTCATGTCTGTCTACAGTACTAGTTGGTTTTCAGTTAAATGTCTTTCATGTACCTGAGATTGGAGGAGATGTGCCAGTGTCATCAAAAAGCTAGGAGGAGATTAGTGTTCATGGGCAGAAACAAAGCAGACATAAGCCAGATTGTGGTGTTCTATGTTGTTCTTCTGTGGCATTTAAAAAATTTTTTTTATTGATATCGCTTTTCTACAGAATAACATAAGTATCCCCTTTTCTTTTAATTTTAAGCAGTCTTTGTAATCATAAAGCTCTTTTTAACGACATTGACTATCAAATATAAGCTGTCTTCTTGTATAAGAGGGTAGTGTCAACAGTTGAAGCAGGCTTTGATTTTTTTGAGTAGCACGAATGTTGTGTGGGTAGTAAGTACTGCAGTGGGTGGTTGTGGGAGTTCTTGTGCATGTAGTTGTCCTTTCCCGCCAGGTGCCATGTCCTTGTGCCGTATTACATTACCGACACTTTATTTTAACACTTCCAATGTCATCTGTTTTGGAGTAATTTTCTTGCGTTTTTTTTTTTAAATTATGTGAATGATCCCACTTTCGTATTTTATTATAATAATTTTTTTTTTGTCTCATCCTTACCCGCCAGTCAAGCACCTTCATCCTGCTTAGCATGAACAGAGTCTCGTTTTGACAATTTTTTATGGGTTTGTTCCTCGTCCTACAACGGAGAGTTGTTTGAGTCCATATGGATCAGGGAAAACGGGAAAGAACATGGAGAACATTGAAACTTTTTGTCGTGGAAAATAAGATCTGGGCTATAAGTAATGAAAAGTGGCTTTATGCTGAACAAAAAAAACACACCATAATACTGAAAAAGCATGCATAAGTATACACTATCACAATTGCTACAGGTGAATAATCAATTTTATGTGGGTTTGGAAATAAAGACCATACCCTCTGTGACAGTTTGTTTACAAAAAGAAAGTGAGAGGGTAAAGGGTAATCAGTATGTTTGAGGTGCGTCAGGCAGGAAGAAAACACAGGTTTGTAATATTATGAAGTGCATGTAGGTAACCCTGTGTCGTGTGCTGAACAGTATTGTCGCCGGTGCTGTGTGTTGTGTTTGTTTCTTGTTGTGTCTGCCGTACAGGTAACTCAAAAAGCTACCTGGTGAAGCTTCGTCCTGTTTGACAGATTGTTTATAGAGCCAGTGTTCATTGCCGACATCAACTTTCATTCTGTTTGAACGGTTTTCTACAGCATCAGTGCCGATGTTTGACCAGCATTAAACTTCATCCTGTTTGACAGGGTTGTTTACAGGGTCAGTGTTGATGGTCAGTGTCAGACTTCATCCTGGTTGACAGATTGTTGACAGGGGCGGTGTTGATAGTTTGATATTCCAGCATGCTAGGATTCTATCTTCAAGGAGACACAGAGAAGCACCAAGGGGGTGTTATCTGGAATTGAGATGGCACCCATCAACAGCATTGCACTGTCTCTTTTATGTTTGTATTTGTGTGTCCGCTCACAGTGAAACTTGATCCAGTGTGGTAGGGTTGTTTATCAGGCAGGTGTCAACTGCTGAGCGTTGTTTGAACTCTGGAGGTCAAGTACTGATGAGAAGCTGAAAGACAATATGCTGATGTGAATTTGATAATAATAAAACAATGATGTGGACAATTTCTAAAGTACCCATCGTAACAGTGTAGGCTGCTGAGTGCTTTATAGAATTTAGCACATTGAGGTTTGACACATACACAGAGCGTGCACACAAGCACAAACACGCACGCACACACACACACACACACACACACACACACACACACACACACACACACACACACACACACACACACACACACACCACACACACACACACACACACACACACACACACACACACACACACACACACACACAATAGAACACACATATGAATATATGTGCATGCAGTTGTGATGTACACACATACACACATATGTACACACTCACATGTGCCCATAGACATTTACACACTCACACACACACACACACACACACGCACGCACGCACCCACGCACGCACGCACACACACACACACACACATACACACACACACACACACACACAGGCTTGAACATATAGCACAAATGCACAGCTCATTCATACACAAGCAAAGAGTGCAAGTGACAGGTGGCAATTTGAGCAGATAAAGAAACGTGAGCTTGAAAGACACATAACTATGTTTGATGCATGCAGTCTCGTTCCCAGGTAACTCCCTTCAGGTGTTTCTGCATGTTGGACTTCAAAGTTGTGCTTCCTTTCTCCTGCGCCTTGAAAAAATTTCTCTGATGTTTTGCATGATGACAATGATGATAATAAAGATGATGATGATGATTATGATTCGTCCATACCTGTTACCACCACAGTGAACTGCATTGGTCTCCTTGTTATCATGCATTCATTTTGTCACAGTCCTGTACAGCTATGTTTGTGTGTTATGCTGCCCATTGTACTATAAAACTTTTTATGCTGCCCATTGTACTATAAAACTTTTTATGCTGCCCATTGTACTATAAAACTTTTTATGCTGCCCATTGTACTATAAAACTTTTTAATTTTTTTGACAAGTTATGTTTTTAGTTTATTTATTTGTTTTGTTTTGTTTGTTTTTCATACGTCAGATGTGTTCATTATGGAATTTAATTAGAAAATTCACTGTTTGTTGCAGAATTTGTCTTTGCACCTTTTGGGTTGATTTGTGCTTTTCTGCTAAATTATACACTTATGCATTTCATTTTTTTTTCCAGCCTTACTTATTTATGTATTTATATTTTTTTTGACTCCGGAGCATGTCACAGTTGAGTTTCCAGCATGTCACATGTCACGTCACTTGACACATGTCATTTGCATATCACGGGCTCACAGGATCGCCGCATTGCTCACATGCCCTACCATGCCCTCACACATGCTGAGCGAGAAACGTACAATGCACGCCGCAAACTGCTGGCTCACATTGGCGATATTCTGCGCACTAAGGCGGTGGACCGTGAAAAGAGGCGCTTGATCGAGGAGGAGGAGAGAGGCGTTCGAAGTAAGAGTCATGAAGGATGTATGTGGAAGAAGTTGGGATCATACATGTTTGGTGTCAGACTTGTTCCAGTGAGCAGGGACGAACAAATTACAACTACAAGACAAAAATATGACTGTTTTGACCTTTTAGGTCTTTTTCAGGCAAGATAAACAACATTCAGGACATTGAAAACGAAGAACAAGCAACCACCTAACTTCTCAGACTCTGCGCAGGATGGGCTTTGAATGAAAACGTGGCT
The DNA here is from genome assembly GCA_018398815.1 of Conus ventricosus. NCBI lineage: Eukaryota > Metazoa > Mollusca > Gastropoda > Neogastropoda > Conidae > Conus > Conus ventricosus. The sequence continues at coordinate 40,482,255 of CM031613.1, forward strand.
GTTGGGAAGAGAGGACAATGAGAGTTAAAGTAGGAATGATGAAAATAATGATAATGATAGCAGTTATAATGATAATGATGAAAATAATGATAATGATAGCAGTTATATTGATAATGATGAAAATAATGATAATGATAGCAGTTATAATGATAATGATGAAAATAATGATAATGATAGCAGTTATATTGATAATGATGAAAACAATGATAATGATAGCAGTTATAATGATAATGATGAAAATAATGATAATGATAGCAGTTATATTGATAATGATGAAAATAATGATAATGATAGTAGTTATATTGATAATGATGAAAATAATGATAATGATAGCAGTTATAATGATAATGATGAAAATAATGATAATGATAGCAGTTATATTGATAATGATGAAAATAATGATAATGATAGCAGTTATAATGATAATGATGAAAATGTTGAAAAAATAATGGAGAGGATTACTACCACTTTTGTTTTGTCATTTGTTTTGTCCCTGTTACGTGGCGGATTCAATTTCAGTTCATTTTTAAACATTTGTTTCAATTCCCGCCTGATCTCACTGCGCAACTGCCTGTTGCTAGTTTGGGCGTGGAGGTAGGGAGGAGGAGGGGGGGGGGGAGTTCTTAGTCACAGACGTTTGTAATATTGGATCATAAAGTGACAGTAGCTCTGTGCTATCTTTCTGCCAGGGTGACTCTTTCCCAACATGTATTGCCAAGCTCCAGTCATCATTTCACTTCAGAAAAGCCAGATGTTAGGCCTTTGCTGATTGGCTGATGTTGATGAGAAACCTCTCAGCCAGTCTGTATACAGAAATGTCCAGGCATAGTGCGTGTCACACGTATCATCACGAGCAAAAGCAAGACGTCTGTTACAATTTCTGTCTCAAAAGCTGCTGATGGCGAAATTCAAAATGGCGTGTCGCAAACAGTGACCGTAGTGGGGATGGGAGAGAACTCTTTCCTCATCTTTGGTCTGTCGCTGTTCTTATCTGCATGTATTGCAGACTCTGATCCTTTCCCCCAGGTGCCAGTCCCAGCCAGTCCTTTGTCTTCACGGGTGCCGGGGCCCCCTTGCCTCCAGGGGTGAAGGGCAAGGCCGCTGCCAAAGCCGGTCAGGTGACCTTTGAACCTGGGGCCAAAGACGGCAAAGAGAGGAAGGGGGGTGATGTTGAAACCACTGGCGGTGTGAGGTAAGGCTGTTTGCGGCTGTTTTAGTGCGGGTCGCTTAGTAAAGCTGGGTGTGAAGCTATTTACTACCATGTTTCCTTTTGTTTTTTTCCTCATTAAAGAAATTTACACCTCTCTCTCTCTGTCTCTCTTGCTGTCGGACTTCCCTTGTCTGGTTGCCAGCAAGACGAACCTTTTCACAGCTCCGATACAATTTTGCTCGTTTTCACAACAAAGCGTGTAAAATGCCAGTTGAAGGTCTTCCTGCAAATTTAGAAAATATGCTGAACTCCGCGCTGCGCGACATGACTTTGTCATCATTCAAAATCGAAGGCAGTGAAAATCAGACTGTGGTGATTCTTAGGCTGACAACAATGTCCGACCGTTCCCCTGTCACGCGTCACCCAGCTCACAGTGCAGTGTTCCGGAGAAAAGGTCCGTCGCAGATCAACAGGGACAGGAGAAGGGCTGAAGAGCATCGCAAGCAAAAGGCAAGTGAAGCTGCATCTTCCCCGTCTGGTCTGTTCCTGCCGACTTCCACCAAGTCTAATGTACAATGGCGACAGAAGCGACAACAACAGTGGAGTCCCCTGTGCTGACACTTTTCAGCCTTCACAACCAACCCCCTGGCTCTGTACCTCTGCCTGCACCGAGTTCGATGTCCCACCACGGAGCACTGCACATCGACATGGCACCGTGCGACGCAGACAGTGAGTCAGTGACAGTAATTTCGAACTTTGACCTGTTATCTGACACAGATGTTAAAAAGCTATGTGTTAACGAAGACGATGATGAAAACTGTGGTGCGTTTTGTGAAAATGATTCGTCTGTAGCTGAATCTACGCAACATGTAATTCAAACATTTGCGGCAGCAACAGATCAGTGTGATACAGACAGTAGTAGTGATTATGCAGATACCACTGGTGTGACAGCACAGACACCCCATGCAGAAAACATCACAATCTCAGACCTAATGGCGTGCTTGGAAGAAACAGCAAGGAACATGAATGATCGCCTGTCGGAACTGCAAGAAGAGGTGAAAGGCTGCACTCTACTCCAGCAAAGAGGTGGAAAACCGAAATCCTGACAATCCTTCATGATTATTGCACTGTTGTAACTGATGAACATCTGGAAAATCCGATTGACAGTTACCTGTGTTATCATTGTATTTAACGGTCTATACAATTCCGTGATCTGGGATCCAGTCGCGACGTACTTTCTTGTATTGTATTAATGTTTATTTCTAATTTTTGTGTCTGCAGAGTCCCCCACCCCCATCGTCTCCCAATCTGTGAATGGGCTTGTTAAGCTTAACACAATAAATCATTCATTCATTCATTCATTCATTCTCTCTTGCTGTCGCTCTCACTGTCTCAGTTTCTCTGTCTATCTGTCTGGCTGTCTCTCACTCGCTCACTCACTGTCTCTCTCTCTCTTTCTCCCACTTGCTCTCTCATTCTTCCTTTCATTCACTTTCTCTCTTTCTCTGTTTCTGTCGCTGTCTCTGTCTGTCTCTGTCCTTCAGTACCTCCCTCTCTCTGTCTGTGTATCTCTTTCTCTGTCTTTCAGCATGTCAGTCTGTCTATCTTTCTTTCTCTTTCTGTCTTTCTGAGCACACTCTGGACATCATCTGAACACCCACTCCATTAAACCGCTCTCCCCACTCCCACTCTCAGTCCTACTCCTCCTCCCCCTCTCCTCTCTCTCTCTCTTGCATTTTTGTTTCTGTTCCTTGCCTACCCAACACATTATTATTATACTGATAAATAGTCAGCTTCTAAGATTCATAATTTTGTCATGAAGATTGTCAGTGTGAACAATGTGCACTGAAATCATGTGTGCATGACAAGGACAGATTGTAAGAGTAGGCCTTAGCCTAAAATCTTCATCCGTGAGTGTTGAAGATCAGACAGTCAATCGGTCTCTGTCTCCCTGCATTTCTTGGTCTCTGTCTCTTACTGTCTGTGTGTCTGTCTTTCGTCATTTTATCTGTCTGTCTGTCTATCTCTCTCTGTCTGTCTGACTGGATCTGTCTCTCTTCCTCTTGCATCTCTTTCCTTGTATCTATCTGTTTGTCCGTCTGTCCATCCATCCGTCCGTCCGTCTGTCTCTCTCTCTCTCTCTCTCTCTCTCTCCTCTCTCTCTCTCTTCTCTCTCTCTCCTCTCTCTTCTCTCTCTCTCTCTCTCTCTCCTCTCTCTCTCTCTCTCTCTCTCTCTCTCTCAAGATATTTATTTTTTGTCATGAACATGCCACAGGAGTTTGCCCCTTCAGTTGCTCTTGCTTTGGATTACTTAGATCCATCCTTACCCATTTTCTGATTCTTTCCAAGTTTAGTTCAAAAGTGCATTACAAGAGTTCTGTGATGTCTAGTGCATCAAATAATCAGACAGCACATTGGACCATAAAAAGATCTAGGTCAGTACAGCCATGCAGCAAGATCTGTGGTCTCGCTGAATTTATCCGTAAGGGAACTGCTGAAGGAGACAAAAAATAGGCAGACAACATTGCAGAGTGGACAGGAAAAACATTCTTAAAGACCCCAAGCCTTGGCACTCAACCAACAGAACTGGAGGAACCTGGTGAACTGTTCTTCTGTGTTGTACCCCAGTAACTCCCCACAGAGTTAAGGGAGAAGAAGAAGAAGAATATTCTTTGATATTTTGGCTAGTTTGGTGCTTTTGTTTGGTGTTAGGGAGCACGGTTAAGAAACAAAAAATGCACAGAACCCTAGGAATTCAACTGTTTAAGATGTACTCATTCAGCCTGCTGCACACCTGGATTCTAATAAGGATGGGAGATAGGTCTTTCAGTATGCAATAGTTGTCATCAGTAGGTGGTGTCCAGTGTGTGTTGAAACAGAACAGACATATCTGAACATCACCAAAGTGATTCAACAACAGTGCAGGGACACAGGCCTTGGATGGGTCACCCTTCGGTGACTTAATTTTGATAATGCGCTGCTGGGATGGTACTGCAATAGGCTGATGCCAGTTGTTGCTGTGTAGGAGGGAGGAAGGGGGGGGGGGGGGGGGGGGGTAGGCAAAAGGATTAGTGTGCAAGTAATGCAATGGAGAGTATTCTGAAAATTAAGGGAAAAAAACAACCTTGGGGTGACGTTCAGGGTGAATTTGAAACACACCTGGTTTCATAGGTATAGGGTATTAGGATAAATAAAAATTATTTGAATTGGACTTGTCAGCAAACCTTATGGGACAGACCCATCCTTTTTAACTCCTGGCAACATCTTCTCCAATATTCTGATGTCATTTCTGTGATACATATTGTCTGATAGACCGCTGGGTAGTTATTTTGTCATGGGTGACGGGTGGACTTTTTATATAAAGAGGCACTCACTTCTGTCATATTATGTGGTTTGAGTAGTTTTGGATTAAATGACTCTGTTGTTTGTGTGCACTTTCGTCTGATCATTCTTGTTCCTTTTTTCTTGCACCTCTGGTTGTTTCATGTAATTTTCTTTCTCCTTCTCCTCTTTCTCTATGTATGCCTCCTCCTCTTCTCCTCATTTTCCTTGTTCTCTTTTTCTTTGTCTTGGTGTCATCCGCTTTCCGCTCCTACCCATGGGCCCGCTTCTTCGTTCTATCTTTCTCGTTTCGTCTTCTTTGTGCTCGTATTTCTTCTTCCCTTGCCCCCCCTCCCACCTCCTTGTTTTCCTCTTCTGCTCGTCTTTGTCCTCATTTTTCTTGTCCTGTCCTCCGACCCCTCCTCTTCCTTTCTTTGAACTCCTCCTTGTCCTCATTGACCTTCTCCATGTGCTCATGCTGCTCCTTTTCCTTCCGTTTTTGCTGCTCTCTCTCTCTCTCACTCCCTTACCTTCCTTGTTAGCCTTTCAGTTCCTTGTTCATCCCCCCCCCCCCCCCCTCCCCCGCCGCTTTTACTTCTATCCTCCTATGTCATGGTCTTCTCTGTCAGACCGAGGGTTTTGAAGAAAGGGTATGTATCCTTGCCGTCAATTATTTGTTTGTTTGGGTTGAAGAGAAATATTTTGTGAATCGTTACAAATTTGCATCAGCAAAATTTGGTAAGTCGGTTGTTGTCTCTTATTCCGTTCTCTGTTTGATCTTTTCAGTTGGAAATGTTTGTGCATTGGTTGTGCATAACAACGTATGATTGTCATGTCTTTAAATTGGTCATAATTTGTCAGTTTTGAGTATTGAAAACAAAAGACACTGTGCTCAATTTGTTGCTTGTCAAATTGTTTGTCAGATTGTTCACAGGCATGCTGGAAGAATTAATTAAAATTTTTTTTCCTGTCTTGGAAAGAGGGCGGGGACTTTTTTTTTCTCCTAACGATCTTGTTAATGATCAGCAGCAGTCATGCGGTGATAAGCAATGTTTGGGGATGAAGCCTGTAACTGTGGAATTTTTGTTTTTACACCAGGTTGGTTCTGTCTCGAAGTTGCCTAGAAGAAGCTGGAACCACAAAGCAGAGTTTTGTCCCTTTAATGGATGCATCTGTGAGCATGTTGCTCAAACTCCTGACCCATACTGCAGGCTTCTGCACTACTTAGACCTGCTTGATGCTCTGATGTGCTCTAAAGTGAAGGGTAGAATATAGCCTCGCCATGTAATCTCAAACCAAAATAAAAGTCCAGAATGTCATTTTTATCAAGGTCTCTCGAATCCTGTGCCCTGTTGTCACTGTGACCTCAGTTTCTGTGTCATGAACCTGCCTGCAGTGACTTTGTGTCAAAGTTTCCAATATCAGAAGTACACTGGGACCATCATTGGATGTGTTGGTGGCGCCTTGACTTGCACTGTGTCCATGACTAAATGATATTGTCCATAGCAGGCTTAATAGGTGGAGTCCTGTATGTGCGTTGGATCAGAACAGGCCCCGCTGAACATCTCAGAAGTCAATCAGCAGCAGTGCAGTGTCTCCTCTGGTGGGTTGCATCATGATGACTTGATATTGATTGCTTCCCTTGGACTGCTGGCTCAGAGGCTGCAACATCATAAACATGAGTATGGCTGTGTAGGGGAGGGATTTGTCTTTAAAGCCAAGGAGAAGAAAAAAACAAAAAACAAAAAAAAAAGAAAAAAAAGGGTTAACTTGAAGGTGGGAAATGAAAGTAGGGGATAATAGCAGTACACTCAGAAGATATGTTG
>CM031613.1:40493551-40530636 GCA_018398815.1 Conus ventricosus
GTGGTGTGTCTCTATTTGACACCAAGAGCACAGACACAATCAGCTGTGTCTCCCTGATGAGTCCGATCCAGCGGACGAAAGGCCTAGGAGCAGGCAATACAAATAAATGTGCCTTCAAGAGAGATTATGATGGTTCCCTCAGGCAGCTAGTGAAGGGCTTCTCATAGTTATAATATATTCCCCCATTTACTTCGTCTTCAATTTTTTAATTATTTTTTTAAAATTTTTTTTATAAAGTTCAAATCTTTGCCAAGTCATTACTATAACGACTGAAGAATTGTTAACCTGCACTTGTTTTCCCCCACTACTTAATTGTTCAGCAGTGTATTGGAAGTGTGGGGGCATTGGTTCCGTGTTGTCGGTGTGTAGCCTTGCATCTATGTTGGAAGTGTGTGTAGTGTGCCACTTTTCAGGCTTAGGCCAGAAATCCAGCCTGTAAAACATCTGAAAATCCACATTCAGGTCCAGCAATAATTTGTGCATTTCAGTTAAGGCCAAGAAAAATTTCTCTCGGGCTTTTTCTACTTTAGGAGTTTCACTTTGCAGAAATCCAGACTACAAACAAATCTGAAGATTACATTTGAGTGAAGTCACCGATTGCTAGCAAACTGCTTTCAAGATGATTATTTTGAGAGTCTATCAGATTTGCAAGAATTTCTGTATATGATCAAGGGAGAAATGATTGACTTAGGTGCCACATTTGGACTGGTCAAAATATGATTTCCACACCATGAAGACAATCTTTTCTCTCATGATTTTGGCTTTGCACTGTATGTGTTTGTGTGTGTGTGTGTGTGTGTGTGTATGCCATGCATGTGGAGTGTGTGTGTGTGTGTGTTAGTGTGTTGTTTGTGTATGTGTGTGTGTTTGTTGATGTTTTTGTTGTTTTTTGTTATGTTGGCTGGTAATTGTTCACACATCATTGCACCATTATGCCATTAACTGTATCAAATTTTGGATATGTCAGGTAATTGCAGTAAAATGATGATTTTGGGAAATGGAATGTCATTTTGAACATACCAGCAGAACTGATCGTGGTAGCTGTTCAGTTAAGTTTAGGAAATGATGATTACCAGCAAAAATACTGCAAATCTAAGGAAAGTGGACAAGTAAAATAAAAAGCTCTGGACCTGTGCCAAACTGAAAATCACCTGATTTGGATACAGTGTTTTCAGTTCATCTAAGGATTTGTTTTTTATTGGAGAGAGTATCAGGCCTGTGCGCTGCATAGTGTCGAGGTGCAACAGACTTTACTGCATGCGCAAGCTTACTGAAATCAATACGACTGGAGGTTCTTTTGATATCATTTCGTGTTTGGGTAGTTGTCTCTCAACTCTTTTTCAAGAAAACTGGGACCAGAGACATCAGATTTTAATGTGCCCATCGTTTTGTGTTCACTGGCCATCAGCCGTGGCGTGGCCTTCATGGTCAAGGGCTATGAACAGCATGGACTGTCGTGGACACAGGTCACATGATCATTGTCTGATGTGACAGGTCGATCGCCCAGTCCTAGAGAAAGTCGAACCAAGAAGCTGTCGGAGAGCCCCACAGCAGCCTCCCAAGGTGGCGACGCCCGGGAGAAAAAGAACCTCAGAATACACGTAAGTATGTGGTGACAGATGGCCCTGACAGAATCATTCCATGGCAGTGCCTCAGATCGGCCTTTGGATCTCCTGGAGGCAGTCATTAAACTGATTCGGTGTCAGTGATGTTTATCCTCTGTGCAAGCAAAGCGTAGCAAAGGAGTGTACTGCTCTAGTCCTGGTCTCTTTTGGCAGGTTTTTAGGAGATCGGGGGGGGGGGGGGGGGGGGGGGGGGGTGTGAAGCATCGTTTTGTTTCACTGTTTGTTTTAATGCTCTTGTAAGTCTGTGTGCATGTAAGGGTAAGCAAGGATGTATGCTGTAGTGCGAGCTTGATAGAGTGACTGCGTCTGTGTGTGTAAATGTGTGTATATATATGCCTCTACATGTTTACATGAGCATGTGCTTCTGTATGTGGGTGAGTATGGTCCTGTGTGTAATTATGAGTATGAACATTTTGTGAAGAGGAGAACCATCAATCCCTAATCCCTGTGCCCATAAATTTGTGTACCCATCAATTCCTAATCCCTGTACTCATCAATCCCTGATCCCTGTACTCGTCAGTCACTAATCCCTGTATTCATCAATCCCTAATCCCTGTACCCAACAATCCCTTATCCCTGTACCCATCAAGTTTTGTACCCATCAATCCCTAATCCCACCCATGAAATTTTGCACCCATCACTCCCTAATCCCTGTACCCATCAATCCCTAATCCATGTACTCATCAATCCCTAATCCCTGTATTCATCAGTCCCTAATCCCTATACTCATTAATTCCTGTACCCATCAATCCCTAATCCATTTACTCATCAGTCCCTTATCCCTGTACCCATCAGTCCCTGATCCCTGTACCCATCAGTCCCTAATCCCTGTACTCATCAGTCCCTTATCCCTAGACTCATCAATCTCTTTTCCCTGTACCCATCAGTCCCTAATCCCTATACTCATTAATTCCTGTACCCATCAATCCCTAATCCCTGTGCTCATCAATCCCTAATCCCTGTACTCATCAGTCCCTAATCCCAATACTCATCAATCCCTAACGCTGCACCCATCAGTCCCTTATCCCTGTACCCATCAGTCCCTGATCCCTGTACCCATCAGTCCCTAATCCCTATACTCATTAATTCCTGTACCCATCAATCCCTAATCCCTGTACCCATCAGTCCCTGATCCCTGTACCCATCAGTCCCTAATCCCAATACTCATCAATCCCTAATGCTGCACCCATCAGTCCCTTATCCTGTACCCATCAGTCCCTAATCCCTGTACCCATCAGTCCCTAATCCCTGTACCCATCAGTCCCTAATCCCTGTACCCATCAGTCCCTAATCCCTGTACCATCAATCCCTAATCCCTAGACTCATCAATCCCTAATCCCTGTACCCATCAATCCCTAATCCCTATACCCATCAGTCCTCAATCCTGTACCCATCAGTCCCTAATCCCTGTACCCATTAATAATAATAATAATGGGGATTTATATAGCGCCTTCCACGGCACAAGGCGCTTTACAAAGGCAGAAAAGAAAAATACAAATTGCTAGATGTAAAGAAAATGCATTAAGAAAAACGACTCAGAAAATGAAAAAAACAAAGGCTCTCTCCCATTCTCTCCCACACGCACACACACTCTCACGCATAGACACACAATACATAACAGTCGCAATAACCACAAACTATTAAGCGATCCACAGAGACAACAGGAGTCAATCAAAACCATCGGGTAATAACTGTCTTCTTAATATTGTTTGAAAAGGTGGGTTTTCAGGGAGGTTTTGAAGGAAGAAAAGGTTTGAGAATGTCTTAAGTCATAGGGGAGTTTATTCCAGAGTTTGGGAGCTGCGTATGAAAAAGCTCGTTCACCATGCTGTTTACGATGGGGACGGTAACTGGAAAGCGGAAGGTCCTGGTGTCGGTGGAGGAGCGAAGCATTCGTGATGGGACGTATACTTGAAGGAGATCGGAAAGATAGGCAGGGGCATCGCCAGTGAAAATCTTGAAGCAAAGACAACAACATTTGTATTTAATTCTCTCTTCAACGGGGAGCCAGTGCAACTTTTTCAAGAGAGGGCTGCAGGGTTGGGTCCTAGGAGATTTGCAAATGAGACGGGCTGGAGAGTTCTGTACACATTGGAGTGGTTGGATGACAGTTGAGGGACAGCCAAGGAGAACACAGTTGCAGTAATCTAGCCTTGAAAGGATGTAGGATGAAACGAGAGTTTTTGTGGCGTCTTCAGTAAGATAGGGTCGAATAGCAGCAATTCGTTTAAGTTCCATGTAAGCTAACTGACAAGTTACCCATCAGTCCCTAATCCCTGTACCCATCAGTCCCTAATCCTGTACCCATCAGTCCCTAACCCCTGTACTCATCAATCTCTGTAGCCATTAATTTCTAATCTCCGTACCTATCAATGCCTGTTTCCCATCAATCCGTAGTCCCTGTACCCATAAATCCTTAATTCCTGTACCCATCAGTCCTTAATCCCTGTACTCTTCAATCCTTAGTCCCTTTACCCATCAAACCTTAATCCCTGTACACATCAATCCTTAATCCCTGTACCCATCAATCCTTAATTCCTGTACCCATCAATCCTTAATCCCTGTACTCTTCAAACCTTAGTCCCTGTACCTATCAATCCTTAATCCCTGTTCCCATCAACCTTAGTCCCAGTACCCATCAAACCCCAATCCCTGTACCATCAATCCTTAATCCGTGTACTATTAATCCTTAATCCCTGTACCCATCAATCCTTAATCTCTGTATCCATCAATCCATAGTCCCTGTACCATCAATTCAAAGTCCCTGTACCCATCAATCCTTACCCCCTGTACCCATCAACCAAAGTCCCTGTACCCATCAATCCCAATCCCCCATCAGTATCTGTAGCCATTAATAGCTAATCCTGGTATGTATCAGTCCCTGTTTCTCATCAATCCTTTGCACCTGTACCCATCAATCCATAGTACCTGTCACTATCAATCCCTTGTCCCTGTACCCATCAATCCTTACCCCCTGTACCCAACAATCCTTAAATCCTGTACCCATCAGTCTTTACCCCCTGTAACCAACAATCCTTACCCCCTGTACCAATCGATCCTTAATCCATGTACCAACAATCCTTACCCGCTGTATGCATCAATCCTTAATCCCTGTACCCGTCAATCCTTATCTCCTGTACCCATCAATCCTTGCCCCTGTACCCATCAGTCCTTAATCCCTGTACCTATCAATCCTTGTCCCCTGTACCCATCAATCCTTGCCCCCTGTACCCATCAATCCTCAATCCCTGTACCCATCAATCCTTGTCCCTGTGCCCGTCAATCCTTACCCCGTGTACCCATCAATCCTTACCCCAGTACCCAACAATCCTTACCCCTGTACCCACCAATCCTTACCCCCTGTACCCATCAATCCTCAATCCCTGTACCCATCAATCCTTATCCCCTGTGCCCGTCAATCCTTACCCCGTGTACCCATCAATCCTTACCCCAGTACCCAACAATCCTTACCCCTGTACCCACCAATCCTTACCCCTGTACCCACCAATCCTTAATCCCTGTACCCCCATCTATGTCATTGGGCTACATTAGCGGTTCCCATTCTCAGAGCTCATCACTTTCAGTTGACGTCCAAATTAGAATGATGCTCAGGATGCTGAGCTGAGATAGCTGGACCCGCAGTAGCTGAAAGACAGCCGTGCTTGGTGTGGTAATGGCAGCTCTTGACCGACTGTTCCTTTTTGACCAGAGCCCCAGGGCAGATGTGGAAACTGATGTGCCTGTGGGGGAAAAGGCAGGTCAGAAGTCTAAGACCCAAGCTGGTCGCCCACAGTCAGCTCCTGGTGATCAACAGTCCAAAGATAAGAAAAGAAGTCAGAAGAAGAGAAGAAAGGAGAGTCTGGTGTTCCAAAGGAAAAGTCTGGAGCTAAAGGAGAAAAGAAAGTGGGGTCTGGGGTTCCAGATAAAACCTCGAGGGCAGTGTCGAGAGAGAGGAAAGTGAGTCAAGGTCGACCAAAGTCTTCAGATGATAGCAAGAGGAAGTCAGCCCAGACTTCCAGACCGAAGAGCGCAGAGGGGAAGAAGAAACTGTCAAGACTTGAGATGCTGACAGCGAAGATTCGACAAGAAGTGCGGGACAGAAGTACTGATAAGGGTCAGAGGAAGGTACATGTGAGTTACTCAACTTGCTGTTGAATTGTTTCTGCCGGTGAAATGGCATTGCGGCTATTGGCTGTTTCAGCACGTGTGCTTTTTCCTCTTCGTTCCTGGTTTGATTTTATCTTTATCTGTCGAGTTGGGAAGAATCTGAACTGACCCGTGAATGATTTGTGATCATTTTCTTGGCATGGCTTTTTTTTTTTTTTTTTTTTTCACCATTTCTGCTTTGTGCCTCGGCTGGCTTTGGATAAAGAGAGAATGTGGACAAGAGGTTCTTCCAGCGATATGCGTTTTGTTTTGCTCTTTGTTGTTGTTGTTGTTATTGTTGTTTTAAATTTGGGAAAGATGGCGTTTAACAGACTTACGAAGGTTTTACTGGATGTTCAGGCTTGTCATACAAAAGGTGTACATACACCATTACTCTTAAAGTAAATTTGCCTGAAGTGATAAACGGTTATTATGTGTGAAAGGAATGAATCCTTCTTGTATAAATATCTCATTCTTCCCTAAATATTTATGTGGCATCTTTTGATTTAAAAAAAATTTTCTCTTTGCATGATGCATAACTATCTATAATTGCTTTGACTGTTCTTACCCATAGTTGTGTTTCTATAAGCTCAATTGGGATGACTTGTACCACACAGTCAAGTTTCATCCATGTAATTGATGAATCTCTGAGAGAATTGCTCAAATATCCAGACCAGCTCTGCAGTTGTATGTATCTCTTGGGCCTGACTGATATAAGATATATTATGAAAGTTAGCATCACGCAGTCTCTGACTAGAAAGGAACTGCATCATCTTCATCATCATCACCATCATCATCGTCATCATCATCATTATCATCATCATCATCATTGTCATTAGCATAAAGAAAGTCTCGGGTGTCAGTGGCCCTTCATGCCTTGCTGTCATGGTGACTTCATATTCAGTTTCCTTTCCATATATGCACCACTGGTTACTTCATGTCAAGCTTGCTGGTATTAGTGAGTTCATTGGGACTGCTGTTGGACAGACATGGTGGTACTCTCCAAAGAGAAGCGCTTCCTGATGATGGCTCCACAATTAAGCAGTTATGGTTATTAGTAGTGGGGCTTCCTAGGCAATGTGTCCTGCATAGAATACGTGTGATCAGAATATGCACCACTGAATGCTACTGAAGTTGTTGTTGTCGTACCCTGGCTAAAAGACTCCAGGGATCATCCGAACAGCCGAAGCACTTGAACACTATGGTACAAATGCATCAGCTAGGGATGAGAACATTACGTGTGTGACCGTTTTTGATTACCCTGTTTCTAATTCTAACACACAGTTTTTAATTCAGTGACAAATGACATTTTTCTTGACTCAAGACAGGATTTCCCGAAAAGAGCGCAAAACATTTCATATCTTCAACCTATTAGAAACTTCAGGTAACTGTATCTCTCAGGCCTGGTTGACACAAACTATGTTATGACAGTAAGCATCGAGTATGGCCTTGTCATGCAGTCTGAGAACAGAATGGGTATCTGTAACATTATCTTCATCATTTCATCCTCATTGATTAGCATAAAAGGAAAGAAGCCTCACATACTAGTGGGCATAGTAGGTGGTGTCCAGCATATGTTGGATCAGAACAGGCGCCACAGAACACCATTGAAGTGACCCAGCAGCATTTCAGGGTCTCCACTGGCAGGTTGCCTCATGATGATTTGACATTGGTTGGTTCCTGTGGAATGCTGGTCCTGGGGCTACGGTGGGACCAGCCAGGCTGTGGCTATGGATCGAAAGCCACAGTGAGCGGTGTGGATGCAATGCCACTGAGATGGCATAGAAATTAATGCAGCACAAAATGAGAGTGTGGGAGTCAAAATGTTGCACAGTCCAGTAACCATAATGGGGTATTCAACACATGCCTGTAACTCCATACACTGAATAATGTATTCCGAGTTAGTGTTCCGTCAGTCAGTGGAAGCAGTCAAGTGTCCATTGGTTTCAGTTAAGAAGAAAAGCCGCATGTTCTCCCTCCACACCCTCGGGGCCTGAACTTGGTCTCCCAAGGTTGTTAGCAATGCCAAACTCTCTGACACATCCCGGAAGACATAGTGCACATGAGCAGTTGACAGACAGTGATGCCCGTTCTGATTGAATGTATACAGATTGCATGACAGGGTTGTACTCCACACTTACTTTCATGATATATTCCGGCATCAATCAGGCCCGAGATGCAAGCACATGCAGTTTTGGTCAGGAAATTTAAGCAACATTCTCAGAGATGCATCCATTACGTGGACCGAACTCAGCTGTGCGGTTCCAATCTTCCCTGCTGAGCCTGTTGCAAACTCATCTCCGGTTAGGAGCCGCTCATGGACCAAAAAATCCCATCAGTGTGAATGGCTGTGATTGGAATCAACACCATGTCCTTTTAGCCAGGAATCCACGATGTTAACCACTGTGCCACAACAGCTGGTAGAATGGCATAAATGTTTGTGCGAGTCTGCTGGGCAAATTTGAATCGAAGGGTAGACTCGGGATTTGGTTGACTATAGCACAGTCTGCGTTCCGACATTTATCCCATGAACTGATGTAATTTAACCCATTATTTTTTTTCTTAAGTCTTCTTTTGTTTTCTCTTGATCTTAATGGGTTTCCAATTCAGTCAGAAGGTGCCATGGAGAAGGATGGGTAATAGAATCTAGGCATGCCTATGAAACGTACCAGGAGGTGTTTCTCTGCAATATCTGTCTTTGTTTTGTTCATCTTATTCAAATTGCAGTGATAAGCTTGTCACAGACATTTCAGTGAATCATTTAAATTAAAAGAAAAAAGAAGTGTTCCTGTTGTTATGTTTACAGTTTACATTTTTGGAGCTTGCATGATATGCTTTTTTTGTCTTTTCAGGAAAAAGCCCACTAGTTGCATAGACAAACACAAAGTGTGCTGGGTGCAGTGGTATGACTCTCGTTCTGTAGTCGCCTGCTTGGCGCTTAGTGCCCTTTGATGTGTGTGTGTGGGTGTGTGATCGTTTTCACGCTCATGCTTACAGTTTGATAATGACCCTATTTTTTTTTGAGTCACTGGGTTGTTTGTGTGTGTGTGTGTGTGTGTTGTGTGTGTGTTGTTTTTTTCCTACTCACACCTTGGTGCGAATCATTGTAAGTGCAAGTGTTAGTAGTAGATAAGTTGAGAAACTAAGAGTATATTGTTTGTTCAAAAATTAAAATTATTCTCCAGTTATACCCAATGTTTTTTTTCTTATGAAGTTAAAACCCTGAATTTATAGTTTTATATAGGACTACTGAAACAAAGAAGTGTATTCTGATTTCACAATAGAATACATGAAATGGAAATAATCTATTGGTTTGAAAATTGTAAGTTCAGAATTTTGTCTTTTTTCTTGTACATTGCTTTTTCATCTGAAATCCCAAGTTTCTACATAACTCACATGTTTGAATGAAGCCCTCCTAAGTTTAGGCTCCTGGTGCTCGCCAAATGGATTTCAGTTATTCATCGTTTTTGTTTGTTTCGTGTGTGTTTTTTTTGTGTGCATATCTTTCTCTCTCTTTGTCTTCCTATCTCTCTCTCTCTCTCTCTCTCTCTCTCTCTCTCTCTCTCTCCCCCTTTCTCTCTCTTTGTCTCTCTGTCCTGTCTATCTGTCTGTCTCTGCCTCTCTCAGTGTCTCTCTCTTTGTCACTGTCTGTCTCTCTGTCTCTCTCAATCTGTCTGTCTCTGTCTCTGTCTCTCTCACCAACCTTTGGTTATTTTCATGTGTGCGCATTCCCCAGCTGGCCAGCATAGAAAGCACCCCAAAATACTCAAATGACATGTGCCCCCCACCCACCCCTCCTTCCTACTAACCAGTACCAAATCACAAGGCACTGTAGACAATGTGAGATGTTTGTATGCACGGCCCTTTGGGGTGAGGGGGAGGAGGTCATTTTGATACACATTGTCTTCAGAGAATTGGTCTTACTTCACGGAAACTACAGATTCTTACATTAACGACTCGCTGTGTCAGGAGGCTCTCCCAGCATAGCATGTCCTGCGTGGTGTTACAGCGCTGATGTAGAACTCAAGGGTCCGACTAGAGTTCAAGAACGCCGACAGAACTTCTTCCTAGTTCCTGGTGGACTATGATGGTCCACAAGTTCTTTGCAGACAATCTTTATTGACTTTGTTGTGGTGCACAAATTCTTTAAGGATTATATTGGCCTGTTAGTGCTTTGAGGACTATGATGGCCCTCTGGGTCTTTGTGGGCTGTGATGGTCAATTAGTTCTTTGTGAACTACCATGAGCCACAAGTTCTTTGTGGACTATAATGGCCCTGTTGTTCTTTGTGGCCTGTAATGGTGCACTAGCACTTTGTGGCCTGTAATGGTGCACTAGCACTGTGTGGCCTGTAATGGCGCACTAGCACTGTGTGGCCTGTAATGGCGCACTAGTACTGTGTGGACTGTAATGGTGCACTAGTACTGTGTGGCCTGTAATGGTGCACTAGTACTGTGTGGCCTGTAATGGTGCACTACTACTGTGTGGCCTGTAATGATGCACTAGTACTTTGTGTCCTGTAATGATGCACTAGTACTGTGTGGCCTGTAATGATGCACTAGTACTGTGTGGCCTGTAATGATGCACTAGTACTTTGTGTCCTGTAATGATGCACTAGTACTGTGTGGCCTGTAATGATGCACTAGTACTTTGTGTCCTGTAATGATGCACTAGTACTGTGTGGCCTGTAATGATGCACTAGTACTGTGTGGCCTGTAATGATGCACTAGTACTGTGTGGCCTGTAATGGTGCACTAGTACTTTGTGTCCTGTAATGGCCCACTAGTTCTTTGTGGCCTGTAATAGTGCACTAGTACTTTGTGTCCTGTAATGGTGCACTAGTACTGTGTGGCCTGTGATGGTGCACTAGTACTGTGTGGTCTGTGATGGCCCACTAGTTCTTTGTGGTCTGCAATGGTGCACTAGTACTGTGTGGCCTGTAATGGTGCACTAGTACTGTGTGGCCTGTAATGGTGCACTAGCACTTTGTGGGCTGTTATGGTGCACTAGTGCTGTGTGGCCTGTAATGGTGCACCAATACTTTGTGGACTGTAATGGCCCACTAGTTCTTTGTGGCCTGTAATGGTGCACTAGCACTTTGTGGCCTGTAATGGTGCACTAGTACTTTGTGGCCTGTAATGGTGCACTAGCACTTTGTGGCCTGTAATGGTGCACTAGTACTTTGTGGCCTGTAATGGTGCACTAGCACTTTGTGGCCTGTAATGGGGGCACTAGCACTTTGTGGCCTGTAATGGTGCACTAGCACTTTGTGGCCTGTAATGGTGCACTAGTACTTTGTGGACTGTAGTGACCCACAAATGCATTATGGAATCTGTGGCCCACTGGTTTTTTGTGCACTGTAATGGCCCAGGAGTTCTTTGTGAACTGCAGAGGCCACTAGTTCTTTCTGAACAATGATGGCCCACTCTTTGTGGACTAAAGTGATCCACTAATTCTTTGTGGACTATAAAGACCCACTGGTTCTTGTGGACTGTAAAGGCCCACTAGTTCTTTCTGGACTCTAAAGGCCCACTGGTTATGGACTGTAAAGGTCCACTGGTTCTTTGTGGACTGTAAAGGCCCACTGGTTCTTTGTGGACTGTAAAGGTCCATTAGTTCTTTGTGGACAGTAAAGGCCCACTGGTTCTTTCTGACTGTAAAGGGTCCATTAGTTCTTTGTGGCCTGTAAAGACCCACTGGTTCTTTGTGGACTGTAAAGGCCCGCTGGTTCTTTGTGACTGTAAAGGTCCATTAGTTCTTTGTGGACTGTAAAGGCCCACTGGTTCTTTCTGGACTGTAAAGGCCCACTAGTTCTTTGTGTACTGTAAAGGCCCATTGGTTCTTGTGTATGTAATGGCCTACTAGTTCTTTATGCAGTATACCGGTCCTGCAGTTTTGCTGATGTGGCATAGTATGTATGGAGTGTGATGCGCAGTCCACAGATACAGAACAAAAATTCGCAATGCCCACCTCAAGAGAAAACATTAGTGTAACATGTTTTTGTAACCATCGGGTTTGATTGTAGAATGACAAATACAGGCGCTGTACTCGAGTTAGATCAGCTAACAAATCTGCTATTTTCAGCTCCATATTGTAACCTGATCACATGCTCATGTATACTCCAGTAGCTGTGCACTGATAGATATATGACATGCTTACTTGTATAACTGCTTACTTACTTAAAAAAACAAAAACAAAAAAACCATGAAAAACATCCAAGAAAAGTAGGAATGGGGGATAAAGTTTATGATTTAGCACATTGGAGTGTCACATCTGGAGTAGCCATAACTGCTATATATCTAAACGTTGCGTTTGTTTACAAACTATGAATGTCCCCAAATTGTATTTGCAGGTCCTCTTGATTGTAGCGTTGGTACAGAAACTGTGTGAAGAAGAAAACATGAACAGGCAAATTTGAGTGTGGTTTTATCCTAATAAGCCTAGTGATAGGCTTTTAAGAAGCTGCAGTTTCTTTCTGTTGTTACTCATTGTGTTGAAAAATTGTTACTGCTAAATGTTCCATTCCTTGTTGTGATGCAGTATTCTTAGAACAGTAGAGAGTGCTGGCAGAGGAGTGTCGACAGATCACGTACAAACATTTTATTCATCATTTGATTTGTGTACTGCTGCTGTCCCGGTTGGCTCCGTGTATAAATGGAATTGTGAATGCTGCACACATGACACAACACCCCATGTTAAAATGTCGGAGAAAGAACACCGGCTTATGGGGGCCAGGCAAATGTTACATGGTGAACGACAAACCTTGACCGAACCAAGTACTGTTTGTCAACAGTAAACTCATAATGTAAATGCATCCCACGTAAGTTGTTGGGGGGGGGGTGTGATGTTTCAGAGCTCATGCAAGATCTCTGATGGATGCTAAGTTGCAGAGGCATGATTTTTAATTTTACAAAGTATACATCTGTCTTGTCGATAAATGAGTTGCTGTTCAAGTATTCTTTCTTTATTTTTGTCCCGTTTTAATCCTTCGGGTTGATTTCAGAGATTGCAGTAAATAATAAACATAACTTACCTGTTTGGAAACAAAAAAATTTTAGGACATCTAGTAGTGTCCCTTTCATTTCAAATGCTTTCCCCCTCCAAAATCACAACGGTGAGAATGAAAGACGATGCATCAGCCTAACCTGTTAATATCTGTAATATTTGTTGGGAAAGCAGTCCTGGAGTTGCAATGCTTTTACAGGTTTGACGTGCAGACAGTTGCAGTGTGTCCAACACGGGTGATATCGTGGAGGAAGGAATAGCGCACAGCCAAAACACCCCAACTCACAGTTGCTTACAATCTCAATCATATATCATGATTGTCACCATCAAAATCACTAGTAAGTCTATAACTTTACTACACTGTTCATAGAAACGAAACATCAATGCATATGGATCAAACAAAATAAAACCATTCTCTCTTTTCCTGAACTTCACAAAATCATTTATCTAAAACATCATTAACTAACCCCCGGGGGGGTTATATAAAATAGATTTCAACTTTACTGGCCAGGTGATCTTAACTATTCACGAATCACTGTCTTTCTTTTCTTTTTTTTTTTCTTTTTTCACTGTCACTCCTTCACAAGGACACGCCACAACTGCTGGCACTGGTCTTGGTTGCAGGGCCTGGTCAGGTGGAGACTGTTGGCACTGGCGTTGGTCTGTCGATGAAAGTGGCGCTGGCCAAGTATGAGGTCGAACCCAGAGTGAAGATTAGCACATGTGACTATCAACATTCGTTCTGTTCTCCTTGTCTTTCTTCCTCATTAAGCATAGCTCCTCTCTCTACTCCCCCCCCCCCCCCCTCTTCTAGTCTGCTCTTAAAAATGGACATGGTTGCTTTTCTTTTCTTTTTATTTCTTTTCTTTCTTTTCCTCTTCATTAGGTTAGCAACTCTCTCTTTCCACATTACTCTTTAGATCCTCCCTTTGCAGGACTATATCTGGTGGACCTGTATAATGCTCCCCCCCCACTTCCCCACCTCTCATCTCTCTGCTAACACCTAGAGCGCTACCCCCCCGTCACCTCTCTCTCCTCTCTCCCTGTTCGTACTCCTCTCTTCTCTCACTCTCACATCCTTTATTCAGTTCCGATCTGTCAAAGGGCGAGTACCATTGGTCCATATTTTTACCCCTGATACCCGAAGTTATCTCCTCTTAATTCCATTGGGACTGTTCAAATCATGCCAGTCTTGCCTACACGCCTTACTCTCTGTGGAGGTCAATTGGTCATTTAATTGAATAGCTAGATTTCACCCCCACCACGCATACCTTCCCCCTCTCCATTCCTGCTTTAAACCTGCGCGTCCCGACTACAATCGGCGCCTGGTTCCACAAAATTGGCTAGATGGAGCCTGAGCAGTCGCTACGACTCGTCTCGCTCGACATCGAGGCGTCGGTCAAGCTGCTTAGTTCGTCTGCAGCGGCCAACCGTCTCTGTGGAAGCCTCTCCCCTATGCTTCATTGGCTGGATCCGAACATGGGCCCGTTATGTGGCGCCCAGAATATTTGAGTTAGAGCTTATGTCCAAACAACCTGGCCCACGACTTGGTTGTTCTAATTTTGACCGTGACAATTTCCCCCTTGCAAAAGACTATGCACCGCATCGTCTCAAAACCACGGTACAAAAAAACAACAAACACCGAATTTGCTGACACACAGCTACACGTGCAAAGTTTAAAAAAAATACTTTACAACCAACGGTTTATAAATTATAAAATATATCATTAGTGAATACCACTCCAATGAGTTATCATTGACGTGCGCTCTTGCGTTATTTCAATTCATTTTATAACGACCTCTGTGCGCACCTATGTAATCCCCTACCTGCGGGTTTGCACATCTTCCTCTTCACAATTCTTATGAAAAGCACAATATAATATGATCACGATCCATGACACTTCACTGAGGAATACATCTCCATCCTCACTTATTGCAAATAATGCATCACTACACAAGCGACTGTATGCTCCAAGCATAACTACATTCACATGAACAAGTCTCACAAAGAAAACATGAACAAGTCTCACACAAAAATATGAACCATAGCCAACTGGGAATGAACCCATATCACTCAACATAACTGTAATCAACACATATTATCAACAAAGCACCCCAGATATGACTGACTTCCTCTGAGTTGCAGCTTGCTAGACTACACGACTTAAATAGTCAGCTCCGACATTCTGTCGACCTGGAATGTACTGCACTCGGTACCTGTAGGGCTGCAATGCCATTGCCCAACGCAGCACTCTGCTGTTTTTCAACTGGCCTCCTGCAGGAATTTGAGTGGTTGATGATCTGTCTCTATCACGAACTCTTTCCCATACAAGTATTTGTGGAATTTCTGCACGGCCCACACGACAGCTAAACACTCCTTCTCCACCGTTGCGTACCTTCTTCACACTTTGTCAACTTCCTGCTAGCATACCTCACAGGGAACTCAACCCTGTCGGTTTCCCTGCCTTGACCAAATCACTGAGAGGACTCGTTTTGCTGCAAAAATTGGGAAACAAACCCCCATAAAACCCCAATAAACCTAGCAGACTCCGACTTCTTTTTTGGGGTCTTTGGTTCCGAATTCTCACTTCTCCACCTTTTCCCTTTTCGGGTGTTTTGTGTGCCTCCGACAACAAAACCTAGGAACTCCTAGGCTGCCTTCTACGGACACATCCCTGTTGACTCTTCTCCTGGAAACTCAGGCAAACAAAAATCCCCCCCCCCTTTTCCCCGGGGTCTCTTTCACCTCACCAGGTTGCTGCGCGCCGGGCTGGCTCAGCTGAATATATTCGGAAAAAATTCGCATGGAAAAGTTTTATTTCCATTCACATCAATTCGGTAACCCCACCGACCTTTTCAGTATGGTGAATTCCTTTCCAATGCATCAGCACTTGTGTGACCCGGGGAAGCAGTACCGGCTTGATCTCCACCTTTGGGGGATTGCTTCCCCCCTTTCCCTGTAATTGCTTTTCGCCCGCCCCTAGCCTCCTGAAAAACCCCCCTTTGCAACCTTACATGTCTAAACCCTGTGCCCCCCTTTTGGGAACAGGGCGAGAAGGGCCAATCAGATCAATAGCCCCCCTGAACTTGTGTTTTTAAAGGGGGGATGTTTAAGAGGCGCCTTCCTCTTCCCCCTTTTGTGGCCCTTTGAAAAAAGTACATGCATGCAAAACGCTTGATGTCCCCATTGCTCCGGGCCAAATAAAAATATCGAAGTTTTCGGTCAGCTGTTTTGCTGGTGCCGGAGACCCGCCTGACGACTCGTGCCCCAGGAATGACATGTCACGTAACCGCTGGTTTTTCTAACGGGTGGTCACCTTCCTGTCTTCCCCTTGGTAAAACCTGGGTTTAAACAGTGCCTTTCACAAAAATTCGTCTCCCCTCCTTAACCCTGTTTCTCTCCCCCTCTTGCCAACCCCCAAGACTTCACGAGCGAAGGTCTTGTTCTGCGCCGCCCAAAAATCATCAGGCGACACATCTAGCCCGCTTCCTTGTGGAAAAAAGGTTTTCACCCTTTTCCTCCTCTTGCTCCTTGTTTAAAACTGCTGCCCCTGTAGCATAACAACTCGGGATCCCCTGGACCCCTTCCCCCGGAAATATTTCCGATGATCAAATCATGAAGGGGTTTTCCATCACCAGCCAGCAACCGCCTGGAAGAAAGGGTTGTACTTCTATCTTAGCAACTGGAAACTCCCTCCAGTGCCCGATTAGGTACAGGTCTGTTTTGCCTGCCCAAAACCCCCTTTTCTCGCCCAGCGTTGTTCGTACTCCCCCCGCATGAAAACCCATGTCTCGAACATTTCCCTTGCCCCAATCCCCCCTTTTCCACTGGAAACAAAACCACTCCCCCGGCCCTCCACCCCTGACACTGATGCGTCCCGTGTACCCATAGGCTGCCCCCCCCTCTTCAGACTGACCCCTTTTGGGTTTCCACTGAGGTCGTTTCCCTTGACGACCCTTATCCCCTCTTGAAAGGTGCTGCCTTTGGAACCCATGGAAAAACCCTCGCCACTGTCCCTTTTGGACAAATGAAACCCTAATGCCCCTTTCCCTTTTTTCCTTTGCCCACCATGGGTTTGCAGACTTTGCAAAAAAAAAACTCTCCTAGTCTCCTTGCACCTTCTCACCTGTGCCGGGCCCCCCTGTTTCTCCTGAAACCTTCGTGCCCAAACTGCCTTCTATACACCTTGCGAACTTAAACAATCCCTGCTGTCTTGGCTGTTCTCTTTCAAATGTTGGTAACTCGGGCCGCAACCTGACAAATTTGTTTTTTCAAAACGCTCTTTAAAAACTCAGCAAAACTCCTTCTTGTACCCTCAACTCAAAAACCACTTCTAAAAATGTGATCTAACGTGCCCCAAACTGAGTGTAGTCTCACCTGCTTGAAATTTAGTGAACAAATATTTTTCTAAATCCTTCCCTCTGTGAGGAAAACCCTTTATCGTTTCCTTCCAGAACCAAAATCAGACTGTTGTTCGCTGGCAACGCAGTAAAAAATTTGTAATCCCTTTACCGCAGTAACCCCGACAAAATATGCCCATCTTCGGAGGCCAACCCTGACTGGTCAAAACGTTTCGAACGACTGTGTATGCGTCAATCAAATCGGCCCTTCCGAGAATTTTGGAATTTGGGTGGGGGGGCATGGGCGGGGCCACGAGTACGGAAATGAACCCCCATCCTCGGGGGTCCCCTTTGTTTTCCTTTCTTAACTCTAATTAAAACTTTAATTTTCCGTTTCCTGCTTCATTCTTTGTCCTGCGCTTCCCTTGTCTTTCTGTTTCCTGCGCTCCCTTGTCTTTCTTTTTCCTGCTTTTTCCATTCTTTCTGTTTCCTGCGCTTCCTGATTAGCCTGAATCCTTCCCTTTTCTGTTTCTTCCTTTTCTACCGCGACACGTCGTCTTTCCCCCGCGTTTATTTTTTCCATCTTTTGTTGGTTTTTTAACGAATCCCCAATCATTTCCGAATAGCCTAAAATCCGAGCGACGTACAAATTGTTAAATAGGGGTGTTCTTTTCTTCCGCCATTATATTCTTCTTTTTTTTTAACAAAATTTTATTTTACGACAGCCAAATGGGGTTCCGGGCACGAGTGAGTAAAAGCACAAACCATGAGATAAATTAGCTTGGGACAACGTAGTTAGTTTTATAAGACGCCCAGCGCCTGACCCAAATATGAAGCGTTTTTAAGGCAATCTTGCGAATAAGTACTTGGGGGGAAATGCCAAGCCCAGATAACTATCTTGGGAACAATGCCAAGCCTAGTATTTAACTATTTGGGAAATCAGTAAGACAAACCCCCTTTTCTTGGGTTACAATACTTGAAACCCACCCAGCTTCCTCCTGGAAGTTAACAAATTTAAAAAATGGGCCCCAATATCCCGGCAAGCTCGCCAATAAATTGTCAACCCCCGGGGGTCAGTGGGGGAAGGGTAGGGGCACAGCCCAAACACACTCACAGCTTTCTTCAAATTTTTCTAATCTGCATTCGTCAATCAAACCATAGTAAATCTTAACTTTAAACATGTTCATAGAACGAAAAATCAAAGCATAGGAACAAACAAAATAAAACATTCTCTTTTCCTATTACAAAATCATTGTCTAAAAATCATTAACTAACCGGGTATAAATAGATTTTACTTTTCCTGGCCAGGGGATCTTAACTATTCACGAATCACTGTCTTTTCTTTTCTTTTTTTTTCTTTCTTTTCACTGCATTCAAAGACGACACAATGCTGGGACGGGCTTGGTTGCTGGGGCCTGGTCAGGTGAGATGTTGGCATGGCGTTGGCTGTCGATGAAAAATGGGGCTGGCCAAGTTGAGGTCCCAACCCCCGTGAAGATAGAACGTGACTATAACATCGATCTGTTCTCCCTTTTTTTCTTCCGCATTAACGCTTTTCTCTCTCTCTCTTCTCTTTTTGCTCTTTCAAAAGGAATGGTTTCTTTTCTTTTTTTTTTTTTCTTTTTTTCTTTTCTTTCATTGTTGCCCCTCCCCCTCTCTCTTTTGTCCTCCCTTTTCAGATATTCGGTGTAAGCTCAAATTCACTCCTCTCATCCTTGCCTTCTCCTGCAGGACTACACCCGAAACCCCTCTCTTCTCTCCCTTTCTTTCCTCTCTTTTCTATCTACATCCTTCTTATTCCGTTTCCCATCTTCCAAAAAAGGGGGAGTACCCTTGGTAGTTTTTTTTACCCTGTACCCGAAGTTATCTCCCCCTAATTCCATTTTGGGTGTTCAAATCATGCCAGCAGCCTCCCTTTCTCTTGTGGGGTCAATTGGTCATTTAATGTTAGAGATTTTCACCCCCCCCAAGCACTACCTTCCCCCCCTCCCTTTCCCGCTTTTTAAACCCGCGCGTCCCATAACAAAGGCGCTGGTTTTCCAAAAATTGGGTAGATGAGCCTGGCCGGGGCTACGCTGTTCTTAGACATCGAGGGTCGGTCAAAACTGCTTTTTTCCTCAGCCCGGGCAGGCCGTCTCTGTGGGGCCTTTCCCCTTTCTTTAAATTTGGCTGGATCCGAACCATGGCCCCTCTAGTGGCGCCCCGTTTTGAGTTAGAGCTTCGTCCAAAAACCTGGACCCCCCATTGGTTTTTATTTTTTGCCGTGACACTGTGCTAAGCTGTGGGTTGATGACATGGTTTAATAAAAGTTTTTTTTTTTTTTTTTATTTGCTTAATTCCGGGCAAAATGACCCCAAGAAGTAATTAATGTGTGTTTACCATTTTAGTGTTGTGTGACACTCGTTTTGATTGCCATTCACCTGGTGTGCCCTTTTAAGTGTACTGTCCTGTCTAGATGTGGGTCCAGTTGTTCTTCCACAAAAATAGCAACAAATATTTCTGGATTGAAACATAGATGAAACTTTATTTATGCATGTATTCATTGGATGCACATGTGTTTAAATGTAAGCAGTTGAGGATAACAAGATGACCATAATACATACTTTTTTTTTAATCGAAAGATAGGACTTGTGTGTGTAAAACTTTCAGATTTTGGTGTTAAACTTTGCCATAAAACAGCTTGTGAGAAAAGGCACTAAACAATTCAAAATCAGTGGCAGTACCAGAACACACACACAAGTGTGTGCACATGCGTACACACACATACACACACACACACACACACACACACACACACATACGCACACACACACACACACACACACACACACACACACACACACACACACACACACACACACCAGTTTAAAACTGAGAATATAAACACATGCAAGCAAAATAGTGAATACAATCTCAAACAATGTGGCTGCCATATATTTATGTTCACCAAGACAAAGTGGATCCTATTATTTTTTCATAGCCATGCATATATCAGTTTATTATCATTAGGGTTGCCATGTCTGTTGACTTTTCCGCTTAACCTTTGGCTCACCTAAACAGAGATTCAGAAGTTCCACTCAGAATCCTTTGTGTTTTGCTGTATTGAGTGTTCAGTATTGCCCTCCGGGGGTTGCAACCTTGCCGTGGTCGGAGGGCTTGCGTGGTCCTGTGATCTTTTAGGCTTTGCTGACGGGGGCATCAAAACTCAGCTAGATGGTTAGTTGTGAACACTGCTAGGCCTGTATAGCCAAGTTGCTGACTGGCCAAGCATTACGTGGTAGG
Source organism: Conus ventricosus (assembly GCA_018398815.1). Taxonomy (NCBI): domain Eukaryota; kingdom Metazoa; phylum Mollusca; class Gastropoda; order Neogastropoda; family Conidae; genus Conus; species Conus ventricosus. Next base: position 40,513,950 of record CM031613.1, read on the forward strand.
AATTGATGCCCCTGGTAGGGTCTCCCATGTCAGAAAGGTTAGGAGTGAGGGCCCAGACAAATAGTAACCCACCTTTTTCCTATTCTGTCTTCTGCCTTTCTTAACGGATCTTTTTCTTTCTTCGTCTCCCCTTCAAGTCTTCTTTTCCACACTCCTTTTCTCTCTGTGGTCTCCTTAAGATCCGCCGCGTTGGCCGTGCGGTGCGACCTGTGTCGGAGGGGGATGAGATCCTGGTGATTGAGAGGGCCAGCGCTCTCAACACATCACTTTGGCTCGGACCTCTCCTAGACAGGGAGTACACCTTGGCCCGGGTGTACTAATCGGCTCCCCTTCTTGGGGCTGGGTCAAAACAGGCATTTCTCCAGCTGGCCAAGATAACCCTGTAGTGCTCAGCTCTCTGTTCCCGGGAGTTGGGCATGATCAGGGGGGATAGGGTTGGTAGGTTTTGTCTGTTGTATATCTCTCCTGAAGCCTGGAAGGGGTCAAGACAGTGATTCTTGGCCCTGGCCCCTTAGTTGGACTCCAAGGTGGGTGGGTAAGGGAGGGATGAAATATAATAAAATACACATGGCTTTTTCAAAAAACTACCCCCCCAAAAGGAAGAGGAAGGCAGCATCCCCTTTTTCAGAGGACTTTCAAACAGACAGCGATTCTGATACTGAGGTACGACAGAAGACAGGTTTCTGGGCTTCCTGGCTCGTGATGGAAGGGACGGAGCAGGAAAGACCCCTTTCATCTCTGAGCCCTTTTGCCATCCAAAAGGGCTTTCAAGGTCTAGCAGGTGACCCTCAGTCAGTCAAAAGGTTGAGGAATGGCTCATTTCTAATTCAATGTCGATCTAAAAAGCAATCTGAACAACTGTTGAGAGCAACAAAGATGGTGGACAGGGAGATCAGGGTGACTCCTCATAAACAGTTAAATTCGTCAAAAGGTGTGATTCGCTGCAGAGATCTATCAGGGGTCTCAGAGGCAGAAATCAAGACGGAACTGGCGTCCCAAGGTGTGACGGAGGTGCGCAGGGTGACGGTAAAGAAAGGTTCAGAGAGAGTGGACACCAACACCCTCTTTCTGACGTTCTGCAACCCTGTGCTGCCTCCGGTCATCAAAGTCGGTTACCTAAATGTTCATGTTCAGCTGTATGTGCCATCCCGTTAGTTTCAGAAAGGTTGGTTGTCAGAGATCGCCAGGAGTGTCGTTTTGCGCAGTCACAGAGGCCGTGAGTCCGGACATGGAAGTGTGGGTGGATTTTGCTGCAAGGAAAGCCCTGTGGGATTCGTTGTAAAGATCCGAGAAACCTTTTTGAGCGAAGCTGGTGGGCAGTCAGTCGGCCACAGCATCTTCATATGCTTTGGCCGTTAAGAAATTTCAATACAGGTCAGTTAGTGCCGAGACTGATGAATTTATTTTCAAGACACTGCAAGGAAGAACTGTCGCTCTGGTGGAGCAGGTCACCACCTCCCAACACACAGTGATATGCCTGGTGGAGGCAAAAAAATCTCCACCGGCACTCTCAGACTGATGATTTACTTCAAGCAGTCTACAACAATGCTGTGGGCTCGATTAAAAACAGCCACCGCACCTCGAATTCCTCATGTCAGTGATGCCCTGGTGGGGCAAAGGGAGTTCAACCCAGGTGGAGATGGTGGAGATGAGAAGTACCTCCACCATCTCCCAAATCCAGACCTACACAACTCAAACTCCAGGCCTCGATTCTCTGTCACCTGCGGGCAAGTCTGCGCAGGTCCAAAGGCCCACCACGTGGAGTGGTGAAACTAACTTAAAATTTGCTCCATTAGATGCGGACGTTGAAGAGGAGATGACCTGATTTCTCTCCTTTTCGCCTCTGCACCATGGATAGTACAATATTCCATTGGAATATCCGTGGTCTAAATTCCAACTTCGAGGAGCTGCAGCTTCTGTGTCAGTCTCTAAAACCTTCCGTCGTGGCTCTTCAAGAAAACTCAAATTCAAAGCCAGAAGACCTTTACTCTTTCTGGCTTTAATATTTCTTTCGAAACCTGCACAACCATCCACGTTGGGACTGTCGGGCGGTGTTGCCCTTCTCCTACACAAAACTTTGTTGTATAGTCCTGTCACTCTGTCTACCTCCTTCAGGCTGTAGCTGCGAGAGTCACTCTCCACAAGACTGTGACAATCTGTTCCCTTTATCTCTCACCTTCTGTCCCGGTTTGTCGTCAGGACCTTGTCAGTCTGATAGAAGAACTTCCTCGACCTTTTTTGCTGTTGGGTGACTTTAACGGTCACAATCCTCTTTGGGGTAGTGCCACTACGTCATCCAGAGGTTTGCTAATTGAGGATGTCCTTTCAGATTTGGATTTGTGTTGTCTGAACGACGGATCTGCAACATATCTCCACTCTTCCACGGTTTCACTTTCGTGCTTAGATTTGTCGGTTTGTGACCCCTCGCTGGTCCTGGACTATGAGTGGTCTGTCCATGACGATCTGCACGGAAGTGACCATTTCCTGTTCTTTTACAGCCCATATTAACTGAAACCGCCTCTGTCTCTCAACATCTCAATTATAAGAAAGCAAACTGGGATCTATTTGCAACCACTATTTCAAAAGAATTCCAGGACACTGATTTTTTTTCAGAGTCAAGACCCAGCAGAATCACTGACTAACACCGTGATCAAGTGTGCTAAAGCTTGTATTCCAGTGTCTTCCGATAAAATTCAAAATGCCAAAAACACCCTGGTTCAATTCAGACTGCCAACAAATTTCAAAAGTTCGCAAACAGGCTCAGCGTCGGGTATACCAACGACCTTCAGGTCCCAACGCTAGAGCCCATCAGAAACTCCGTGCGAAATCGAGACACACTTTCAAAAATCAGTAAACGTCGGTCCTGGAGAAAACTTCTGCTCCAGGCTGACATCTAAAACTTCCAAGAAAAAAGTTTGGAACATCATTAGAAAAATCAAAGGGAAGAACACCAACCCCTCCATTCATCACTTGAAACTTGCTGATGCTCTGATCACTGACAAACAAGCTGTTGCCAATCTGTTGGCCTCCACCATCCAACAGAACTCCTCTTCTTCAAATAAATCTGCAGTCTTTTTAAGAAACAAAGAGGTTAGAGAGAAATCCTCATACAATTTCACATCAGACAACTCTGAAACCTATAATCTTCCTTTTTCAATCGTTGAACTCAAATCAGCCTTACAAACCTGCACTGATTCTGCCCCTGGTCTGGATGACATTCATTATCAGGTTGTGAAACATTTTCCGGAAAGCTGTCTTCAGACTCTTCTCCAAGTCTATAACCATATCTGGACCACAGGGTCCTTTCCGCCCTCCTGGCGGAAAGCCCTAATCATTCCCATTCCAAAGCCTGGAAAGGACCTTACCAACCCTTCCAACTATCGCCCAATCGCTCTGACCAGCTGCCTCTGTAAGCTGATGGAAAAGATGGTCAACTCCCGTCTGATGTGGAAGCTGGAAACCGATGGTCTTTTGGCCAGTGAACAGTGCGGTTTCCGGAAGTACCACTCGACGGTTGACCATCTAATCCGTCTGGAAACCACCATCCGCAACGCCTTTGTTAACAAGCAGCACGTGGTCGCTATCTTTTTCGACCTCGAAAAGGCGTACGACACCACGTGGAAAGCAGGAGTCTCATGGACCTGCACAGACTTGGTTTTCGGGGTCACCTGCCTCTGTTCATTCAAAACTTTTTAGCCGATCGACAGTTCCAGGTGCGTGTTGGCACCACACTCTCTGACATCCATGGGCAGGAGTTGGGTGTTCCTCAGGGGAGCATCCTTTCTCCCGCCCTTTTCAGCATTAAAATAAATGACATTGTCCAATCGGTAAGACTGGGCACCGAGTCCTCTCTGTTTGTTGATGACTTTGCGCTGTATGCAGTTGGAGCTTCTTACCACAGTGTACAGCGTCGACTCCAACTTTGCGTCAACAGAATCCAACAGTGGGCCGAGGAAAACGGGTTTACCTTCTCCCGTACCAAAACTCAGTCAATTCATTTCACAATTTTCGTCGATTCTTTGATGATCCTGAAATTCGTCTAGACAAGTCCACCATTCCAGTTGTAAAAGAAGCCAAATTCCTGGGAGTTATTTTTGACCAAAAACTCAACTTTCTCAGCCACATCAAAAACCTCAAAACTTCTTGCCAGAAAGCTCTGAATATTCTGCGGGTCGTAGCACACACCGACTGGGGCGCTGATAAGAAAACTTTGCTGCACCTCTACAGAGCCTTGGTCCGTTCCAAAACTAGACTACGGTTGTGCGTGTACGGCTCTGCAAGACCCTCTTACCTCAAACTCTTGGACCCTATCCACCATCAAGGGCTTCGTCTCTGTCTTGGAGCGTTCCGCACCACCCCTGTGTACAGCCTGTACGCAGAGCGGTGTGAACCTTCATTGTCCAACCGCAGGCTGAAACTGTCTTTGAATTATTATATCCGACTGTTCTCAGAACCGCAGAATCCTGCCTATGACTGTGTCTTTGTCCTTCCGTTCCAAAGTAAGTTTGAAAACAACCCGAAATGTATTCCGCCGTTTGGTCTTCGTATGCAGCCTCACGTGCGGAATGCAGGTCTAGACCTAGGAGTTGTGTCGGATTTTTCTAAGTTTCCGGATCAACTCCGTGGACCTTCTTCACGCCAGAGATTCGTTTCGATCTTGCAGCTTTTCGCAAAGAGTCTACCACTCTCTGGCGTACAAGGCTTTGTATGCTGAGCTCTGTTCCAAATTCCCATCCTATCAAAAGTTTTCACTGACGGTTCCAAGTCTGAAGAGGGAGTGGCCTGTGCAGCCTACTGCCCTGGGGCTCCTTCTCAGATACTGTTGAAACATATTCATTCAGATGCTTCTGTATATTCTGCTGAACTTACTGCTCTGGTTTTGGCTTTGAAGATAATATCACAATCTTCGAAGAGGGACTTTCTGGTTCTGTCAGATTCGCTGTCAGCTTTGGAGGCTATAGCTGGCCGCAACCTTCAGCATCCAGAACTTTTACTTTTTTTTAACTTTTAGCAACTTGAAGGCGGACGGTTACAACATTACTCTTGCTTGGGTTCCTGGTCATGTTGGCATCGGCGGGAACGAAATGGTTGATCGTTTAGCCAAGAACGCCACAAGAGAGAAACTGTCCAACATTTATATCCCTGCTCAGACGTGAAACCCAAAATTAACGATTATGTGAGAGACCTCTGGCAGGAGGATTGGAACACACAGACGACTAACAAACTCTTTCAGATCCGTCCAAACCTTAAGGACTTCCTCCCATCCACGTCGGGAGGTCGTAAAGGAAACGGTTCTGTGCGGCTGCACACCGGCCATTCGTATTTTACCCATTCTTACCTTTTAAAGAGTGAAGAAGCTCCGTGGTGCATTCCATGTCATGCGCCACTCACAATGAAACATGTTCTTTTAGAGTGTTGGGACTTGCACGATGTGAGACACAAACATTTTACGGCGGAGTCCATGAAGATCCTGTTCAGGGATGTCCCGCCTGACGTGATCTTGAGTTTTTGAGAGAGATTAACATTTTTTATCTGATTTAAGATTTTACGGCAGAAAGATTTTTAACAAACTTTCTGGTGCGTTTGTAGACGATGTCATTTAACAAGATGTGTGAAAGTTTTTTTTTGTGTTTTTTTTGTTTTTTTTTTAATGACTGGTGAGTTGATTTTAACATGGTGACAGCCCTGATATGGCCCTTTGCGGTCGGCTGGGCTATAAGCAACATTATCTCTCTCTCTCTCTGTTCAGTATTGAGCTGACGCAAGTTGTATGCAAACAAGCATACAGACTTGGGGGAAAAAGCAGTCACTACTTTATTTTTCTTGGGGAAAAGGAATGAAGAATAAGTTTTGACAGCAAGTTATCATATTCTCAGTTTTACTCCTTTCTTTTTGTTGTTTGTTTGGACATTGCTATAATGAAGAACTGTGTATATTACATTAATGAATATGTGTGTGTGTCTGTGTGTGTGTGTGCATGTGTTCGTGTACAGGGAGGAGCGAGTTGGGGATAGGGGGCGTGACCTCATACATATATTTGAGAAAGTGTGGGAGAGGGAAAGATTGTATGACTGAAAGAAACATGAGTATTCATGTGTGTGATGAGTATCCCTTTTCTTTTCTTTGTTTTGTTGTTGTTTTTTTTTGCATGCGACTTGTTCAGCTTTCACATTGTTCCATACTCAGGCTGGTGATTAAAAAAGAAAAGAAAGATGCTCATCCAAACACATTTTCCATCTATTTGCTTCCTCTTCATCACCGTCATGACTATGTCCTTCACACCTTCACTAACCCTGCATTCTCTGTGCGCAGGGAGGCCCTGCACGAGGACTGTCGTTGAGTGCATACCGCTCCCATCAAGGTCTCAGATCAGGGACTCCCGCCGCGTGCAGTTGGGGGAACTGGATGGCGCGAACAAGCCGTTTCAGACCGAGGATGGCCGATGGGTCTACATCGACAACTACAGCTACAACTAATGAAACATGGCTTCAGGGTAGACAGGGGGAGGGTGGTGGTGTCTGTGTTGATAGTTTAGACTTTCTAAGGGACAGCTGTATGTGTGGGTGGCGGGCAGGGGGGTGAGATTGGGGAGTGGGGGTGGGGGGTCACTGTGGGTAGTTCTGCATGGACTTGGTTAAATAGCTGTGCTGAATTAAATCAAGAGTCTGAATTGATGAATATATAGCCGACAGGAATGTTGCTGGGAGGCCTGTGTCTGAAAAACAAAACAAGATAAGGTAAGACTTAATTCTTTCCAGACGAGCGCGGCGCACGCGCTCATTCCGTGGCGCCGTGCGCCGTGCACAGCGATAATTCCCTGCTGACGCACAGATTTGGCACTTTTTAATTTATTTTTACGGTAGCTCTACAACAACTGACGGTCTTGTGTTAGGTGTCACAGGAAAGAACAAACACTCAACTCCAATCATCACCAGATCCACTTTGTAATACGATTTCAAGCACTTCATTGCACGAGAAATTGTTAGCATCCCTTCGCCTGACCGACATTTCTTCCGACACAGGAAACGTGCCGTGTGCCGCGTGGTCGGGCTCTCAGTGCTTTGTTCCAAAGGTCGTGGGGTCAGCCAAGTTCACAATAGGCCACTGAAGTATGGTCGACAACTCGTTCCAACATCCCAAGACTAGTTACAGAGGTTTTTTCCCTTGGACCATTTCATGGAAAGTGTAGGATTTTTATGTTCCGTCGTCCACTATTGGACGACTCGGCTCAAGGGAGAGAAATCCTGTCATCCACTATTGGACGACTGGGCTCAAGGGAGAGAAATCCTGTCGTCCACTATTGGACGACTCGGCTGGTAAAGGTTAATCACTTTCAAATGAGTGTGAAGGAAGCGATGACCGCTCAGACAAGTCCCGATTAAACAGTTGTTTACTGTGTCTTGTCATTTGCATTCGGATATAAATCCCTTTGGATGAAAATAACCAACAAGCGCTATTGATGTGTATCTTTCGCTCTTATAAATGCCGGACTGTGTCAAGATGATGTTCTCGGTTGTTTAGTGTTGTCGTGTTGTGCTGATCAAGACTTCTCCTCCAAAGGGAAGGGGGCAGCCTTGAAACGGCCCATGTGGCAAGCTGGACTGTCGGTAATGGTGGTGTGACCCATTGTGCTCCTTGACAGCATTGACTTGGACTTGTCTCCCCTGCTTTTAGATGTAGATGTGTAAATTTCTCCTGATTGGCATTACATCACTTTTTTTTTTTTTTTTTGCAGAATCTCCAGTAAAATTGTTCTGTACTCAGCAGAAGGTCCTTTTCTCAGTCCCCAGTGAGTGGGGTGGGGAGACCTTCCTCCTTCCCTTTCTGCAGAAATTTTTTTTAAACCAAAGTACAAATTAACTTCCCCAACAGAATGAATTAGAACCCAAGCATAATTCAGTTCACCGAACAAGTGTAGATCAAAAACATTTAGCACACCATATGAAAACAGCTAGGGAAGTTTCAACAAACGTCTTCTTCGGTTGGCATCGCTAAAAGAAATGATCGGTTATTTTGTGATAACTGCCGAAAGAGAACTTAGTTCTAGAAAGGTGCATTTACAAGCATTGTTTAGCTTTAGTTCTATACGTATTTGTTATTTTCTATATTCTATACATATATTTTATATGTTTGTATTTTGGTCCTATTTTAGCACTCACTGGTCAGTACTGGTTTATGAAGACCAAAAGAATGGTTTCAAACACAGTGTTTTCTCTAACTGTTGCGATACTGCAGTTGTATCCTGCTCTTCTTTCTCTAGGCCAGTATATTTCTTGGATTGATGATTTTTTAAAATAATGTTTAACCCTTTAAAGCGCGTTTTAAAATAAAACAGTGTTCAAAGAATTGTAGTTAAAAATCAAAGCCCTCACGTGTACGCTCCCTTATTCTGTTTGGCCCATTCTATATTTTTCTATCAAGCTAGAAAAGTAAACCAACATTTTGGAAACTGAGACCCTGCAGTTTTTGGGCAATGAAAAAAAAACAGTTTTCCCTGCAAGTAGTTGAAGGTTTTCCAGAATGTAAAAAAGGGGAATTTTTTTTGAATTTGACACAAAAATCACTTTATGTTTGGATTGTACATTCACCATTCCAATGCCCAAAATACACAACCAGCGAAAAAAAAAAGCAAAATATGTCCTGTACAAGTCGGGAAAAAGATCAGTCCTTAGCCTCCGTGGTAGGCCAAAGCACTCTGGGCGAGTCCCCCACCAGCCCCGCACTGCCATCCTGCCGAACCCGAGCGCATGCCCATTCACACGTTCCTTTTCCGGCCCACTGGCAGCTTGACCAGGTCAGGGTTTTAAAGGGGGATGAGGACTCCTGGGGTTTGGGGAAACTTGGGGTTGGCCTTGCAGTTTGCATTGGGCGCTGTACGCCTTCGCCGCAAAAAACTTTGTGAGGTGGAAAGAAATTTCCAGCCAGGCTTTTTTCCAATCAACATTGAAGAGGTATCTGGCATTTTGGGAGCAGGATGGCATTCTCACTGTACAACAATAGCTTTAAATGTCGGGCCAAACGGGGGGGAAAAACACCAGTTTCAGTGTCCCATTGGGTTTTTTCCTCTCCTGGGTACTTGTGATTTTGCATCGCCAAAGGGTCCACCCTCCCTGGTTTTTTTGTAGGAGCACAACATGAGGCCTCCGTTGTACTCTACCTCTTCGCCCCTTCGAAAAAACCACTAGGGGCAGCTTGTTGAGAGTAGCGGGGCTTATTTCTCCCATCTTGGAGGTCACACAGGGGAGGGGTCCCTTTTCCTCTCCTCACCTCCTGGTTCCTCAACCTTTTCATGGCCCCCTTGGAAGACCCCCCCTTGGGCCCTCAATTCCGTAGCTTTGGTGTTGCCCAAGGGTCTGGCTTAGGTGGGAGAGAAAATGCCAGACAGAGAGGTGCCCTTTTCAAAAACCAGTCGCTGCATCAGGGCTCCCCAAGACATAGGTGGCCCATGCCCCAGTCCAACATCCCCGGATTGTGAGCCCCTTTTACGCCCTCAAACCAAAAGGTACCCTTTGGGTGCTGCTGAAGGCCCGCGACCCCAAAGCGGGCATGCCTTTTTTTTGGGCAGAACTGTCGGATATGGGGTGTCTTGCCTCTGTCCCCGCCCATACTTTCTCCACACGATGCCCTCATGAGGGGGGAAGTCAGGAATTCGGGTTGAAATGATCCGAACAGGTTGAACTTGTACAGTTTGTACCCAGGATCCGCGGGTTTGGTTTTTTTTTGGCGTTTCTGCAAAGTGCAGAAACTTCAGCAGAAGTTGAAAGCGGCACGGTTGAGTGATTTTGAAAAGGGCGTAGACGGGCTCGGAGGAAAGAGTCCCAGAAAATAGTCAACCCCTTTTTTTTTGGGGAATAAAACCCCATTTTGATAACAATTCCCAAAAATGTTTTATTTCTGGACGTTTGTGGGGGTTGTCTGATCCACTGGGGCCCCTGGCCCTTTGGGCGTTTTCCCTCAGTAGTTTGATGTTCAGCTTGAATTGTTCAGGTAGTTGGTCCTGTGACCAATTTTTAAGAAAAGCCTCTGGAAGAACAGTTGAAGTAGTCCAAGGGTCGGGGATAGGGGGGGGGATGTTGGGGCCAGGAACAGGGAGTGAAGGGGGGGAAAGGGGGAGGCCCAGGGTCCTCCAAGAGGGCCCCACCGCCTCCCACGCGCCAGCTCCCCCTTCCTCCTCGCATCCTGCTTCAGCATCACTATCTCACTCTCAAGGTCTGCCCAAGAAACAGAGGAAATCTATTTGTCAGTTTTTGCCCCTAATTTTTTATAATTTAGGAGGGATTCATTTTGAAAGTTCAAAATTATAAAAAAAAATGTTTTTTGCATTTTCCCTTCCCAAATTTTACGTATATTATTTGTTTTTTAAAAAAAAAAAATTGAAGTTTGAAAAAGGGTTTTTTCAAAACAGCACTGTAAATATGTTTTTTGTAAACCCTTTAGATTTATTTGGGAAAAAAACAGTAAAAAATTACAAACATTTGATAGATTGCCAAAACCCCCCCCCCCCCCCCCCCCCCCCCCCCCCCCCCCCCCCCCCCCCCCCCCCCCCCCCACCAACCCCCCTTTTATTTTTCATAAAACAAAACAAACACTAATTAATTATTTTCGTAACACTGATCTATATCTTATCTCATTTTTAACACCTTTTTGTTTTAGATCACTCAAAAATAATTTTAAAAATCGTGTTAAATTTGGCTTCTTTAGACCAGAAATAAAAATGTCAGTGAAATTCCCACACCAAAGTCTTTCCCACCCCTACCCTCACCCCCAGGGGTACACGCCCAATTCTAATAACCAAAAAGCTCACTCAAAAAAGTCCCCGATCACCTTTTAAAACAATCCCAATTTTTTCCACTTTCCAGCTTCGGTCGTCCTGCGCTGTCAACAACTGACTCCTCACTTGTATCAGTGAAATCAGCTGATCCAACAGAAAAAAAACGGTCACTTTCAGAATTCCTCATTTTTTATAAAGTTGATCAAGAAAGTTTTAAAAATCGGGGCCCTCAAGCCAAGAGCAAAGACACTCAGAATCAAAAAGGGTCTCGCGCGCGGCGGTCACGTGACGTGGCTGGACATGGCTCACTTTAACTGGCCCTGTGCATGGGGCTTCGCGTTTTGGCGTTGGGCCACAATCGTGGCCCATCGCACTTCCGGGGTTAAAGAAGGAAAATAGAGGATACTGATTTTTTTCAGCATTGGTATCAAATCATCAACCGTTCACCTTTGAAGAAACTTCAAATTCCATTACTCTTCAAGCCAACCCTGGTGTTGACCTCAGCATTGATTTGTTTGATTTCAGTTCCTTGGTTTTGGCTGTATTTGGGGAGCCAGAAGGAGAGGTTTCAGAGTAATACCGTGGGGGGACAATTTAAATGACATGGTACACTCCCCCCCCCCACCCCCCCACCCCCCCCCCCCCACCACAAAAAAAAGGAAATCCCAAACTGGTCAGAAATTATTTTGGTCATTTACTGTACAGTGTAAAAAAAAAAAAATTAAAAATGAAAAGAACAGGCACAGTGATTTCCATACATTCTCCATGACTGCGGGCGGGTTTGTTGTGCGTTCATTTTCAAATCAAACATTTCTACACTGTTATTTTGGGATCTAGTTGCAAGTGGGGTGACTGCAGGTGGAAATCTAAACAAATTTTTAAAGTATTTACATGGCCCCGCCAGAAAAAACATAGACAGATGAATCACAAGATCAACAGGACGCGTTTCAGCCTCTCAGGTCTTCTTGGGCAAGAAACACAACACTCAAGACAGTGAAAATGAATGAGCAACCCCTTTTTCCCAAATTTGGAAGATTCACATCCATCTTGTTTGAATTTTGATGAAGTTAAATGGTTGCTCGTTCATTTTCGTTGTCGAGTGTTGCGTATATTGCCTGAAGAAGACCTAAGAGGTCGAAACGCATTGTTTTGTTTTTGTGATTTGTTTGTGTACGTTTTTCAGTTGAGCCCTAAATTCTTTTAAAAATGTTATTTTGGCATTGGTAACAAGCTTTTTTCCCATCTCCATTTTTCTCTGTGACATTTTTTCCTTCATAAAGGCTGTGACATGGTCAATATTAATACCATCAATATTGTTTATGGGATATCCATTTTATACAGAGCCATAGATGTTTATTTTATTGATGCATACCAAGCAGCATTGTCCCATTTTTTGTTGTATAGTTTTATGGTCATGGCAATGCCTCATGGAGATGGTTTATAATGTTTTCTTCTTTCTTCCCCTTACGCACTTTGTATTTGTATCGCAGAGACTCTGCAGAACATTTTGCAGCTTGTTTGCGTATCTGTGTTGAATAAAAACTGCAGCTTATTTGTCATGACTGCCCGTGACATCACTTGTGCTTCGACAATGGAACTCCCTGTAGTGTCCCCTATGTAGAATGAAGGAAGCTCTCAAAACCTGGTTGTAAATGTGGTATTGTTGATGTTTTTCTTCATTCTGATGCGAGTGTCTTCGTATTGTTTCCCCCCTCCACTGTCTTTTCGAAGCTATGCATTCTCTGGTGGGCATTTGCGTCTTTTTCGCTTTGCATAGTCACTGTTTTGTTTTTTTTTTTCCCCGAAAGTTATGACTTCACACTACAATTTATCCATCCATCTGTGATTGCTGATGACCCCTGCTGAATGTTTTATCTCGTTTTTTCTTCCTGCCACAAAGATTTAAATTGCTGCCATTCTGCCTTGCATTTTCTGTGATAATGGCTTCTGCTGAAAGGGTGATACAAGATGTTGAACGGAGGTTGTTTTTAATTCAGTTCAGTCAGCTATTGTGACCTTGAGAGTTCACTGCAGTTGGATTTTTTTTTCTTTTTTTTTTTAGGTTTATGAGATCTGGATTTGATGGGTTAAGGCAGGGTTTTTATACATTCTTAAGACCTTATTAAAAGTGTATTATTTGTTTTTGTGATTTTGTGCAATTCGTATGGTATGTGTCAGGAACTTTCATATTAGTTGCCCCTGTTTAAAGGGAGATGTAGCAAGTGTGGTGTGTGTGTGTGTGTGTGTGTGTGTGTGTGTGTGTGTAAATGCAAAGTTGTTTTTTTTTACATATGCCTGTGTGGGATAGTGTGTGTGCTCACTGTATGTCTTAGCATTTGTGTTTGGGGGCATATGCCAGTGTTTATCATGAAATGCTATCACTTTATTCAGGTCATGCCTACCTGTCTGATTCATCAAGCGTTTGATCATGATCGTGTGTATTTGTAGAAAGTGTTACCCTCCTCAGGCACAGAAGTCAGTGCAACATGATGAAGAGTTGTACAGGATGTCCAATTACCTTTTCATACAAAAAATGACAGCTTTTTTTTTCTTACATTCTTTTTCTTTTTCCTTTGTCTGTGGATGAGGCCTATCAAGGAAAACTATGAAAAGAAAGAGAACCTCGGCTAAAGAAATGATTGTTCTTTTTTTTTTTAACTCAAAAATTTGTTTTAAATTTTAAGTTGTAAACTTTTCTCCATTTTCTTTCATGGTTGCATCTCCTCCTCTTGATTATACTTTGATTGAAAAAAAAGATTTGTCATTGATCTGTGTTGGTCAGGATTCATGATACATATATGTCAACTGAATTTATGAATTGGAGAAGCCTTCACTCTCTTTCATTTTTTCAGGAGTGTGTGTATTTTTCATGCATTCGGGGTTGCACTGTGCAGGTTTCTTTTCCTTTATGATTATTCTGATGCTCAGGTTTCATTTGTTTGTTTGTTAGTTGGATAAATCTGACCATCTTAAATGTTATTGCCAGTGTTTCAGAACTACATATGAGTGTCATTTTGAGCTATAGTGGGCACACCATATGAAAAGAAGCGAAACAAAATGCATCATGTATGTGTGACAAACGAGGGCTACGTGGTGTCTTGATCCTTATCAATGTATCCTCAGTGCCTGTCGCTGTGGCTGTATGGAATCTGAGTCCTTATCAATGTTTCCGTATAACCCATTTGCCTGTCACCATGCCTACGTGGTATCATGGTCCTCATCAATATTTCAGTATTGCCTGTGACTGTGGCTACATGGTATCTTGGTTCTCATCAACATTTCCTTGGCGCATCATTGCCTGTCACTATAGCTACATGGGATCTTGGTCCTCATCGATGTTTCGTATTGCCCCATGGCCTGTAATATGAATACATGGTATTTTGGTCCTCAGCAGCATGCCCCATATGCCTGTCACTGTGCTTACATGGCGTCTTTTTCGTCAGTGTGTCCTGTTGCCCCTATTGATCCTTATCAGTGTTTCCGTATTTCCTTATTGCCTGTTGTTCTCTTCGCAATTCTGTGGACACACTTATGCATCTGTTTTCGTTGGTTTTTTTTGTCCTTGGAAACAACCAGCAAGTGCAAGTCATCCCAAGCTTGAAAAGGTGGTGGTTTTGTTCCTCCTGTTGATGACCTTGGCTTTTTTGTAGTGTCAGTCTTTTCCATTTAGTGAGCTTCGTTGCTTTTCATGTCCTAGGCAAGGATATTCTGCAGAGAAAAAAAAAAGATTTAAAGCTGTTTGTTGTGTTTATTCTTTTTTTTTCTTTTAAAGCAAAATGAGCATTTTTAACCACTTTATTGCACAACTATGTGTGAATTTTACAAAATCAGCATTTTTTTATTGATTGTGAAATGAAGCCCAGCTGTTTGTGCCTATATGTATTTATTCCAATCTGTGCATTCCTCGAAACAGGTATGAAGAAATATTCTTGTGATTTTGTATGTGCTTATGATTTCTATTTTCTTAAAGTTTTTGACTTTTTGTGAATTTATTTGTGTATTCCATTAACATGATGTTGACTTTCCATCCAGTATACATGAGACTGCTGATAGTGTAAAAAAATAATGCTTACAGAGTAAAAGAAAGAATGGTTCCATTGTTAACTTAAATTGATGTAATAAATAAAATAAAACATACTCTGCGAGTTTGTGTGTGTGTGTGTGGTTCTCTTCTGGAGCTATGAAGAAAATGAAAATGCACAAATGCGAAAAAAAGTAACGTGAAGAATTATTACCAAATACAGAAATGTGTGTGCTCTCTGTTTATTTGTTTGTCAGTGTTGCTGTTAGAGTGATTTCAAATGATGTATATTGCTGTGTGTGTATGTGTGTGTGTTTGTGTGAATCAGTTCCAACAAATCATTCACTGAAAGTGTTGTGTTGAAAAATACAACGCACAACCAGCCGCCATGGCGAAGTGTTCGGCGTTGCGGACTCCTGGCTGGGCAGGTCGTTGGTTTCGATTCCCATCAGAGTCGTGGGATTTTTCTGCCCTGACTTGCACCAGGCTCAGTGGGGAAGACTGGGACCACACAGTTGAGTTTCCTCCCTTAATAGACTCATCTCTGGGAGTGTTGCTCAAATGTCTTGACCGACACTCCAGGTATCTGTATCTCTAGGACCTGGTTGACGCCAGGATAGATTATGAAAGGAAGCATAGAGTACAACCCTGTCATGCAGTCTCAGACAGAATGGAAATCCATAGCATCATCTTCATCATCCTCATTCTCATGATCAGCATAAAAAAGTCAAATTCTGTGACCCTTCATGCCCTGCTGTCATGGTGACTCAGTTTCAATGTCCTCTCCACGTCTGTGGCCATGGTTTGATTCCACCGGGTCACCGGTATTGGCGAGTCGATGGGGGCTGTTGTTGGACGGATGTGGTGGCGCCCTCCGGAGGAAGAGCTCACTCAGGCCGACTCTGCGACTAAGCAATTAGTGTCGTCAGTAGGGGCTTAGTAGGTGGTGTCCTGCGTATGTTGGATCAGAACAGGCGCCACTGAACCACTGACCACCACCGAAGTGACTCGGCAGCAGTGCAGTGTCTCCTCCGGTGGGTTGCCTTTTGACGATTTGACATGACTGCTCCCTGTGGATTGCGGGTGCCAGGGCTGCGGCAGGACTGACCGGGCTGTGGCTGTGGATGGGGGTCGGAATGAGCGGCGTGGGTGCACTGCCACTGAGGTGGCACAGAAGATGGGAGCACAAAAAAGTAGATAAAAAGAAAATACAACACACACACACACAAAGGAATTACTACCAAAAATGCGTAAGTGAAAGAGGGCTGCGTTCAAGGAAGCCATTATGGTGCGGCAGTGAATAGACTGTGGCCCCAAGGTTCTGGGTTCTAGCGCCATTGGAGCCATTCATTTGTGGAATTGCTCAGGCCGGACCGGCTCATACTTACTTTGAAATGTGTTTTGGAACACACATGGGGATTCTGTAACCGCTGTGTCGAGTTTCATTCTCTTCATGGATGTGTCTTTTGGGAGCGTTTCGTGGTCTTGCTCTGGTGATAACGTAAATTATAGTTTTCCACCCCAGTCCACACCTTACCCCTCCCCAGCCGTCCATACCCTTGGCGAGTTATCGTGGTGATCAGCATTGTAAAGTTCATGGCAGCTGTCTCTGGATAGAAAATGGTGGCTCCTTCCGGAGGGGCACCTTAGCTCTGTGACTAAGCATCTTTAACTAGTGGAAGGAGTATAGTATGTGATGTGCATAAAGGATCAGAACAGACGCCACTGAACACAAGTGACTCGGCGGCAGCAGTGCAGGTCTGTGATGGCCGGTCTCTCGACGGCCTGATATTCATTGTCCTTGTGCCTGGCAGTATTAGGTTCTGCAACAGGGTTAGGAATAAAAATTTAAAGGGAATATCTTTAAAACGATAAGAGGGCGCTCTTTTTTTTAA
>CM031613.1:40531636-40549136 GCA_018398815.1 Conus ventricosus
TTGTGACTGGAACGCAAGTTGCTCATAAGCAACATTATCTCTCTCTCTCTGTTCAGTATTGAGCTGACGCAAGTTGTATGCAAACAAGCATACAGACTTGGGGGAAAAGCAGTCACTACTTTATTTTTCTTGGGGGAAAAGGATGAAGAATAAGTTTTGACAGCAAGTTATCATATTCTCAGTTTTACTCCTTTCTTTTTGTTGTTTGTTTGGACATTGCTATAATGAAGAACTGTGTATATTACATTAATGAATATGTGTGTGTGTCTGTGTGTGTGTGTGCATGTGTTCGTGTACAGGGAGGAGCGAGTTGGGGATAGGGGGCGTGACCTCATACATATATTTGAGAAAAGTGTGGGAGAGGGAAAGATTGTATGACTGAAAGAAACATGAGTATTCATGTGTGTGATGAGTATCCCTTTTCTTTTCTTTGTTTTGTTGTTGTTTTTTTTGCATGCGACTTGTTCAGCTTTCACATTGTTCCATACTCAGGCATGGTGATTAAAAAAGAAAAGAAAGATGCTCATCCAAACACATTTCTCATCTATTTGCTTCCTCTTCATCACCGTCATGACTATGTCCTTCACACCTTCACTAACCCTGCATTCTCTGTGCGCAGGGAGGCCCTGCACGAGGACTGTCGTTGAGTGCATACCGCTCCCATCAAGGTCTCAGATCAGGGGACTCCCGCCGCGTGCAGTTGGGGGAACTGGATGGCGCGAACAAGCCGTTTCAGACCGAGGATGGCCGATGGGTCTACATCGACAACTACAGCTACAACTAATGAAACATGGCTTCAGGGTAGACAGGGGAGGGTGGTGGTGTCTGTGTTGATAGTTTAGACTTTCTAAGGGACAGCTGTATGTGTGGGTGGCGGGCAGGGGGGTGAGATTGGGGAGTGGGGGTGGGGGGTCACTGTGGGTAGTTCTGCATGGACTTGGTTAAATAGCTGTGCTGAATTAAATCAAGAGTCTGAATTGATGAATATATAGCCGACAGGAATGTTGCTGGGAGGCCTGTGTCTGAAAAACAAAACAAGATAAGGTAAGACTTAATTCTTTCCAGACGAGCGCGGCGCACGCGCTCATTCCGTGGCGCCGTGCGCCGTGCACAGCGATAATTCCCTGCTGACGCACAGATTTGGCCACTTTTTAATTTATTTTTACGGTAGCTCTACAACAACTGACGGTCTTGTGTTAGGTGTCACAGGAAAGAACAAACACTCAACTCCAATCATCACCAGATCCACTTTGTAATACGATTTCAAGCACTTCATTGCACGAGAAATTGTTAGCATCCCTTCGCCTGACCGACATTTCTTCCGACACAGGAAACGTGCCGTGTGCCGCGTGGTCGGGCTCTCAGTGCTTTGTTCCAAAGGTCGTGGGGTCAGCCAAGTTCACAATAGGCCACTGAAAGTATGGTCGACAACTCGTTCCAACATCCCAAGACTAGTTACAGAGGTTTTTTCCCTTGGACCATTTCATGGAAAGTGTAGGAATTTTTTATGTTCCCGTCGTCCACTATTGGACGACTCGGCTCAAGGGAGAGAAATCCTGTCATCCACTATTGGACGACTGGGCTCAAGGGAGAGAAATCCTGTCGTCCACTATTGGACGACTCGGCTGGTAAAGGTTAATCACTTTCAAAATGAGTGTGAAGGAAGCGATGACCGCTCAGACAAGTCCCGATTAAACAGTTGTTTACTGTGTCTTGTCATTTGCATTCGGATATAAATCCCTTTGGATGAAAATAACCAACAAGCGCTATTGATGTGTATCTTTCGCTCTTATAAATGCCGGACTGTGTCAAGATGATGTTCTCGGTTGTTTAGTGTTGTCGTGTTGTGCTGATCAAGACTTCTCCTCCAAGAAGGGGCAGCCCTGAAACGGCCCCATGTGGCAAGCTGGACTGTCGGTAATGGTGGTGTGATCATTGTGCTCCTTGACAGCATTGACTTGGACTTGTCTCCCCTGCTTTTAGATGTAGATGTGTAAATTTCTCCTGATGGCATTACATCACTTTTTTTTTTTTTTTTTGCAGAATCTCCAGTAAAATTGTTACTGTACTCAGCAGAAGGTCCTTTTCTCAGTCACCAGTGAGTGGGTGTGGAGACCTTCCTCCTTACCTTCTGCAGAAATTTTTTTTAAACCAAAGTACAAATTAACTTCCCAACAGAATGAATTAGAAACCCAAGCATAATTCAGTTCACAGAACAAGTGTAGATCAACACATTTAGCACACCATATGAAACAGCTAGGGAAGTTTCAACAAACGTCTTCTTCGGTTGGCATCGCTAACAGAAATGATCGGTTATTTTGTGATAACTGCCGAAAGAGAACTTAGTTCTAGAAAGTGCATTTACAAGCATTGTTTAGCTTTATGTTCTATACTTATTTGTTATTTTCTATATTCTATACATATATATATATGTTTGTATTTTGGTCCTATTTTAGCACTCACTGGTCAGTACTGGTTTATGAAGACCAAAAGAATGGTTTCAAACACAGTGTTTTCTCTAACTGTTGCGATACTGCCAGTTGTATCCTGCTCTTCTTTCTCTAGGCCAGTATATACTTGGATTGATGATTTTTTAAAAATAATGTTTAACCCTTAAAGCGCGTTTTAAAATAAAACAGTGTTCAAAGAATTGTAGTTAAAATCAAAGACCTCACAGTGTACGCTACCCTTATTCTGTTATAGGGCATTTCTATACTTTCTATTCAAGCTAGATAAGTAAACCTATACATTTTTGGAAACTAGAGACCCTGCAGATTATGGCAATGATAACAAAAACAGTGTACCTGCAATGTAGTTGAAGATGTTTTCCAGAATGTATCAAAGGAATTTTTTGCACACTTGATCACAAAAAGTCACTTTTATGTTTGGATTGTCACAGTTCACCAGTTACAATGTCCACACATACACAACCAGCAGAAAAAGAAAGCACAATATGTCCTGTACAAGTCTGGAAAAGATCTAGTGCCTTAGCCTCCTGTGGTAGGCACCAAAGCACTCTGGGCAGAGTCCCACATCACAGCCGCCGCACTGCCATCCTGACCGAACCCGAGCTGCATGTCCATTCACACAGTTCCTCTTCCTGCCCACTGGCAGCTTGACCAGGTCATGGCCTTCAAGGGATGAGGAGCTGCCTGAGGTTCTTGGGGTAGAACTTGAGGGTTGGCCATTGCAGCTTGCATCTGGGCAGCTGTACGCCTTCGCCGCACAACTTTGTGAGGTGGAAAGAAATTTCCAGCCAGGCTTTCTACCAGATCAACATTGAAGAGGTATCTGGACAGTTTGGGAGCATGGATGGCATTCTCACTGTACAACAAGTAGCTATTGACAATAGCTCTGCCAAACAGGGAAAACACCAGCTTCAGTGTCCACTTGAGGGTTTTCCTCTCCATGAGGTACTTGTAGAGTTTTGCATCGCCAAGGTCCACTCCTCCCATGGTTTTGTTGTAGAGAGCTACAACATGAGGCCTCCGTTGTACTCTACCTCTTCTGTTCCTCACTTCAGCAAAACCACTATGGCAGCTTGTTGAGAGTAGCAGGGGCTTATTTCTCCCATCTTGGTAGGTCACACAGAGGAGGGGTCCCTTTCGCCTCTCCGTCACCTCCTGGTTCCTCAACCTTCTTGCGATGGCCGCCTTGGGAAGACCTTTCCTGTGGGTCCTCACAGTTCCTGTAGCTTTGGTGTGCTGACCATAGAGGGTCTGGAACAGTATAGGTGAGGAGAAGTAATTGTCCAGACAGAGATGGTGCCCTCTGTTCAAAAAGCCAGTCGCTTGCATCAGGCGCATCACAAGAGCATAGGTGGCTCCATGCTCATGTCTAACATCCCCAGGATTGTGAGCTCCTTTACAGACCTCAAACCTACAAAGGTAGCCATTGGTGCTGTCTGAGAGGCACCAAAGCTTGATGCCAAAGCGGGCATGCCTTTTATTTGGCATGAACTGTCGGATATGGGGTGTCTTGCCTCTGTACCCGACCATACTTTCATCCACACAGATGTCCTCATGAGGGTGGTAGAAGTACAGGAACTTCTGGTTGAAATGATCCAGAACAGGTTGAACCTTGTACAGTTTGTACCCAGGATCCTGCTGGTCTGGTATGTTGGCGTTGTCTGCAAAGTGCAGAAACTTCAGCAGAAGTTGAAAGCGGTCACGGTTGAAGTGTATGTTGAAGAAGGGCGTAGACTGGCTCGGATGGACAGAGTCCCAGAAATAGTCAATCCTCTTTTTTGGAATCAAACCCATGTTGATAACAATTCCCAAAAATGCTCTTATTTCTGGAACAGTTGTAGGGCCTTGTCTGATCCACTGGTGGACCCTGGACCTTGGCGTGTTCCTCAGATAGTCTTGATGTTCAGCTATGAATTGTTCAGCGTATCTGTTGGTCTCTGTGACCAGATGTTGAAGAAAGTCCTCTGAGAAGAACAGATTGAAGTAGTCCAAGGGTCTGGCATCAGGGGGTGGGGCATGCTTGGGGCCAGGAACAGCAGTGAAGGGGACAGGAGGAGGCCCAGGGTCCTCACCAATGACGGGCAGCCACACGCCTCCCACAGCGCCAGCTCCCTCTTCCTCCTCAGCATCACTGTCTTCAGCATCACTATGCTCACTCTCAAGGTCTGCAATGAAACAGAGGAAATGCTATTTGTCAGTATTTTGCCTCATAATTTGTATATAATTTAGGAGCATTCATGTTTTGAAAGTTCAACAATTATAAGATATGAAATGTTGTTTGCATTTTCCCTTCCATAATTTTACTGTATAATTATTCAAGTTTAAAAAGAAAAAATTGAAGTTTGGAAAGGTATATTATCAATTCAGCACTGTAAATATGTTTTCTGTAATACCATTTAGATTTGATGAAGAAAACAGGTAATAAATTACAAACATTTGATAGATGCCATGCCCCCCCCCCCCCCCCCCCCCACACCACGCCCACTTTTATTTTTCATAAAACAAAACAAATCACTACATTACATTACTTATCTGTAACACTGATCTATATCATTATCTCATTTCAACACCTTTTAGTTTTAGATCACTCAAAAATAATTTTAAAAATCGTGTTAATTGGCTTCTTATTGACCAGAAATAAAAGTGTCAGTGAATTCCGACACCAAAGTCATAACCACACCACTACCGTCACCCTAGTGGCGTACACGCCAATTCTAACTAACCAACAGCTACACTCAACAAGTCTCCGATCACGATCTTTCAAAACAATCCAAGTTTTTTCCACTTACCAGCTTCGCTGTCGTCACTGCTGCTGTCAACAACTGACTCCTCACTTGTATCAGATGAACTCAGCTGATCATCAACAGAAAAATCGGTCACTTTCAGAATCACTCATTTTGATAAAGTTGATCAAGAAAGTTATAAAAGTCGGTCGCCATTCAAGACCAGAGAGCAAAGACAGCGTCAGAATCAAAACGAGGTCTCGCCGCGCGTGCGGTCGTACGTGACGTGGCTGGACACTGGCTCACTGTAACTAGGCCATGTGCATGGCGCTTCGCGTTTTGGCGTTGGGCCACAATCGTGGCCCATCGCACTTCCGGGGTTAAAGAAGGAAAATAGAGGAATACTGATTTTTTTCAGCATTAGGTATCAAATCATCAACCGTTCACCTTTGAAAGATAACTTCAAATTCCATTACTCTTCAAGCCAACCCTGGTGTTGACCTCAGCATTGATTTGTTTGATTTCAGTCCTTGGTTTGGCTGTATTTGGAGGGAGCCAGAAGGAGAGGTTTCAGAGTAATACCAGTGGTGGACAATTTAAATGACATGGTACACTCTCCCCCCCCCACCCCCCCCACCCCCACCCCCCCCACCACAAAATAAAAGAAATCCCAAACTGGTCAGAAATTACTTTGTCATTTACTGTACAGTGTAAAAAAAAAAAATTAAAAATGAAAAGAACAGGCACAGTGATTTCCAATACATTCTCCATGACTGCGGGCAGGTGTTGTGCAGTTCAGTTTCAAATCAAACATTTCTACACTGTTATTTTGGATCTAGTTGCAAAGTGGGGTGACTGCAGGTGGAAATCTAAACAAATTTTTAAAGTATTTACATGGCTCCGCCAGAAAACATAGACAGATGAATCACAAGATCAAACAGGACGCGTTTCAGCCTCTCAGGTCTTCTTCGGGCAAGAAACACAACACTCAAGACAGTGAAAATGAATGAGCAACCACTTCTTCAAAATTTGGAAGATTCAACATCCATCTTGTTCTGAATTTTGATGAAGTTAAATGGTTGCTCGTTCATTTTCGTTGTCCTGAGTGTTGCGTATATTGCCTGAAGAAGACCTAAGAGGTCGAAACGCATTGTTTTGTCTTGTGATTTGTTTGTGTACGTTTTTCAGTTGAGCCCTATAAATTCTTTTTAAAAATGTTATTTTGGCATTGGTAACAAGCTTTCCCATCTCCATTTTTCTCTGTGACATTTTTTCCTTCAATGAAGGCTGTGACATGGTCAATATTAATACCATCAATATTGTTTATGGGATATCACATTTAATACAGAGCCATAGATGTTTTATTTTATTGATGCATACCAAGCAGCATTGTCACATTTTGTGTTGTATAGTTTTTATGGTCATGGCAATGCCTCATGGAGATGGTTTATAATGTTTCTTCTTTCTTCCCCCTTAAGCACTTTGTATTTGTATCGCAGAGACTCTGCAGAACATTTTGCAGCTTGTTTGCGTATCTGTGTTGAATAAAAACTGCAGCTTATTTGTCATGACTGCCTGTGACATCACTTGTGCTTCGACAATGGAACTCCCTGTAGTGTCCCCTATGTAGAATGAAGGAAGCTCTCAAAACCTGGTTGTAAATGTGGTATTGTTGATGTTCTCTTCATTCTGATGCGAGTGTCTTCGTATTTTTCCCACCCTCCACTGTCTTTTCGAAGCATATGCATTCTCTGGTGGGCATTTGCGTCTTTTTCGCTTTGCATAGTCACTGTTTTGTTTTTTTTTTTTCCCCCGAAAGTTATGACTTCACACTACAATTTATCCATCCATCTGTGATTGCTGATGACCACTGCTGAATGTTTTATCTCGTTTTTTCTTCCTGCCACAAAGATTTAAATTGCTGCCATTCTGCCTTGCATTTTCTGTGATAATGGCTTCTGCTGAAAGGGTGATACAAGATGTTGAACGGAGGTTGTTTTTAATTCAGTTCAGTCAGCTATTGTGACCTTGAGAGTTCCACTGCAGTTGGATTTTTTTTTTCTTTTTTTTTTTTAGGTTTATGAGATCTGGATTTGATGGGTTAAGGCAGGGTTTTATACATTCTTAAGACCTTATTAAAAAGTGTATTATTGTTTTTGTGATTTTTGTGCAATTCGTATGGTATGTGTCAGGAACTTTCATATTAGTTGCCCCTGTTTAAAGGGAGATGTAGCAAGTGTGTGTGTGTGTGTGTGTGTGTGTGTGTGTGTGTGTGTGTAAATGCAAAGTTGTTTTTTTTTACATATGCCTGTGTGGGATAGTGTGTGTGCTCACTGTATGTCTTAGCATTTGTGTTTGGGGGCATATGCCAGTGTTTATCATGAAATGCTATCACTTTATTCAGGTCATGCCTACCTGTCTGATTCATCAAGCGTTGATCATGATCGTGTGTATTTGTAGAAAGTGTTACCCTCCTCAGGCACAGAAGTCAGTGCAACATGATGAAGAGTTGTACAGGATGTCCAAATTACCTTTTCATACAAAAAATGACAGCTTTTTTTTTTCTTACATTCTTTTTCTTTTTCCTTTGTCTGTGGATGAGGCCTATCAAGGAAAACTATGAAAAGAAAGAGAACCTCGGCTAAAGAAATGATTGTTCTTTTTTTTTTTAACTCAAAAATTTGTTTTAAATTTTAAGTTGTAAACTTTTCTCCATTTTCTTTCATGGTTGCATCTCCTCCTCTTGATTATACTTTGATTGAAAAAAAGATTTGTCATTGATCTGTGTTGGTCAGGATTCATGATACATATATGTCAACTGAATTTATGAATTGGAGAAGCCTTCACTCTCTTTCATTTTTTCAGGAGTGTGTGTATTTACATGCATTCGGGGTTGCACTGTGCAGGTTTCTTTTCCTTTATGATTATTCTGATGCTCAGGTTTCATTTGTTTGTTTGTTTAGTTGGATAAATCTGACCATCTTAAATGTTATTGCCAGTGTTTCAGAACTACATATTGAGTGTCATTTTGAGCTATAGTGGGCACACCATATGAAAAGAAGCGAAACAAAATGCATCATGTATGTGTGACAAACGAGGGCTACGTGGTGTCTTGATCCTTATCAATGTATCCTCAGTGCCTGTCGCTGTGGCTGTATGGAATCTGAGTCCTTATCAATGTTTCCGTATAACCCCATTTGCCTGTCACCATGCCTACGTGGTATCATGGTCCTCATCAATATTTCAGTATTGCCTGTGACTGTGGCTACATGGTATCTTGGTTCTCATCAACATTTCCTTGGCGCATCATTGCCTGTCACTATAGCTACATGGGATCTTGGTCCTCATCGATGTTTCGTATTGCCCCATGGCCTGTAATATGAATACATGGTATTTTGGTCCTCAGCAGCATGCCCCATATGCCTGTCACTGTGCTTACATGGCGTCTTTTTCGTCAGTGTGTCCATGTTGCCCCTATTGATCCTTATCAGTGTTTCCGTATTTCCTTATTGCCTGTTGTTCTCTTCGCAATTCTGTGGACACACTTATGCATCTGTTTCGTTGGGTTTTTTTGTCCTTGGAAACAACCAGCAAGTGCAAGTCATCCCAAGCTTGAAAAGGTGGTGGTTTTGTTCCTCCTGTTGATGACCTTGGCTTTTTTGTAGTGTCAGTCTTTTCCATTTAGTGAGCTTCGTTGCTTTTCATGTCCTAGGCAAGGATATTCTGCAGAGAAAAAAAAAAGATTTAAAGCTGTTTGTGTGTTTATTCTTTTTTTTTCTTTTAAAGCAAAATGAGCATTTTTAACCACTTTATTGCACAACTATGTGTGAATTTTACAAAATCAGCATTTTTTTATTGATTGTGAAATGAAGCCCAGCTGTTTGTGCCTATATGTATTTATTCCAATCTGTGCATTCCTCGAAACAGGTATGAAGAATATTCTTGTGATTTTGTATGTGCTTATGATTTCTATTTTCTTAAAGTTTTTGACTTTTTGTGAATTTATTTGTGTATTCCATTAACATGATGTTGACTTTCCATCCAGTATACATGAGACTGCTGATAGTGTAAAAAAAATAATGCTTCAGAGTAAAAGAAAGAATGGTTCCATTGTTAACTTAAATTGATGTAATAAATAAAATAAAACATACTCTGCGAGTTTGTGTGTGTGTGTGTGGTTCTCTTCTGGAGCTATGAAGAAAATGAAAATGCACAAATGCGAAAAAAAGTAACGTGAAGAATTATTACCAAATACAGAAATGTGTGTGCTCTCTGTTTATTTGTTTGTCAGTGTTGCTGTTAGAGTGATTTCAAATGATGTATATTGCTGTGTGTGTATGTGTGTGTGTTTGTGTGAATCAGTTCCAACAAATCTTCACTGAAAGTGTTGTGTTGAAAAATACAACGCACAACCAGCCGCCATGGCGAAGTGTTCGGCGTTGCGGACTCCTGGCTGGGAGGTCGTGGTTTCGATTCCCATCAGAGTCGTGGGATTTTTCTGCCCTGACTTGCACCAGGCTCAGTGGGGAAGACTGGGACCACACAGTTGAGTTTCCTCCACTTAATAGACTCATCTCTGGGAGTGTTGCTCAAATGTCTTGACCGACACTCCAGGTATCTGTATCTCTAGGACCTGGTTGACGCCAGGATAGATTATGAAAGGAAGCATAGAGTACAACCCTGTCATGCAGTCTCAGACCAGAATGGAAATCCATAGCATCATCTTCATCATCCTCATTCTCATTGATCAGCATAAAAAAGTCAAATTCTGTGACCCTTCATGCCCTGCTGTCATGGTGACCTCAGTTTCAATGTCCTCTCCACGTCTGTGGCCATGGTTTGATTCCACCGGGTCACCGGTATTGGCGAGTCGATGGGGGCTGTTGTTGGACGGATGTGGTGGCGCCCTCCGGAGGAAGAGCTCACTCAGGCCGACTCTGCGACTAAGCAATTAGTGTCGTCAGTAGGGGCTTAGTAGGTGGTGTCCTGCGTATGTTGGATCAGAACAGGCGCCACTGAACCACTGACCACCACCGAAGTGACTCGGCAGCAGTGCAGTGTCTCCTCCGGTGGGTTGCCTTTTGACGATTTGACATTGACTGCTCCCTGTGGATTGCGGGTGCCAGGGCTGCGGCAGGACTGACCGGGCTGTGGCTGTGGATGGGGTGTCGGAATGAGCGGCGTGGGTGCACTGCCACTGAGGTGGCACAGAAGATGGGAGCACAAAAAAGTAGATAAAAAGAAAATACAACACACACACACACAAAGGAATTACTACCAAAAATGCGTAAGTGAAAGAGGGCTGCAGTTCAAGGAAGCCATTATGGTGCGGCAGTGAATAGACTGTGGCCCCAAGGTTCTGGGTTCTAGCGCCATTGGAGCCATTCATTTGTGGAATTGCTCAGGCCGGACCGGCTCATACTTACTTTGAAATGTGTTTTGAACACACATGGGGATTCTGTAACCGCTGTGTCGAGTTTCATTCTCTTCATGGATGTGTCTTTTGGGAGCGTTTCGTGGTCTTGCTCTGGTGATAACGTAAATTATAGTTTTCCACCCCAGTCCACACCTTACCCCCTCCCCAGCCGTCCATACCCTTGGCGAGTTTATCGTGGTGATCAGCATTGTAAAGTTCATGGCAGCTGTCTCTGGATAGAAAATGGTGGCTCCTTCCGGAGGGGCACCTTAGCTCTGTGACTAAGCATCTTTAACTAGTGGAAGGGAGTATAGTATGTGATGTGCATAAAGGATCAGAACAGACGCCACTGAACACAAGTGACTCGGCGGCAGCAGTGCAGTGTCTGTGATGGCCGGTCTCTCGACGGCCTGATATTCATTGTTCCTTGTGCACTGGCAGTATTAGGTTCTGCAACAGGGTAAATAAGGGAATATCAATGTTACCAGAATGAGTGGCTTGAAAGTAATGCCTTTGGGAAGAAGCCACAGGCATGGAAGAGGAAAGCAAAAAAAGGAAGTTTCAGTCCTACTTGTTCGTCTAAATATACTTACAGGTCAAACTCTTCCAAGTCCAGGCAGTTGTATCGCACTGTTTGCCGACAATTCCGCGGCTAACACAGTAATAAAACATCCGCTCGCCGTTTTCCCGTCTCTCTCAGATGACACAGTCGCTCCCCTTCCTCATTCTATGGCCGGCGTAAAGAACCTCCCTGCATCATGGAAGGGCAGTTCGCCGAACAATTCCAACTGAAAGATCCTGACATTTGCTGAACAGTTCCAGTCTGTCAAGATTGATTTTGAGCCTCTCGCCTCTGTGAAATGCATCTCCAGTGTGTTGACCAGGCCTCGGAGAATGACGTTACCACAGAGCATCATTGAATGACGTAGTGTTGGCGCTTTTCGAAGAACTCTCAGGGGCGGATCACTGTGTCCGGAAGCACAGGGTCGGCTGGAGAATGGATGGAAAGTATAGAGGGTGGAGCAAGAGGCCTCTTTTTGTTCAAGTCTTTTACCAGCCGCTACCAAGCCTAGTATATATAACAGTAAAAAAGAAACGAGTAATGTGGATATGGTGAGCTATGATGATGTCGTGGGGGCCATCTGAATTAGTTTTCCTTCTTCAATCGGTGATGGAGGGAATGAGGGGATGGCATGGGGGAGAGGGGGGGGGGGGGGAGAAGCCGGAAGGTGGGGGAAGGGAGGAGCGGGAAGAAGGTGGAAACACGAAACTTGTTTTCGTTCAGCGAGAAAGTTGTTTTACGTGGGGAGGAATTTGAGAAGGGATGGGGGAGGAGGGGGGGGGGGGGGGCGGGGGAGGGGGGGGCGGCGTAGTTTGATAGAACAAAGTAATAACCTGGAAGTAGTCGTCAACGTTCTGCGGAAGCAATGCTGATGACATGTTTAGCCACCAGACTATGGCGTGCCTGTTAGTTCTGCTTGTAACTCCGCCATCTCCACCTCCCGGAATGCGCTTTTAGGGTGCAGGAAACCCTGTAGCATCCCCCTCCACGTCACCTCCCCTCCCCATTATCCGCCCCTGACCCTCGTAACGATGTATTCATGAAGTGGATGACAGTGGACTGTTCCTTTCAAAGTTTGTTTCTCTCTTGTAAAATAAGGTCCTTTTGTCTCCAATAATGCACACTACAAGACGAACTATTTTTTGTCAAGGATCCAGGACGGTGTGCTACCGAAAGCAGTGATTTAGTATGTAGAGTGAAACAAGAACACTCACAAAAGCACATTCACGACACACAAATGCAGAACTCGTCAGAGTACTAGTAGTAGGCGATCATCTGAAAAGATGTGCTACAGATGTGGGAAAGAAGGACACTTTGCAAAAGATCCAGCATGTCCAGCAAAAGGACAAGTGTGTAAAAAGTGTAAAGAGAAGGGACATTTTGCGGTGTGTTCTAGATTACAGGTCAAATTTGTTCATACAGAAGACAGTGATGAAGATGAAAGTAAACTGCATGTTGAAGCACAAGACAACTTTGCATTGTTCATGTCATGCCATGTTGATGATGATCATGATGGGAATATTGATGCTCATAATCATAATGATGATGTGCATGTTGTTGGTACTCACGATGATGATGATGATGTGTATTTTGATGTAGAGGATGATGATGATGATGTGTACTTTGATGTGCAAGACGCTGGTGCACACCATGCACAAGCTGGTGTTGACAATACTGATGAACAGTTGAATGAGAATGATTTTGCACTCAGTATTTCACACAGTGCACACCCTGAGTCTGTAAATCTGAGTGTTGGTGGTGTCCCTTTGTCAGTTGTAATTGACTCTGTGGCAAGTATCAATATTCTTGATCAGGAAACTTGGGAAATGTTGAAGAAGAAAGTCAAGTGTACATCACAGAAAACACAAGGTAGAAAACTCTTTGCCTATGGTCATGACAAACCACTTTCTGTACTTAGTACGTTCCAAGCAGACTTTTGTGGTTGGATACGAAGAAAACAAACATTGATGTGAGTTTGTTGTTACAAGTGAACAAGGTGTTACAATACTTGGGAAGGAAAGTGCAGCAAAACAAAACAAAACAAAAAAACCCAAAAAACTCAACGTACTAAGGGTAGGGTTACCAAAGGATGTAAATGCTTGTTCTGTGACAGCAAAGCCTGGAAACAAAAGCTGAATAAGCAGGCTTGTACAAAGGGCTAGGGAAACTGAAAAACAAACAGATCAAAACATGTGAAGACAGACGTTAAACCTGTCATTCAGAAAGCAAAACGCATTCCGTTCAGTCTGAGGCAAAAAGTCGAAAATAAAATCGCAGAACTGGAAGCATTAGACGTAACTGAAGGTGCCGATGGTCCAACTTCTTTCGTGGGTCTGATCGTATTTGTTCCAAAACCAAACGGTGACGTAAGGCTCAGCATAGACATGCGACAAGCAAATGACGCTATACAGAGAGAACGTTTTCCCATTCCGACAGTCGAAGAAACGCTTCTAGAAATGAATGGGGCCAAAGTGTTTTCAAAACTAGACCTAAACATAGGCTTTCACCAGACAGAACTTGAAGTTTCTCGCCCAATTACAACTTTTGCTACACATGTAGGGTTGTTCAGGTACAAGAGGCTAATGTTTGGAGTTAACTCAGCACCTGAAATATACCAATACACCATTCAGCAGGTACTGCAGGATTGCCCTGGTAGTAAGAACATGACAGATGACATTACCATCTATGCTGACTCTGTTGAAGAACATGACAGAAGACTGGGAAAAGTGTTGACAACACTGAAAGAAAATGGACTGACGTTGAACAGACAGGTGCATGTACAGAATGGACGAACTACAGTTCATGGGATTTCTCTTGTCTGAGAAAGGAATAGGACCGTCGTCCGAAAAGGTCAAAGCAGTTAAATCCGCAGAGATGCCCAAATCAGCATCTGAGGTCAGAAGCTAATTTCTTGGTCTTGTCAATGTCAACACGCGGCGCATTCCAAACCTCACGACAACATCACATCCTTTGAGAAAACTGACAAGAAAAGATAACCCATTTGAGCTGGGGCAAGAGCAGGAGAAGGCATTCAAAACACTGAAAGATGACTTGGCAAAAGCAGCTGACTGGCATATTTCGATCCACAGGCACCAACAAGGATTGTTGCTAATGCAAGCCCAGTTGGTTTAGGCGCAGTCTTGATTTGATTTAAACATAGAATGGAGTAGATAAACCAATCTACTGTGCAAGCCACAGCCTCACTGATGTGGAGTGAAGATATTCACAAACTGAAAAAGAAGCGTTGGCATTGGTCTGGTCTTGCGAAAGATTTCACCAATACATTTTTGGCATAGATTTCATTCTTGAAACAGACCACAAGCCGCTCGAATTCATCTACTCAAAGAGATCAAAACCATCACTGCGAATCGAGCGTTGGGTATTGAGATTACAAAGCTATCACTTCACAGTGAGATACAGACAGGAATTCAAAACATAGCAGACCCACTGACATGCCCGGTGAAACAAAAAGAGCAAAATAAGGCACAGAAGATAAGATAAGATAAGATAATGTTGCTTATAGCCCAGCCGACCGCAAAGGGCCATATCAGGGCTGTCACCACGTTAAAATCAACTCACCAGTCATAAAAAAAAAAAAAAAACCACTTTCATACATCTCATTAAATGACATCGTCTACAAACGCACCAGAAACTTTGTTAAAAATCTTTCTGCCGTAAAATCTTAAATCAGATGAAAAATGTTAATCTCTCTCAAAAACTCAAGGATCACATCAGGCGGGACATCCCTGAACAGGATCTTCATGGACTCCGCTGTAAAATGTTTGTGTCTCACATCGTGCAAGTCCCAACACTCTAAAAGAACATGTTTCATTGTGAGTGGCGCATGACATGGAATGCACCACGGAGCTTCTTCACTCTTTAAAAGGTAAGCATGGGTAAAATACGAATGGCCGGTGTGCAGCCGGCACAGAACCGTTTCCTCTTTACGACCTCCCGACGTGGATGGGAGGAAGTCCTTAAGGTTTGGACGGATCTGAAAGAGTTTGTTACTCGTCTGTGTGTTCCAATCCTCCTGCCAGAGGTCTCTCACATAATCGTTAATTTTGGGTTTCACATCTGAACAGGGATATAATGTTGGACAGTTTCTCTCTTGTGGCGTTCTTGGCTAAACGATCAACCATTTCGTTCCCGCCGATGCCAACATGACCAGGAACCCAAGCAAGAGTAATGTTGTAACCGTCCGCTTTCAACTTGCTAAAAAGTTCAAAGAAATGCAAAAGTTCTGGATGCTGAAGGTTGCGGCCAGCTATGGCTTCCAAAGCTGACAGCGAATCCGACAGAACCAGAAAGTCCCTCTTTGAAGAATGTGAGATTATCTTCAAAGCCAGTACCAGAGCAGTAAGTTCAGCAGAATAGACAGAAGCATCGGAATGGATATGTTCCAACAGTATCTGAGAAGGAGCCCCAGGGCAGTAGGCTGCACAGGCCACTCCACCCTCAGACTTGGAACCGTCAGTGAAAACTTTTTGATAGGATGGGAATTTCGAACAGAGGTCAGCATACAATGCCTTGTACGCCAGAGAGCTGGTAGACTCTTTGCGAAAAGCTGCAAGATCGAAACGAATCTCTGGTGTGAAAAAGGTCCACGGAGGTTGATCCGGAAACTTGGAAAAATCGGAAACTACTCCCAGGTCTAGACCTGCATTCCGCTCGTGAGGCTGCATACGAAGACCAAACGGCGGAATACATTTAGGGTTGTTTTCAAACTTACTTTGGAATGGAGGGTCAAAGACACAGTCATAGGCAGGATTCTGTGGTTCTGAGAACAGTCGGATATAATAATTTAAAGACAGTTTCAGCCTGCGGTTGGACAACGAAGGTTCGCCCGCCTCTGCGTACAGGCTGTACACAGGGGTGGTGCGGAACGCTCCAAGACAGAGACGAAGCCCTTGATGGTGGATAGGGTCCAAAAGTTTGAGGTAAGAGGGCTTGCGGAGCCGTAGACAGCACAACCATAGTCCAGTTTGGAACGGACCAGGGCTCTGTAGAGGTGCAGCAAAGTTTTCTTATCAGCGCCCCAGTCGGTGTGCGCTACGACCCGCAGAATATTCAGAGCTTTCTGGCAAGAAGTTTTGAGGTTTTTGATGTGGCTGAGAAAGTTGAGTTTCTGGTCAAAAATGACTCCCAGAAATTTGGCCTCTGTAACAACTGGAATGGGAGATTTCCCTACTTGAAGTTCAGGATCTGGGAAAAACTGGCGGAAATTATGGAAGTGAATACATTGCGTCTTTGTTGAGAAAAGGTGAAACCGTTTTCATCCGCCCATCGATGGATTTTATCTACGCAAAGCTGGAGCCTGCGCTGGACACTCGGGTACAGGCTTCCAGTTGCGTAGACAGCGAAATCATCCACAAACAATGAGCAGTCTGAACCCTGCTGAACTGATTTCACAATGTTGTTGATTTTAATACTAAAGAGGGCAGGAGACAGTATGCTCCCCTGTGGAACACCCAACTCCTGCTCGTGGACATCAGAGAGAGTGGTGCCAACCCGAAGGATGACGTAGAAGATTACATCTACTTTGTGGCAAAAGAAGCTGTCCCAAATGCACTCACCCCACGTGAAATTGAAGAAGTAGCTGCAGTTGATAACGAAATGATTCAGTTGAGTGAACGCATTCAAGCAAGCAAGTGGGAAAATTTCACAAACCAGGCATACAAACTGTAAAAGAGGAACTCGTATGTCTCGGGGAACTGGTTCTGCGAGGAAGTAGGATTGTGATCCCAGAAAAACTCAGACAAAAAGTGTTTGACCTTGCCCACGAAGGTCATCAAGGAATTGTGAAAACAAAAGAAAGACTCAGGACGAAAGTCTGGTGGCCGGGAACTGATAGTGAGAAATGAATAAGATCATGTCATGCCAACCGTCAAGACAGGAACCAGTTGCTCGAAAGAAATTCCCTGATGGACCATGGGACCATGGGAAAACATCGCGATCGACGTTTTGGGACCACTGCCAAGTGGCGAATCGATTCTGGTCACAGTGGATTATTACAGTCGGTATTTTGAAACCACAATCCTGAGAGCAACACAGACAAAACACATAATCACAGCATTGGAAAATGCATTCACAACGCATGGTCTACCCGTATCGCTTATAACGGATAATGGCTCACAGTTTGTTTCAGATGAGTTTTCCCAGTTCTTGAAAGAACAAGGAATCGAACATCATCACACAACTCCGTTGTGGCCACAAGCCAACGGTGAAGTTGAGCGACAGAACAGAACAATCATGAAAGCCATTAGAACAGCGCAGGCAGAAAAGAAGGACTGGAAACGAGAACTGAACACATTTCTGTTGGCATACCCTA
>CM031613.1:40554136-40569136 GCA_018398815.1 Conus ventricosus
GCTACCTGACGTCTTTTCCTTACGAGTCCCATTCTCCATGACCCCTCTCTCTTTCTCCGACCTTCTTTTGTTATAGAGAACACATAGATCTGTATTGTATGCTTGTTTAGCTTAAATGTGACTTACATAGGCCTACCCGTTAAAGGGCCCTTATTTTACCACCAAGTCAAAATGTAAATATGCATGGATCCTCATGTCGCTGGTTGGATGTTTACCCCATCCCCCCCCCCTCCCCCCTTCCCATCCACTCCCACATCCCCCAACCCCATCTTATTTTTGTAAGCGTTAACCCTTTACGTTCGTGACCAGAGAGTTGCACGTGTTTTCTCGCTAGCCCACAGTATGCCTCTACAACAAGCGTTCAAGAGTATATATCTTTTTTTTTTTTTTTTTTTTTTATTTCCTTCAAAATTTCAGGTACTTTTTTTCTGTCTTCGAAAAATTGTTGTAAAAAGCTTGTTGCAGCTTACTACAACATGTGTTACTTTCTGGTGAGCTTAATGATTCTATTTTAAAATTATTATTCAGCCTGATCGCTCGATTAAAGTCTTGTCTTGCAACAATTACCAACCGTTTTGTAATCCCTCTGCTTTAATTTTGTTTGTTTAAACCAGCCGCCGTGGCGAAGTGGTTAGCGTCGCGGACTCCCGGCTGGGAGGTCGTGGGTTCGAATCCCATCAGAGTCATGTGGGTTTTTCTGCCCCGACCGCCTCCTACCCAGAGTTGAGTTTGCTGCGGACTCAGTTGGGAAGACTGGGACCACACGGTTGAGTTTCATCCACTTAATGGATGCGTTTCTGAGAGTGTTGCTCAAATTTCATGACCAACACTGCAGGTGCCTGTATCTCTCGGGCCTGGTTGACGCCGGGATATATTATGAAAGGAAGCGTAGAGTACAGCCCTGTCATGTAGTCTCAGACCGAAATGGAAATCCGTAGCATCATCTTAATCATCCTCATTCTCATCAATCAGCATAAGAAAAAAAATGTCTCAAATTCTGTGGCCCTTCATGGCCTGCTCTCATGGTGACCTCAATTTCGAGGTCCTCTCCACGTCTGTGGTCTTGGTTTGGTTCCGTCGGGTCACCGGTATCGGCGAGTCCATGGTGGCTGTCGTTGGACGGACGTGGTGGCGCCCTCCGGAGGGAGAGCTCACTCACGCCGGCTCCGCGACTAAGCAATTATTGTCGTCAGTTGGGGGCTTAGTAGGTGGTGTCCTGCGTATGTTAGATCAGAACAGGCGCCACTGAACACCACCGAAGTGACTCGGCAGCAGTGCTGTGTCTCCTCCGGTGGGTTGCCTCTTGACGACTTGACATTGACTGCTCCCTGTGGATTGCCGGAGCCGGGACTGCGGCGGGGCCGACCGGGCTGTGGCTGTGGACGTGGTGTCGGAATGAGCGGCGTGGGTGCAATGCCTCTGAGGTAGCGCAGAGTTTGGGACAGCAAAAAAAAAAAAAAAAAAAAAAAAAAAAATTGTTTTAAAGGTTATATTTGGGCTTTTAATTTTTTTTTTTTTTTAAACCAGTTTCAGTTGAATGATTGATGCCATTCTATTCATGGATCTCTTCTCTCTGTATTTACCTGAACACAGCGTTTAACACTTCCGGACAGTGCGCGTGCGCAAAAGGCGTTGCAAGGCTCGTTGAATATGGAAAGGTAACTCCTCCGTCGCAGAAAGCCAACGAGGCACAGATTTGACATAGTTATTTGGGGTCATTTTCGATCAAGAAGTTGAGATTATGGTGTCCAGAAGCATCGAAAGTGTTCTCGAACGTTCGCAAACTGATTCGACGAGCTGATGGTCAGGCTAGTTGAATTTTTCCTTGTCGAGATTTGTTTTTGTCGATATCTGTATTGTCCGACTTGCATCAACAAAAACCCACAAGCCGTGACAAGATCACGGTGTGATGATAGTTCACCACGATTATTCAGTCACTTTCTTGGCTATATTTTCACTGTCAAATTTTGATCAAACTTGAAACTAAGGCAACGTTTTACAAGGATGGTCATGATGCTGATGTGCATTACAAAGTTGTGCATTACAAAGTAAAAAGTAAACCAGAAAGTCTTGAACCACTCATAAAGATCAACTAACGACGAGAGGCCAAATAATGAGGGTTAGTCTACCTTGCTGCCTCGTCCCTTTAACAGCCGAAAGTAAGGTAATGTTATGCTACTTATAACCCAGCCAACCGCAAAGGGCCATATCAGGGCTGACAGCCGAAAGTGTTAAACGGTATATGCATGTTTGTATATCATATTATTATATATATATAATATATATATATATATATATATATATAATATAATATATATATATATATGTTACGCTAAATTTGTGAAATTGCCTGTTTCATGAAACGAGCAAGATTTTGCCTGTTTCATGAATCGGCAGTGAAATTGCGTGTTTCATGAAACGCCTTGCCTGTTTCATGAAACAAGCAAAATTTGATTGCGCGTTTCATGAAACAAGCAGAGAGTAATTTGAGCCTCGGATGCTCAAATAATTCTCTCAAACTCTCTCTCTCACTCGCACACACACTCCCTCTCTCTTTTGTGATCAGTGATCAGTATTCTTCCTGTTTGTGTCAAGAAGAGATAAATAAATTTTGAGTATAATAATAATAATGATCAACCTTTAGTCTGTCTTGTTTTTGCAAGTTAGTCTGGGGTGACAGGCACTGTTGCAAAGATTTCCAGCTTTAAAACAGGAGCATCGTTTGGTCAAGCACATGCCTCGACATTGGCATATCACATACCCTTGTCCGTTTCCAATGGAAAGTGATCGTACAGCGCTTCTAACCGTCAGTTCATTTGAAGGAACAGCTGAGGGAGACAAAGTGCGGTGCTTAACAAACTCAACTGCCGTTCGAGCAAGCCAACCTTGAATAACTCCAGCTTTCGTTCCAACTTTGAAATTTCCAGACACATTTGTGTCCAACACAACACCGAGCAGATTAAGTGGGTCACCTCTTCCTCTGTCAAATTCAGACACCGGTATGATGACATTGTCTCCACGCTCAGTGGTTTCAACTTGCGATTTGACCGTGCAACCATTCGACTGGCTTGTTTCTGCAAATTTCCTGCTGCAGTTTTTCTTAATATGATGTGAGAGTTCTCTTGAGTATCTTCTTCTGCTGGCACATTTTGCGCTGCTGGTGAATCATGCTCTGCCACTGAATCAGGCTCTGCTGGTGCATTTCGCTCTGCATCTGAATCAGCTCTGCTGTTGCATTTCGCTCGGCATCTCGCACTGCATCTGAATCAATCTCTGCTGCTGCATCTCGCTCAGCATCTGAATCAGGCTCTGCTGCTGCATTTTGCTCTGCTGGTGAATCTCGCTCTGCATCTGAATCAAGCTCTGTTGCTGCATCTCGCTCAGCATCTGAATCAGGCTTGCTGCTGCATTTTGCTCTGCTGGTGAATCTCGCTCTGCATCTGAATCAAGCTCTGCTGGTGAATCTCGCTCTGTATCTGAATCAAGCTCTGTTGCTGCATTAGGTTCTGCTGCTGAATTTTGTGATGTCTCATCCGCCTCATTCTGTTCACGAAGCATCTCTTCCAGATCTTCTTCAAGGATCCCATTTCTGATTCTATCCAAAAATGCTTGAGGCAATTTAGATTTCAGTCCTTGACGCGCTGACTGACCGACATGGCTTTGAAAGGTTCCATTCCAATGGCCTCACTGTACGATGTGTTCATGTGCCACTCCACGAACCTGATACCGACAGACCACTTTGACAGTTGTGATCTCGCATCCATGGTGTTAAGGCGTCCTTCATGGTTGCATTGCTTCGTTCTACAGAACCTTGCGACTGGGGGTGTCGCGGTCGTCCATTAACTAACTTGACATCATTCACAGCGATGCCAGCTCCGATATAACTGCTGCTGTAAACTCGCGGCCGTTGTCAGACTGAATTACTTTTGGCGCGCCAAACTCCAAGAAGATATTCAGCAGTTCCGAAGCAACTTCTTCCGCCCGTTTTGATGTCAAAGAACGCAAGAAATGAAATTTCGTTAAGTGTTCCTGATAATGCATAATGAAACGATATGACCCATCTTTGAGTGACTGCATGTCAACGAGATCGACTTGTCCACGCTCGTTTAAATCTTTAACCGTTATAGGACGAACCACAGTTCCCGAAACAGTTTCCTTCTTTCGTTTCTTTTCCAGGCAACGTTCACATTGTGAGATGTAGACTCTCACGTTTGGAAGTGTAATGTTGTCGTAATGTACCTGCACCTTCTTCCAAGTCTTTTTTTCCCCTCGGGGCCTGAAAAAGCAAGTACAAAATCTGTCACCTAAAGCAATAAATATCTTTCATCATGAATGATTTTAACGGAAATCCACATTTTGAAAAAAAATAGACAGAGAGAGACAGAGAGAGAGAGAGAGACAGAGAGAGAGAGACAGAGAGAGAGAGACAGAGAGAGAGACAGAGAGAGAAGACAGACAGAGAGAGAGACAGACAGAGAGAGAGACAGACACAGACTCAGTTTGAGATGGAGACAAGTTCAAGTTTAAATTTGTCTCACCTGTGTCCAAATGAAGTGCCGAGACAGACAGAAATATGTGAGGCATGACGTACACCACACCACCAGCCCAGACAGACAGAGATATGTGAGACATGACGTACACCGCCAGCCCAGACAGACAGAGATATGTGAGACATGACGTACACCACACCGCCAGCCCAGACAGACAGAGATATGTGAGACATGACGTACACCACACCGCCAGCCCAGACAGACAGAGATATGTGAGACATGACATGCACCGTCAGCCAAGACAGACAGAGATATGCGAGACATGACGTACACCGCCAGCCCAGACAGACAGAGATATGTGAGACATGACGTACACCGCCAGCCCAGACAGACAGAGATATGTGAGACATGACGTACACACACCGCCAGCCCAGACAGCCAGAAATATGTGTGACATGACGTACACCGCCAGCGCAGACAGACAGAGATATGTGAGACATGACGTACATCGCCAGCCCAGACAGACAGAGATATGTGAGGCATGACGTACACCACACCACCAACCCAGACAGACAGAGATATGTGAGACATGACGTACACCACCCCGCCAGCCAAGACAGACAGAGATATGTGAGGCATGACGTACAAAACCAGCCCAGACGGACAGAGATATGTGAGGCATGACGTACACCACACCACCAGCCCAGACAGCCAGAGATATGTGAGACATGACGTACACGTAAATTTGTCTCACCTGTGTCCAAATGAAGTGCCGAGTTAATATCCTTTTTCTTTTCTTCTGCAACCATGACTTTTCCGGTTTTCAAACGTACCACTTGCTCAATTCCACCAAACTTTGAAATACCAAAACTTTTTAGAATGTGATAGTTCTCCCGTGGTTGTCTTTCGCCAGTCTTCTGATTTTTCAGAACTTCAATCACTTTCCGCTCGTAAGAACAGTCCCATACGCGATTTGTCATGTTGACGATCAAGTACAGACTAAACACGCAGCACTCCAACAACTACAAACTCAACAAAGCAAAGCGACGCGTATAATTTGAGCTGCACTCACTTTATTTGAGTGTCCGACTTCCGTTCTATCTGCTCACCCCTTGACACAAACCAGGAAGAATACTGATCACTGATCACAAAAGAGAGAGGGAGTGTGTGTGCGAGTGAGAGAGAGAGTTTGAGAGAATTATTTGAGCATCCGAGGCTCAAATTACTCTCTGCTTGTTTCATGAAACGCGCAATCAAAATTTGCTTGTTTCATGAAACAGGCAAGGCATTTGCTTGTTTCATGAAATACGCAATTTCACTGCCCGATTCATGAAACAGGCAAAATCGTGCTCGTTTCATGAAACAGGCAATTTCACAAATTTAGCGTAACAATATATATATGTATATATATATAATATATATTTGTTAAAAGGTAACGTCTTATCTTTTAACAAATATATATATATATATATATATATATATTATATATATATATATAAATATATATATTTGTTAAAAGATAAGATTTAAAAACTATCTTCAGCGCTGTTTCATGCGGATGCAATCGTCAGGATGTGGTGGGTCTGTGCTGCCGGTGTTTTATAACTGCTTGTGTTGTCTGTCATCACGTGCTGTCTGGGTTTTTCGTGTGTTTCTGGTTCTTGTTCACTGATAGGAATTTCCACTTGTGCCTACAGTTGTTAACCATTTCTATCCTAGTATTTAAAGTTGCCAGTTGTGGTTTGCATAGTATCATGTACTTTTCTGTTGAGCATAGGTTACATCTTTTTGAAATGTTGTTGTATGGTGCTGCTCTTTCTATGATTTTCCAGGATATATTGTAGTCTATTTTTTTCTCTTTGAGCTTCCAGATGTATTTACTCAATTCTGTTTGGTTTTTGTATCTTTCTTTGTTAAATGACTGTTTGTGGTTTGCATATCTAGTTTTAAATTGGTTTTCAGTAATACCTATATATGTTTCTTCTGCGTTCTCTGATGTTACAGTGGCTTGGTACACAATGCTGTTGTAGAGGCATTTGTTGCTCAGAGGGCACTGTTTCTTTCTTGATACAGTTGCAGGATTTCCTTTCATCACCCTCGTTTTTCTCTGTACTGCTTTTCATTTTGTTGGTTGAATCAATGATGTTTTTAAGGTTGGGCATACATGAGTATGATAATTTGATGCTGTTTTTGTTGAATATCTTGGATAATTTGTGCTCTTTTGGGAATGATGATGTTAGAATTCTAAAGAATTCTTTCCTATATTTGTTTTTACTCTTCCGTCATATGGGGGGTTGTACCATATGATCTTTCTTTTCCTGTTCTTCTTGTGTCTGCTCATGTCATTATCTGGGTCATATTGTAGTTTGTAGTTGTAGCCACTTTTGTGTAACGCTTCTTGATATTCAGCTGCAGCGTTATTGAATGCTGTTTCATTGCATGACAGGTTAGATAATCTCTTATTTATGCCTCTGGTATTGTTTTCAGTATGGAAGGTGGATGGTTGCTTTTGATATTACATAGACAGGTGTATCATTTGGTTTTTTGTATGGTTTATATATGTGCTGGTTGAGGTCAAACGTTATATCTACTACACAGCAAAAATGAAATCTGGACCAAGAGCGCAAACAAGAATTCAACTTTTGATGTCACAATGGGATCGTATGATGGTGCCGAAACTTGCGAACTTGTCGGACTATTCATACTATCTAACATCCAAAGAAACTTGGAAAACAAGTCGGACTGTACAGGGATGACGGCCTCGCTGCGCTGAACGACAACCCTAGAAACATTGAAAATAAGAAAAAAGAACTGTGTAAAATCTTCCAAAACCAAAATCTAAAAATCACTATAGAAGCAAATAAAAAGATAGTGAACTACCTAGATATAACGTTTGACATCAACCAGCACATATATAAACCATACAAAAAACCAAATGATACACCTGTCTATGTAAATATCAAAAGCAACCATCCACCTTCCATACTGAAAACAATACCCAGAGGCATAATAAGAGATTATCTAACCTGTCATGCAATGAAACAGCATTCAATAACGCTGCAGCTGAATATCAAGAAGCGTTACACAAAAGTGGCTACAACTACAAACTACAATATGACCCAGATAATGACATGAGCAGACACAAGAAGAACAGGAAAAGAAAGATCATATGGTACAACCCCCATATGACGGAAGAGTAAAAACAAATATAGGGAAAGAATTCTTTAGAATTCTAACATCATCATTCCCAAAAGAGCACAAATTATCCAAGATATTCAACAAAAACAGCATCAAATTATCATACTCATGTATGCCCAACCTT
Source organism: Conus ventricosus (assembly GCA_018398815.1). Lineage (NCBI taxonomy): Eukaryota > Metazoa > Mollusca > Gastropoda > Neogastropoda > Conidae > Conus > Conus ventricosus. The sequence goes on from CM031613.1 coordinate 40,561,949, forward strand.
AAAAACATCATTGATTCAACCAACAAAATGAAAAGCAGTACAGAGAAAAACGAGGGTGATGAAAGGAAATCCTGCAACTGTATCAAGAAAGAACAGTGCCCTCTGAGCAACAAATGCCTCTACAACAGCATTGTGTACCAAGCCACTGTAACATCAGAGAACGCAGAAGAAACATATATAGGTATTACTGAAAACCAATTTAAAACTAGATATGCAAACCACAAACAGTCATTTAACAAAGAAAGATACAAAAACCAAACAGAATTGAGTAAATACATCTGGAAGCTCAAAGAGAAAAAAATAGACTACAATATATCCTGGAAAATCATAGAAAGAGCAGCACCATACAACAACATTTCAAAAGATGTAACCTATGCTCAACAGAAAAGTACATAATACTATGCAAACCACAACTGGCAACTTTAAATACTAGGATAGAAATGGTTAACAACTGTAGGCACAAGTGGAAATTCCTATCAGTGAACAAGAACCAGAAACACACGAAAAACCCAGACAGCACGTGATGACAGACAACACAAGCAGTTATAAAACACCGGCAGCACAGACCCACCACATCCTGACGATTGCATCCGCATGAAACAGCGCTGTAGATAGTTTTAAATCTTATCTTTTAACAAATGTTGCTCCCAGTCCGGTTGAGCATTTTTTTAAAATCTCTGCTGGTATTTACCACCATTGTCTATATATATTATATATATATAAAATATATAAATCAGTGATGAAAACAGTTTTTAAAAAAAAAGAGGAGACTGGCGGGGATCTGGGGGTTCACCATGGGCCCCCAGTGGGGTACATGGGCAACAGCCTGGCGGGGTCAGGGGGCGGCGCCCCCTGAAGCTGAAGCATATTTTGTATTAAATATGGCATAAAAATCTTTAGAAATCACTTTCTTGCTTCTAAACAACTCATTCTATAAAACAGCTTTCAACACCATGAAGACCGAGACTGATGTGGAAAGAAACTATGTCAATTGAGACAAAGCGAACATTTAGTATGATGAATCCTCAGAACTGTAGCTGTAGAAAATTTGACAAAACAGTGCTTTCAGGACATAAAGAATAAGGCCTGTAGATAAGTAAATCAGAGTGGGAAATCAAACTAAGTAAATGAGATGTATGAAAACGACTGCTGGACTTCAATAAACACAATATGAAAAATGATTACTTTGAAGTTCTTTTTAAAAAATAATAAATAAACACTCAAGCTTTTGGGCCTTGGACCCTTCGTCAGGAAACACTAAACACAAAAAAGAACAAAGAACAAATGACATCAAAACAAACTGATGTCACAACAGTACACCACACACAACCCCCCCCCCCCCCCCAACTTCCCCCTTACAACTAATCTTACAACTAATCATACCCCCGCCCCCTTGACAAGTTTGTGTGTGTGTGGGGTGGGGGGTGCTTGTGTGTGTGTGGGGGTGGGGGGTGCTTGTGTGTGTGTGGGGGGTGGGGGGAGGGGTGTTTGTGTGTGTGTGTGTGAGGTGGGGTAGGGGATGGGGGTGGGGTATGTGTGTTGTGGGGTGAGGGTTGGGGGGGGGGGGGGAGGAGGAGGAGTAGATGAAGTATATAGGTAGTGGGGGGAGAGGGCTGGTGGAAAAGGATTTCATATCATAGGGGGGCTGTTAGCAGACACCTAACACATGTAGCAAACGTTTGCATTATACCAGGGAAAAGTGTTACACAATACTGTTGTGACATCAGTTTATTTTATGTCATTTGTTCTTTTATAATCTTTTTGTCACTTTGACGTTTTTCCCTTGCCTTAAAGACTCTACGAGTGGAAGTACTCAATTCCTCATCTCTCCAGTGGGTTCAAAGTTTTTTTTTCCTCCGTTGTTTTGTTATCCTGTTTTTCCCTTGTGTTTACTGTTTAGTGTTTCCTGATGAAGGGTCTAAGACCCGAAAGCTTGAGTGTTTATCATCTTTTTTGTAAAAAAAAGGACTTCAAAGTACTCACTTTTCATATTAAGTAAATCATATTAAGTAAATCAGAGTTTGAATCAAACTATCATGGAAATGGAACTTGTAGAAAAATCAGAGTAGGAGTCAAACTATCATTGGAAATGAAACGTAGATTGTTGCATACCCAATGATCTGAAAACATGCTGTAATGGTGTGGGAAACACATTTTCTGTTGGTGACTGACGCTCGATGTGATCTCTGATTGCCACAAAGCCACGACTACCAAAATAGACACGTTTTTGGCAAGGCTCGCAAAACACTTCAAATTCGCCGTCTTTGTCATGTTTTCTTATTACATCCGCGACTCTGTGGTCACACACGTCCTTCTGCTGCCACTCGGTCTTCTAGTGGTTCACATTCTTCTTTCTCTTTTTTTTTTCCGTTTTGTTTTCACTCACTGGCGGCAAACTCTCGCTGTGAATCGACGCCATGATGAGAAATGATACTGGAAGGAAGCAGAATGAGAACTACGCCGTTTGAGAACATTACCGACAGAGAAGAAATTCGCTGTGCAGACAAGTTGAGATCGTTTCTGAGCTTCACTCTTCGAATAATTTTTCGGCGGAGACTTTTTCTTTCGGCGGAGATGCGAAAAAATAACGGCGGAGACGGCGGAGGAGTTTTCATCCCTGATATATATATATATATATATATATATATATATATATAGAGAGAGAGAGAGAGAGAGAGAGAGAGAGAGATTTGTAGGTTACACGTCTTACCTAAAGAGTGTTTGAACAGACAAACTACGAAAAAGAAATAGTCCCACTCACCATTATTCACTGTTCTGGAAAGGAGCAGACCAAAATTCCACTTGCTGAGCACTTGCCTAATCGATCTCAGTATGTAGACTGCTTCATGACATGGGCTGACACTAGATAACAAGGAAAGTTCCCAGTGGCCATTACCAGTTACGAGACCGACATCGATTTTTACTTTCAGGTGGAGTCAGTTCCGTAAGAATTGTTTTCTGGTCTGACGTGACCAAAACTCAGCAGAAATACGTTATGCTGTGTCAGAATCACTGTTCAAATACTAGATGTTACTCGAAATCAATGTATGCCCTCAAAAGAAACACAGATCGTGGAAATATGAAATAGTATAATAATGCAACCCACGTCATTCTTGTGACTTGCGAAAAAGTTAAGCCAGACCCAGCATTACGTCATTAATTGCAATCTAGTTGTTTTGTCGTCACAACCCAGAACACCGAATCAAGAGATCGCGTGACTAGTATTTCCGTGATTCAAATAGAGAGGAAAACGATAATACAGATAATGTCAACATGGTGAATGATGTTCAATGTTCACATAATTTAAATTATATAGATCTAGTTGCAAAATGAGACGACTGTAGGCGGAAATCTAAACAAATCTTAGATAAATGTTAGCTAACCGCCAAGAGAAACGTGGACAAACGAGTCACAAGACAAAACACGACACGTTTCGACCTCTTTGGTCTTCTTCAGGCAAGACACAAACAAATAGGACAATGAAAATGAACGAGTTTGTCACTAAACTTGATCTCTTTAGCGCAAGGTAGGCGTTGAAAGAAATTGGTTGTAACACACCAAAACCATGTGAAAAGAGGGACGGGAAGAGGGAAATTAAAGTTTTTTAAAAAAAAAAGGGGGGGGGCGGGCGGGGGCAGAGGAAGTCAGTGGGGAGGGAGTAGGTCGAGGTGGGGGGGGGGGGGGGGGGAGACACAGGGGAGATGTGGTCATGGACAGGCGACTGGAGGAAGGAGGGTGTATAATAAGGGGATTTCCAAAACCCTTTACCTCCTTCTCGTCCACAATCCCCCAGCTGAAGAAAAAAGAAAAGCAACAAAAAACGGAGTATTTGGGACACTACTGCTCCCCGCTGTTGATCATAGTACCCCATTCTCCCCTCCCCTCCTCCCCCCATCCACCCCCTCCTTTCCTCATCACCTGGCACGCCACAGCCTCTTCTGTAACCAAGTTCAAGACGTGATGACGATGTCGGTCAGAATCATTCAGCAACAGATGGAGCGAGAGTGGGTTTTTTTTCTGTTTGTTTGTTTTTCCTGTCCCGCCTTCTGTGCTACACAGTGGCATTGCACCCACGCCGCTCATTACGATTCCCCATCCACAGCCACAGCCACAGCCACGGCCCGGCCTGCCGCAGTCCCGGCAACGACAATCTACAGGGAGCAGTCAATGTCAAGTCGTCAAGAGGCAACCCACCGGAGGAGACGCTGCACTGCTGCCGAGACACTTCGGTGGTGTTCAGTGGTGCCTGTTCTGATCCAACATACGCAGGACACCACCCTCTTAGCCCCCGACTGACGATAATACGTGCTTGGACTGCATACATCAAGTCTTGCACAAACAGAATACAGACAAGCATATCAGTTATGCAGGATCAGGCAATGTTTCAGACATCCGTGGAAGAAAATCATTCCTGAATGCGTACGTACAGAGACCTGTGAAAGCAACAGAATTGCTGCAGCTGAGCAGCGCAGGATGATCAGGAAGACCAGTGTCAACAGATCTTCAGCTGCATCCCCTGTCCGAACGGTGATAGATCTTTCCGGGCGCAGATCGGCCTGACCAGCCATCTACGCACTCGCCCCCGATCCTAGGATGACTAGATGGTCTTCGTCGTCTCGGCGGACAACAACATGCATGCATGCATGCATGCACGTACAGCCTTTTGTCTTCCGTTACACTATTTGATTTGGCCAGTGCAAAGCCAGTGGAACGTTGGATCGGCGTCTGTGAACGTGCCCTCAAAGAAGATCTGACATCCACATCTTACAGATTCGGATTATATTCAGGCTTGAGTTCTTCCCTTAAAGGATGTGTTTGCCATCAATAAAGGAATATTTACGTAAACAAATACATGTGGATTAGCACCACACACTATTCAATGTAACCTGAGCATAAATCCTACAAAACTCCAGGCTCCTATGTCTAGAATTCACTTCTTTAAAACAGTTCTCTGTTGTTCTGGTTCTTTCCTCTGGAATTCACTTCCAACCACTCTGAAACACCATCGACGCTCTGAATAAAAAAAGAAATGTTTACGTATTTCGCAGTCTCGTTATGTAGATATGTTGTGCAAGCAACATTGCCAATGCACATCCCTTTTAAAGACATTCTCAAGCTTTACATGTACACTATTACCCCATCATCACGAGCAGACAATTTCAACTGTCCTTCCCGATGTGTCATGTGACCCAATGACCACCCTTGTTTATTTTAATGAGTAATCCTCACAATTATTGGGGACGCCCGCTACACTAGTCAAGCCACATGAATATTCTTCCTTTTTAGTTGTGGCATGGGGGAAATGATTCATATCACTAGACTACATGTGATGGAGCGTCACATGCCTTGATATGCCTTATGATTGTTGCCGTTTACGAGTATTGTTCTCTGTCTAATTTGCTACTGTTAATGGTGATTGGACACGCTAAATCCGTGCATGCAAGTGTAATATATGTGTAAGTTTTGCACTTATTTCAAGACGGAAATGTGAGTCAGGGGGAGCATACTGCTCTTATATATTTTTTATTCAAATTTTTATTCTTTTCATACTATCTGTACACGCATAACTCTCTCTCTCTCTCTCTCTCTCTCTCTCTCTCTCTCTCTCTCTCTCTCTCTCTCTCTCTCTCTCTCTCTTTCTTCCATCGTCCCTCGACACGAACACTTTCTGACTCACTACTCGTCCACCACCCCCGTTTTCTTTTTAAATCAGTATGAGCGTGTGAGTATATGAATGTGTACGGAAACATGATTGCAAAATGAATCACTGTTCAATTTTCCTCAGGCTGTAATGATACGATATTTGCTGACTTGCTCTTCTTGTACCCTCACCCCACTTACGAACATTACGTAGTGCGTGCGCGCGCGCGCGCGCGCGCGCGCGCGCGCGTGTGTGTGTGGTGTGTGTGTGTGAGAGAGAGAGAGAGAGAGAGAGAGAGAGAGAGAGAGAGAGAGACAGAGAGAGACAGAGAGAGAGAGAGAGAGAGAGAGAGAGAGAGAGAGAGAGAGAGAGAGAGAGAATTTTCACTCATGTTAAAATGCATCATTATTCTTCTCGTTATAATTAGCTTATGTGTGGAGCAATGATAGTGTATATTTTAACAATATTCGTGTATTGGCATCCCTAGTTCCTGAGGGAACGCAGGCTAAATGTTAAAAAGAATTGTTGCCTATCTGTTATTCTTGGGAATAAAAGATCGACCAGTCTCTGTCTGTCTGTCTGCCTGATGCGTGCCTCCCTGCCTGTCTGTCTGTCTGTCTGTCTCTGTCTCTGTCTGTCCCTCTGTCTCTGTCACTATCTCTATCTCTGTCTGTCTCTCTCTCTCTCTCTCTCTCTCTCTCTCTCTCTCTCTCTCTCTCTCTCTCTCTCTCTCTCTTATGTGCCAGTACTTGCATACCCCGCCATAAACCCACCACCAACCACCACCACCCTCTTTGCCTTATGTATGAATCTGACTATTTAGAAAGTGTTTTGTACTTGAAATGCACATGTTATTCTGTTTAATAAGTATGTCTTATGTGAGTATGCGCGCGCGCGCGCGCGCGCGCGCGTGTGTGTGTGTGTGTGTGTGTGTGTGTGTGTGTGTGTGTGTGTGTGTGTGTGTGTGTGTTTCCTACTACCTCCTGCCCTCTTGGCATTATGTCGATATACTTATATTCTTATGCGACTCCTCTCTCTCTCTCTCTCTCTCTCTCTCCTCTCTCTCTCTCTCTTCTCTCTCTCTCTCTCTCTCTCTCACACACACACACACACACACACACACACACACACACACACACACACACACACACACACACACACACATACACACACACACACACACGGTTCTGCTGGAATGACTTGATTTATTATCTATATGATATTCTCCCCCCCCCCCCCCTACCCGTGGTGACTGGGCTATCATTATGCATCCCCCCCCCCTCCCTCCATTTTTTGTGCTTTATTTTTATTTTTTCCCCTGGTGCTTCAAAATCGATTGTTTTGTATCTCTGGATTTTTTTGATTGTCAGATTGTTCTAAACATGTTCGTTCCCGCACTCACTCTCGCCTGTTTCTCCCTCCCTCCCTCCCTCCCTCCCCCCCTCTCTCTCTCTCTCTCTCTCTCTCTCTGCAGCCCTTCCCTGCACTCCTTTTGCCCCTGCGTCTCTATTTCTCTGTCTCTCCTCCCCCCCTCTCTCTCTCTCTCT
>CM031613.1:40579136-40581636 GCA_018398815.1 Conus ventricosus
AAAAACAGAAAAACAAATCAGTCGAGAGAGAGAGAGAGAGAGAGAGAGAGAGAGAGAGAGAGAGAGAGAGAGAGAGAAAAGGCTTAGCATGATCACACTTGGTCCCGAAGACCACCCTGGACTGAACACATTGCAGTTTTGACGAAATGATGGTCCACCTACTGCCGTTGTTATCCCCACCCCTACCCCTTTCCATCAGAACTAGTAACGTTCGCTGATTGGTCCACAAAATCACCGACATTCTCACAACGAAAGCGGACCCCCCCCCCCCTCCCCCGTAGCCAGCCGAAAGAAGCATACATGTTCACTATGTGGCCGTGTCAGACAGGGATGTCCGCTACATCTGTGCTGTCTGGCTATCTGTTTCGCTCTGTCTGTCTGTCTGTCTGTCTGTCTGGTTCGCTCTGTCTGTCTGTCTGTCTGTCTGTCTGGTTCGCTCTGTCTGTCCGCGTGTCTCATCAGGGTGGAGTGGGTAGGAGAGGAGGGATGTGGTATGTGTGTGTGTGTGTGTGTGTGTGTGTGTGTGTGTGTGTGTGTGTGTGTGTGTAGGGGGAGGGGGGGGGGCGCCGCGGCGGATGGTGGGAGTTGTGTGTGTGTGTGTGTGTGTGTGTGTGTGTGTGTGTGTGTGTGTGTGTGTGTGTGTGTGTTGGGAAACGTGAAAAGGTAAGATGTGTGCGGGTTACGGAAATTCCAGTGCCATCACCACTCTGCCCCTTGTAACAACAACAACAGCAACAACAACATCAACAACGACAATAACAACAACAGCAACACCCTCCAGCTGTGCAGTTAGATCCAGAAGATCACCATGTAATTTCTTTAGTTTTTCACTTTGTATTATTATTTTTGTTGATTTTATTTATTCATTTATTTTGCTGTTAGCTTGCTAGACTCACGCCTTTTCTCCTGTCCCCCTTTCCACCACCACCCTCACTCCCCTCCCCCCACCTTTCCCCCATCCTCGTCTTCCCTGACCCCAGGCCCCGGTTCTTTATATCTATATCCCTCCTGGAATTCACACCGTCTGTGTCTCTCCGAATAACATGGACCGTTCAGTTTGCTAAGGGCCGCAACTTCCGACAGCACGTGACGACAGGAAAGAACGTGGTAGCATCTTCGGTTGTCTCTCTTTCTATGCTTGTGAGCGAAGCTGACGAGAGTGATCATGATGGTGACGTCATCGACGATGATTGGTGGTGGTGGTGATGATGATGATGTGTTCTTCCTGGCGCAAGGGGGCACAGGAAGTTCGTTTTGGAGAAGAACGGCTTCTCAGTTTAGACCAACAATTCGATGGGGTCAAGACCCTGATATGTGTGATACAATGATATTCGTAATCATTATTATTATGTTGACGATGTTGATGGTGAAAACGACGATGATGATTAACAACGATGGTGCGGGCTTCCTCCGATCACAGCCCACGCCGGGGAGGAAGGTGGCGTGGTTGACGAATCGCGGCTGCACCGGGAGCTGCTTGCCAACTATGTGAAGGAGGCCCGGCCCGTGCTGAAGGCCAGCCAGTCTGTCAATGTCTCCATCAGTTTCTCCTTTGTCCGCATCGAGGACCTGGTGAGTTGGGCTGCTGTCACTCACTGTCACACACACACACACACACACACACACACACACACACACACACACACACACACACGCACACACACACGCACACACATACACGGGGGCCGGAATAGCTCAGTTGGTAGAGCGCCGGACTCGTGATCCTGGGGTTGCGGGTTCGAATTTCGGTATAGGGGGATTTTTCCCTCGGAGTTAACATTGGTTCTGACTCCATTCCCCATACAGTCCTTCGAATGAGACTATAAACCAAGGTTCCGTGTGTGAACGCACGCACAACATCTTGCACACACGTAAAATCCCATCACCAACTTTCGGAAGAGAAGGCCAGTTTGGCCGTTGGTATGGATGACACGTTACACATAGCATGCACCTTCCCCGAAGATGGAGTATGGCTGCCTTAATGGCGGGATAGAAAAGGGTCATACACACAAAACTCCACTGCCTGGCTATACAGGGAGTGTCCGCAGGAGTATCAGCCTGCGTACGCAGAAAAAAAAACAAAAAAAAAAAAACACATACACGTACACACACACACACACACACACACACACACACACACACACACACACACACACAAATACTCGCACATACATATACACATACAAATACAGCTCGCGCGCGCGCACGCGTGCGCATGTACACACGCGCTAACACACACACACACACACACACACAAACAAAACACATAGACACATGCGCGAGCACACACACACACACACACACACACTCTCTCTCTCTCTCTCTCTCTCTCTCTCTCTCTCTCTCTCTCACACACACACACACACACACACACACACACACACACACACCACACACACAAACACACGCATTCAGAAGCTCACACGCCACGCACAGATTATACACACATGCACACACATACACACACACCTTTCACAATACTTATGCACACACACACACA
>CM031613.1:40591636-40594840 GCA_018398815.1 Conus ventricosus
TTACGTCACGCGTGTCGGTAACCCCCAGTTTGGCTGTCGTAGTTATAAAATCTGTTAAAAAAAAAAAAAAAAGAAAGAGATATAATGGCGGAAGAAAAGAACACCCCTATTGAACAACTTGTGAGCGTCGCTCGTGATCTAGGTTACTCAGGAGATGAGTTGCGTGCATTCGTTGAGAAACCAACAAAAGATGGAAAGGGATGAACGCGCGGAAAGACGCCGTATCGCAGGAGAAATAGCAGAGCGGGAAACAGAAAGAATGAAGCAAACGCAGGAAACAGAAAGATTAAGGATTCAGACTAGCGAAACGCAGGAAACAGAAAGAATAAGGGAAGCGCAGGAAACAGAAAGAATGAAGCAGGAAACGGAAAGATTAAAGGTTCAATTAGAGTTAGAGAAAGTGAGAATACAAAGGGAGACCACCGAGGATGGGAGTTCAGTCTCCAGTGACTCTGTGCGCAGTTACGCCCCCCGACCAAAGTTGCCCAAATTCTCTGAAGGGACCGATTCGATTGATGCATACATCAGTCGTTTCGAAACGTTTGCGGGCCCGTCAGGGTTGGCCTCCAGAAGAGTGGGCAGTCATTTTGTCAGCGCTATTGACGGGTAAGGCATTACAGATATTCACTGCATTGCCAGCAGACACCCAATCTGATTTTGGTGCTGTGAAGGAATCATTGATGAAGGGATTTTGACCTCACAGAGGAGGGGTCAGGAAGAAATTTTGTTCAGCTAAATTGCAAGCAGGGGAAACGTACACTCAGTTTGGTGCACGTTTAGATCACTATTTTGATAAATGGTTAGAGTTGAGTGGTACGAAGAAGGAGTTCGCCCGAATTGAAAGAGCTGGTTATGAAGGAACAGATTTTGTCAGGTTGCGGCCCTGAGTTAACCATTTCATTTGAAAGAGAGACAGCCAGAGACAGCAGGGGAGTTGTTGAAGTTCGCAGAGGTGTATAGAGAGGCACGTCTGGCACTAAAGTGCAGGAGAAACAGGTGCCAGGCACAGGTGAGAAGAGTGCAAGGAGACTAGGGGAGTTTTCTGCACAGTCTGCAAACCCAGTGGTGGGGCAGAAAGGAGGACAAAGGGACAATAGGTGTTTCATTTGTCACAAGAAGGGACATGTGGCGAGGAATTGTCGCATGAGGTTCCAGAAGGCAGCAGCCTTGCAAAAGGTGGATAAGGGTCGTCAAGGGAAACGACCTGCAGTGGAACCAACAGGGATCCAATCTGAAGAGGGTGGAGTGCAGCCTATGGCTAGCACTGGACAGCAGTCAGTGTCAGGAATGGAGGGCACTAGGCTGAGTGGTTCGTTACCAGTGGAAGAAGGGTGGATTGGCCAGCAGAGGGTGAAAGTGTTACGAGACACTGGTTGTTCATGTGGTGTAGTTAGAACAACGCTGGTCGAGAAAGGGGATTTGACAGGGCAAATCCAGACCTGTACTCTAATCGATGGCACTGTGAGGGAGTTTCCAGTTGCTAAGATAGAAGTACGTACCCCTTACTTCTCAGGCGAGTTGTCTGCGCTGGTGATGGAGAAACCCCTTCATGATTTGATCATTGGAAATATTCCAGGTGCAAGGGATCCAGGGGATCCTGAGTTGTTGACTGCTACAGGGGCAGCAGTTCAAACACGGAGCAAGAAGGAGGGAAAGGTTGATAAACCGTTAGTCGTTCCGGCAAGGAAGTCAGGCATAGATGTGTCGCCTGATGAGTTTAGGGCAGCGCAGGAACAAGACCCTTCGCTCGTGAAGTCTTGGGAGTTGGCAAGAGGTGGAGAGAAACAGGAGGTTAGAGGAGGTGAGACAGAATTTCTTGTGAAAGGCGGGCTGTTGTACCGAGTGTTCACCAAGGGGAAGACAGGTAAGGTGACCACTCAGTTAGAGGTACCAGCAGGTTATCGTGACACTGTCATGTCAGTGGGTCACGAGTCGCTCATGGCGGGTCATCTCGGCACCAGCAAAACGGCTGACCGAATCTTCGATGACTTTCATTGGCCAGGTGCAATGGCAGACATAAAGCGTTTCTGCATGTCATGTGACGTGTGTCAAAGGTCAGCCACAAGAGGGGTGAAGAGGAAGGCGCCTCTTAAACATCCCCCTTTAATTGACACACCATTCAGTAGAGTGGCTGTTGATCTGATTGGCCCAATCTCACCCTGTTCCAAAGGTGGGCACAGGTATGAGACATGTAAGGTTGCAAAGGAAAGTTTGCAGAAGGCTAGGGTCGTTCAGAAGAAGCAATATGACAGGAAGGTGAGGAAGCAATTCCTCAAGGTGGGAGATCAAGTTCTGTTACTGCTTCCCACGGGTCACAATAAGCTGCTGATGCATTGGAAAGGACCATTCACCATCACTGAAAAGGTCGATCGGGATTACCGAATTGATGTGAATGGGAAACTAAAACTTTTCCATGCGAATTTTCTCCGCAAATATATTCAGCGTGAGACTCAGCACATAGGCGCAGCAGCAGTCATTGATGAGATGAAAGAGACACAGCGGAAAGAAGGGGAGATTTTGTTGCCTGAGTTTCCAGGAGAAGAGTCATACAGGGATGTGTCACTGTATGAAGGGCTAGACAGTAGGAGTTCCTAGGTTTTGTTGTCGGAGGCGACACAAAGCAGCCAGAAAGGGGAAAGGTGGAGAAGATGATGAATTCAGAGAGACCAAAGACCAAAACAGAAGTCAGGAGTCTGCTAGGTTTTATTGGTTTCTATAGGGAGTTTGTTCCAAATTTCGCAGCAATCACGAGTCCTCTCAGTGATTTGGTCAAGGCAGGGAAACCGGCAGTGGTCGAGTGGTCAGACGCTGCAGAGCAAGCACTGCAGACGATGCTGGAAAGACTAGGTTCCCGTCCCATCTTGAAGCTACCAGATATGTCAAAACCATTTTTGTTGCGGACAGATGCATCAGGCGGTGGAGTAGGTGCAGGTATTGTTGCAGGAGCACGAAGGGGTCGAGTTCCCTGTGAGGTATGCTAGCAGGAAGTTGACAAAGTGTGAAGAAGGGTACGCAACTGTAGAGAAGGAGTGTTTAGCTGTCGTGTGGGCCGTGCAGAAGTTCCACAAATACTTGTATGGGAAAGAGTTCGTGATAGAGACAGATCATCAACCACTCAAATTCCTGCAGGAGGCACAGTTGAAAAACAGCAGAGTGCTGCGTTGGGCAATGGGCACTGGAGCCCCAGGTACAGTGTCAGTATTC
>CM031613.1:40594940-40624940 GCA_018398815.1 Conus ventricosus
GGACATTGCACCATTTGTTTTCTCAATGGTTTGTTTACATTGAACATTATTGGTTTGTTTTGTTCTTCAAACTGATCAATTTTTCCACGCTAACAGGAAAGGATATTCCACAAAAGTTAGATCATTGATGTAAGGTTCATAGTTAGCCACTCTCTCTGCGTTTTTGTGGGCGTAATGCAGCTTGCAAGAACACACCACATAAAACATTTGTTGTCTGAATTCTTTATGTTTAGAACTGCTCTTTTTGCGACTAATGCTGGAGGTAGCGAAATGTAAGACTTGCCTACAATCGGCTCATACTTAGCCTGTTTTAATCTGATCTCTAAGACTTCGCCCTCGACCAACCAGAGCCTCTCATTTTGGCTTCTTCAGAGGCTTCATCAAACTGTGTAGCAGTTGGTCTGCCCAACCAGGTGTTAAGTCATTAGAGGAAAATAGTCTGTTGTTTAGTGAGACCCAGACTTCTAGATTTTCTTCATTTATTGTTTATATAGTCGATTAAAACAGCTAACATTACTTTAACTGGTGGTTCTATTGTTAGTTTCTTGGAACTTGAGAAATTGCATGTACAACGCTTGCCCGCACGTTTTTTGGATTAATAACTTCTAAATCAATATCATTCAGTACTCTTGACAAACGCTCTCCCTTAAGCATTCCTTCAAACAATTCGTCTGGTCCTTCATATATCTTAGCCATCTTAAGTTGTCTTTTCCAACTGAAAATATTTATTTAAATTTTAAAAAAATACTTAATCAGAATCAATATCAACGGTCTTTTTGTGCTTGACTCATAAACTAAAGTATAAACGCCTTTGATGTTGTTAATGTGAGCTTTTTGAAACAGAGTTTAATGTCTCGTTTACTTTTTTAAACATTCCTTTTTTTATCTGCTCGGTGTCTGGCTGTTGAGAAAAACTTGCTCTTGCCTTTTTTTGAAGATCAAACTTTTGTCTTTTATAGTCATCAAAATCGGCCTGGTAAACGACTAAATTCTTCATCCGTGTGTTTGAGTCAACTAGCGCTTTATTTATTACAGTTTGAACGAACTAAGTTTAGCTGTTATTAGTTGAACCATAGCTGTGTGCTTTTGGAGTTTAGTTTTTAATTTTTTGCTAGCAGCACTTACAGCTAATGAACACAGGCCAAGAGTTAAAGACAAACTGCCTAGAGGTAAAGCTGCGGGTGCACCTACACCTGTTGCTAAGGGCCTATACTTGTTCCCGCTGATAGACCACTCAAAGCCGTATGCTCCAGTATTAACATATGTAACAGCATTAAAGGCAGCAGAATACCTTCGTTTGGTTTTACTGTATTTTGAAAGGTCTTGCTCTAGTACTTGCTGCATTTGTGTAATGTTTGTTAATCTAAAGGTTTTTATGTCAGGGGTTTCTACTATCCCTTCTTTTGGCGACTCTGGTGCTGTGGGCACATTTGGATAATGCTTAACAGAATTGCTTTTTTTTTAAATAAAAAATAATTTAGTAATGTTATATCTTTTAATCTGTTATCTTGAATATTTAGCTGCGCATCATATATTAAAAACAAATGTACATTAACTGGTTTATCGCCATCTTTTTCTTTATCAATTTGAATGTTTATTCCGTCTTTAACAGTTCTCCCACTTCCATGCAACTAATTATCCTCTGTTGACCTTAGGTCAATCCATAAAACCGTATTTTGTTGTTAAATAATCATCGAGCCTAACACTATGAAGGTGTAGATCTTTAGACACAAGGTCTACTGTTGGACTTCTACACCTCCCACTCCCAAACAATTTTCTTATTTCGTCAAAATGCTGATAAGGCCTAAGCCCGCTAGCGTAGATTTGGTTAGGACTACCCTCAATCGAACATTGTACTTTCGTTATTTTAGGATTAATAAACTTTTCACTTCCTCTTTTGAATGGTTCTTCATCTTCGCACAGCAATAAAATACCTTTAAGTGATCTTGCTGTGGCACTAAACTAAAATTCCATATAGCGTCATCTTGCTTCTGGGATATGTTGTATGATGAATCACTCTTTCGTAATATATTGCTAATTTTGACTGATATTGCTGCTCAATCAGCCTTGCTAAATTAGGGTTTGCTAACAACGTCAAACTCTAACGAGATGTCAGAAATGCTGTACTTTGCTTCGGTGTCTGATGATCTGATAACCGTTTGTATTCATTAAAGTTAGTTCATATGACAATCTGTCTTTTAATGCTCCTTGAAAGTATGGCGCATGCGCACTTAACAACTCAAAATCTAAGGGAATAGAAAAAGCGATTTCCATACGCAAAATTTACGGCTACATACTTTTTGCCGTCTTTAGCATCTTCAGCGCCTATTCTATCTTTTAGCGCTTCTTCATTTTCGATTCCTTGAAACGCAAGATCATCCCTTTCATTCGCGGTTAGCCATAGATCAGAATAGGTTAAAAAATGTCTGCATCGTGCAAAGAAAATATTTCCGCCCCTCAGTTTTATAGAAATTTTCTTAACGATTGCCCGTCCCAGATTCTGGACAACTGTCCTGTTTAGGTCTGTTGCTGATTCGAGTTCTATATTTGAAGTAAGTCGCGCAGAGCCTGGCACAATCACTTCATCTGCTCCTAGGTCTGGAAATTGACAGTAAGAATTTGATCTGCATCATAGTAGATGGATTATTTGGAACAGTAATATTCCGTTTATTTCCCTTCACGCCAAAGGGCTCTTTCAGTTTTTCTATGCGGGTCAAGAAGTGAACCATATGTTGTGACATTTTTTATTAAAACAAAATAAAAAGTTAATTATTTAAAACATGGCAGGCATTGAAGGTGAAGAAGATTATGATGTTTTTGATCCTGGAGACGACATGAGTGAAATGACTCCTTTGACACAGCATCGCTCAGCGCTCTCAGTGCGGCATGAATTAACAGAAAGTACGATCGGAGCATTTTACAAAGTTAGGCTTAGAACCACCTGAAGTTTTAGACCCTAATGATTTTGAAGTAAAAGATGGTGGCCATTTGCATGTGAAAAACGATCAAGGAGAACCTGTTCAGCTTACAACTAAACGAGACCCATTAAAGTTTTTAGCCGTGAGTACAATTAGACAAAGACTCAGTGTGAGCATACAAAATCGCCTTGGCATTTCTAAACCAAAATTAAATAGGGATGCAGTTGCTAAACTTCAAACACACTACAGGAACTCCCAACAGCTAACCAAATACAAAACATGGAACTTAAAGAATTAAATCAATCAGCAGGTGAATTAATAAATGTAATAGAAGCAGAAACCAGTTTTTCAGAAAGAAACAGCATTTAAAAACTATACACCACCCCCCGCTACCCATGCGAGAAATAGCGGCCCCTGATCATGCTTTGAGAAGCATCAGAGACAAATTAACAAACAATTTAGCAAAACTGGGTGAACTAGTGAGGATATAAAAAGAGAAAAAGAAAAACTCGTTGAGGCTGATGACGCCAACTTAGGGCATGATATTAAAGAAAAAATAAACCCAAAGACTTAAAGAACTTGAACCAAAAAAGATCAGCAAGACTAGAAGATTTGTCTACTAACCGAAAACAATTACGAACCCAAGTGAATAGAATAAGAGAAAACTATCCAAAGAATTTTATATGAAGACACGACACTAGCAGAACGAAACGAACAACTGTTTAGAGAGCAAGGAGTCACATTAGCAAGCGTTATAACGGCCTTAGGTTTTGCAATAAGTACACTGGTGATGGCTATTTACAGGCGGCGGTGGTCAAAGCCAGTGCCTCCACCGCCATCGCCTCCATCACCGCCTGATAATCATGGGTAAAAAAACAGCTTGATCATCTTGCGGGTTTATTAAAAAAAAATTAGCCAGTAAAGCCATGGACGCTTTACCGGGTTTATTAGGGGGTGTTTTTTAGCTGGCTTTTGTCTACTGCAAGCAAAGTGTTGCTTTATGGCCGGCACTTATGGTAATTAGTTCTCTAATGTTGGGTTAATTTTTAGTAAGATAAAGGCCAAGTAATCCCAGGCCAGTTAATCCAAAAACAAATGCTGTCTTTTTTTATTCATGGTCATTATTTTTTTTGACTCGTGGTTGTCACGACCGCCCCTGGAGGGCTGCCCTGACAGGATCGGTCTAGGTGGAGGGGAAGGGAGTGACTGACCTCACACGCCCCCCAAGAGACCACACAATAAAGATTACGATACAACACCCCATTTATTCACACCAACTACAGTCTAAATAAGCATTCCAACACACACAACATGCACAATCACAATCAAGCATTTCAACACACGACATACACACAATTAAGCATTCCAACACCACAGCATGCACAATAATAAATAAACATTTCACCATACGACGTACACAATCACAATCACAACCCATTTCAACACATATAACATAAAACACAATTATAAATAACTTTTTCCGCATCCAGCATCCATCCTTTCCACACCATGGGAGTGGCTCCACACCCCTGCCTCTCCCAAGTCTACTGGGTGCACCTGTCGCACTGGGGTGCTCCAAACCGGGTCGGTTCTTGAAAAAGAGTCGTTCAAAGCCGACACCCTTGACACGCACAAGCAGGATAGTGAAGAGCGCGTCCTGGGGGGGGGGGGGGGAACGGGTGGGTTGTTATGGAGGTCCTGGACGGGGATCAGGGCCGGCCAGTCAAGCCGGCGGGCTTTTCTACCAGTCCGCGGCCCCCGACCAGAGCGGGGCCCCTTCAACCAGCGCGTGGCACCAACCAGTCCGCGGCCCCCAACCAGAGCGTGGCCTCAACCAGCACGTGGCCCCAAACCCAGTCCGCGGTCCCAACCAGAGCGTGGCCCCAACCAGAGCGTGGCCCCACCAGTCCAGACTCCGGGTGAAGCCCCCGGGAGGGGGAAAAGTAGCTGGGAGGAGAAAGAAAGGGGAGGGAAAGGAAGAAGGGTACGGGAAACCCCCGCCCGTCAGTAAAAGCGGGACCCATGCTGTTAAATCCTAACAGCCACTCGCATGATGGGCGAGGGGAGGTCTACTAAATACACTAAAAACCAGCTCAACACAGACCTGAGCATAACAAGCACACCAACCAAATCAGGAATGTTCATTAAAGTCTTCTCACACGAAGCAGGAAAAAAGACTGCATTAAATTAACAGGCTATAAAAACAATTGAATTATTTTTCATCCCTTTTCTCACCATGTTAACATTTTCCTTTCTTAGGAAATAAACCCAACACAGCACCATCGCTTTATAAACTGCCACCACATTTGCAAATAATAATTCAATGGCATAATTATCACATTTTATAGCCACATTTCAAAATAACACAAATCTCCAACCACGCATCCGAACGACAAATCATGCGTACGCACGCTCGCAACATAAAACTCGTTCGCCTTGCACACACAAACAGACGGTGGCCGAAGGATAAGAGTCCGGCGAATGTGACAGGGGCGGACGAGCGAGACCAAGCAAGTACCAACCCTGAATCACCAGGTTCTCTCCCATCCCCACCGACCACCGCATCACGAGATGCATAAACAGGAGAAAGAATTTTGGATATAATTTAGAATGGCCAGGTTAAAGATTGAATTAACCAGAGAAAAGGTCTCAAACAAATTTCTCTTACAATTTTGAAAACAAAAGAAAATTGCGCAAAAGAGAAGAATAAGCCGGCTAACAACAACAAACCAAAACAAACAAACCACCGAAACTGATGCTTACCAGCTACCCGTGGGTGACCCAGAAGAGGCGGGTCAAACGACTCTCTCTGCCCTCTGTCCAGTCGAGAGGACAGAGGCACAGATGCGGAAAAAGAAGAAGTGATGTCCCTCTCCTACAAGCCGACTGTAGAAATTGAAGATACCGACTGTACCTTCGACGATAAGGTGAAGAACCAAGACCGGAGCAGGCGCTCCCAGAGACATCTTCCCGCTCGAGTCAAGAGCTAACCTCCCTAAGCGATGGCGGCCAACATGCCACGCTACGTCACAGAGTGAGCATACTTCAAACTAAAAGAAATGAAGCACGTGCGACAGGTAAAAAGACAGGCGAGAGGCCGACAGACAGCAAGTTCGAGAGAAAGGTACCAGCCCCGTGAACCTGCAGGATGAATAGCACGGGCAGTGGAATTAGAGAGAGAGAGAGAGAAAGCAAACCGAAGTGAGCTGAACTACACCAAGGTGCAACCGCACCACAAGCCACATTAAGGGACGGATACACGACAACAGCAACGACAATAAATAATGAGTAATTCCGCCACCCCAGTTGGGTCAAACGTCGTAGGCCTCGTGACAAACTCGTGACAAACCCCCCTTCTAAAAGCATCTGTTTCTCTGAGATACAGTGCTCCTTTGAACCTTGACGCATGTGCAAATTCACAACAATGGGACCGAACCCAACTCTCTGTGATCGACAGAGTACGATAAATCCAATACAAACATTCTACGATAGAATCACACCAAGAAATACATAATACTACATTTTATCAAACAACTAAGCGAACCTTCCAACCATGAAAGTAACAATCCGAACCATTGGTGATTCACTACCGTTAACATCACTGAAGTGAAAACTGTCACTACACCTGATACAGAACCAAAAGGGGATATGACCCTGGTTGAGGGGAAGTGTCCCTCACGACTGATTTTCCCAATGTGCTGACTACGGAGCTCGGCTAAGATAGTCAGCATCCGTATTACAGGAACCCTTGATATGACGGAAAGTGAACGCATGACTCTGCAGTTCCACTGCCTAACTCATGAGTCGACGACTGACTGGCCGGATCCGGTCCAGGCACTGGAGAGGATGATGATCGTCTTCCAGTACAAACTTCCGGCCGTACTTCTTCTTGGGCACGCAAGTGCGCGTCCAAATCTGCCAGAGAGTTTCAGCAATAGTAGGGGTATCGATAGTCCTAAGCGGGGCAGCCTCTGGGTATCGACTCGCAGATTCTACCACTACTGAAGTGTGCGGTGGACCGCGATGGGATGGGGTTTAAGGGTCCCCCCGGGGTCGACCCCCCCTTGGGCTGAATGGCCCCCCAAAAACCCGTGGCACGGCCCCTGGGGGAAAAACACGCTTCAAGGCCCTTTTTGGCTTTTGTCCGTTGGCGGGAAAATTCGCAACTGCGGGCATCTGCCAAACCTGTGAGTTCACCCCTGGCCAAAAAAGTTTGTCTTACTCGCCCGGAGTCCGTTTGGAGCCCATATGCCCTCCCAAGGGGGGAATCTTTGGGCCTGCCGGAGGGAGAAAAAGGTTCTCTCAAGTTTTGGGGGGGAAATGACAAGCTCCCTTGGGCCCACCGATCTGCCTGGGGAAAAAACCCTAAAGGGGAAACCCCTTTGGTGGAGCTAAAGGGCTCACCTTGGCGTGTGGGGCAGACTGAGGGGCGATTCTACCAGTTGTCGAGGCTTTGGAATCCAAGTCCCGGGCCTGAAGACGGACCAGGGTTTGGCAGGACCGCCCCTGGCCAGAACCTCGTCAGAGATGGCTGTAGAACGGGGACGCTTTTCCCTTTTCCCTCTTCTTACCCTTTGGCGGTGTGGTAACTTCCCCCCACGCCTGTACGGGCGGGATCCGTGGGACACGGACGACTCCCGTCCGCCCGAAAAGGGTTTGACAGTATCCCTATGAGGGGGGAATACTTTGGGTCGCTCCCCCGCGATGGCCCTTACTTCGCCACAGAAGTAGGGGGTGGAGATAGGAATGAGTACAAAAGGGGACGGGTGGGGGTTTAAAACCCCCTCCAACCCGCCCCCAAAATCATAATAGCGCCCCCCCCGGGCCCTCGGGGGAAAAACCAAATCCTTATCAACAAAGAGCTTTTAAATGCTCCCGAATCCCTTTGGTGTCGCCCAAGGGGGAAAACCAACAACAGAGAGAAACACGGGGCACTCTAAATACCAGAAGCTGGGAGGGAAACCCCACGTTCCCCGAGGGCACGGGGGACGTTGGAAAGGACTAGCCCCACGATTTACCCCCGGCTTTGGGGAAAATTTTTCCCAATTTGGGGCCCGGGGACGACCCCCCAAAGAAAAACAGTCGGGGTTTCCCTGAAACCCCGATAAAACTCCCTGCCTTGTTCACCCCGCTAGCAGTTGCCCGGCGCCTTTTTTCCCCACTAAATCTGTGGAGGGCTTCCTTCCTTATCTGGGGGGATCCCCTTTAAGGGCCCGGGGGGGCCTTCAAGAAAAACCCCTAGCGGTTTAAATCGGGGCCCGGGCGAAACCCTGGGGTTTCTTTTTTTCCCCCTTTATCCCGGTCCTCAACTCTGGGGACAAAAGTGTTGGTGAGCGTTAAAATGAGGATCGATCCCCCAGTCCAATTTAGCCAACTGACCCCAGTACCAAAGCGTTTTGCGCAGCCTATCCCAAATGCACGAAGGGTCTCGTCGTTTTTTCTTTTTCATGGCCCTGAACTTCCCCCTTTTACGTTTTTGGGGGTTAAAGGGGGGACAAACGCTTAGCGACCCAAAACTGCATGTCGCATAAGCGCGCCTTCATTTGAGTGGGGCCCACACCCCCTTTTCCCTCCCCAGTTTAATCCAAAAAAAAAGGTGCATCCCTTTTTGTTCCTCGGGGACAATTGGTATGAACTAGAAACCCTTTGTCAAAAGGCTCTGGAAAACATATCAATGTCCTCCTGGGGTCTGAACTCTGGAAGTTTTTTAACTTTGGGCCTCTAATCTATCACCCCCGGGTTTGTTTAAACCCCCTGATTTACAGATCCCGGGGAGCCCGCGAAAAAAGTTGTTAAATCCCCTCCCTACGCAGGGGCCCACCCTTTGTCAAAGTTTTCCCCTAGGGGGAGAGCCTCCGCCTGGCACCCTTCCTCTCTACGTAAAGAAAGCCTCCTTCCCTACGCTGGGCCTCCTTTTCTGCAGTCCCTTTCCCTGGGGAGGGCCTCCTGTTTTGCAGTTTCCCTCCCTGCGCTTTTCCCTACGCGAGCTTCCTCCCTAGAAGCCTTTTCCTTACACGGTTCCTGATGTTAGTTTTCCCCAACGGAGGGCTTCCGGGCCGGGACAGCCTCCTCTCTGGCTTTCCCTACCCCCAGGCTTCCTGCCTAGAGGCCTTTCCCTTTACGTAGGGCTTCTCCCGGGAAAGGGCCTTTTCCCTTTTACTTTGGGTTTTCCCTTTCCCGACGAAGGGTTTCCCTTTGTTGACAACCTCCCCCTACGGGGGGCCCTCATCCCCCGGTGCTTTTCGCCCCAGAAACACCCGGCGGGGGTTTGATGCCCTGGGCGGGGTTCCCCAAACCCCCGGCACGGGAGGATTCCCCCGTTTCCCCGTCCCTTGGGTCTCGACCTTCCCCATGAGGAAAGTCCCCCGGGGGCTTACTTTACGAGGGGAAGAGGGAAAGAAAAAGGGGTTTGGGTTTTTCTGGGGCCCAAAACCAGAACCCCCAAAATTTGGTTTCACTATATTTGGCGCTTCCGGCCCCAGCCCGGGGTCCCAGCAGAAAGACCCCTAGTGAAGAAAGTAGGAAAAATTACTACTGGACATCGGCTACACCCATGGAATAAGTGGAAAAGCATTTTTAGTCGAAGTGCTGGTACAAATAGTAGGGAATACATTTTGAATACCTTTCTTCTTCGCCCCACGCGTCCCCCACACCCCCGCCCCGGACGTTCCCATGAAACAATATCCCCCGGGTTTTTAAAATTTGGGGGAAAAGGGGGAACCCAAATTTTTAAAAAAACAAATATTTTTGGGGGTTTTGTGTGTATATGTGTGTTGTTTGTGTGGTGTGTGTGTGTGCGGAAAAAAGTTCCGGTGCTCCCACTTTGGGAACACCGTGCCCCACAGCCGAGCAACATTTCGGTGGGGTCACCAAAAAAAAAAAAAAAAAAAAAACCCTATGCCCCCGGCTGCCCCCACTTGGCAACACCGGCTCCACAGCACGGGGCACGTGCGGGGGGGCCCGGGCCGGAAAAAACAAAAAAACGGGAAGACGGAACCCGGGGAGAGAAAAAAAAGGGAAAAAAAAGCACTAAGTCCGATACAACCCCCTGTATCAAAAACCCGGAAAAAAAAAACGGCTAACTACAAAACGGGAAATGGCGACTGCCGGCAAAGAAAGGCAAGATTACGGGTTTTTCCCTTTTGCGTAAGGCACCCGGGGAAAAGGGGGAGGTCTGGTCGCGGTTCGACTCCCCCTGGTCCCCACCGGGGGGGCCCCCCGAGTCACACGGAGGTTCCCTCGGGCCAAAAAAGGGACCCCCTTCCGCTAGAGTCCCCCAAGCCAACCCCCCAAAACAAACACGACAAATGATTTAAACCCATATACAAAAACAAAAAACAAAACAGGTACTTGCAAAAACGGGGGGAGACGTCGGGCCCCTTCACACCCCGGCCGAGCCCCCAAAAATTGTCCCCGACCGACCCCGGGAGGTTCCCCTGACAGGACGGTCTAGGTGGGGGGTGAAGGGATTTTGATGACCTCACCCCCGCAACGGAACCAACAAAAAAAGTTTACGATACAACCCCCCATTTTTTACACCAACATACAGTCATAAAAGCATTCCAACACACAAAACATGACAATCCCAATACGCTTTTCAACACAGGGAATACACAAAAATTTTAAGTTTCCAACACACACAGCATGACAATAATAAATAAAAATTTCACCATAGACGTACACAATCAAAAATACAAAATTTCAACCCCATATAACATATACAAATTATAAATAAAATTTCCAGCATCCGGGCATCCATCCCTTTCCCACCATGGGTGCCTTCCCCCCCCTCCCTCTCCCAAGTTACGGGGAAAGCATGCCCCTGTCGACTGGGGGGCTAAAAAACCGGGTCGGTTCTTAAAAAAGAGTCGTTAAAGGGCCGACACCGGGGCCGCAAAAGCAGATAGGAAGAGCGCGCCCTGGGGGGGGGGAAAAACGGGGGCTTTTTAAACTGGAGGGCCCTGGAGGGGATGGGGGCCCGGCCCAGTAAAGCCCGGGCTTTTCTAAAAGTCCGCGGCCCCGACCGGGAAGCGTGGCCTAAAACCAGCGCTGGCACCAACCAGTCCCGGCCCAACCAGAGCGGGGCCCTTTAAACCCCAGCACGTGGCAAAACAGTCCGGGGTTTCCAAAACCAGAGCGGGGCCCCAAACCAGAGCGTGGCCCCAAACCAGCCCAAAAAACCCGGGTAAAGGGCCCCCGGGGGGGGGGGGAAAAAAACTTTATTGGGGAGGGGGAAAAGAAAGGGAGGGAAGGAAAAAGGGAAATGGAACCCGCCGTCATTTTACAATTGCCCCAAATGCTTTTAAAATCCTAACACCCACTCGCATGAGGGGGCGAGGGGGGGGTTTAAACTAAATCCCACTAACACCAGCTAAAACACAGACCTGAGCATTAACCCCAGCCACCCCAACCCAAAAATCAGGAATTTTCATTAAATTTCCTTCTCCACGAGCGGGAAAAAAAGACTGCTTTAAAAATTTTAAACGGGTATAAAACAAATATGAATTATCTTCACCCTTTCTCCCCACCCATGTTTAAAACATTTTCCTTTTTAGGAAAAAAAACCAACACAGAAAACCATCGCTTTAAAAAACTCCCAAACCAACTTTTGCAAAAATAATTCAAGGCCCCCCTTTAAATTATCACTTTTTATAGCCACATTTAAAAATAACAAAAAATTCCCCAACCACGCATCCGAACGAAAAATTCATGGTACGCCGCTCGAAAACTTTAAAAACTCGTTTCCTTGAAACACAAACAGCGGTGGCGAAGGAAAAGGAGTCCGGGGGGAATGTGACAGGGGCGGACGAGCGAGACCAAGCAAGTCCCAACCCCTTTGAATCACCGGGTTTTCTCTCCCACCCCCACCAAACCCCGCATCACGGATGCATAAACAGGAGAAAAAATTTTTGGATATAATTTAGAATGGCCGGGTTTTAAAGTTAAATTTAAACCAGAGAAAAGGTCTCAAAAAAAAATTTCTCTTAAAATTTTGAAAAACAAAAGAAAATTGCAAAAAAGAAAAGAATAACCCGGCTAAAAAAACAACAAACCAAAACAACAAAACCCCCAAAAACTGATGCTTACGTACCGTGGGTGACCCAGAAGAGGCGGGTCAAACGACTCCTCTGCCCTCTGCCCCTTTCGGAGGACAGGGGCACAAAATGGGGAAAAAAGAAGAAGTGTGTCCCTCTCCTACGGGCCCGCTGTGGAATTAAAAGGATACCGACGGGTACCTTCGACGTTAAGGTGAAAAACCAAGACCGGGAGGCGCCCCCAGAGACATCTTCTGCTCGAGTCAAAAAGCAACCCCAAAAGGATGGCGGCCAACATGCCCACGCACGTCACAGAGTGAGCATACTTAAAACTAAAAGAAATGAAGCACGGGGACGGGGAAAAAAGACAGGCGAAAAGGCCCCAAACAGACGCAAGTTCGGGGAGGGGGGTTTCCCAGCCCCGTGAATTTGCAGGTGAAAAACCCCACGGGCGGGGAATTAGGGGAGGGAGAGGGGAAAAAAAGCAAAACCGAAGTTGAGTTGGAACTACCCCAAAGGGTTTTGCAACCGCCCCCCCAAAAAGCCACTTTAAGGGACGGATACCGAAACAGCAACGACAATAAAAAAATTGGGAAAATTTCCGCCCCCCCAGTTGGGTTAAAACTTTCGTGGGCCCTCGTGGCAAACTCGTGACAAACCCCCTTCTAAAACCCATCTGTTTCTCTGGATCCCGTGCTCCTTTAAAACCTTAAAGATGTGCAAATTCACAAAAAAGGGGGACCAAACCCAAACTCCCCTGTGATCGAAAAAGTACGAAAAAAAAACCCAAATCCAAACATTCTACGTAAAAATCCACGAAAAAATACATAAAAACTACATTTATCAAAAAACCTAAGCGAACCTTCCAACCATGAAAGTAACAACCCGAACCTTTGGTGATTCACTACGAAAACATCACTGAAGTGAAAACTGTCCTCACCTGATACGGAGCCCAAAAAGGGGATTGACCCTGGTTGGGGGAAGGCCCCTCAGGGAACGGGTTTTTTCCAATGTGTAAATACGGAGCTGGGGCAAAGATAGTCGCACCCGTTTTACGGGAAAACCCCTTGTTTATGACGGAAAGTAAAACGTTTGACTCTGCAGTTCCCCCTTCCCTTTAACCATGATTTCGACGACGGGACTGGCCGGATGGGTTTCCAGGCCCCGGAGAGGTGATGTTCGCTCCCCCATTTTAAAAATTTTCCGGCCGTACTTCTTCTTGGGCACCAAAGGGGCGCCCAAATTCCCAGAGAGTTTCAGAAATAGTGGGGGTTTATCGTAGCCCTAAGCGGGGGATTTGGGGTATGGGACTCGCAGTTTCTACCACTATAAAGGGTTTTAGGGGTTGCCCGCGATGGGAAAGGGGAGGATTAATGGGTCCCACCAGGTCGCCCCCAAACCTTGCTAAAATGGCCCCCCAATTTTCGTGGCACGACC
The DNA here is from genome assembly GCA_018398815.1 of Conus ventricosus. Classification (NCBI taxonomy): domain Eukaryota; kingdom Metazoa; phylum Mollusca; class Gastropoda; order Neogastropoda; family Conidae; genus Conus; species Conus ventricosus. Next base: position 40,608,331 of record CM031613.1, read on the forward strand.
CTAGGGGAAAAACACGTTTTCCAAGGGGCCCTTTAGGCTTTTGGTCCTTTGGGCCCAGACATCGAAATTTCCCGGCAGTACTGCCTAACCTGTGAGTTACCCGGGCCCAAAAAGAAGTCTTGTCTTACTCGCTGAGAGTTCCGTTGGGACCCCCATATGACCGGGCCAGGGGGGAATGTGGGCCTGCCGGAGAAACAGATTCTCTCAAGCTTTGGGGAATGACAAGCTGCTTGGCCAACCATCTGCCTGAGTAAAAACCCCCAAAAGGAGGATCCCCTTGTGGAGTTTTAAAGTCCCCCTTGGGGTTTCGGGCAGACTGAGGGGGGGCGATCTACCAGTTGTCGCAGGCTTTTGGACATCCAAGCCCCGGGCCCTGAAAGGGGACCTTTGGTAGCAGGACCCCCCCCCGGGCCCAAAAAAACCTCGTCAGAGATCGGCTGTAGAAGGGGACGAATTCCTTGTTCCTGCTTCTTAGCTTTGGCGAGTGGAAAACCCCCCCACACGTGTACGGGCAGACCCGTATAGCAGGGGACTGCCCTGCGTCCGTCCCCCAAAGGTGACAAGTTTTCCCCAAAGAGAAGGGAATACTTAGGTCGCCCCACCGGGGAGGGCCCATACTTCGCCACAGAAGTAGGGGGGTGGGGGGAATAGGAAGGGAGTACAAAAGGGACGGGGGGGGGGTAAACCGCCTCCAACCGCAACTTCAAAAAAATTTGGCCCCCCCGGGGCCTGGGGGAAACCAAACCCTTTTATAAACCCAAAGAGGTGAGGGCCCCCGGAACCCCTGATGGTGTAAACCAAGGGGGAAAACCAACAACAGGGGGAAAAAAACCTGGGCACTCTTTTCACCAGAAGTGGGAGGGAAACCCCACGTTACCCGAGGCCCCCGAGGATTTTTTTGGAAAAGGGACAAACCCCCAACGATTTCCAGCGGCTTTAGGACAATCTTTCCTAATGTGGCCAGGACGCCCAAAAAGAAAACCCAGTCGGGGTGTTTGAAATCCCCAAATGAACCCCTGTTGTTCCCCCCGCTACCCAGTTGTCGGCGCCTTTTATTGCCACAAAACCCTGTGGGGGTTTCCCTCTCCGTTTGGGCGTTGCCCATAACCCCTGCGGGCTTCAGCAAAAAACCTCAGCGGTATGAATCGCGGCGCAAAATCCTGAGGTGCTGTTCGTTTTCCGGGAAACCCCTCAACTCGGGGGACACAGTGTTGGTGAGCTTTTTTCAATGAGGTCAAACCCTCCAGCTCCAACTTAGCAAACGGACCCCAGTCCCCTGGGCGTTTTGCGCACCCTTTATCCCCAAAAACTGCACGAAGGTCTCGTCGTTATTCTTCTTTTATGGACTGAAAAATTCTCCTGTCCCTCTCTGGGGTTTAAAGGGGAAACGCCCTTTCGCAGAGCCAACGCTGTCTGGGTTTGACGCGCCTTCATTTAGGTGAGCAACCCCCCCCTTTCAGCACCCGTTTTTCCAGGGGAAAAAAAATGCATTGCCTTTTGTTCCCCAGAAAAATTGGTTTTGAACTAGCAAAACCCTTTTCAAAAAGCTCTAGGGGCATAAACAATGTCCTCATAGGGCTGAAATCTGGAAGCTTTTAATTTGGGCCTCTAACTCTAAAAACTGCCTGGTGATTAACCCCCCGAATTAAGATGCGGGGGGGAAACCCCGAAAGAAAATTGTTCCATCTCCCCCCTACGCAGGGGGCCCCCCATCCTGGGTTTGTTCTTTCCCCACGGGGGAGCCTCCTGCCCTGGCAAACCTCCTTCTACGTGGCGCCTCTTCCCTGCTGGGCCTCCCGTCTAGCGTTCCTCCCTGGCTGGGCCCCCCTGTTAGCGTTCCTCCCTGCGTTTTTCCCTACGCAGAGCTTTTCCGCCTAGAAGCCTCTTCCTTTCGCGAGCTTCCCGCCCCGTTTTAGCCTTTTCCCCACGGGGGGCTTCCTGGGCCCGACAGTCCTCTCTGCGCTCTTCCCAAAGCAGAGCTTCCTGCCAAAAGGCCCTTCCTTTCGTGGGTTTTTCCCGCCTGGAAGCCTCTTCCTTACGTTTGAGTTTCCTCTTCCCGGGGCGAAGGGGGTTCCCGCGGAAAAACCCCCTTCCCTACGGGGGGGGTTCCTCCTCCGTCGCTGTCGCTCCAGGGAAAAATAGGGCGGAGGTGATGCCTGGGCGGGGCTCAAACCCCCTCCCCACACGGGAGGATGCCCCTCTGACCCGTCCCCTTTGGGGCTCGACCTTACCCTGAGGAAAATCTCCCCGGGGGATATCCTTAAAGAAGGGGAAAACATGGAGAAGAGGGGGGCTTTGGTTTTGTGACTCAACCGAAAACCCCCAGTTTGTTTTCCCTATACTCTTTACGCTTTCCCAAACGCCAGTCGAGGGGCCAGCAGAAAGATTTCCCCAGTTTAAGAAATAGTGAAATATCAAAGGGGCTACGGCTTTCGCCTGGAATTTAAATGGAAGTCAAATGTAGTCGAAGTGCTTGGTATAATTTTGTAGGGGGGTACATTTTAATTCCTTTCTTTTTTCGACCCAAGCGGGCGCCCCACCCCCAGCACCCGGGCGTTGCCCTGACAACAAAATCCTACGGTTTTCAAATCGGGGGAAAGAAAAGATTCCCAATTTAAAAAACAAATTTTTTTAGGGGTGTGGTATATTGTGTTGAAATGTGTTTTGTGTGTGTGGGGAAAAATTTGGCGCTCCCCCTTGGCAACCCGTGTCCCAGCACGCGCAACAGTGGCCCGGGGGGGGCTCCCCGAAAAAAAAACAAAAAAAAACCCCCATGGCCGGTGCCCCCCCCTTGGCAACCCCGCGCTCCACAGCACGAAACAAAAAGTGCGGTGGGGGGTGGCCGGAAAAAAAAAAAACAAAAAGGGGAGACGGGAAAACCGGGGGGAGAGAAAAAAAAAAAAAAAAAAAAACACTAAGTCCGTTAAAAACCCCCGTATCAAAAAACCGGGTTTAAAAAAAAACTGGCTAAAATACAAAAAAGGAATGGCCGACTTTGGGGGCAACAGAAAGGCAAAAAAACTTTCGGCCGTACCCGGTAAAAGGGACCCGGCGGGAAGGGAGGAGGTTGGTCGCGGTTTGCTCCCCCCGGTCTCACCCCGCCCCGAGTCACACGGATTTTCCCTTTGGGCCCCAAAAAAACCCCCCTTCCGTAGAAATCAACCCCGCCAACCACCCACGAAAAAAACAAAGACAAATGACTAAACATATACAAAACAGACAAAACTAAACAGGTATCTGCCCAAACGAGGAGACCCGGGCAGACCCCTTTACAAACCCGGACGAGCCCCACAATTGTAAAGGGCCGACCCCGGAGGTCGCCCTGACAGGATCGGTTTTAAAGGGGGGGATTTAAGGGAGTGGGCTGACCCCACACGCCCGCAAAGGACACACAATAAAGATTACGATTTCAAACCCCATTTATTCACACCAAAAATTTCAGGGCTAAATATGCATTCCAAAAACACCCCACCTTTCACAATCAAATCAAACAAATTTTAACCCGACATTTCACACAATTAAGGGATTCCCAAACACACAGATGACAATAAAAAATAAACATTTCACCCTTCGGGCGTAACCCAAACACAAACACAACCCTTTAACACATATAAAATATACACAATTATAAAAAAAACATTTCCAGCATCCCGCATCCATCCCTTTCCCCCCATGGGTGCCTTTCCCCACCCCCGCCTCTCCAAATCTATGGGAGCACCCCGTCCACTAGGTGCCCAAACCCGGGGCGGTTCTTGAAAAAAAAGTAGTTTTAAGGCCCACACCCTTGACGCCAAGAGATAGTGAAGAGGCGTTTCCCGGGGGGGGTCGGGGGGGGAAAAAAGTGGCCCTTGTTACTGGAGGTTTGGACGGGGATCAGGGCCCGGCCCGTAAACGGGGGCTTTTTTTCCAGTCCGCGGGTCCCGAACCCCGAGCGTGGCCTCAACCAGCGCGTGGCACCAACCAGTCCGGGGTCCCAACCAGGCGTGGCCCAAACCCGCCCCGTGGGGAACCCAAACCCTCCGCGGTTCCCCCCAGAGCGTGGGCCCCCAACCCCGAGGGGTGGCCCCAACCGTCCAGGACTCCGGGGGGAAGCCCCCCGGGGGGGGGGGGGAAAAAACTAGGGGAGGGAAAAAAAGGGGGGAAGGAAGAAAAGGGTTTCTGGAACCCCCCCCGCAGTTCAAAATGACCCTGCTGTTAAATTTCCCAAAAGGCCCCCTCGCCCTGATGGGCGAGGGGAGGTTCTACTAAATACACTAACACCCGTCAACCCAGACCTGAGCAAACACAGCAACCAAACCCAAAACAGGAAAGTTCATTAAAATCTTTCCCCACGAAAGCAGGAAAAAGATGCATTAAAAAATTAAAAAGGCATTTAAAAAAAATATAATTTTTCTTCATCCCCTTTTCTCACATGTTAACATTTTCCTTTTTTAAGGAAATAAACCAAAAACCCCCAAACCCTCGCTTTATAACTGCCCCCCACATTTGCAAATAAAAAATTTAATGGCCCTTTAAATTTCCATTTTATAGCCCCATTTCAAAAAAAAACACAAATTTTCAACCGAAACCGAACGACCCAATCATGGTACGCACGCCGCAACATAAAAATCGTTCTCCTTGCCACACAAACAGACGGTGGCCCAAGGGGTAAAAGTCCGGCGAATGTGACAGGGGCGGAAAGAGGGGAGGGCCCAAACAAGTACCAACCCTGAATACCCGGTTTTCTCCCATCCCCACCGAAAAAAACCCCATACGAAAATGCATAAACAGGAAAAGAAATTTTTGGGTATTTAAATTTTGAATGGCCCGGTTTTAAAAATTGAATTAAACCCGAGAAAAAGGGCTAAACAATATTTTTTCTTAAAATTTTTAAAACAAAAGAAAAAGCGCAAAAAAAGAAAAATTAAACCGGCTAACAACAACAAACCAAAAAAAACAAAACCCCCGAAACGATGCTTACCAGGGGTCCGTGGGTGACCCGAAGGGGGGTCAAAAGGGGCTCTTTTCTGCCTCTGTCCCGTGAGAGGACGGGAAAAGTTTTGGGGAAAAAAAAAAGAAATGAAAAACCTCTCCTACAGGCCGGGCTGTAGGAATTGAAGATACCGATGTTCCCCTTTGCGATAAGGTGAAAAACCAAGGGCCGGGGCGGCGCTCCCCGAGGGCATCTTTGCTGAGTAAGAGCTTAAAAACCCTAAGCGATGGCGGGGCAATTTCCACGGGTTTCGTCACAGAGTGAGGGCCCCTACTTCAAATAAAAAAAAATGAAGCCGGCAACAAGGGGGAAAAAAAACAGGCGAAGAGGCCGCAGACAGCAATTCGAGAGGGGAAAGGGACCCCGGGCCCCCGTGAATTTCAGGATGAATAGCCGGGGAGTGGGAATTTGAGAGAGAGAGAGAGAAAGCAAAAACCGAGTTGAGCTGAACTTTCACCAAGGGGCAACCCCACCCCAAAACCCCATTAAGGGACGGATACCGAAAACAGCAACGACAATAAATAAAAAGAGTAAATTTCCCCACCCCGTTGGGGCAAACGTTCCCCTAGGCCCCGTGACAAACTCGTGGGCAGTGTTGTTTCGACGGTTTTTAAGGGGTTTGGGCCACGGGGGGGTTGGTGGGCTTATTTTGGGGGGTTTATCTTGGGTTTTTTTACTGTTTTCAAAATTACTGGCCCCCGAATTTATTTCGTTTTTTCCGAAAATTTTTGTTATTTTCCCCGCCCAAAAGGAAATTTTATTATTGTTGTTTATTAAATTTTTGCCTATTTTGGGCCTTTAGGTCGGAAAGGCCCAAACTGTATAAACCAGTTTCCAAAAAAGAAAAGTTTTTACTTTCGATCTTGCGTATTGTTTTAAAATTTTGGTACCTTTTTGTTTCTTGAAGGCAAATCAAATGCCCGAATTAATAGGTCCTCCCAAATTTGTAAGTATTTTTTTTTGTCTTTAAAAACCCCGTAGGAAAAGGAAGGTTTTTGGGTTTGATTCGTTTGTGCTTTGCGGGGCCTAGCAAAAAACCAAACGTAAGTACGAACGGTCGTTTTTTCGTTTATTCCTGCTTTAGTTTTTGACCCCTTTTGAAGTGTCTTTAAGTTTTAAAAATTGGGCCATGGTTTTTTTCTCTTGCCCCTATGGACCCGAGTTTGAACAGCGGGGCCCGGGGAAAAGAAAAATGTGTAAGGGGGGGGTACCCGGTTTTAAATTATTTTTTCTGTGCAAAGCCCCAAAAACAGGGGTTTCTTAAGGGCCCTGATTAAGATCCCAAATTTTGTCTAAAATTGTCTTGACCTTAATATTGAATTTGTTTCAGATCCTTTCAAAAGCCTTATGTTTTCTTTTTGCTAAAAGGAAAAAAAAAAATTTTGGGTTTTTATTCGGTTTAAAGGCGCTTGCAGTTCAGTTTAAAAAAAGTCTGGGAAAGGTTTTAATAGAAATGAAAAACTGACACTGACCTCACCAAAGGAATTTTGGATGTTTAAATGATCAAACATACGACCTCCCCACCCAGTTGATGCACAAAACACAGCAAAGTTTTTTCTGGTTCTGAAAAAAATGCATCGGTGATTTAAAAAAAAACTTTTGGGATGTGGGTTTTTTTAATTGGAGGGTTAAGGGTAGCTTTCCCAAAGGAGTAATAAACCCTTTTTTGAAAGGCGTCAGAAATGAAATTCCCCAGAAATTGGGCAAAAGTTTTCAGTTGTTTTTTTTTTAAGATTGTGTGCGGCCCCAAAAGAATATTTTGCTCAGTATATTTTTAAAAAGCACTCATTTTTATTTCTTTTTTTAAAAAAAAAAGTTTTGTAACAATAAAAAACTCAAGGACCGTTCCCCCGTTTTTTAAGAACAGTAAATTTATAACGATTGCCCAAAACCCGAAAGGTCCCCCACTTTCCCTGAAAAATTTTACAAAGTGTTTGGTTTAAAAATTACTAAATCCAAAAATTAAAAATACGTTCTAAAAGTTTTACAAATCAGGGGCCAAAGGGTTTGCCAGGTTTAAAAATACCTGATGGTTAAAAGGGTTTTTTTTCCCCACTAAAAGAAACAATGAGTAACTTCGACAATTTCTCTCAAAATTAAAAAATTTTAAAATTTGAAAACAATGTTAAACATTCAAGGGCCCGAAGAAAAGAAAATAGGTTACTATTTTTTTAAAGAGCTAGCTAAAAAGTTTGGCTTTGCAGTGAAAAATCATAGATTTAGAAGGGTTTCACCAGACAAAATACTTATGAGGGGGGGAAAAACCGCTCGAACTTGATTACATTCATTACTCTATGTTCATTTGGATGAGCTGAGCATGATGGGGAAAAAATTATAGGGTGGAAGGCCTCAACTGTTTTAAGAGCTCTTCCATTGGGGGGAAAAACTGCCCTTTGCGATTATGAAATTTATACATTCCTAATTTACAGTTTTTAAAAGTTTTGCTTGTGGAAGGGTCAGTCCCTTTTAAAATAAAAATTGAGAAAAAAAAGGGAGGAAAGGGCGTGGAAAAGTGGATAAACCCGCAATTGTTTTTTAAATAAAATAATTTAAGGTTTTACAAAAAATGTTTGCATTTGGGACAGAAAAAATCAGGAGTTACATTAGCGCCCGTGAGGTGTATAACTTTAGAATTAAAAAACCTTGCAGACGTTGCGGACTTTGAACAGAATGGTGAGATAGGCGCTTTGTATGGTTTGAGTACACTAAAGATGGTGATTATAAACGCAAAGAGGTTGGCGGCAACAAAAAGTTTCCTAAACTAGAACAACTGCGTAATGTAGAAGCAAATAATGCTGGCCAGTATGAATATAAAATAGTTCGAAAACCTGACAGCAAATGGCACTTAGAACCATATTTAGAATGGGATATAAAATTTGAATTCATAAGCCCATTTACATTTTTTAGCCGTCAAAAAAGTTTCAGAAAAGCATTCAACTCTGGCCCTTTACATGTAAGTCTTATGCCAGAGGACAATAGTCGAAAAGAGATTGAAATAAAGTCGTATGGGAATAAACAGTACATCCTCCACAGAAGAGAATCGGTTTTGAAAGATGCTTCTACAAAATTACAGTTCATTCCACAAATGAAATTAGGAGACACGTTCACAATGATATTTGAAATTTCTGTCTTAAAAGATGAGGAGAGGGATGGGGTTGTGGGCGTTAGTGACGTCCTTTTAAAAGGAATTCTAAGTAGCTGGCAAAACTTAGACGTTGACAAACTTAAAGTTACTGTCGTCGTTCTTAACAACGGTGGGGAGATTAAGGTCATTACAACCAATGACAAAATCAATATTAGTCTAAATAGAAGCAATCTCAGAGAACTGACTTGGATTAATCTTACACATTTAGATCTTATAGGATTTTATTATACTGAACAAGTTTTGACAGAAAGTATAATAAAAACAATAACTGGATTAAATTAAATTCTGTTATAAAACTATGGAGCAGTTAAACTTTATGACAAAAACTCCTCATTGTTCATTGATTTGTGGGCAGACTGGTTGTGGAAAAACAATATTTGTCCTAGACCTATTACAAACAGTTTATCGCTATAATTTTGATTATATTGTAATTTTCTGTACAACGCTTAAATGGAACAAAGCATATCATGATAGAAGGTTTATATGTACAGATGATGACGTATGTTTAGTTGATCCTAGCAATAAACTGAGTGAGTGTTTAGAACTCTTTTATAGACTGTTTGAAGGAACGCAGACACTATTTATTATAGATGACTGTTCAGCAGAACGAGACATAGTTAAAAAAGAACCACTTTGTCAAAACTAGCTTTCAGCGGAAGACATGCTGGAATAAGTGTGTGGATTTTATGTCAAAAATATAACTCAGTTTTAAAAGACTTTAGAGAACAGTTAAAGACTGTAGTTTTATTTCACATGAAAGACAGAGACGCATTTGATGAATGTATGCGTGAAAATGATGTTATTGAAAATGATCAGGAAAAACGCAGGATTAAGCAAAAACTAAAATCTAAAAAGTTTAGTAAATTAGTATTGAAAACGGATAATCCTACACAGTATGTTTGTTTGTAGGGTTTACTAGTCAGAGAACTAATAAATGCCTATCCTAGGGCAACCGCCCGAAACTAGTTGAGGGCGGTTGAGCTAGGATTGGCATTTATTAGTTCTCTTAACCTCTTAAGACACAAGTGCAGAGGGCCAGTTCTTGGAATGAATCCGCAAGGGACCAAATTACAAAAAAACTAATAAATTCCAAGGATAAGTACGGAGCACCATTCCAGCAACTTACAGAGCAGCTTGGTGTTGCAATGACTGCAAGAAATATTCAATTATAAACAAAGCTTGCTCTTATGTCTTAGATTGAAGAAATAGGGGGAGATAAGCATTCATATCTGCAGTGGCAGTTAATACTGCCTAACTAACAGTATGTGCTCAAGTGGGTGGATGGGGAAGAATAAAATAAAATAAAATAAATGCTTCTTAGGTGGCACCTTTGGTTGGTTTTTTGAAACCTCAACAAACATACTACGGTATTGCACACCAGCCTTTTCTGGGATAGCATTCTTCTTAAAACCGAAAAGGCAGAGGAGTCAAATTACCACTTTCGGCGGTCACTGAGGAGAAACAACCAGGTTTCGAAATATCGGTATATACCAGGAGTTATGTGTTAGTGAGTTCCTCCCTATAGGAGATATAAGCTTGTTGAAGGCTCATTTTGAGAAGCATTTATTTTATTTTATTTTAATTTTATTCTTCCCCATCCACCCACTTGAGCACATACTGTTAGTTAGGCAGTATTAACTGCCACTGCAGATATGAATGCTTATCTCCGCCTAGTTTCTTCAATCTAAGACATAAGAGCAAGCTTTGTTTATAATTGAATATTTCTTGCAGTCATTGCAACACCAAGCTGCTCTGTAAGTTGCTCAAATGGTGCTCGGTACTTATCCTTAGAATTTATTAGTGTTTTTGTAATTTGGTCCCTTGGGATTCATTCCAAGAACTGCCCTCATGCACTTGTGTCTTAAGAGGATATCTTTTTATATTTTCTACTTTTCACAAAAAATGTGGCTTGTTTTGCTCTTTCATCATTTTCTTTTGCTTCTAAGGTGGCACCTTTGGTTGGTTTTTTGAAACCTCAACATACATACTACGGTATTGCACACCAGCCTTTTCTGGGATAGCATTCTTCATAAAACCGAAAAGGCAGAGGAGTCAAATTACCACATTCCCGCGTCACTGAGGAGAAACAACCAGGTTTCGAAATATCGGTATATGACCAGGAGTTATGTGTTAGTGAGTTTCCTCCCTATTGGAGATTATATGCTTGTTGAAGGCTCATTTTGAGAAGCATTTATTTTATTTATTTTATTTTATTTTATTCTTCCCCATCCACCCACTTGAGCACATACTGTTAGTTAGGCAGTATAACTGCCACTGCAGATATGAATGCTTATCTCCCCCTAGTTCTTCAATCTAAGACATAAGCAGTAAACAAATGGGGTATGTTTTGCTCCCATAAGGAAACCTAACACAGAGTAACTTTTATTCAAGACTGGCACAGCCTTTTAAACTTGAATAAAGTCAGACAAAACACATAGACGAACAATCTAATAGTGGGAGTAAAACAAGCGCAGGCCAACAACTGAACTGTCTGGCAAAAGATTGGACTTGAAGGGAGGGGAGAGGGGAGTTTGAAGATGGAGAAACTGGGAAAATGAAATTAAAAAAAAAAATGTTACAGATATGAAAACTCTTCACTAGCTGCATAAGGGAACCATCGCATCCCTTTTGAAGGCAGATATATTTGTATTGCCTGCTCCGAGGCCTTTCGCCTGCTGGATCGGGACTCATCAGGGAGACACGCGGGTTTTGTCTGCGCTCCCGCGTCAAATAGAGACACACCACAGTCCATAATACTGTGGTGTCTCACCACCATGGGTGCAAAAAAGAATCCAATAGCACCCCCAGAGCAGCCAGCGAAGATAGTAAATGCAACCAAACGAAAGTGTGGGGAGGAAAAAAAGTTGCTGTAAAACTAAAGACATTATGCAAATAATATAAAATGTAGGGGACAGTCTTGAGCCTACGCCTGAGGATCCACCCAAAGATGCAAGGGAGATCAAAAGACAAAACACACAGACGGACAGAAACAAATACAAATAACCCTCAATTTAATCAAAGCAAAATCGAAATGAAATGAGGTAGGGAACAGTAAACGATAAACAGTAAACAAGTGGGGTATGTTTTGCTCCCATAAGGAAACCTAACACAGAGTAACTTTTATTCAAGACTGGCACAGCCTTTTAAACTTGAATAAAGTCAGACAAAACACATAGACGAACAATCTAATAGTGGGAGAAAAACAAGCGCAGGCCAACAACTGAACTGTCTGGCAAAGATTTGGACTTGAAGGGAGGGGAGAGGGGAGTTTGAAGATGGAGAAACTGGGAAAATGAAATAAAAAAAAAAATGTTACTGATATGAAAACTCTTCACTAGCTGCATAAGGGAACCATCGCAATCCCTTTTGAAGGCAGCCGTGTCTCCCTGTATGATCCCGATCCAGCGGGCGAAAGGCCTCGGAGCAGGCAATACAAATATATCTGCCTTCAAAAGGGATTGCGATGGTTCCCTTATGCAGCTAGTGAAGAGTTTTCATATCTGTAACATTTTTTTTTTAATTTCATTTTCCCAGTTTCTCCATCTTCAAACTCCCTCTCCCCTCCCTTCAAGTCCAAATCTTTGCCAGACAGTTCAGTTGTTGGCCTGCGCTTGTTTTTCTCCCACTATTAGATGTTCGTCTATGTTTTTGTCTGACTTTATTCAAGTTTAAAAGGCTGTGCCAGTCTTGAATAAAAGTTACTCTGTGTTAGGTTTCCTTATGGGAGCAAAACATACCCCACTTGTTTACTGTTTATCGTTTACTGTTCCCTACCTCATTTCATTTCCGACTAAGACATACGAGCAAGCTTTGTTTATAATTGAATATTTCTTGCAGTCATTGCAACACCAAGCTGCTCTGTAAGTTGCTGGAATGGTGCTCGGTACTTATCCTTGGAATTTATTAGTTTTTGTGTGTTATATATATATATATAATATATATATATATATATATATATATATATATATATATATATATATATATAATTATATATTGTTGTGTGTGTGTGTGTGTGTGTGTGTGTGTGTGTGTGTGTGTGTGTGTGTGTGTGTGTGTTTCGTCAGGGATGAGGTTGGTGACCTCAACAATTTATTCTAGTCTACTCAAGCTGTGGTGGAATCCAACCATCTCCAGCAGCATTAGATTTCAGCATCACTCTCTTCAAATACTTTGCCACTTTTTCGTTTCTGGAGAACGACTCTCGCTTTTGGAATATAACCAAACACAAGGATGATATTTTAACCCCAAGGATGATACTTTAACCCCTAGACTGTTTTCTTTTTTTCTCATCTGTGAAGGGTACCTAGCTTGAGGCCAGAAATGTTTGAGCTGGTGATGACACATAGCATGGACGCCTTGCCTTGCTGTGGCGCTGGGATCACAGAACACAGGGGCGTCAGCATCAACATGGAAAGTCACGTGTAAGTCATGTGACAAGATGCCCACGGTTCTTGATGCTTGCTGTACACGATGTGCAATCGCAAACAGGCGACAGTTTCCGTAAGCCTTCGTCGCGTAAATTACACATTTGAAAAAGTCTAGCCCTGAACAGTGACACAAAATGTAGTACATACTTGTTACCTAGCTGGTGCATCTTGGACAAAACGACGGGCAGTTGTTACAATATTGGTGTATGATGCACACAAATTGTTGCAACTGTTCCATTGTTCATTCTGGTTGCCGCATTATTCCATTTGTCATGAAGAATGCTGCATTGTTGCATTTTTCATCAAGATTACTGTATCGTTATAGTTTTTTTTGTGGAGCTTGCAGCATTGTTACATTTTTCATAAGGATTACTGTATTGCTGGCGTTTTTCGTGGGGATTGCCGCATTGTTACATTTTTTCACAAATACTGTATTGCTAGAGTTTATTTTAGATTGCCGCATTGTTACATTTTTCATAAGGATTACTGTATTGTTAGAGTTTTTTGCGGAGATTGCCGCATTGTTACGTTTTTTTAAAATAAATATTAATGTGTTGTTAGATTTTTTGTGGCGATTGCCACATTGTTACATTTTTCATAAAGATTACTGTATTGAGAATGCCGCATTGTTACATTTTCATAAAGATTACTGTATTGTTTTAGAGTTTTTGTGGAGATTGCGGCATTGTTACATTTTTTGTGGAGATTGCGGCATTGTTACATTTTTCATAAAGATTACTGTATTGTTAGAGTTTTTTGTGGATTGCTGCATTGTTACATTTTTCATAAAGATTACTGTAATGTTAGAGGGTGCGTTTTTTTGTAGAGTTTACTGCATTGTTACAGTTTTTTGTGTGGAATTAGCTGCATTGTTACAGTTTTTGTGGGAGATTAATGCATCATTACATTGAATCATTGTCACATTTTGTGGAGATTGGTGCATCGTTCCATTTCCATAAAAATTACACCTCCTCGTAAGAATTTGTGAGATTGATGCACTGTTACATTTTTTCATAAAGATTACTGTATTGTTATAATTTTTTGTGGGGATTACTACATTGTTAGATTTTCCCATGAAGATTACTTCATCGACAGTCTTTTATTGTGGAGATTGTTGCATTGTTAGATTTTTCATAAAGAGTACTGTATTGTTAGAGGTCCTTTTGTGATAATTTTCTGTATAGTTACACTTTTTGTGGAGATTGCTGCATAGTTACATTTTTTTCCATAAAGATTACTGCATTGTTAGAGATTCTTATGAGGATTGCTGCATAATTACACTTTCATAAAGATTACTGTATTGTCAGACTTTTTTGTGGAGCTTGCAGCATTGTCACATTTTTCATAAAGATTACAGTACGTTCAGAGCTTTTAGTGGAGATTGCCGCATTATTACATTTTTCATAAAGATGACTTTATTGTTAGTTTTTTTGTGTGGAGATTGCCGCATTATTACATTTTTCATAAAGATGACTTTATTGTTAGTTTTTTTTGGTGGAGATTGCCGCTCTGTTACATTTTTCATAAAGATGACTTTATTGTTAGGTTGTTTTTTGTGGAGATTGCCGCATTATTACATTTTTCATAAAGATGACTTTATTGTTAGTTTTTTTGTGTGGAGATTGCCGCATTATTACATTTTTCATAAAGATGACTTTATTGTTAGTTTTTTGTGTGGAGATTGCCGCTCTGTTACATTTTTCATGAAGATTACTGTATTGTTAGAGGGTTTTTTTTTGCGGAGGTTGCCGCATTGTTACATTTTTCATAAAGATTACTGTATTGTTGATTTTTTTGTGGAGATTGCCGCAGTGTTACATTTTTTCATAAAGATTACTCTATTCTTAGAATTTTTTGTGGAGATTGCCGCATTGTTGCATTTTTTGTGGATATTGCCGCATTGTTACAATGTTCATAAAGATTACTGTATTGTTAGAGGGTTTTTTTTTGTGGAGCTTGCAGCATTGTTACATTTTTCATAACGATTACAATTATGCTGGTGTTTTTCGTGGATATTGCCGCATTATTACATTTTTCATAAAGATGACTATTTTAGATTTTTTGTGGAGATTGCCGCATTGCTACATTTTTCATAAAGATTACTGTATTGTTAGAGTTTTTTTTGCGAAGGTTGCCGCATTGTTAATTTTTTTCATAAAGATTGCTGTATTGTTAGAATTTTTTGTGGAGATTGCCGCATTGTTACATTTTTTGTGGAGATGCAGCATTGTTACATTTTTTATAAAGATTACTGTATTGTGAGAGCTTTTTGTGGAGATTGCCGAATTGTTACTTTTTTCGTAAAGATGACTGTATTGTGAGAGCTTTTTGTGGAGATTGCCGCATTGTTACTTTTTTCGTAAAGATGACTGTATTGTGAGAGCTTTTTGTGGAGATTTGCAGCATTGTTACATTTTCATAAAGATTACTGTATTGTGAGAGCTTTTTGTGAGATTGCCGCATTGTTACTTTTTTCGTAAAGATGACTGTAATGTGAGAGGGTTTTTTTTTCGTAGAGATTGCTGCATTGCTACAATTTTGTGGAATTAGCTGTATTGTTACAGTTTTTGTGGGAGATTAATGCGTCATTACATTTTTTATGGAGATTGCTGCATCGTTACATTTTCCATAAAGATTACATCTTGTTAGAATTTTGTGGAGATTGCCGCATTGCTACATTTTTCATAAAGATTACTGTATTGTTAGAGTTTTTTGCGAAGGTTGCCGCATTGTTAATTTTTTTCATAAAGATTGCTGTATTGTTAGAATTTTTTGTGGAGATTGCCGCATTGTTACATTTTTTGTGGAGATTGCAGCATTGTTACATTTTTTTGTAAAGATTACTGTATTGTGAGAGCTTTTTGTGGAGATTGCCGAATTGTTACTTTTTTCGTAAAGATGACTGTATTGTGAGAGCTTTTTGTGGAGATTGCCGCATTGTTACTTTTTCGTAAAGATGACTGTATTGTGAGAGCTTTTTGTGGAGATTGCAGCATTGTTACATTTTTCATAAAGATTACTGTATTGTAGAGCTTTTTTGTGGAGATTGCCGCATTGTTACTTTTTCCGTAAAGATGACTGTAATGTGAGAGGGTTTTTTTCGTAGAGATTGCTGCATTGCTACAATTTTGTGGAATTAGCTGTATTGTTACAGTTTTTGTGGGAGATTAATGCGTCATTACATTTTTAAGGAGATTGCTGCATCGTTACATTTTCCATAAAGATTACATCTTGTTAGAATTTTGTGGAGACTGACGCATTGTTTCATTTTTCATAAAAATTACTGTATTGTTAGAATCTTTTGTGGAGATTGCTACATTGTTTAGATTTTTCCATAAAGATTTCTATGTCGATAAAGTCTTTTTTGTGTGGAGATTGCTGCATTGTTAGATTTTCATAAGGATACCTTATCGTTAGAGGTCTTTTTGTGATAATTTGCTGCATAGTTGCACTTTTTGTGAAGACTGCTGCATTGTTACATTTTTTCATAAAGATTACTGCATTATTAGAGATTTTTTTTATGGGGATTGCCGCATAGTTACATTTTTCATAAAGATTACTGTATTGTTAGAGGGTTTTTTGTGTGTGTGGAGATTGCTTCATTGTTACATTATTATAAATATTACAGTACTTTCAGAGCTTTTAGTGGAGATTGCCGCATTATTACATTTTTCATAAAGATTACTGTAATTTTAGAGTCTATTTTGTTGAGATTGTTCCATTGTTACGGTTTTTCATAAAATCGCTGCATTGTTACATTGTTTTTGTGGAGATGCCCACACTGTTACATTGTTCATAAAGATTGCTGCACTGTTCCATTTTTCATGAATATTGCTGCACTCTTCTATTTTTCATAAAGATATCTGCAATGTTCTATTTTTCATAAAGATATCTGCATTGTTCTATTTTTCATAAATATGCTGCATTGTTCCATTTGTCATAAATATTGCTGCATTGTTCCATTTGTCATCAAGATTGCTGCATTGATCCATTTTTCATAAATATTGTTGCATTGTTCCCTTCTTCATACAGACTGCTGCATTTTCCATAAACATTGCTGTATTGT
>CM031613.1:40629940-40639940 GCA_018398815.1 Conus ventricosus
GCTACAAAAAACTGGGGAGGATACACAAAAAAGAAATGTATCATGCACAAGAAATATATATAAAAAAAAAATGTCGGGTGTGATGGCGTGCTTGGATATGGGGATGTTTAAGCGATTGTCACTCAGCTTCAGAATTTTTGGGCTTTTCCGGCCGCGACGTTCACAGTTCTCTTCCAGTCTCGGAAAGGCGACACACCAGCATTTCCCCCGCGAGGATTGCGGAAAAAAGTGTGCCGAGGGAAGATGAAGAGAATGGGAAACGGGATGGGGATAGACGGTGTTAATGAAACCAAAAACGAGATGAACGAGCCCTGCAAATAACAATTTCTTAACTTGCACTTGGGGACATCAACCATCCACCACTTTTCTAAACACACTTAAAAATTGCACTACTGCCTATCTTTTAAAATTTGTTTTCCCTTTAAAAAAAATCCTTTTTACGATGAAGCTCACAACAAAAAAGGGAAAAATTATACAATATTCCAACGCCTTGATGATTATTCCCAAAGGGCTTAGTGTTTGATGAATTACAATTATATTTAATCCTTGAATGGATAAATCAAATGGCTTTAAATCTTCATATTATAAAAACACTTAGATCCACAAAAAATGCTTCTTCAAAACTTAACTCTTTTACGATTTTTTAAAAAATAAATCGCATTCACACAAAATCACACTTCAAAATATGGTTCATCCCGGGGTGAGCGAAATAGAATTTACATATAGGGATTAGTACATCAACACGATAAAAATGAGAGCAAACAGATAAGATGAAGCCAACATCAATCAAAAACGGTTGCCCGGGTAAACCCCTGAAATATTTAATTTCAGAGCATTTTAAATGATCGCGCGCACAAAAAATATGAACGGTAAATTCCCTTAATGCGATTACATTGAAATAGATTTTGTTGCTCATACAAAAAAATAATTTCGATCCATTTACCTCAACACCCTTTATGCCCACGTTTCGACTTGCCCACGAGCGATGAACCTTTTTCAGACTCTCCCCCAAAATTGCGGGTGCTTCGAAATGCTCTGGGGGTGCCCCTTCACCCGGCCTAAAATGAGTCTTAAAAAAAGGTTTACTTGTTTTTCAAAAATTTGGGAAATTTTTTCTAGGGACCAATTCCACGCCCTCCGGCGATCAAAGGGGCAGGATTCAACCCACTATCTCCCGCACTGCGCGGACAAGACCTATCCCCTTTGGGACAGTCTGATTGGCATCGACTTTTCGATGCCCTACAATTGAAAAATCATTTTTTTATTAATACAAATGCAAGCTGCAACGCTTGAAATTAAAAAACGAAAGCCTAAAGCAAAAACTAAAAAATTTATTTTTTCCCTTTTTGGGACAAAAAAATTTTAAATCCGCGCAGAGCGAATAACGTCGTACGATTGCGTCATTTTGTTAAATGAAAAAAACCGGCTAATAAAGTGTCACAAATACCCCCCCCTAAGCGAAAAATCCTATTTAAGCAAAACACTAAAAAAGGTGACAGCCATTGATAAGTCAAAACAGGAAAAACAATCAAATATCACAATTTTTTTTGCATTTCTCAATATAAAATATACTTTTTGCGGGTTTCCGAGCCCTTTTCACTCTTCAAAAACACACACTACCAGTTTCTCTTGAGTACGAAATTGATTGCCTCAACATTTTCCTCCCAATCCAGAAGCGATTAAAAATTACAATAAAGTGTGGCATTTTTTGATTTTATGTCACTCAATAATTTCCTCACCCACCCTATGAACATGGACTTTTTTTAAACCCCAAAAGGGCATATTTTTTGCACTGATTTTGCCCCATGACATGAACAATTTTTTTCCCAGCTCTGTCTTCCTTTGGGTCAGATACTCTCACGATCCTCCTCCTGCAAAACAACGCGACGTACCTTGTTGTTTCAATCCTTCCTTTCAAAGTACTTTTTGGAAAAATGATGTGATAGTCTTCTCCTGCCTTTTGGGGGTGGGCGGGCTAAAAGCAACATTATTTTATCTTATCTTATTTTTATCCTTGCCGTTGACTCAATCTTTAATCAAGGTTTGCTCTTCGGAAAGGTGTAGGGGCCCTTTTCCATGTTAACGGAGCTTGTTTTTTTTTTGCGGAAGACACATACTTTTTTCCCCCGGAATGAAAATTTTCCACTTTCGTTTCCTTTTATGCTTCGCTTGTCGTCCGGGCACCCTTTTCCAGATTGTCCCACTATCTTGCAGTTTCTTCACCCTTCCTTCAACGATGCATATTCCGCCGTTGTTCTGACGCCCTGTCTCCAGCTCCTCGTTTTTCCATATTTGTTTTAAGACCTGCTTGGTCCACCACTGTCTCCCATAAAAGTTCAAATGGTGAAAAATTGAGTGATTTTTTGGGTGCTTCCTGAAGCGAACAATACGCAAAAAAAATTTTGTCCCACTTTTGGGGTTGACTAAAAAAAGTTCTTCACATGCCCTTTTAAAACGTGCCTTTAAAATTTCCTCCCACGATTCCCTTTGGTCTCGTGGTACTTTTTGGGTGATCCCTTTAAATGTTCAAAAGTCGTTACCTTTTGCATCGCCCCCAAAAGGGAATGACCCCTCTGTCCGGAAATTTGTGTTGGTATTCCACTCCGTCCAAATTTCCCACAAACCCTTTCACCACTCTCGTGTTGATTTTAGGGATGCTTTTTCCCTCTGCGAGCGCGTAGCATAATCGATGACGGTGAGAATGTATCTCTTCCCTGATGATGACAGGGGGTTTGATGGTCCGAGATTCCACTGAAACACCGGGGAAGGGTTTTTTCGTCAGGGGCACCGCAACGGGCGCTTTCCTATACTATTTCTCCGAACATCTCTGACACGATCGCATGACGCACAATATCTTTGACGTCCCCTTTCCACCCGGCCAAAAGAAATCATGTAGCAGACCCTTTCGTACCCCTTTAAAACCGGGGTTCCAACGGGTTTGTCATGAGCTACTTGTAGTACGTTAATCTCATTTCCTGGGTACCACAACTTGGGTATGCTGCGCTTTGGGGTACGCCCCTTTCCCATAAGTATTCCCTTTTTGACAAAACATGTTTCAACACCTTTTTGGGCCCGGTACGTGCTTTTCTGGTTTTCGGGCCAACTCAAAAAACTTCTTTAGTGATGGTCTTTCATCTTTTTTCCTTTAACTCTCAGGAGATTTTCAATGCTGCAAGTTTTTTCTTTTTTATCTGACGGGTTTTTTTTTGCCGCCCCCTAACTGCTGCCCCTTGGGTTGGATAAAAAAGGGACATTAAGACCCCCTCCCTTTTTTGCTTCGGTATTTCCCAAACAATAACCGGGCCCAAAGGGTTTTTTTTTATAACAATACTTCATCTTCTGAAAAGAGGGAGTCTCCAATTTCACTCCCACAGGAAATTCTGTTTGACTGATGACGATGCCGTGATACCTCTTTTTTCTGACCTGTGTAACAAAAGTTCTGGAAATAAGCCTTCCTCCCCGATCGTCATGGTAAGCCTGATCTCTCCCGCATCCCCCCCTTTTTTTTTTCCTTCGACTTCTCCCCTGCAATAGGGATTAACTCGATCCCTTTTCAACTATCACCAAATTTTGATCATCTTTTTGTTGACAAAATGTCAGGGGCCCTGTCGTAGGCACATCGCTGTGTCATTTCTCTTTTTGTACAATCCCTTTGGGGATGTGGTCCTCCCATCTGTAACTTTTTTTTTCTGGAAGCGATAATTTCTCCTGTCTTGCCTCCCCTGTCAGTACAGATCCCCCCGCTTTCCTCCTTCCACTTCCCCTTGGGGGGGATCTTTTTACCCCTGACCATACCTACGATGATCAGGTTTACTCTCACGATAACTCCTCTCCCAATCTCGTCTGTTCAAATAGATCCCTGCAACAGCTTCCTTTTTATCTGTGGATCTCCTCCCCCCAAATCTCCCTGTTTAAAAGAATGCTTCCAGAAACTCTCAGGATTAACTTTTTTTTAAATCCTTTTCTGTCCCTTTTTGGGCAAATTCAACCCCTCTCTGCCACAAGACAAAACCCCCATAGTGCAATGACGTAACAGTGCTCTCTTTGCGTCGTAAGAAACTCTGTCTGTAAAACCAGCCTCGTTGATACTTTCAAAAAATGGGCCCCCGTTTGAGAGGTTATAGCCCGCCCCCCTCTGCCCGGGTAGTTTTACAACGCTTCCCTAGCTCGCCCTTGAGTAATGGAGCTAACCTGGCCCCCATTCCTCCTCATTCCATCCATTAAAGACTGCCACCCCTTTTTTCAAACGAGTCAAATATGACTCAAGGTCGTCCTTGCTTCTAAAAGGGAAATTGACCTTAGCCGACACTACAGTCTTAAAAATGGGTTGGGCGCTAGCACTTGGTTGGCAACACCCCGCTTCCTGCTTAACTCTACTAACCAAAATAAATTGTCCCCTCGGCCTCTCTTTCTTTTTCGTTCTCTTTCTTTCCCTTCCCCCGCGTTCCCCCCGTTTCTCGTCCTTACGTTCCTCCTTTTTTCCTTTTCCTTTTATAAAGAGCGAGTTCCGTTTCCCTTTTAGGGCCCACTCTAGTGCCTCACTTTCCATTCTCGAATTGCGCACTATCTGAATTTTTTGAGAAATGACTTTCTCATGGCAGATGCCTGACGTCGGGACTTTCCTGCGGCATGCCCACCACTGCAAGTCCGAGTCTTAACAAAATTTTAAAAAGACAAAAAACGCCAAAACCCAATATCGCACGCGTTAGTGCCAAATAATATTTGACACACCCTTCCAAAACACAGAGTGTAAAAAAAACAACTTTCCCACCACACGGAAACACACTACAAAAACCCCCTGTATAAAAATGGGGATAACAACCCCGAAACCCCAAAAACGTGTATTCCAAAAAACGTCAACAAAACCAAAACCACGGGGGCACACACAGCTACGAACAACGGGGTAACTGACGAACGGGGCTGCTGAAAAATATATCTCCAATATCGTACTACAAAAAATACGGCCCCGCAAAATAGCCCGTGGTGCCAAGTCCCCCCGTTAATACTACTGAAATCCCTTAGAGTACAATTTTTTTACCTAATCACTGGTCCCAATCCGACACAAATACAACACCCCGCACAAATTTCCCAAAGCATAAAATCAAGATTGACAACGGGAAATTTAACAAATCTTCTTCACAACAGACTAGTAAAATAGATCTAAAAAGAAGTAATATGTCTGTAAAAGGACTAATTGGCCAAGGTCGTTACTTTCTCTGTTCTGTGTTGAGGCCTTTTTCCCAAAAATTAGGGGAAAGAACAAATAGCGTCCGGGGCTAACGAAATAAATTAAATGATTTACGAACAAAAAGTGAAATTTAAATTTTTTTTTTTTTTTTTTTTTTTTTTTTTTTTTTAAATTATATGTTTTTGATGGTCAACACATAAAAGATCATAGAGCACACCGCCCAACCCCCCTGGGAAAAAAAGGGGAAGGGTTTCGGTCACAATCCTTTCCTGCCACTACCTCCAGGTATTTCCAAACGAAAAACCCGGGGCGGCCCCCAAATAATAGTGACGTTTTTTAAAAAGACCCCATTCAAAAGGGTTGATGCTCAGGGAAAAAACGATAGACCCTATAGGAAAGTCAACTTTTGCCACAAACCCCTTTACTTTTTTTCCAAGAGAATCAAGAGGTTTTATCTTGATTTAACAACTGAATTTTAATAAATTGATAAAGATGATGAGATTTCTGCGTGAAAATGTCGTATTGTTGCTTTGTAGGATGTCCCTCTGTTGCCTATGAAATGGTTTTTCATAAAGAAAAAATAAATCAGCACATTCACCAAAAACGACAAAGCTCTGTCCTTTTTTTCCCTTCCTCTGCAACACGAAATAGACTGCCTCGTGCACAAAAATTTTCGGGGGGATCACACAAAAAAAAGTAGTCATGCAAAAATATATAATTTTTTAAAAAAAATTCTGAGTTTTTATGGCGTGCTTGGGTATGGAGGATGGGTTTAACGATTTTCACCATTAAGGAAATTTTGTGGGGTTCCGATTCCGCTGACGTTCACAGTTTTTCTTCCCAATCCGTAAGGGCGACACCCACACGTTTTTCCCCCCGCAGGGATGTAGCGGGGTAAAGACGTGTGCCGAAGGTGAAGAGAAGAGAAGGTGTAAAAACAAGTAGGGATAACGGTGTTTAAGAAAAACCAGAAAAGGGTAGACGTGACCTCAAGATAACAATGTCTTAGATCTTGCACTAGGGGGCACATCACTATTTCCCTCCACACCGTTTTAAACACACTTTACAATTTCACTAGCTTTTCCTATCATTTTCAAAAGATTTCCTTCAAAAACGCTTACGATAAGCCATCAACAAAGAAGGGAAAAAAGTAAACAATATTCCAATCGCCTTGACTGAGTTATTCGCCAAGGCTTAGTGCTGATGAATTAAAAATTTTAAAAAATCCTTGAAAGGGTTAAATCAAAAAGGCTTTTTAACTTTAATTATACAGTCACAATCCACGAAAATGCTTCGGTTTTAAACTTGAACCGTTTCGATTCTTTAAATAATAAATCCATTCACACAAATATCACACTTCTAAATATGGTTCATACAAAGGTGACTGAAATAGAATTACATAAATGGGTTAGACAGGGGAAAACGATATGATGAAGCAAAAAGATGAAAATGACAGCCCACGACAACATACGTTTGACCGGGAAAACCAAATATTTTAAATTTAAGCATATTAAAGATCGCGCCACAAAAAATTTTTTAAATGGAAATGGCCTTAATGCGATTTTCATTGAAATAGATTTTTTTTGCCATAAAAAAAATAATTTCATCCATTTACCCCCCAACACAGCCTTAGGCCCACATTTTCGACTTGCCCCCGGGGCATGAGACTCGTTTTAACTCTTCCCCCCCAAAGAGTTGCGGGGCTTCGAATCTCTGTGGGCCCCTTTAAACCGGCCTAGACTGATTCTTCAAAAAGTTACTGCTCTTCAGATAATTACCTTTTCTACGGAGCCCAATTTTCCCCGACCTCCTGGCTGATCAAAAATGGGGAGGATTTTAAAGGGCCCCTATCTACCGCACATGGCGGACAGAGACACTACTGCCACTTTTACGTCGTGATTGGGCAGTACACGGTTTCGATGCCCCAAAAATTGAAATCATTTATTTTAAAACAAAAGCAAGTCTGCATGACCTGAAATATAAACGTACTGCCTAAAGCAAAAACAACAATTAGTTTTTTCCGTTTGGACATAGAAATATTATCCAGCGCAGGCGAATAGACCAAATTTTCGTTGCGTCATTTTTTTTAATGAAAATGAACCGGCTTATGAATGAATTCACAGTCTGCAGTTCTGTCTACCTGTGTTCTGTCTACCTCCTCCTCTCAGTGTCCCCCTTTTATCTTTCTCTGTCTCTATCCTCTTCTCTCTCTCTCTGTCTCTCTCTCTCTCTTCTCCTCTCCGTCCCCCTCCCTTGTCTCTCGGGCTGTCTCGTCCACTGTGTCTGCGTTCTGTCTACCGTGTTCTGTCTACCTGCCTCCTCTCAGTGTCACTCTATCTTTCTCGTCTCTCTACCTCTTTTTCTCTCTCTCTGCCCCTCCCTCTCTCTTTCTCGTCTCTCTGCTCCCCCCTGTGTCTCTCTCGTCTGTCGCTGTCTGTCTGTCTGTTTCTGTCTCTCCCCCTCTTTCCCCTCCTCTCTCTCTCTCTCTCCCCTCTCTCTCTCCTCTTCTATACACACACGCGCGCACACAAAGCACGCACCCATGTAAAATTAAATAAAAAACAAAAACCGCATTTTAAAACGCTTTTCTGTCCACACAACGGGAAGAGAGATGACACGTTTTTTTTTAGACTACGAAGAATACAATTATATCACGGCCCGATGTACAAGGATGGCTTTGGGGGTAAAGGGGGGGGTGCACTTTTGAAAGCGATGCTACCCTTTTAGCATCGGGGTTTGAGATTTAAAGTCCAATTAGGGGGGGCCGTAACCATACGTCGCAAGACGATAGAACGGGAAAATCTTTGGTCAAGAGAGTGGGGAGGATGTGGGGGGGAAAATAGGGGATGGAGACGGGGGGGGCTTGGTTGCGGAAGGGAGTGAAAAGGGGGGGGAGGGGGGGGGCAAGGCAGATTTCTTCTTTTTTTCCCGTATGGAGTGGGCAGAAACCAAAATTTTACCAAAACCTACACGTTTATCATCACACCACGTCATCAGGTATTTTTTTTCTGCCCAAAACCCCGGGAGGATTGTCCCCAAAAATTTTTAAAAAAAATTTTATAAAAAAAAACCCACAGGTTTTTTTTCCAAAAAAAAAAAATTTTTCCCTAAAACCATTTAAAATCGTTAAAAAAAATTTAAAATTAGTCACCCTATTATGCATATTTTTCTTTGGGGGAAAGTTTCCGTAGTCAAAAAACTTTTTTTTTTTCCTTTTCTTTTTTTTTAAAAATTTTTTGAACGATGAAAAGGGGGTTTTAAAATTGGCTATGGATTTCCCCCCCTTTTCCTAGGGGGGTTACCTTACTTTTTTTAAAAACCCCCGGCTTCAAACAGGCCCGGAGAAAAAGAAAATGGGGTTGGTCGGAAATTTTTTGGCACCCTTAAAAAACTTTTAAAATTTAAAAAAATTGACCGTGGGGCCCTTTTTTTTCCCAACTAGCCCAAAGCAAACTCAACTCGGGGAGGGGCGGGGCAGGGGAAAAAATCCCCACGACCAATGGGAACGAACCCTGATCATCGCCCCATAGACAGATAATAGTAATAGATAGATGACAGATAATTTGAAACTAGCTACTAGCTATACGAACAGAATTTTTAAAGATTTTGAGATGATTGATAGATAGATCGGTAATAAATAATAGAAAAAGGAGTGCACTGAGGCATTTTTCTGTTGTTTCCCCGCCATCCCAAAGTGACTGGGGTCCAGGGGAACCATGGGCGTTGGCCTCCAACTACATCCGTAAAAAAATTCGCCTCCCCGGAAAGTAAGCCAGACGGACTTTTTGGCTTTGGGGAACCTTCAGGATAAAGTTTTCCTCACTAAAAAAAGGGTTTTTATTTACAAGTACAGTTCAAGTAAGAAAGTGATCCGACTTAAGTAAGGGGATCTACCACGGATAAATCAAAGTGCCTTTTTCAGAAAAAATTCATTTTACTTTAAAATTGTTACTTGTTGAAAAAACTGACAAACTATTTTTCAAACAATATTGACAAATTGAAAAAACTTTGGGACCCAAATTTCAGAAAGAACCGATCCGACTTCCCATTTGAATAATTTCTAAAAAATAACTAAATTAAAAAGAACTGCTTTTTTAACGTTTGAACACCTTTATAATTTCATCTAACGAATTAGGGATAAATAAAATTTTCGAACGAATAAAACAATCTTTTTAATAAATTTTCAACGTTTTATTTTTTTGGTTTAAAAAAAAATACAAAACTGGGGGGGGAAAACGTGTTTTTAAAAGAGAAAGAGTTTGTCCCGAATACAATTTTTTAAATCAATTGTCAAAAGATAACTCGATAATACAAGCGTAAATGACCTCTGCATGAAGTCTCCGGTTTCCGTTAAATCAAAACAAAAATAAGCTTAAAAAAGTCCCACGTTCAAATTTAAAAAGTATGCGAATACCACGTTTGTGCCTTTTTTCCCATGAAAAGATCAATCTCCCGGGGCAACTTCCATTTTGGAAACCCCACAAATGCAGAGAGAGAGAGAAGAGAGAGGAGAGAGAGAGAGAGAGAGAGAGAAGGAGAGGAAGAGAAGAAAAAAAGAAGAAGAAGAAAAGAGGGACAACAAAACAACAACAACAATAACATGATAAAATGAAAAAAAGAAAAAGACAAAAAACGACAAAACCAGAGCAAACTGAAGATAGCTTTTGTTGTTCTGCGACATTTGTACTGATGACCGTTGTGAACCTGTGGTGCCCAATCACGAAAAAAAACACCTCGCGACAACACGTCAAAGAAAGCTGCTCTAGTTTTCCGCTAACATTCCGTTTCTTTGTCAGTGATTCTGGCGGGAAA
>CM031613.1:40644940-40649901 GCA_018398815.1 Conus ventricosus
GTCTGTCGTTATGGGCACATTAACACTCTTATGGTCCATTGTTCAGTTAATATTGGAATCATTTGCATATTCATAAATCTTTAAAGATGAAGATCGGTTAACAGTAGGATCATCTTCAAATCTATGTGCGTCACTTGGTGTTCATGTCAGATGGTTTTTTTCATAATTCGAATACTTTTTTGAATAACGGTGTGTTCCTATTGCAGAAATGGACGTTTCGTGTAATTTGCATGCTAACCTAAACAGCTGACGAAGGTCCCTGACTGAACAAAGATTATTCTGAGGATATTAAAGGATGTTTTCATTCCTTTGTTCATTGCAGCCATTACAATTCTCACCAAGCACACACAAGACTGCACAGTATTCATAGTAAGCTATTTAAAACACTCACAGCATCTTGGTTTACGGGCATATTATGTACAACCACAGTACACACATGCATCGTCAGACTCACCCAGTTCGTGCCAAATAGTGGCATTTCTGCGAGCTTGGTGTATATCCCTTTCAAAGTTTGTTAGTTTATAAAGCTTCCATAGTTAGCAACTTAACCACAGCAATGTCTTCTTGATATTATCTCTGCAATGCTGTTCCTTCGTATTTTCGCTGATGTACATTACAGTAAAACATGATCACAAGAAGCCAATACCACTTCTCTCCCTTCGCCACTCAGTCTAGCATCACTGACAAGGTTGCCACGATGCTCTCTTCTCCATCTTAATAGTTTAATACATGAATCCCGTGAACTGGTCAGATGTTTGCGGTTGCTATGCATGTCTAACGCGAATGACGTAATGTGGCAAGTGACGTAGCTTCACTCCTCAAATTAAACGCTGAAAACCTCCAAGTTGATTGTCATCTTTGATCCAAACTGTATAATGTCACACTGTACATGTTCAGAATCTTCTGCCTCCTTTCAAAAGAATAGAAAAAGAAGAAGAAAAAAAAAACCCCTTCCCTAATAATCCCCTTTGGTTTGCCATGTTCCTCAGACAACCCGTCATACAGACAGACATCAAGCATAATGGTAGCTTAATCCTCGAAAAGAAGAGGTCAAGGTCCCACATATCACAGACCCGCCATAGGCCATAAGATTGAAAACAATCACTTTCAGTGTGTTAAGACTCAGTACCATGTATTGCCAGAGAGGGAAACGTTTATCTCTCCTACTCCGAGATCTGACCAAGACAAAATGTACGTTGAATCCAGATTCTACTGACTAAGACAAATTGTACTTGAATTAGTGTCTTATGTCTTGAGAAGATGCATTGCTTGTATTTATGCTCTTTTATCTTAATAGGATAAGTGTATGCCAATACCCTGTTAAGATGATTTATGAATAGGCTAGTGCTGATTGTCTACATGCTTTGCAATGGGTGATCAAAGTAACGGGTATGTTTGGATCAAGAGCATTCCAGTGCCTCACTACACCATCTGAGTATTCAACTGCTGTGAAGATTTGTTTCCATTTCCATTGTTTAGCAGGGTGTTTTTTTTTTCTACTGTCACACACTACTTTTTAAAATCCATTCAAAACCTGAATGAAAAAGATTAAAGTGTGGACAGAAATTCAAAGGTAATATCACTTATGTCAGTCTCACTTACGTCTGCAAAGACCTACTACTTTCCTGAAATTTCAGAGGGCAAGTGTGAGGCAACTCGTCAGGCTGGAATTCTAACCACTCATCACAAACCAGGTTCTGTAACTTCCACAGACCGTAGGACCCTATCCACTAAGACAACTGGCCCAGCGCAGAACAAGAATCCCATGCTCTATGTTGACATGAGGACAATCAATAAACCAGTGGCCCACTCCTAGTGGTGACGCCAACACACGGGAGAGAGTTCTTTGCATCTCTCCTCAGGGCAACTTCAAATACACTAAGTCCGTGTATACACAATGACTCCAACTCAGAATCAACTAAAATATCAACGAGACCA
The DNA here is from genome assembly GCA_018398815.1 of Conus ventricosus. Taxonomy (NCBI): domain Eukaryota; kingdom Metazoa; phylum Mollusca; class Gastropoda; order Neogastropoda; family Conidae; genus Conus; species Conus ventricosus. Next base: position 40,646,879 of record CM031613.1, read on the forward strand.
TCCCTTGTTTCATGATGAGATAAAGTGGCAAAACGCTGGCTCAAACAGACTGATGAAGTTATGAACAAGTTGCAGACTTAAATCTTGTAAACAAAGTAAATGCGCTTAATATGTGTCAGTCTATTTGTCTTAATACATCATTTCATGTTTGAAGTTATTTGTAATTGTCACACACAGCACAAGCACTCTGAAGTGCCTAAGCCTGAAGAACATTACACCTGAGTCATTTTTGAGTATTTTCAACAGTTGTGAGAAAAAGAAAAATAATTTCTTTTCATGACTAATACCGGAAAGTTGCTCCTTCCACCACCAGCAACACCTGAGTCATTTTTTTGAGTATTTTCAAAAGTTGTGAGAAAAAGAAAATAATTTCTTTCATGACTAATATCGGAAAGTTGCTCCTTCCACCACCAGTAAACAGAGAGCAGGAGTGAAGTTCGATGTCAATACTATCAATTAAACAAAGAACGCACGCTGAGTCCTTCCTCTATAGGATCATGCCTTCCACCCCTATTCGTCTCACTGCACAATTCTGGCCGTGTCTAAAGCCCTTCTTGATCCATTGTTACTATCCTTCAATCCCCCCAAACTGGGGTAAAGAGAAATAAGCTTTTCTCATTGTTCACCGACACATACAATAACGCTGATCATCCAAAAAAAAAATTTAAGAAAAAAAAGGAAAAAGAAAAAGAAAACAAAGAAAAGATAAAAAAAAAACAAGAAGAAACATGAATATAAAAGAAAAGGCGTTTCATCTGACTGGACTGTCGATGTTTTTCCTCCCATAGACTCCAGTGGACGAAATGCTCCCACCACACTGAACACGAACACTACTATTGCTCAGTCACACGATGCAGGCGGTCAACGTCAGACACTGGCGGTCCATCCTTGCCCACACACGACCATCCTCATCCGGCCTTCCCGCCCACTCCCTGCGCAGCGTAGGACGTTGATCTCTCTCTCACTCTCTCTCTCTCTCTCTGTCTACTCATGGCGGCTGGACGAAAACAGCGAAAACAGCGGCATCACAGCTAGCTTGACCTATGGCCTAAAGGTCAAGAATCGGGCTGACCACGGGCAGCTTGGGAGGCTGAGAATAAACGGCAGGCGGGTGACAGACATTGATCCCTGCTCTCTTGGAAACGAGGGGGAGGAGGAGGGAGAGGGAGAGTGGTGGAGATGAGCAGGAATGTGGGAAGGAGTGTGGGGGGTGAGTTGGGAAGGTGGGCGTGTCATCAGTGAATCGAGTCTCTGCAGCTTTGGGGGCATCGATCCCTTCTCAGCGAACCTGAGACGTCTTTGTCTTCACTTCCAGGCGCTTTGAGGACATGCTTGACAAGTCAACAACCATGTTTCTTCTTCTTTCTTTATTTATTTTCAGGTATGCAAGGAAATCTTTACATGATACAGGGAGCAGTGAGCAGTAAATAGTGAACAAGTACAGTAACTCTTGCTCCCAGATGAAATAAATCACCCCCTATCACCTATCACCTATCCTGGAGTCTTGAAGACCGATGGGGCGCAATAGAAGACTTCGCAACCAGCTTTCTCCACTCTTCCCGGTTCTCAGACACTCTTAGGCAGTTGCTGAGTGTTAGGCCAGTCCATGCACTGACGTTGTCCTACGATCTCGATCAAATAAATACACGCTCTTAACCCCAAACGGAATGCTGCTTACGACACCGAATCGCCGAGCAGAAATGACAACACAGAGCACAGAAAAAGGGGGGATGTCTCCTTGCTTGTTCTGTGTGCTGTCTGTTGTCATTTCGGCCCGGCGATTCGGTGTCGTAAACAGCATGCGTTTAGAGTTAAGGGCGTGAAATTCAATTGATCATGGGAGCAAGAGTTATCTTACTTTTTTTTTCATTTGCAATATTGATTCTTTTCCCCGCTGTTTTTGGTTGGTTTGCTTGGTTTGTTTTTTTTTTTTTTCACCTCCCCTGTCTTCTTGGTGGGGAAGGGAGGAGAGGGTGGAGTGGGGAATTGCATGTTATCATCTGTATTTTACACCATATTGTCTACCAGGAAACTGAATAGAAAAACAGTGAATAAAGTGAAAAGAACACAGTCTGTCCCTCTGTCTCTCTCTCTCTCTCTCCTCTTTATTTCTCTGTCCGTCTGTCTGCATGTCTGTCACACACACACACACACACACACACAACACACACACACACACACACACACACACACACCCCACACATGGAACACTACAAGTTCTTTCCTTTCCCATTTCATCTAGCTGGTTTTCTGCTGTTCTCATTCCCACTGTCTTATCTTTGGGGTGGATAGCTTTCTGCCATCAAACGAAGATTATTGGAACAGCTTTTTTTTTCCCTGATGGTCCCCCATCGTTCTATCAAATCTTCAGAAGAGAACCCAGCGGATTGCTTTAAACAGTCCGTATTTCCTTGAATGGAATCTAAACTTATTGTGTACTCCAAGGCTCTCTTCGCCGACCTCCCCTCTTCTGAATATATCCTAGAATGATCTCTCTCTGTGATTTATTTGCGGACGACGTCTCATTGTACACATGAGCTCTGTACAGCTTCACAACAACAAAGCACGCACACGGCGTTTCTGACTGGCGCTGTCCAAACCACGTGACCCTTACTCTACACGAGTATGATCCTAACTTCTGGACAAAAAAAACACCTATCTCAAAATGAATGAAGATTAAGGAGTACTCGTGTTCTGTGCTTCGTCATTAAAAAAAGAAAACTGAAATAGCAGAATAACCATGTTTGCGAACCAGCCGGCGATTTTCATGTTTACTTAAGAGACTTAAATTCATTTATTGAAAAATCAGTGAACTTCTTTATTTGTCTTTTTTTGTTTTGTTTGTTTGCTGTTATAAGCCCTGCTACTTTTCTCACATAAATAAATGAATCTTTAAGTATCGAGTGTTCTCGGTAGATATATCATTCCGAAAACATCAGTTCTTGGCATACCAGCACTCTTCTGCCCCCATGGAATAAATGACTACAAGCAAGGTTCGTGCTTTAACTCATGTAAGTCCCCCA
>CM031613.1:40661148-40676148 GCA_018398815.1 Conus ventricosus
ACTGCCCTCCCTTCCCTCTCCATGTCAGTCGATCTCTCCCGCAGACCCACGTTGAAGCGCATGGTCGGGTGGTCAAGACCAATCAAAAAGGAATTAATTGCAAAAGGGAAATAACTGTGATTGCTAATTGACATGGTTGAGAGAAATCCAGCGGTGTACATCACGACCTGTCTTGTAGATGGATCCCTAATGTCACTTAGACTTTTGCAATCACAGTGGAGCACAGACAACTGGAAGATGGTTCCTTGATATTCGTATATCTTTTTCCTACACAGTGTAATACAGACTACATGAAGACGGTTCCCTAACATCACTAACATCTTTCTCTGTCACAATGAAACACAAACTTCATTGACATACTCTCTGCCGTCTGTCGTTATGGTGCATTGACACTTGTATGGTCCATTGCTCAGTTAATATTGGAATCACTTGCATATTCATAAATCTTTAAAAATGATCGGTTAACAGGTGGATATCTTCAAATCTATGGACGTCACTTGGTGTTCATGTCAGATGAGTTTTTTTTCATAATTCGACTACTATTTTTTAATAATGGTGTGTTCCTTTTGCAGAAATTGAACTTTTAGTAATTTGCATGCTAACCTAACAGCTGACGAAAGTCTCTGACTGAACAAAGATTATTATGAAGATATTGAAACGATGTTCTCTCCATTCCTTTGTTCATTGCAACCGTTACATTTCTCACTAAGCACACACAAGAACTGCACAGTGTTCCTAGTAAGCTATCAAAAAAACCCAACACTCACAGCATCTTGGTTTACGGGCATTATTATGTACAACCACAGTACACACATGCATCGTCAGACTCACCCAGTTCGTGCCCAATAGTGGCATTTCTGCGAGCTTGGTGTATGTCCCTTTCAAAGCTTGTTACTTTATAAAGCTTTCCATAGTTAGCAAACTTAATCACAGCAATGTCTTGTTGATATTATCTCTGCAATGCTGTTCCTTCGTATTTTCGCTGATGGTACATTACAGTAAAACATGGATCAGAAGAAGCCAGTACCACTTCTCTCTCTTCGCCACTCAGTCTAACATCATAGACAAGGTTGCCACGATGCTCTCTTCTCCATCTTATCAGTTTAATACATGTTTGCGGTTCAGAAGGCAAGTGTGAGGTGACCCGTCAGGCTGGAATCCTAACCACTCATCACAAACCAGGTTCTGTAACCTCCACAGACCTTAGGTCCCTATCCACTAAGACAACTGGCCCAGTGCAGGAACAAGAGTCCCAAGCCCTGTGTAGACATGAGGACAATCAACAAACCAGTGGGTCACTCCTAGTGGTGACGCCAATACACAGGAGAGAGTTCTATGCATTTCTCCTAAGGGCAACTTCAAAATACGCTAAGTCTGTGTGTAACCACTGGACTCCAACTCAAAATCAACTAAAATTCAACAAGACCATCTCTCTTTTCATGATGAGATAAATTGGGGGAAAAAAACAGCTCAAACAGACTGATTTCACTTAAGTTATGAATAATTTGCAGACTTAAATCTTGTAAATAAAAGTTTTAAAAAATTAAGTGTGAAATTGCGCTTAATTTGTGCTAGTCTATTTTTTCTACATACATCATTTCGTGTTTGAAGTCATTTGTAATTGTCACTCACAGCACAAGCACTCTAATGTGCCTAAGCCTAACGAACATTACATCTGGGTCATTTTTTGAGTATTTTCAAAAGTTGTGAGAAAAATGAAAATAATTTCTTTCCATGACTAGTACCGAAAGTTGTTCCTTTCACCACCAGTAAACAGAGAGCAGGGGTGAAGTTTGATGTAAACATTATCAATTTAACAAAGAACACATGCTGAGTCCTTCCTCTACAGGACCAGACCTTCCACCCCTATTCGTGTCACTGTACACTTTTGCCGTGTCTAAAGCCCTTCTTGATCCATGGTCACTATCCTTCATATCCCCAAACTGGGTAAAGAGAAATAAGCTTTGCTCATTGTTCACCAACATATACAATAACGCAAAGAGAGAAAAAAATCACAAATAAAAGAAAACCATGAATAAAAAGAAAAGGCGTTCATCTGACTGGACTGTCAATGTTTTTCCTCCCATACACTCCAGTGGACAAAATGCTCCCACCACACTGAACACGAACACTTTTATTGCTCAAGTCACACGATGCAAGTGGGTCTACATCAGACACCTGCACTCCATCCTTGCCCTCACCGACCATCCTCATCCGGCCTTCCCGCCACTCCCTGCACAGCGTAGGACGTTGATCTCTCTCTCTCTCTCTCTCTCTCTCTCTCCTCTCTCTCTCTCTCTCTCTCTCTCTCTCTCTCTCTTCTTCTTCTTCTTCTTCTTCCTCTTCACTCTGGTCTACTCAGGGTGGCTGGACCAGAACAGCGGCATCACCGCTAACTTTACCTATGGCCTAAAGGTCAAGAATCAGGCTGACCACGGCAGCTTGGGGGTCTGAGAATAAACGGCAGGCGGGTGACGGACATTGATCCCTGCTCTCTTGGAAACGAGGGGAGGAGGAGGAGGAGGAGGAGGAGGAGGAGGAGGAGGGAGAGGGAGAGTGGTGGTGGAGATGAGCAGGAATGTGGGAAGGAGGAGGTGTGGTGGTGGGGGTGGGAAGGTGGGTGTGTAATCTGTGTATTGAGTCTCTGCAGCTTTGGGGGCAGTCGATCCCTTCTCAAGCGAACCGGAGACGTCTTTGTCTTCACTTCCAGGCGCTTTGTGGACATGCTCGACAAGTCAACAACCATCTTTCTTTCTTTCTTTCTTTCTTTTTCAAGTATGCAAGGAAATCTTACATGATACAGGGAACAGTTAGCAGTAAATAGAGAACAAGTACAGTAATTCTTGCTCCCATGATGAAATAAATCACCACCTATCTCCTATCACCTATCCTGGAGTCTTTAAGACCGATGGGGCGCAATAGAAGACCTCGCAACCAGCTTTCTCCACTCCTCCCGGTTCTCAGACGCTCTTAGGCAGTTGCTGAGTGTGAGGCCAGTCCATACACTGATGTTGTCCTACGATCTCGATCAAATAAATACACGCTCTTAACCCCAAACGGATGCTGCTTACGACACCGAATCGCTGAGCAGAAATGACAACGCAGAGCACAGAACAAGGGGATGTCTCCTTGTTTGTTCTGTGTGCTGTGTGTTGTTATTTCTGCCCGGCGATACGGTGTCGTAAACAGCATGCGTTTAGAGTTAAGGGCGTGTATTCATTTCATCATGGGAGCAAGAGTTACCTTACTTGTTTTCTATTTCTTTTCTTCTTTATTTTCATTTGCAATATGAATCTTTTTCCCGCTGGTTTTGGTTTGTTTGCTTGTTTTTTTCCCTCCCTCCCCTGTCTTCTTGGTGGGGAAGGGGAGGAGAGGATGGGTGGGGAATTGCATGTTATTGTCCGTATTTTACACCATATTATCTACCAGGAAACTGAATCGAGAAACAGTGAATAAAGTGAAAAGAACGCTGTCTATTTGTCTGTCTGTCTCTTTATTCATTTCTCTGTCTGTCTGTCTGTCTGTCTCTCTCTCTCTCTCTCTCTCTCTCTCTCTCTCTCTCTCTCTCTCTCTCTCTCACACACACACACACACACACACACACACACACACACACACACACACACACGCGCGCGCACACACACACACATATGGAACACCCCAAGTTCTTTCCTTCCATTTGATTTAGTAGTCTGGTTTCTACTGTTCTTATTCCCACAATATCATCTTTGGAGCTGATAGTTTTATGCCATCAAACAAAGATTATTGGAACGGTTTTTTTCCCCATTTCAAAGACTTGGTCTTATCTTGTCGACTACAGCACACTAAAAGAAGAGGAAGAAGAAGAAGAACTGAACGTGTATGTCCCAAATCCCCCAATGGTCTCCATTGTTCTATCAAATCTTGAGAGGAGAACCCAGTGGATTTGCTTTAAGCAGTCCGTATTTCCTTGAATGGAATCTAAACTTATTGTGTACTCCAAGGCTCTCTTCGCCGACCTCCCCTCTTCTGAATATATCCCAGAATGATCTCACTCTGTGATTTATTTGCAGGCGACGTCTCATTGCAGGAATGTAGACATGAGCTCTGTGCAGCTTCACAACAACAAAGCACGCACACGGCGTTTCTGACTGGCGCTGTCAAAACCACGTGACCCTTACTCTCCACCAGTATGGTCCTAACTTCTGGACAAAAAAAACCACCTATCTCAAAAAGAATGAAGATTAAGGAGTACCTGTGTTCTGTGCTTCGTCATTGAAGAATGAAAACTGAAATAGCAGAATAACCATGTTTGCAAACCAGCCGGCGATTTTCATGTTTACTTAAGAGACTTAAGTTCATTTATTAAAAATTCAGTCTCCTTCTTTCTTTGGTTTTTGTTGTTTTGTTTGTTTGTTGTTTATAAGCACGCTACTTTTCTCACATAAATATACTGCTCAAAACAATTTAAGAGCCAGTTGAAAACATTCACACACAATTCAACAAAAAAACAAAATAACTTCTTCAAACAATTTAATTGAAAATTCATCTATGGAACGATACAATGACATCAGAAATAAACGAATAACAGCTGCTTAAAAACAACTTCATGGGTTTAATTGATGAACACCTTCATTTCAGAAATCAGAACAGTCAAATCAAATGACAATCAATGTCAATACTCAGTATGGCCGCCATTAGCGCGGATACAAGCTAGACATCTCTGTCTCATAGAGTCAACAAGCCTCCTGAGAGTCAGCTGGGGGATGTTGTTCCACTCCTGCTGCAAGAAATCGAAGAGCTGGCCCAGGTTCACGCTGGAGGGTGGTTCTCGTGAAGCAGGCGCCCCAGGACGTTCCAGGCATGCTTGATCGGGTTAAGGTCGGACGAGGACGCCGGCCAGTCGAGGCGGTTGACCTGCTGCTCCTACAAGAAGACGTTTACCACCCTGGCACGGTGGGGACCGGCGTTGTCGTCCTGGAGGATGGCGTCAGGGCCCAGGGCTTGCAGGACAGGCAGGACCAGAGGCTGAAGAATGTTGTCCCTGTACCCCACACAGTTAAGTTGCCTTCAACTCGGTACAGGGGGGTTCTGAAGTTCATTCCTATGCCACCTCACACCATGATAGACCCCCCGCCATACCAGTCCCGTTCGATTACGTTGGCTTCTTGGTAGCATTTCCCCGTCTGCCTCCAGACACGTATGCGACCATCGTGGAAGAGCCGAGCAAACCACAACTCGTCAGAAAACATCACCCGGGCCCAATGCTGCCTCGTCCAGGCCACATGAGCTCGGCACCAGGTCAGTTGTGCCTTACTGTGCGCTGCCATCAGTACAGGTCGAACAGCTGGCCGTCTTGCTCGGAGGTTAACTTCTCTCAGGCAGTTCCGAACAGTTTGGTCGGAAATGTTGACGTTCGTGCAACACGCAGTTGTTGCCCGAGGTTGTTTGCAGTGGCAGTTCTTTGTCTCAGCGCCGTCAGAACCAGAGGTCTGTCCTGCTGTCTGGTGGTGGACCTAGGCTGGCCAGACCGTCTTCGTTCAGCAGTGTTACCAGTGGCGTTGAAGCGGTCACGAAGTCTTTGGATGACAGCATGATGCACTTGAAGGCGACGACCAACTTCTCTGACGCCTACACCTTCTTGAAGCCAAGCAACAGCCCTTCCCCGGTCGGTGTCATTTAATCTCCGCCTTGGTGGCGGCATGGTTAAAAACACCCCCAAAAGCGGCTTTTTTTTCCCACTGGTCAGCAAAACTGGTTGCCATGTGTTCAGTAAAGACACGACTTGCACGTGCAATGCCGTTTGCAGTCAGCCCAGCTCTGCTGCCTCAGCTATGCGCTCGCAAACCGCGACCATGTTTTCGTGATTTCGGTGTTTCTTTGTGAACTCGTTCAACCCACTAGACTCAGATTCAACTGAACACATGCCAAACCAGTTTTGCATTGAAGCAGTTGTCACACTTTTCGTGCATAAATTGGGCAAAAGCTTTGAATTCTATACACTACGATGCGTTATCTAAACCATATGAAAAATGCAGGTGGCTCTTAAATTGTTTTGAGCAGTATAAATGAATCTTTAAATATCGAGTGTTCTATATCATTCCGAAAAGATCAGTTCTTGGCATACGCGAGCAGCTGTCAGTCTGCCCCATCATAGAGTAGACTACAAAGCAATGGTGTTCATGCATTAAAGTTCCTGAAAGCTTGACACCCACATAATTCAGTGGCTTTGTACAGATGGCACCGACACTATGTAATGTTCTCGCGTGTAACCACAAATTCATTCATGTCATGCTTTTTGTGGTCGTCTGTTTGGAACGTTGTCCTTCCATCTATATCAACTCATGTCAGTTATCACGATCTTAATTCAAATCAGTGACGTGCTTTGCGGGGGATTGAACTAGGCCTACATCCCTATGTTTTGTTAAGGACACAGATACAATACTAATTGGTCATACGCTAACTGTTCGTATATGCTATTGAAGACCTTTACAAAGCAGGCTTATGTGATCTGCGTGCACGCGCATGTACGCACACACACACACACAATATATATATATATATATATATATATTGAATTATAAACAAAGCTTGCTCTTATGTCTTAGATTAAAGAAATAGGGGGAGATACGCATTCATATCTGCAGTGGTAGATGATTCTGCCTAACTAACAGTATGTGCATGAGTGGGTGAATGGGAAAAATAAAATAAATGCTTCTCAAAATGAGCCTTCAGCAAGCTTATATTCTCCAAGAGGGAGACATCCTCCAATATGGAGGGAAACTCACAAACATATAACTCCTGGTCATATACCGATATTTCGAAACTTGGTGGTTTCTCCTCATTGACCGCGGAAAGTGGTAATTTGACTCCTCTGCCTTTTCAGTTTTAAGAAGAATGCAATCCCAGAAAAGGTTGGTGTGCAATACCGTAGTATGTTTGTTGAGTTTTCAAAAAACCAACCAAAGGTGCCATCTAAGAAGCAAAAGAAAATCATAAAAGAGCAAAACAAACTACATTTTCTTGTGAAAAATAGAAAAATAAAAACGATATCCTCTAAGACACAAGTGCTGAGGGCTAGTTCTTGGAATGAATCCGCAAGGGACTAAAATACAACAAACTATAAATTCCAAGGATAAGTACCGCACCGTTCCAGCAACTTACAGAGCAGCTTGGTGTTGCAATGACTGCAAGAAATATTGAATTATAAACAAAGCTTGCTCTTATGTCTTAGATTAAAGAAATAGGGGGAGATACGCATTCATATCTGCAGTGGTAGATGATTCTGCCTAACTAACAGTATGTGCATGAGTGGGTGAATGGGGAAAAATAAAATAAATGCTTCTCAAAATGAGCCTTCAGCAAGCTTATATTCTCCAAGAGGGAGACATCCTCCAATATATATCATAATAAAGTGGGAAACGTTGCGATGAGAATCAATGGTTAGTAAAGTATATTATTCATTTCATGTTTTAAAAGTTAGTAATGTATATCATTGATATTATGTTTTTCTCAAGCAGTTTATAGAGATCATCAAAAACCATCTCGAAAACAGAACAATAATGCATTGGCTACTTCCTAAACTTTCGACCGTTGGCTCTGACTCGGTTGTGAGAGAGACACGGTTGATCGCGCGTATGGACATGCTCCCTTGGCATCAACTACACATATACCATTGTCTAAAATTCTGTGGTATTCTCATCACTAAGAGTTCAGAAACGGAATGCAACAGCACCCCAAAGCAGCCAGTGAAGGGTAGAAGTAAAACTAAAAGAAAATGCGATAAAGAAGTACATTGCTGAAAAACTAAAATCATACGTAAGCCGTATACAACATAAGGGAAACATCTCTGAGCCTATACTTGAGGATCCATTTAAGGATGCAAGGGAGGTAAAAAAAAATTTTAAAGAAAAGAAAAGAGAAGTCTCAACCGTCAGAGTGGTAACCCATGCATTGTCAGCAGCTAAGGATTGTGCAATACTGCCTTCACTGGAATCTCCAAAGAGAGGCAGTCTCACACTGATAGACTGAACGATAATATGTTTTAACAATTTAGTAGCTGGGGGAAAAAAGTGCAAGCTTAACAATTCCTCCATCATTACATTAATGACTTGGCAAAGATTCCAAGGAAAAGAGAAAAATAGGGTGGGGGAGGGGAGTAATCAAGAAAATGAGAATGAAAAATCAGGGAAATGTAAAGATAAAATCCTTCGCTAGCAGCTTCTGGGGACACTCACACACACACTCTCTCTCTCTCTCTCTCTCTCTCTCTCTCTCTCTCTCTATCTGTGTGTGTGTGTGTGTGTGTGTGTGTGTGTGTGTGAGTAAGAATAGGAGTATAGGAGTGTGTAGTTATAAACACGTACATCTCCACGCGTGTGCATGCGTTGTGTGCGTAAGTTCGCACACGTGGATGTATGGAAGAATAAAGGCACTGGAATTGAGTTTGCAGGGCACGAAAGTGCATCTGAAAGAGGAATGGGGGAAGAGAAGGAGGGGGAGTTACCGAAGTAATAGAAGAAGAGGAGGGGGGAGGAGCTAAAAGAAAACAAACCACTTTAATTACTCTTGATGGAAGAGAGAGAGAGAGAGAGAGAGAGAGAGAGAGAGAGAGACGGGTGCGAACACGGATGATTTATTTTTAAAAGGCCATAGCTCATCAGTTTTTGACAGGATTTCAAATGACACGAAAACTGATGGCAAAATGTGAGAAATATTAAAAAGCCAACAATCACAGACCTACAATTGTGTTGCTGAGTTTGAAAGCTTCATACAACTTATTAACATGTACATTAATACATGATAAGAACAATGACAGCGTAAACAAGGACGGTAGCCTAGCAGACTTTGGCGGCATGAACTGACATCTAAGCTCATGTAACACAGGGCAACAAAACACAAAAGGGAATTCCTTTTCTGTGGCTCTTTCACACAATGGATTACAATAAGGTCCTGATCAGCGTGCTGTCTCTAGCGATCATAATGCATGAACAAATCAGGAATCAAAATTCTAAACCTCGTCATAACGTATTTCAGATGTTTATCAACACTCTGTGAGAGAGAGAGAGAGAGAGAGAGAGAGACTCAGAATGATTTATTTATGTTTAGGCCATTGCCCATCATGAAGGGGGTTGCGAGTTAATTACAGTCGTCTTAGCACTCATGCAACTGCTCGCAAAGATAAATGACATTCATTCAGAAAGTATTTGGTAATAGGAGAAATGATCGGAACTTGAATCCTTTAAACAAACATGTTGAGAGAGACAAACAGTACTTTACGATAGAACAAATGATTACAACTTGAATACTCTAAATAAATATATTGAAGAGAGACAGACAGACAGACAGACAGACAGACAGAGGCGCGTGGGGGTGGGGAACGGAGAAGAGTGAAGGAGATGCGAGTAAGCGGTGGGGGGAGTTCAGGTAGAAAAAAAAAAAAAAAAAATCAGATTTATACTACAAGATGGACGGCGGCGATTTGGAAGCGACACCTACCGGCCTGTCCCGTGGCACGTCTGACAGCCAAAACCACGGGAGCTAAATCGGCTCAGCCGCTTTTCTCTCAGAGTGACCAGCCCTTTATGGTGTGCCGTCCCAGGTCTCCTGGTAGCGATTTCATCATTACCGTGTGACGTGGTGGAGGAATGCTCTCTGTCTCTGTCTCTGTCTGTCTGTCTGTCTGTCTGTCTCTCTCTCTCTCTCTCTCTCTCTCTCTCTCTCTCTCTCTCTCTCTCTCTCTCTCTCTCATACAACACACACACACACACACACACACACACACACACACACACACACACACACACACACACACGCGCGCGCGCGCACACGAACGCGCATGCGAGCATGTAATTATGTGTCTCATGCTTTCGTTCCTGTTTTTGTTTCTTTTTATCCATTCTTTTCCTCTCATTTTTTTCTTCTTTACGTGACGCTAGTCGCTTGACACACATGTTATCGATCAATGAAGTCATAGCTGGTGTACAGGAGCAGGGTGTCGTGACTGTGGAGGACTGTTGGCAGGTGACAGAGGGTGTTAGAGCTCCGCTGTCCATCGTGCCGGCCAGTCCTGTGACGTGTGTGTGTGTCTGCCTGTACCAATACTGACTGTGCAGTGTGTGTGTGTGTGTGTGTGTGGTGTGTGTGTGTGTGTGTGTGTGTGTGTGTGTGTGTGTGTGTGTTTGAGTGTGTGCGCGCTGCGTGCGTGCGTGAGAGCGCGCCCGCGTGCGTGCGTATGCATGTGCGTGCGTGTGTGTGAGTGTGTGTGTGTGTGTGTGATGAGGAGAAACTCTAAGTAAGAATGAAAATGTTTAAAAAAAAAAAAAGAAGAAGAAGAAGAAAAAAATACCATCAAAAGTAAAAACAAACAACTGTACAAAATAAGATCATGAAACAGCAATTACAGGATTGAGCCAACTGGGCTTAACATAAGAATTCGTATAAAATTTAAGAGAGACATGGTATCCTGAAATATGCACTTTGAAGCATCATTTCTAGATTCTGACAAATCGGAATCAAAGTAGGGGCAAAAGTATAGAACGTGTGTTGTTGTACAATTATCAAGGGCTCCGCAAGCACATCGAATATTCTTGACATATTTTGTTCTGAATGCATTTATTTTTTACCGAAAAAATAAGGAGAGGAGTTGTTTACTGTGTCTTGGATATAATCCTATGTTTGTATTGCGGTTTACTGGATTTACTGAGGAAGCCCTTTTTAAAAGATTACTTGCTCGAGAGTTCGTACAACAAAGTATAGAAGAGTCGAGTTTGCGTATTCGGGGGAGAACACTTTCTTTGTAGTATTCCTCAAATTTTTCAAAAGAGGCTGTTTGTAAGAGAGAATATCCTTCATGTAAACTCAAGGGAATATGAATAGTAGCCGTATTGTCAGAATTGTTTGCACCTGCTCGAGCAATCCTATCAGCCCATTCATTTCCGGATATGAAGCAATGGGAAGGAACCTAACACAAATTAACTGTTATACCTCTTGACATGGTTGTGAATAAGTAGTTTAATTTCTGATATGACTTCAGCACGATTTTTGAATTTGTAGATTCTGAAGCTTGAAGAACTGACTTAGAATCTACACCGAAGAGAATACCATAAAAGTCAAACGATAAATCATTTATGTACTCTACGGCCATTAATATTGCTATTAGTTCGGCTATAAAAATAGACAGATTTGCCCCAAGATGAAAAGATTTCTCAATTTTTAAAAATAGAATGACAAAGCCACAACCAGCATTTTTGTTTAATAGAGACCCATCATTATAGACTTTTACGAAGTGACGATAACAATCATTGATATGTGATTTTGCTTCGCAAGCTAGAATATTAATGTTATCAGTTTTAGATATAGTAGTATAGTTATAATCAAATTTTGGTTTGAAGAGCTCCCAGTTTGGTACGGGACTTATGGGAAAACGCACAGCAAGCTTTTTATGATTGATACCTGAATTTGTCAACAAGTGAGAAGAATATGTGAGTATCGTTTTAGTGGCTCGAATGTTTTCTAGCACGTTTAGGGAAGTCTACATCAGACCTCATATCCAGTTCCCCTTAGCGCAGCCTAGTTCACGATGGTCATCAAGAGGTAAGACACCAGCTTCATGGTGTGTGTGTGTGTGTGCCTGTACTAATACTGACTGTGCAGTGGGGAAAGTGTGTGTGTGTGTGTGTGTGTGTGTGCGGGCGTGTCGGGGGGGGGGGGGGGGGGGGGGGGGGGGAGGAGACAGAGAGGGTGTGGAGCACTGGGCGTGGAACGAGTTCAATGAGCAGTGTCGGTCTTTGATCTGCCAAAGGATGGAGCGAGTGATGGTGTTTCTTTTTCCCAATTTTGCCACTTCGGTGTTGTTTCATATTCATGTCCGGTGTAACGTTTATATATATATATATATATACATACAACAAACTAATAAATTCCAAGGATAAGTACCGCACCGTTCCAGCAACTTACAGAGCAGCTTGGTGTTGCAATGACTGCAAGAAATATTGAATTATAAACAAAGCTTGCTCTTATGTCTTAGATTGAAGAAATAGGGGGAGATACGCATTCATATCTGCAGTGGTAGATGATTCTGCCTAACTTACAGTATGTGCATGAGTGGGTGAATGGGGAAAAATAAAATAAATGCTTCTCAAAATGAGCCTTCAGCAAGCTTATATTCTCCAAGAGGGAGACATCCTCCAATAGGGGGGGAAACTCACTAACATATAACTCCTGGTCATATACCGATATTTCGAAACTTGGTGGTTTCTCCTCAGTGACCGCGGAAAGTGGTAATTTGACTCCTCTGCCTTTTCACTTTTAAGAAGAATGCAATCCCAGAAAAGGTTGGTGTGCAATACCGCAGTATGTTTGTTGAGTTTTCAAAAAACCAACCAAAGGTGCCATCTAAGAAGCAAAAGAAAATCATAAAAGAGCAAAACAAACTACATTTCTTGTGAAAAATAGAAAATATAAACGATATCCTCTAAGACACAAGTGCTGAGGGCTAGTTCTTGGAATGAATCCGCAAGGGACTAAAATACAACAAACTAATAAATTCCAAGGATAAGTACCGCACCGTTCCAGCAACTTACAGAGCAGCTTGGTGTTGCAATGACTGCAAGAAATATTGAATTATAAACAAAGCTTGCTCTTATGTCTTAGATTGAAGAAATAGGGGGAGATACGCATTCATATCTGCAGTGGTAGATGATTCGAAATATCGGTATATGACCAGGAGTTATATGTTAGTGAGTTTCCCTCCCTATTGGAGGATGTCTCCCTCTTGGAGAATATAAGCTTGCTGAAGGCTCATTTTGAGAAGCATTTATTTTATTTTTCCCCATTCACCCACTCATGCACATACTGTAAGTTAGGCAGAATCATCTACCACTGCAGATATGAATGCGTATCTCCCCCTATTTCTTCAATCTAAGACATAAGAGCAAGCTTTGTTTATAATTCAATATTTCTTGCAGTCATTGCAACACCAAGCTGCTCTGTAAGTTGCTAGAACGGTGCGGTACTTATCCTTGGAATTTATTATTAGTTTGTTGTATTTTAGTCCCTTGCGGATTCATTCCAAGAACTAGCCCTCAGCACTTGTGTCTTAGAGGATATCGTTTTATATTTTCTATTTTTCACAGAAAATGTAGTTTGTTTTGCTCTTTTATGATTTTCTTTGCTTCTTAGATGGCACCTTTGGTTGGTTTTTTGAAAACTCAACAAACATACTACGGTATTGCACACCAACCTTTTCTGGGATTGCATTCTTCTTAAAACTGAAAAGGCAGAGGAGTCAAATTACCACTTTCCGCGGTCACTGAGGAGAAACCACCAAGTTTCGAAATATCGGTATATGACCAGGAGTTATATGTTAGTGAGTTTCCCTCCCTATTGGAGGATGTCTCCCTCTTGGAGAATATAAGCTTGCTGAAGGCTCATTTTGAGAAGCATTTATTTTATTTTTCCCCATTCACCCACTCATGCACATACTGTAAGTTAGGCAGAATCATCTACCACTGCAGATATGAATGCGTATCTCCCCCTATTTCTTCAATCTAAGACATAAGAGCAAGCTTTGTTTATAATTCAATATTTCTTGCAGTCATTGCAACACCAAGCTGCTCTGTAAGTTGCTGGAACGGTGCGGTACTTATCCTTGGAATTTATTAGTTTGTTGTATTTTAGTCCCTTGCGGATTCATTCCAAGAACTAGCCCTCAGCACTTGTGTCTTAGAGGATATCGTTTTATATTTTCTATTTTTCACAAGAAAATGTAGTTTGTTTTGCTCTTTTATGATTTTCTTTTGCTTCTTAGATGGCACCTTTGGTTGGTTTTTTGAAAACTCAACAAACATACTACGGTATTGCACACCAACCTTTTCTGGGATTGCATTCTTCTTAAAACTGAAAAGGCAGAGGAGTCAAATTACCACTTTCCACGGTCACTGAGGAGAAACCACCAAGTTTCGAAATATCGGTATATGACCAGGAGTTATATGTTAGTGAGTTTTCCCTCCCTATTGGAGGATGTCTCCCTCTTGGAGAATATAAGCTTGCTGAAGGCTCATTTTGAGAAGCATTTATTTTATTTTTCCCCATCACCCACTCATGCACATACTGTAAGTTAGGCAGAATCATCTACCACTGCAGATATGAATGCGTATCTCCCCCTATTTCTTCAATCTAAGACATAAGAGCAAGCTTGTTTATAATTCAATATTTCTTGCAGTCATTGCAACACCAAGCTGCTCTGTAAGTTGCTGGAACGGTGCGGTACTTATCCTTGGAATTTATTAGTTTGTTGTATTTTAGTCCCTTGCGGATTCATTCCAAGAACTAGCCCTCAGCACTTGTGTCTTAGAGGATATCGTTTTATATTTTCTATTTTTCACAAGAAAATGTAGTTTGTTTTGCTCTTTTATGATTTTTCTTTTGCTTCTTAGATGGCACCTTTGGTTGGTTTTGAAAACTCAACAAACATACTACGGTATTGCACCAACCTTTTCTGGGATTGCATTCTTCTTAAAACTGAAAAGGCAGGGAGTCAAATTACCACTTTCTGCGGTCATGAGGAGAAGCCACCAAGTTTCGAAATATCGGTATATGACCAGGAGTTATATGTTAGCGAGTTTCCCTCCCTATTGGGGATGTCTCCTCTTGGAGAATATAAGCTTGCTGAAGGCTCATTTTGAGAAGCATTTATTTTATTTTTCCCCATTCACCCACTCATGCACATACTGTAAGTTAGGCAGAATCATCTACCACTGCAGATATGAATGCGTATCTCCCCTATTTCTTCAATCTAAGACATAAGAGCAAGCTTTGTTTATAATTTATATATATATATATATATATATATAATATATATATATATGAAGCGCTTTGGGCTCAAAGAGGCAAAAGCGTGTATCAGATCTACATCGTTCTTATCGTTGTTGGAATGATTAATTAAGTGACCAACGATCCACCAATTAGCTTATCCCACCTACGCAAATCTACGTCGTCGTATCAGCTCATTGTCTTTCT
>CM031613.1:40692615-40702615 GCA_018398815.1 Conus ventricosus
CGTTCATGAAGAGTGTAGGTAAGTTAAGGTAATGTTGCTTATAGCCAGCCCAGCTGACCGCAAAGGGCCATATCAGGACTGTCACCGCCTTGAAGTCAACTCACCAGTCAATATTGAAAGGGAAAAAAATCACACAATCCTTCAAAACACACCTTCTAAGAACACACTGGAAATTTTGTTAAAAATCCTTCCTCCGTAAAATCTTAGATGAGATGAAACATATTGATCTCTTTCGAAATTCAAAGATCACTTCAGGTGGGATGTCTCTGAACAAAGTTTTCATGGAGTCTGCTGTAAAATGTTTATGTCTCACATCATGCAAGTCCAAACACTAAAAAAAAAAATGTTTATATATGTTTCACTGTGAGTGGTACATGACATGGAATGCACCACGGAGCTTCTTCACCTTTTTAAAAACATAAGAATGGGTTTAAAAGGAGTGGCCTGTATGCAAACGGTACAAGACTGTTTCTTCTTTACGGCCGCCTCGGGGACATGGTAAAACTCTTTCAGGTCTGGACGGATTGTAAATAGTTTGTTATCCGTCTGCGAATTCCATTCCTTTTGCCAGAGGTCTTTGACATAAACCCTGGTACTGCGTTTCAGATCAGTGTTAGGGATACACAATCTGCTTAACGCTTCCATTTTGGCACCCTTGGCAAGTTGATCAACCAACTCATTACCTCGAATGTGCACATGGCTGGAAACTCAAGCAAAAACTATGTTAAATCCATCTTATTTCAGAGAGGTGTACTTTCGAATAACTTCAGCAGTCGAGGGTGCTTGAGGTTACGGCCGGCAAGCAGAAGGAGGAGGAGAAAATGTGGATTGGACTGGAAGACAGTGGCAGAAAGAGCAGGAGACTGTCACAGGAAAGAGGGGAGGAAGTTACGTGAAGAAGGCGGAAAAGTAGCAGAGGACACAGGAGGAGGAAGTAGAGAAGGAAGTGGCGGAGGGAGGCGGAGGCAGGAGATGGGGAGAAGCGGGGGGAGGGGGGGGGGAGATACTGGAATAAGGGGTGACATAGATAGTGGTGGTTGTCATGTTTGTTGTAGAAGAAGCATCTTTCGTCGTTGTCATCGTCATGGTCTTTGTCGCCGTCGTCGTTGTTGTTGTCGTCAGCATCGTCATCGTTGTTGTCGCCGTCATCATCATCGTCGTCGTCGTCGTCGGAGTAGTAGTGGTAATAGAAGCATCAGTAGTAGTAGTAGTAGTAGTAGCAGTAGCGGTTGTAGTAGTAGCTGCAGTAGTAGATATTGTTGTTACTGTTGTTGTCGACATCGTAGTTTTTGTTGTCGTTATTGTTTTCTTGATGTTGTTGTCGCTGACCTCAGCAAACACAACAACCACTACATACTTCCTCTGCAACGGATCGGAAGGGATGCATTCAACAAAGTGATTTGTCAAGAGTCCATTTAGAGCCGATCTTCCAGGAGTGAGTGACAGGGCGGTCCTGGAGCCCATTTAGAGCCGATCTTCCAGGAGTGAGTGACAGGACGGTCCTGGAGCCCATTTAGAGCCGATCTTCCAGGAGTGAGTGACAGGACGGTCCTGGAGCCCATTTAGAGCCGATCTTCCAGGAGTGAGTGACAGGACGGTCCTGGAGCCCATTTAGAGCCGATCTTCCAGGAGTGAGTGACAGGACGGTCCTGGAGCCCATTTAGAGCCGATCTTCCAGGAGTGAGTGACAGGACGGTCCTGGAGCCCATTTAGAGCCGATCTTCCAGGAGTGAGTGACAGGACGGTCCTGGAGCCCACACAAATTTAGCCGGCAGCAGCAACAGTGAGAACGCCGAAGTCCGCGTGAACCAGTCGAAAGGAGTTGCTGTTCTTGATGCATGGGAATAGAACTGATCACCAACTGGAAAGATTTACTGTTACAGCTCCAGCCCTGTAAGACGCCATCTATCTTGTCCATGTAGATGATTTTTAAAAAATGAATGTCAAACAGAATTGTGTTGAATGGGATTCTAGGGTTGTTTCAACTTCGTCTATTTCTCTTTGTCTATTTAATTTACTTATAACTGTGATTGTACATGCTGGGCATTGCTAATTCGTTCCTTTCTGCTCACGTTCTTCCCAACCAGCGGAGACTCAGCTTGCGCCTGCTGTGGAATATTTGTTCACGGCGACATCTGCAAGAAAAGGGGCGGTAATTCTAAAAGTTGCGACACCTTGTTTCTCTCTGTGAAGAGAATCGTGGTCCTTGAGGGGCACAGGTCTTGGGAATACGGTTCATAATGTAACACTGGCGGGGTCTAAGGATTTGGAGAAATGGAGCAGAATAATTCCATCAATCAAAGTAACATGAATCTTTTTTTTCTTTTCCTAAAGAGCAGCCATAAAGAAAAAAGGTAAAAACAAAGAAATACTGGAGGACTGGAGCAGAAAAATACCATCAAACATGGTGATCTGAATCTTCTTTCTTTTCCTATTCCATCAATCAAGTTAATCAGAATCTTTTTTCTTTTTCTATTCCATCAATCAAGGTAATCTGAATCTTCTTTCTTTTTCTATTCGATCAATCAAGGTAATCTGAATCTTCTTTCTTTTTCTATTCCATCAATCAAGGTAATCTGAATCTTCTTTCTTTTTCTATTCCATCAATCAAGGTAATCTGAATCTTCTTTCTTTTTCTATTCCATCAATCAAGGTAATCTGAATTTTCTTTCTTTTTCTATTCTATCAATCAAGGTAATCTGAATTTTCTTTCTCTTCCTATTCCATTAATCAAGATAATCTGAATCTTTTTTCTCTTCCTATTCCATCAATCAAGGTAATATGATTTTTTTCTTTACCTAAAGAACAGCAGCAAACAAACAAAATAAAGACAAAATAAGTCTGCTGGCACGTTACCGGTGCTTTTTACAGAAAATAAACAAACAAAGACACACGGAGAAAAGAGCAAACCAAAGGAAAATTACTCATTAGCTCAGAGCTGGTTGTAGAGGAGGCAGGAGTCGTCGTTGTTGTCGTCGTTGTCGTTGTCGTCGTTTGACATCTACGACGCCAGGGAAAACGACGGCCAAAGCGTCGTCGCCATCTGGACCGGCTATCCGTCTGTTCAATTCCATTAAATGTCATTTAACTTAAATAGAATTGACTGAATTAGGCCCTACAACACTTTATTGATCTCTTGCAGTACTTGTTGAATTGGGCTACTTTAGAAACTAACAAATTTGAGTCTCATGAAAAAAACAACCACATTACAAATAAAAATATCAAAAACATGCAAAATGTGCTTAAATGTTGACAGGAAATTTTTAGAGAAGAATACAAAGTATTAAGATTCTGTATCAGGTCATCGTGTGATTTTATTCTCTACTTTCACATTCCAGGTAGAAATATATGAAACAAAAATAGTAACGTTCAGTTAAATACAGTAGCTATCTATCCCATCTCACAGTGTGCTTCATCATTCTTACTGCCAGCTCCGTCTAAAACTCTGTTGTCATTCCTCACCGCTGTCAACTCCCTCTAAGACTGATGTCATTTTCTCTTCAACAATAGGCGCTATCTTCCAGTCTGTTGTCATTACTCTCTCTCTCTCTCTCTCTCTCTCTCTCTCTCTCTCTCTCTCTCTCTCTCTCTCCTCGCTCGCTCGCTCGCTCGCTCTCTCTCTCTCTCGCTCCCTCCCTCCTCTCTCTCTCTCTCTCTCTCTCTCTCTCTCTCTCTCTCTCTCCAACTGTCAACTCCATCCATCCGTCTATTTTCTGCAGCTGTCGCCCCACCTCAATGTCTTTTATCACCATTTTCACAGCTGAAAATTCTATTTCACAATCTGTTGTCACCACTCTCACAGATGTCAGCTCCATCTCACAATCTGTTGTCACCACTCTCACAACTGTCAGCTTCAACTCACTGTCTTGTCACCATTCTCACAGCTGTCAACTCCATCTTACAGTCTGGTGTCATCATTCTCACCAGTGTCAAATCCTTCTCACCGTCTGTTGTCACCATTCTCACCCGTGTCTGTCATATAGTCTGTTGTCACCATTCTCACCCGTGTCGTTTCCATCATACAGTCTGTTGTCACCAGTGTCTGTCATATAGTCTGTTGTCACCATTCTCACCAGTGTCGTTTCCATCATACAGTCTGTTGTCACCAGTGTCTGTCATATAGTCTGTTGTCACCATTCTCACCAGTGTCGTTTCCATCATACAGTCTGTTGTCACCATTTTCACCCGTGTCTGTCATATAGTCTGTTGTCACCATTCTCACCAGTGTCGTTTCCATCATACAGTCTGTTGTCACCATTCTCACCAGTGTCGTTTCCATCATACAGTCTGTTGTCACCATTCTCACCAGTGTCGTTTCCATCATACAGTCTGTTGTCACCATTCTCAGCAGTGTCTGTCATACAGTCTGTTGTCACCATTCTCACCCGTGTCTGTCATATAGTCTGCTGTCACCATTCTCACCAGTGTCTGTCATATAGTCTGTTGTCACCATTCTCACCAGTGTCGTTTCCATCATACAGTCTGTTGTCACCATTCTCACCAGTGTCGTTTCCATCATACAGTCTGTTGTCACCATTCTCACCAGTGTCTGTCATATAGTCTGTTGTCACCATTCTCACCAGTGTCGTCTCCATCATATAGTCTGTTGTCACCATTCTCACCAGTGTCGTCTCCATCATATAGTCTGTTGTCACCATTCTCACCAGTGTCGTTTCCGTCACACAGTCTGTTGTCACCATTCTCACCAGTGTCGTTTCCCTCACACAGTCTGTTGTCACCATTCTCACCAGTGTCGTTTCCCTCATACAGTCTGTTGTCACCATTCTCACAGTGTCGTTTCCGTCACACAGTCTGTTGTCACCATTCTCACCAATGTCATCTCCATCACATACTCTGTTGTCACCATTCTCACAGCTGTCAACTCCAATTCACTGTCGTTGTCACCATTGTTACCCATGTCAATTCCATCTCAGTCTGTTGTTCTCATCGGTGTCAGATCCTTCTCACAGTCTGTTGTCACCATTCTCACAGGTGTCAACCCAATCTCTAAATCTGTTGTCACCATTCTCACAGGTGTCAACCCAATCTCTAAATCTGTTGTCACCATTCTCACAGGTGTCAACCCAATCTCTAAATCTGTTGTCACCATCTCACAGGTGTCAACCCAATCTCTAAATCTGTTGTCACCATTCTCACAGGTGTCAACCCAATCTCTAAATCTGTTGTCACCATTCTCACAGGTGTCACCCAATCTCTAAATCTGTTGTCACCATTCTCACGGTGTCAACCCAATCTCTAAATCTGTTGTCACCATTCTCACAGGTGTCAACCCAATCTCTAAATCTGTTGTCACCATTCTCACAGGTGTAAACCCAATCTCTAAATCTGTTGTCACTATTCTCACAGGTGTCAACCCAATCTCTAAATCTGTTGTCACCATTCTCACAGGTGTCAACCCAATCTCTAAATCTGTTGTCACCATTCTCACAGGTGTCAACCCAATCTCAAAGTCTGTTGTCATCATTCACACTGTGTCAATTCATCTGACACGCTACTCTCATCATTCGTACTAGCTGTTTGGCTCTTGAACGGGAACTTCACGCTTAGAAGCTTATTGTTTCCCTGTCATATGTGTCATTCACCCTTCCGCTCCAAACGCTCTCCTCAAACGAGTCACTCACCACGGTAGCCCAGAGCAGAATACAACACAGCAGTACAGAGATTCTGGAAAGGAGCATCGTGCAGTCTTTCGTCTATTCAACAGGAAAACAAACCACTCACAAACACAGCCCTCGGCCCTTAGATTTATCGTTAACGTTTCCTGGATGTTGTCTAAAAGAATTCTCCTTCAGTTGAGGCGGCTTCCCCACTCTCCCACCTTTTTCTAGGGAGACTATATCCCTGTGTGTTCGGTCTCAGTCACATGTGCAAACATAATCTAGCAGACGGACAAAGCTTTGATCAATAACTCCCACTCCCTCTACTTCCGTTCCCACCCACGTTCTGCCGTAATGACAACGCATTTTGGGGAGACAAACTGGGTACAGTAGAACCTGATGATAACGGCCCACACCATTCTTTCAGAATCGGGTCTTAACTTGGAAGTGGGTTTCATTGGAAACCTTTCACAAAGGGTTTCCTGTCCAGTTATTCATCGTCTAAACTCTTCACAACTAACGCTGGTAGTTCCCACGGACCAATCTCATCATCTACCGTTTGTGCCGCACTTCTTACCACAAGAATATTCCATTGTCTGGGCGAACGATGGTCATCCAACGATTCTCCCATCCAGAGCCGAATGCTGGCAGGTTCACTGTTCATTATCGGTGACCTTCGTTGATATTTTGACGTTTCGCAGCATGTCTACACATCAAAAGTCTGTGGCATCATCAGCCTGCTTGCTGGTGTCTGTGTCAGAACCTACCCGTGTACGTGGTCCTGACGATAGCTGGGTGGTGTGCAGGAAGGGTGCATCCAAAAAGCGCGAATTTGGGTGGCTTTTCAGTCGGGTAAAATCAAATACCGCTAGTCCTAAATCGTCTGAAAGCGCAGATTCCAACAACGAAAAGTCAGTTTCCAAGGGAGGTCACTGCAGGCGGAAACTGAAACAAACCTAAAAGAAAAGTGACTGTTCCGCCACACGAAAGACACAAACAAATGACAAGACAAAACACGACGCGTTTCGACATCTTTGGTCTTCCTCAGGCAAGACAAACAATATTCAAGACAATGAAAACGAAGGACGAACAATATCACGTATCTCTTCACATTCGGCGCAAGATGGATGTAAAGAGGTCGAAACGCGTCGTGTTTTGTCTTGTGATTTGTTTGCCTCTTTCGTTCGGTGGAACAGTAGCTCTTCTTTTAGGTTTGTACCATAGAAAAGAATTAATGCTTGGGTGTCCTTTGGTTGTTTTTTTTTCTTCTTGGACTCCCCCCTCCCTCTTATAACCGGTATCTGTTGCTTCCCGTGTTGTGTAGACGCAAGTAGCGAAGCTGGAGTGTCCTCTCCAGGTCGAGGTGCAAGTGAGTGAGTGTGGATGGATGGATGGATATAAGCCTGGGCATTGTAATACGGAGGACAGGCTGTTGGCCATGCCTGCTAGCCCCCCCCCCCCCCCCCCCCCCCCCCCCCCCCCCCCCCCCCCCCCCCCCCCCTTTCTCTCCACTTCGCTGACGGATCCAAAGGAACAACAGGGCTGTCACAGCTTGGTGCAATCGTGGTCGCAGGAGCTGCCGGAAGGTGACAAAGTTTGCCATCCAACCGCCTTAGGGGCTCCACTCCGGATTTTTTGTCAGGGTTTACTCCCTGAGCTAGATGGCCGCGAATAGCTCTCCAGAGGTGGCGCCCTCTGATGGTCTTTTATTTATTTCCACCAGGGTGTCTAGCCACCCTCCTCACCATCCTCCTGAGAATTGGTGGGGGTGCCGGTTTAGTCGCCAACAATCCGACCCTGTGACGGTTAATACTGGGATCCAGGTTGCCAGTAGCAAATCTATCTATCTGACCTGACTGTGTTGCGTACAAGGATAAACAAAATGTGTAGTATACTGTGTATAGCGCCAGGAGACAGTCTGGCTCAAGTACGAGACCCTTGTTCCACACCAACGCTTCTTTCGGTCACATATTGAGGACAGTATGGTCACAGAAAATATTGAGAATGCTCTGAGATGACAAGGGAACGCACAGTACCATTAGATTACAATCAATCAAAGTAATACATTTTCTGACGTAAAGAAGAGAAGCGTTTGTTCAGGAGAGGGGTACAAAGGAAAGCTTTCAGGGTCAAGGTTTTTACAAGATTCATAGGCTCTAGCCAAGTGAATCACTTGAAATAAGTATCACTTGAAATAGGTAGAGTATGTTGTAAACACCACACACACACACACACACACACACACACACACACACACACACACACACACACACACACACACGCACGCATGCACACACGCACACACACACACACACACACTCTCTCTCTCTCTCTCTCTCTCTCTCTCTCTCTCACACACACACACACACACACACACACACACACACACACACACACACACACACACCATACACACAAAATTATTTGCACTTTTCGACTTTTCATCTCTTTTAAACATTCAAACGCGCGCTTTGGACGCTCCTGCTTTTGAGCTAATCGCGCTTTTGGACGTCTCCGTTAAGGGTAAAGAATCGTCTTCTGAAGTCGATGTCCATTATGCCCACCTTGCCCTCCATCCGCATACTATTGGAGTCCGGTGTGAACTTCACCTCACCAGTCGACAGGGAGTTCCGTCGGCCGCCGATGATGAAGTTTGGCTGACCGTAACAGTTCATCTAGTTCTTCCAGTCACTCAAGTTTAAGGAAACTCTTGGCGGTGGATTGTTTCTATCAACTTTTGTTCCCCCTCTCCTCACACATTTACTGTCTTCTAACACCAACTCAAATAAAGCCTAGCAGTCTTAAAAGATGTTAGAAAAAACTCCGTTTAACAACATGGACAAACGAATCACAAGACAAAACAAGACGCGTTTCTTCCTCCTACGTCTAAACTAGTAGTAGTAGTAGTAGTAGTAGTAGTAGTTATTGCTGTTGTAGTAGCAGCAGCAGCAGCAGCAGCAGTAGTAGTAGTAGTAGTAGCAGTAGAAGTAGTAGTAGTTGTTGTTGCTGTTGTTGTTGTTGTTGTCATAAGTGATCGCTCGTTCTTCATTTTGGTTGTCCTGAGTGTTGTTTATTGCCTGAAGAAGACCTAAAAAGTCGAAACACGTCGTTTTTTGTTTGTTTTTTTGGCTTGTGATTCGTTTGGCCATGTTGTTTGGCCGGAGTTATTTCTAACACTTTTTAAGATTTGTTTAGATTTCCGTCTGCAGTGGCCACACTTTCCAACGAAGAGCAATTGTCAAGACAGAAGTGAACACTATACACGGTACAGTTCAAAGATTCAACCGAAGCAAGTGTTCCGATCATTTTCACTTTACATAGTTTGGTTGCTAGGCGAGCCCAAGGGAAGTGACTTCACTTCGACTATAACATTAACATCGGGTTGCTCTTCGTGTGGTATCGGGGGTGGGGGGTGGGGGTCGGGTGGGTGGGGGGTTCAACACCGAATGGCTCCCTTGTAATCAAGGCAACCCAGGTCGACACGGAGAACCTAGAATGCTGGTCATTGAAGGGCTGCAACATCCGGGCGACTGCGAAGGGAAGCAACCCGATGTTATAGTCGAAGTTGTTGTTGCTGTTGTTGTCGTTGTTCTTATTTTGTTTTGTTGTTTCATATGATGTTCCGTTACTGCATCATTGACCCATATTATCAGGGAAGGGGGAGGGGGGGGGGGGGCCGTGACGGAAGCACAGTCAGGCAGTCAGAGATTTCTTTAGCCGTTGATCGCCAATCGTGAGCCACGGACAGCGGTGGTGGCGTCACCAGTCCAGTCCCCATAGACTGTCCTTCCTTTCAGGACTTTTCCATCTACCTCGGGGACCTCCATAACCACTGTCACCTGTGTCTTGAACATGGACGGGGAGGTGTAGCGAGATACATGCACGAACAGGATATTCTCACGCTGCTCAGTCTCTTTGAAGGAAATTTTTGAAAGAAAAAAAAATATATAATCAATCCACCAGAGAAAGGGGGCTAACAAATTTCAAGACAAAACACGACGCGTTTCGACGTCTTGAGTCTTCTTCAGGCAAGATAAACAGCATTCTGGACAGTGAAAACGAAGAAGGAGTATTTACTTATAAACTTAAATTTAAACTCGGCGAAAAGATAGGCTCCTGAATGACCATTTATATGGCAAAGGAAGAAGAAGAGACAGATGGAATAAGTTATCCAGTAGGCAGCACATAAATCGAGTTAGTGAGTCTTTATTGTGAAGTATCACTGTTCAAATCCACTTGTGATCCCTATTCAATATCATGCTCGCTTTCAGGGGAACAGAAACCCCTTGTGTGTACAATAGAAACCTTCAGGGTGCAGTGGCAGCCGTTGGAGACAGATACAATGCGGGAGATAGCACTGACAATGGATGTACTCTACCACA
>CM031613.1:40705115-40710115 GCA_018398815.1 Conus ventricosus
AGGGGTGAGGACCCCTTTAAATAAATCTAGCAAGTATCTTTATCTGCTGAGCATTAATCTTCGTTTTTTCCTCTTTTCATTTCTTTTCATCCCATCTTTCCCTGGAAGTTTGCTAACCAATCATAGTCCAGTCACGGCCTTTATAGTAATCACCGATAACTCCCGTGTCATTCAAAACAGACAAGTAAACAAAAACAAGAAAAGAAAAAAAAAAAAACTATGACGCGTGCGCCCACGCCAAAGCTTCTACGTTCGACGCTGTCGATCAAGTCTGTTGTCTCCTTTATCTGACCATCCTACAGATGATAAACCAATGGCCTTGTGTTATTCATTCACCTCTCCATGCGTGCAAGCTGTGCGGTTTCTAAGACAAGGTGGCCCGAGGCACAAGAGGCTAAACAAAACTTTATAATCCTCACGTTTCCAAAGGCTTGTATAAGTGATTGACGCTTTCCGTCGACGTAATCTTTTTACAAACATGTACATCAAACGACCAGGATCTTGGGCACAGTATCCGTCTCTGGCAAAAAAGAGGTATGTTGAAAATCGTTGGGGTGCGTGGGAAAAATGTGTATAAGTGGAAATGTAATTGAAAGCAGGAATGTGTAAGAAACGGGAGAGATATACGACATAATCTAGGTTATTAACTGAAAGCAGGAATGTGTAAGAAAGGGGAGAGATATACGACATAATCTAGGTTATTAACTGAAAGCAGGAATGTGTAAGAAACGGGAGAGATATACGACATAATCTAGGTTATTAACTGAAAGCAGGAATGTGTAAGAAACGGGAGAGATATACGACATAATCTAGGTTATTAGGTTCAAAGTGAGGTGACAGCACGCGGAAATTGAACAATTAAAAAAAAATTTAAATAAATTCACCGGTTAACATGGACAAACAAATTACAAGTTAAAACGCGACGCGTTTTAACCTTTTAGGTCTTCTCCGGCAAGATAAGCAACAATCAGGACAATTAAAAAAAAAAAAACGAAGAACGAGTGATCACTAATCTTCTCATGTTTGTCGTAAGATGAGCTTCAAATTATGAGATTGAAAATGCATGGACGTGAAGGAATAATTCTGTCGGAATATGTAGAAAATGAAAGGGATATGGAGGAGACAGTTGGGGTATATAGAAAAAAAGGATGAAAGGGCATATACATGGGAAAATGTGGGGGTTGACAGAAAAAAAAGGTAGGAACGTGAGGAACAGGTAGGAAAAATTGGGATGCCTGGAATGAGTAGGGATAGGCAGAAAAAAAAAGATGAGGGTAGTGTGATATGAAGTAAACGCAGGGCAAAATATAGATACGAAAGCACACTGTGGGATGTGTATGAAAAGATAGAAAAGTGTGGGGAAAGGTTAGAATGTGTTGGAAAAGGTAGGGACATAGCAGGAAAGGCGGGGTATGTAGGAATTGGTAGGGATATTTAGAAAATGGAAGAGAAATTTGGGGTAAAGTAGAGGCATGTAGGAACATACACGGGTGAATATCAAAAGGTGGGGGAAATGTGGGGATAGGTAGGGATTAGTAGAAAAAGGGTAAGGGATATGTAGGATTCGTTAGGGATTTCGAGGATATAGTAGTGATATTTTAGGAAAGGTAGAGATATGTTATAAAAAAAAAAAGAAAAAAAAGAAAAAGAAAATTAAGGCACACTTATGTAGGGAAAGGTAGAATATCAATGGGAAACTTAGGATGCATGCAATAAAGTATAAACATTTGGAAAAGGTTAGAGTTCTATAGGAAAAGGTAGACTAAGGTAGAATTATAAAGGGAAAGGTAGATATGTTGGAAAAGGTATAGCTGTTTAAGGAAAAGGTAGAGTTATATAGGAAATGGTGGGGGTAATTTATCAAGAGAAGGGTAGATATGTTGGAATAGGTCGAGCTGTTGCAGAAAAGGGTGGGATGTGTAGGAACGGGTGGGAATCGGTAAGGAAAGACAGAGATATGCAGGGAGAGATAGGGAGGTGTAGGAACGGGTGGGAATCGGTAAGGAAAGACAGAGATATGCAGGGAGAGATAGGGATTTGGAGAAAAGGGCAGCGATATACAGAGAAAGGCAGGGAAATGTTTGAGAAAGGTAGAGATACACAGCGATAGTTAGGACTACGTAGGAAACGGTAGGGATATGAAGAAAAAAATCATGGATCTGCGCGAGAAAATGTAAATATGTAGAGAAAGGTAGGGATATATTGAAAAGGGGTAGGGATCTGTAGGGAAGTGTAGGGAATATATAGAACAAAGGACGGGGATAATTATGTAGGAAAAGATAGGGATATACCAGGAAAGACAGGAATGTGTAGGACAAGGTGCTGATATGTATGTGTGTTGGGGGACGGGGGTAAACTTAGAGATTTGTAGGGGAACGTAGAACTATGTAGAAAAAGGTGGAGATATGTGAAGAAAAGTTATAGATAGGTTGAAAAGATACAGATCTGTAGGACAAGGAAGACATATGTGGGGAAAATTATCTATCTATCTATGTATCTATACATAGATAGGTAGAAAGATAGATTGATAGACAGACAGATAGATAGATAGATAGATAGATAGATAGATAGATAGATAGATAGATAGATAGATAGATAGATAGATAGATAGATAGAGAGAGATAAGAGATGAGAGAGAGAGAGAGAGAGAGAGAGAGAGAGAGAGAGAGAGAGAGAGAGAGAGAAAGAGGATACAGAACTTTAAAAAAGATAGAAATATGCAGAAAAAGATAGAAATATGTAGAAAAAGGTGTAATAAGGTGGAGTTATGTTGTAAAAAGTAGAGATATATAGAAAAAAGGGGAAGATGCGTAAAGGAAAGACAGAAAAAGGTAAGGTTATGTCGAAAAATATAAGAAGAAAAAAACAGGGACAAAACGTAGGTGAACATTTGAAGAAAAGCCGAGGACAAGCAGAAAAAAAAAGGTAAAAAGAGAAAGAAAATGTCGGAAAATAAACAATAAAAGGAAATGGAGAAAAAAAGGGCAAACAAAGGCACAGAAAGGCGTGAGAACGCCAGGAAAATGGGGAGAACATGAAACTGAATGATGAGAAAAGACAGGAAACTGAAGGGTAATGTCGAAACAGGACGAAAACAATCTGAAAAGGTAGAATGAGGCTGAGAAAGATAAGGAAAACAATCAATGTAAGGAAAAGGTTAAAAAAAAAAAAAGTGGGCAGAGACAAAAACAATCAAGGAAAAAGGTACGAGTGGACGACAGAGAAAGTGAAGAAAAGATATGAAAACTGAGCAAAGGCTGGAAAGCATCTGAAAAGATTGGGGATGGGTCTGAAAAGTTTGGAATGAATCTGAAAAGGCAGGAAATGGCCTGAAAATATAGGAAAATATCTGAAAAGTGAGGAAATGTCTGAAACTTTGAGACAAAATCTGAAAAACCGGGAAAGGCCCGAAAATGTTGGGAGGGTCCGTAATTCTAGAGGAACGGTTTGACAAAAAGGGAGGGGGGAGGGAGGGGGTCTTAAAAGGCCTGAAAACAAAGCGGGGGGGGGGGGGGGGGGGGGGGGGGATCTGAAAAGGTAGAAAGTCGTGAAATGTATGGAGAAAAGTCTGAAAGGGGAGGAAAATATCTGAACGGTTGGTGAAGGTGTGAAAAGGTTTGAAAACTGGAAAGGTAGGAAGAGGGAGACAAGGTCTGGAAAGGTAGGAAGAGGGAGACAAGGTCTGGAAAGGTAGGAAGAGGGCTGAAAAGTAGTGGGGGGAGGGGTTATAAACACAAGGTCTAAAAAAAAAGGTACCCAAAAAAGTCTGAAAAAGAAAGGAAAGAAGGGAAAACAGGAAAAGTCTGAAAAGAAAGGAAAAAGGCGCCAACAGAGTAGGAAAAGGATGTGAAAGTTTGGGAAATGGTCTGAAAACGCAGGAAGGTGCGAACGAGTATTAGAGGCGGGCTGAAAAGATATTAAAAGTGTTTTGAAAAGATGATGGAAAGGTCTCAAAAAAGGGGGGAAGGTCTAAAAAGGTAGGAAAGGTCTGGGCATCTAAAACCAAAAAAAAAAAAAGAGAGAGAGAGAGAGAGACAGAGAGAGAGAGAGAGAGAGAGAGAGAAGAAGAGAGAGAGGAGAGAGAGAGAGAGAGAGAGAGAGTAGAAAAAAGGGGGAGACCTGAAATAGCCATAACATGTCTAAACAGGTACGGTGAAGATGTAAAACGCGGGAAAAGGCTTGTAAAAAGATGGAACGGATGTATGAAAAAGACAGAAACAGGTGCAGAAGTTTGTAGTGGTTGATTGATCAGGTAGTGGTGGACGTGGACGAAGTTGGTTTTTTTTTCGTGGTGGGGGGTGGCGGGAACAAGGCAAAGGATGGTTGAATAGTACCTATTTGAAATGTTGAAATGTGCTGTATGCGTTTTCTACGTTTGGCCTTAGTCATTTAAAGATGAAGCCAATAGAATCCTTGCTAAGGTTAAAAGGGTTAAAGTCCAATAGCCCAGCGGCCATAGGGGCAGTGAATGCACGGCATGATAGAAGGTGAGTCCATCCTTCTGTTTCCTCCGCCTTCAACCTCCCCTGAACTGAATCAGGTATCCGTGACTGCAGGCTGGACGACAGTGACAAGACCTGTATTGACAATTACACTGAAGAGGGGTCTAGGCGTGGGATGGGGGGGGGGGGGTGGGCGGCGGAGAGGAAGTGGATGGGGGTGGGAGTGGGAAGACGACGACGATGACGACGAAGAAAACGAAGACGGCCGAAGAGCAGACGAAAGAGGAAGAGGAGAAGAAGAAGAAGAAAAAAAAAGAAGAGAAGAAGAAGATGCTGCTGCTGATGACTGATGATGATGATGGTGGTGGTGGTGGTGGTGGTGGTGGTCATAATGGCTATGCTGCTGATGATTAAAAAAAAAACAACACAACCAATTATCTGCTTTTCCAACTTTATTCATAATTCACAATTACGACATGATTTTTTTTCTAGAAATGAGACGGAAAATTAGTTTTCTTGTTTAGTTAAACGCCCATCTTCTTAAATCAGTCACTCAAA
>CM031613.1:40717615-40720115 GCA_018398815.1 Conus ventricosus
TCGGTTCCATTCAGTTCAACTCAGTCGTTCAGTCCACTCAAAGTGAAGTCCAGTTCAGATGAATCGAGGTTGTCTGAATTCATTTCAATCCGCATCAGTTCAGTTCCTTTCGTGTAAAGGCAGTTTAGTCTCAATCCAGTTCATTTACGTCTTTTCCAATCAGTCCAAGTCATTCAGTCAGAATTCCACTCATTTCCAATCAGTCCTAATTCATTCAGTCAGAATTCGACTCAATTCCAACCAGTTCACTTCATCAGACATAATTTAACTCCATTTCCAAACGGCATACTTCATTCAGACATAATTTAACTCATTTCCAACCATCATTTAGTCAGAATTCGACTCATTTCCAATCAGTCTAATTCATTCAGTCAGAATTCAACTCATGTCTAACCGGTTCACTTCATTCAGACATAATTTAACTCATTTCTAACCAGTTCACTTCATTTAGACATGATCTAACTCATTTCCAACCAGTTCACTTCATTCAGACATCATTTAACTCATGTCCAACCAGTTCACTTCATTCAGACATACTTGAACTCATTTCCAACCAGTTCACTTCATTCATACATACATTAACTCATTTCCAACCAGCTCACTTCATTCAGACATACT
The DNA here is from genome assembly GCA_018398815.1 of Conus ventricosus. Taxonomy (NCBI): domain Eukaryota; kingdom Metazoa; phylum Mollusca; class Gastropoda; order Neogastropoda; family Conidae; genus Conus; species Conus ventricosus. The sequence continues at coordinate 40,718,234 of CM031613.1, forward strand.
TTAACTCATTTCCAAATTAGCTCACTTCATTCAGACATAATTTAACTCATTTCTAACCAGTTCACTTGATTCAGACATGAATTAACTCATGTCCAACCAGTTCACTTCATTCAGACATAATATTAACTCATTTCGAACCAGTTCACTTGATTCGAACATGAATTAACTCATGTCCAACCAGTTCACTTCATTCAGACATAATTTAACTCATTTCCAACCAGTTCACTTCGTTCAGACATAATTTAACTCATGTCCAACCAGTTCACTTCATTCGGACATATTTCAACTCATGTCCAACCAGTTTCAGTTCATTCAGACATAATTTAACTCATTTCCACCAGTTCAGTTCATTCAGACATATTTTAACTCATGTCCAACCCGTTCACTTCATTCAGACATAATTTAAACTCATTTCCAACCAGTTCACTTCATTCAGACATAATTTAACTCATTTCCAACCAGCTCACTTCATTCAGACATAATTCAACTCATTTCCAACAGCTCACTTCAATCAGACATAATCATAACTCATTTCCAACGGCTCAATTCATTCAGTCAGACGGACGCTCTTCACGCCAGTTCCAGCCCGCTCAGTTCAGTCTCTTCCTCACCTGCTGGCTTTGCTGGGCCTGCTGTTGTTCCGGGCCTCTGCCGCCGCTTCCGCCGGGTTGACTGCAGGGACCGGGGCCGGTATGAGAGGGTAGGGGGGGGGAGCCTCACGGCCAGACCGGTCAGCTGCTCTTCCAGCTCCGCCATCTGCTCCTCAGAGTGGCCAGGTCCACTGTGCGGTCCGACTGAGGAGAACGTACGTGACCATGGAGGACCCTCGTTTCAACACGCTCTGATTGAGACGCGGATCGTGATGCGTTTCTATTGGGGCGTTACAGATCTGATGTCAGCACTAGATGAGGAGGCTGGTGGAGGGGGAGGGGAACGGTGGGAAGGAGGGGAGGCAGGTGTGTGTGTGTGTGTGTGTGTGTGTGTGTGTCTGTGTGTGTGTGTGTGTGTGTGTGGTGTGTGCGTGCGTGCGTGCGTGCGTGGTGTGTGTGTGTGTGTGTGTGTGTGTGTGTGTGTTGTGTGTGTGTGTGTGTGTGTGTGCGTGCGTGCGTGCGTGCGTGTGTGCGTGCGTGCGTGCGTGTGGTGCGTGCGTGCGTGCTTGTGGTGTGTGTGTGGTGTGGTGTGTGTGTGTGTGTTGGTGTGGTGTGCTGCGTGCTTGTCTGTGTGTTGTGTGTGTGTGTGTTGTGTGTGTGTGTGTTGTGTTTGGTGTTACACCCCCCACTAGCCCCCTGTCAGTTTATGGGGGTTTGGACCTCCTGAAAAAGAAAAACCCCCTTCCCAAGTTTTCCCTTCTTAATCTCCCCCTTCCCCTGGGCTCGTGCCTTGCCGCCCACGGTTTAGATGCCCGAATCCGCGTATGTCACAAAAAAAGTTTTGTGGTGAATCTCTTTTCAGAGAGCCCCACCCAAAACCTACAACATGGGGAAAATACTTTTAAATAACCTTGCTACATGATCATTTTTGACAATAACCACGTCCCCCTCTTGTTTTATTTTCTTTCCCACCCCATCATATTACAAATCATCTGTCTTAGTATCGTGCAAAAAGTTTCATTGTGTCGTTTTTAATCATCTTCATCTCAAAATATCTCTCATCATATATCATTCATCTTCTTCTTCTTCTTTTCTTCTTCTTTTTGCTTCTTTTCTTCTTCTTTTTTGGCTTCTTTTTCTTCGTCTCATCTCACCCCAGCCCTTTTTCCCCCCAAAAAGTTATCGGTTTTTTACCTTTAAAAAACAGCGTTTTTTTAATATATGTATGTAAAATTTACAAATTTTTGTAAAGCGGAGGGCGGGGGGGGGGGGGGGGGGTTTGGACGGAATTT
>CM031613.1:40728304-40733304 GCA_018398815.1 Conus ventricosus
AAAAGCACAGTGTGTATCAGAGTCTGATTAAATTTTCTGTCTCCGAAGAGAAAAACACAACAGGATATACTGGGCAAGTACAGGTTGGAAGCAGTCCAATAACATAAGCTCCGAGGGTTTTGTCATGTTAGTCTGTGGTGAAAATCATTTTTATTACCCTCGTCATCAGGTCATAACGTTGTTGGTCAAATAATTTGCAGTCATCGAGAAAATGTATTCGTCCTCAACGACGTGGCATGTCGTGCATAATCTGTTTTCTTTGTCAGTGTTGGTATAACGGCCCCTCTCAATTTGGAGGTCATGGGCACTTATTCGTAATCTAGTTAGTGCTCGTCTGCAATCTGTGTCAGTGTGTTGCTCCAAATAAGCCGCCTGTTTGTATTCGGTAGTAACTGTGGCATAAAATTTGAGCTTGGATGTGCTTTCATTCTTTTGTTTCTTCCAAAACTCAATATAAAACGTTTCCAGCTTCGCATTGATCAGAAACTTCAGGCGAGTCACACTAAATGTACCCTGATTTTCCCAGACATGCTGTAATCCTATCGTTGACAAGGTTTGTCGTATAAACTTCGTCCATTTGCTTTCTTCGGTGCCTTGAGAGATCATTGACTGATAAATCTGTTGTTGGTAAGAGTCTTGGTCTGACTCTAATATGTGTATCCAGAATGCGATAGTCTGGGTTATCACTTTAAAAGTAATCGGAATCTCCCCAGTTCGCCCCAAACCGTAATGCCATTGATTTTCTATGAACTCTTAATAATTGCCTGCAGAATTTAATGTGTGCAGTTTCATGTGGGAATTTGTTTGCAAGACAGGTTTTGAACAAATGCTGCATTTTCTTTTCTTGACATATTTCATCTTTGTATTGGTAAGAGGATGGGAACCACACCTCCGACCCATATGTGAAGATGGGAGAGACTAACGAGTCAAATAGGGTTGTAACTGTTCTCATATTTACATTTTGACCATAAAACGTTCTCTTCAAGGTATGTGCGGCTTTATTCCCCTGTCTTGCTAAGTGTTCTTGGGCTTCTGTAAAATGTCCGTTTTTATGGAAAATGACTCCAAGATATTATATTGATCTACTGTTTCAATTATGTTTTCACCGCAATTGAAGAATATGGTACCTTTGGATCTGATTTGGTGAATACAACGACCTTTGTTTTCTCTGTGTTGATTTTCATTCCCCAGTCTAAACAGTAGTTGTGTAACTGGTTTAATTTACGCTGAAGTCCCTGTTTTGAAGTCGAGAGGATAGCTAAATCATCTGCATATAAAAGACACGGAATTTCGACTTGTTTTAGATCGGAAATTCTTGGGGAATCATGTCTCTGAGATATCCGACAATGTCATTTATGAATATGTTAAATAAGGTTGGGCTAAGGGTATTACCTTGGAGGACAACTTTTTGTATTAATATTTCCTTAGTGAAACCAGATTGGCTTCTTGTACAAACCGTAGCCCCATTGTACATGTCCTGTATGATTTGGTAGCATTTACCTGTTATTCCCGCTTGCATCATTTTTCATCAATAGGGCTTCGTGCCATATATGATCAAATGCTTTGCTGAAGTCAACAAAACAGCAGTAAAGCCTTTTAGTTCTGTCTTTTAGTACCTTATCAACTAGTTTTGACAATATGAATATTTGATCAGTGGTCCGTGATCCCTTTCTGAACCCTGCTTGCTCCTTTGCCAAAAGGTGGTTTGCCTCAAGATAATTCATTATCCTTTCATTTATTATGTTGCAAAACACTTTTCCCAGCGAACTATTCAATGTTATGCCTCTGTAATTGTTGGGGTTGGACTGGCCGCCTGACTTATAGACTGGGACTGTGATTCCTGTTTCCAGAGGTCCGGGTCTTTTTTGATTTTAAGATTAAGTTAAACGCGTCTTTCAGAAGAGGAGCGAATTCAGGTAACATTGCTTTAAGCATTTCGTTCTGATTCCATCTTTGCCTGGGGATTTTTTTATTTTTCAGCTTTCTGACCGCGTTCCTTACCTCCGTTTCTAATATTTCATAATCTAACTCTGAATTCCCAGAAGGACGATTATTTGACCTCTTAAATGCTACTAACATGTCATCAACTGTTTGTTTTCGTTTATTTTGCGATCTTCTGTTTCTCACCTATTAGTGTTTTTAGATGTTCAAACCATTTGTTCGCGCTGAGACAATTTCTTGACCATAAATTTCATGATCGTATGTTTGCAGTTCCCGAACGGTTTTTCCATATTGAATTGGGATCAGTTTCTAGGGCTTCGTTTAGGGAATTAAGGAGTTTGTTCCGATATATTTTCTTGGTTTTCTTTAAAAGTCGTTTATATATTTTACATTGTGAAAAGTATTTTTGCCTTAGTTGTTTATTTTGGGGGTTTCTGTTGACCGCGTTCAGTAGTGATCTTATCTCTCTCTTTAGGAATGACAGTCTCTGTCAAACCACTTCTTCTTTCTTTTGTCTAGTTTTTTTTTTCTATCCGTCTTTGTCTAAGCGCCATCTTTGCCGTGGTTGAAATATATTCGTTATCTGTTCAATAGTCGTATTTATGTTGATGTCATGTTCATTTGTTGCAAGTTGTGTCACAATGTCGGTCTTGACTTTTTGGATCATGGTGCGTATGGTGGGCATTTTGGAGGTTGCTACTACTTTTTCGGCAGACTTTTCATTCCACTGAAATACTAGATAGTCTTCTGTGTTTTTTGTAAAATTCCTATAAAGTAGGTCTTTACGTAACTGCTGTTCGTCGTGGGTTGTGAGAGAGGCTTGTCTTTTGTGTAATGTATATTCATTTTCTATGGGCAGTTGGATCAATAACTCTAGTGGGCAGTGGTCAGAATGTCGTGTCAAGTCAGTTACTTTCATGTTTAACACATGGTCTAAGCAAATATTGTGAGCAAAGGAAATAATCTACTACGCTGCTTCCCTGTGGATTATGACAAGTATACAATCCTGCAAGATCTCCAAGCACTCTTCCATTCAAAACACACATTTGATTTTCAATACACATGTTACATAAACGACGTCCGTTCTTATTAGTTAAGAGGTCCATCGACTGTCTTTTTATGACGTTATCAAAATGGTAGTCAGCAGGTAAATCATAATAATTCTTTTCATTGTCCAGGGTATTGAAGTCGGCTTGATTGCCTGTCCTTGCATTAAAGTCACCACACAGGAGGATATTGCCTTTGTTGTTAGTTCTTCAATGTCACTTTCTAATGAGTCCCATATGCGTCTAGTGTAGTCCTTGCCAAAGGAAGAATGTTCCGGTGAATATATACACAACCTAAATATACATCTCTCTTTTCTGCGGTTTTCACTGTACATGCTGTTTTAATATGTAACCATGCAACATCGCTGTTATTTTTTGGTAGAATTTTATATACTTTCTGTACTGCTCTTTTATGTAGACAGAGATACCCCCGAAGCCCTTGGGGCTTTCCCCCTTTTTGGTCGATAATAATGAACCCCTGCTGCAAAACCAGGTAAAGATAATTCATTTGCTTTTTCTATATCAAGATGGGTTTCTTGTAAAAACACAATGTCATATTTAGACAGGATTGCTACGAAACTTTTATCAAGGAGTTTGTTAATCTTTAAGCCGTCATCGGTCCCCTTGTAACCTCTAATATTCCATGATAGCAAACGTAACGGAAAAGTTAGTTGTGATATTTTGCGTACGAAATAATGTGCAATACATCTATGGGAAAATAACTTATACACACTCGCGGACTAAGAGCTAATAGAAGCCGCTGTGGGCACGGTTTTTAATTATGGGGAGGGAAAGGCCGACTGTGATACTGCCGAGGGCGCATGTTGTCTCGTCTGTCATTGCCGTGGTGGTCCCGGCGGTCGTCTCGGCGATCATTGTGGTAGTTTCTCGTCGGTTGTGTCGGTAGTAGGGTTGGGGGTCATCTCGGCGTTCGTCTCGGCGGTCGTACCCGTGGTAATGTTCGGTGATGTCACGGCGGTCAGCTCGGCGGTAGTTTCGGTTGTCGCCTCGGGCAGCATGGCTGTAGGCTTCCCGTCGGCCATATCTGCGTCCATCTCGACGGTCTTCCATGCGACGACCGAGCCAACGGTAATCGTCATGACCAGGTTGGTGATCGGGCTGGTTGAGACGCCCGAAATGTTGGCGTGTCGTGTCACCGTGGTATGTGGCAGCACCTTTGTGCTGTCGGTAGAAGCCCTGGTGGTGGCGTGGTCTGCTGTCGGCTTCTCTCTCTCTCTGGTCACGGATGGGTCGTCTGCGTCGCTGTTTGGGTTTTTCCCAGAGCAGGCCCGCGAGTTGTCTGCCCAGGTTGCCTGCCAGGATGCTGGTGCCCTTATCAGTGGGGTGGATAGCGTCCTTCATCAGCCGCTTGTCCCATACTTTGAGATTGTTGTGGGAAACGAAGCTGACTCGCTTCTCACCAGTAAACGTAGATGAGTTCAAGGCGTTGAAAAGGTCAGTCTTTGTCTGCAGCTCTTCGTCCTTCAGTGGAGCTACTTTGCTGATGACCACTCTGATCTGATCATTGTTCCGGAGAATGTTTCTCACCAGGGACTCCAAATTTCCACTGGGAGTCTGAGGAGTTGCACTCTTAAGGTCGTTGACACCAGTATGTATGGCCACCGCTGTCATGTTGTGCAAGCTGTGTTTGTGACAGTCACCAATGGTAGGCGTCCTCCCAGTGGTCACTGTGAGGCCATAGGATTGGCCCAGGCGTTTCCCGTCAATTCTGTTTAACACAGAATCATGCAGTAGTAGCACTTTGGGGAAAGGGCGCCCTCCTCACGGTCGCTGTCTTCTGTGTCGCCATCGCTACCACTGTCTGTGGATGATGAAGAAGATGAAGACGATGAGGATGGCGACGATACTGCTGAAAGTGAGATGTGTTGCTCTTGTAAAGGCAGGTCTTTTTCTTTCCACACCGCCTCTATCGTAGCGTTGCCAGCGGGTCATGTCCGGTTTTTGTGGTCGCCCTGACGCTCTGGGTCTCCTCCGGAAGTGTGGGATTAGCGG
>CM031613.1:40738304-40743304 GCA_018398815.1 Conus ventricosus
GAGACGGAGACAAACAGAGAATGAGAGGGACAGACAAACAGACAGGCAGACAAAGACAGAGACAAACAGAGAATGAGAGGGACAGACAGACAGACAGACAGACAGAGACAGAGACGGAGACAGAGACAAACAGAGAATGAATGGGACAGACAGACAGAGAGAGAGAGATTTTAGCTAGAGACACAGACAGACAGACAAAGAGACGGGCGGACAGACAGACGGACAGACAGACAAAGAGACACAGGGGAGAAGGAAATAATGATAATTTATGATGATGACGGTAATGATTTGAATTATGTTTCAGGATCCAGTCTTTTTTTTTTCCTCCCCATCCGCCCCTGCACCTCCACCAATCCGTTCCCGGTCTCTCTTCATTTCCCCATTTCATTTCTGCAGTTGTCCCGCACTTCGATCCGTTTCAGAATCACAATATTTTGTTTTCCAATAATCGCTCAATACAAAGTTTGCACAAACCTTTTTGTTTGTGTGATGACACTCTCATCTGTTGTATTACCGCACACAGACCCCCTCCCCTCACCCTCCCCCCCCCCCCCCCCTGCAAAAAAAAAGGATTTAATTAAACCAACCTGTAAAAACTGAACAGTTTATATGTATGCATGGTGTGTGTGTGTGTGTGTGTGTGTGTGTGTGTGTGTGTGTGTGTGTGTGTGTGGTGTGTGTGTGCGTGTGTGTGTGTGTAAGCGAGCGAGAAAGCGACGAGAGAGAGAGAGAGAGAGAGAGAGAGAGAGAGAGAGAGAGAGTACATATTAATAATTGTTTCTGATTCCGTATTCTTTTTTTTTTAAAAGATGTGCCGATAGAAACTGCGGACTTGGTCTTTTTGTGAATACTGACGCCCATCTTGCCTACCAAAAGCAAACAATTCATAAACTTATAACAAAGGTTCATTTTTGCTGACTTTCGATCCACAGTAATACGTTTAGTACTGATAACTTTAAGAAAATGTCTTGCGCCGAATTTGAGAGGTAAAGTGATCGTTCTTAGTTTTCATTGTCCTGAATGATGTTTAAGAGGTTGAAACGTGTCGTGTTTTGTCTTGTAATTTATTTTTCTCTGTAGTAGATTTGCTTTAAATTACATTTTAAAATTCATCTAAAAGGATGTTGTTGCTGTTTTGGGGTTTTTGGGGGTTTTTTTTTGGTCATGATATGCTTGGATTTCTTTGTTGTTGTTGTTGTTGTTGTTGTTGTTGTTGAAAGAAACCCAGCAGGATTTTTTCCCATTAAGGAAAGCAACAAATATCATTGTGAAAAAAAGGCGGAGCATGGCCTGCCTTTTGCACGAAATTTACCTTATAGGGTAAAAAAAAAAAAAGGCAATTGATCTTGCTTGAGAGAGAGAGAGAGAGAGAGAGAGAGAGAGAGAGAGAGAGAGAGAGAGAGAGGGGGGGGGTAAATGCCAACCCATCCAGGCTGGCCAAGTAGGTAAGACCACCAGGCACATGATCAGGCTTATGACGGTTCGAATCTTGCATACCTAACATAGCAGAACAGCATCTTTGCTGTCCACCTCTGCGTCTTGCTATTGTGTATGTGGTGCAGAAGAATCTTACATAGGATGTTTTTAGGGTAGATATTATGCACTGTTTTCCCAGCGCAGGACTCTCAACCTGGACTGTTTCGTGCAGACCATGTTGATTCGTCAGTGACAACATACAGAGTTTTTGGAGCCAAAAGTAAGTAGTATTTGTACAAATACGCGTTTATGTTTTGATAGTATCTTTCTAAACTGGTTGGGTTTTGTGTTGAAAAGGGCTGCGTCACATTTCTGTGAATCTAATGCAGTACCAGCTTCTCTCCTTTCTATGCAAAGGAACCATAATCTTGGAATTGTGTCGATAAGTGCGCAGTTTTCCATTGAAGAAATGCTTGGCTTGTTATGACTGATTTGGTCCCGTGTTTCTTTCAGAGACAGTACTCTGTTTTCAGTTTGGTGAATCCGATTCTTCACCTGTTAAAACCTTTTCTCTTGCCAAGACTGAAGAATAGTACTTAGTTGTTGTTGTTTTTTTGTTTTTTGTTTTTTTTTACATTATCTGACAGTTACTAAATGTTGCGACTGAAAGTGGAACAGTTTATATCTGAGGATCCTTCAAGAAATTTCTGTCCAAATGAGTGAGTCTTTAACATTACTTTCCAAAAGTCGATCTTTAATCAAGTCTTAGCATATAGGGTCTTTTGCTCTGCAGCTTAAGTATGAGCACATTTGGGTAACAATCCGATCTAAATGCCATTTGGGTATTGAACCCCATCTTCATCGTAACTGGGTGCACGCAGTTTCCCAGCTTACTGTAAGAAAAAGCAGTTTTGACGCAGGGTCATGTTTACCATGTTCAGACGGCCATCCTCAACACTCGCCTCCATGACTTTCCATTCATTTTTTTTTTTTTTACTTTTTTGTTGCTAAGTTTTTTGTGTGTGTGTTCTGTCCTACGAATTTGTATATTATTGTACTGAATTTGTTTAAAACTGTAATAGGAAGATCTACGGACTTCATGGTATATGCGAACTGGCTTACAAGGAATGTTTTGATCGCCACAGCTTTAGATACTGAAGTCACGCTTACTCCATTCCTTTATCAGCTTGTTCACTCTATCAGTTCTACCTGTCCAGTTGTCTTCTATGTATCTCGCAATTTCTTTTTTAAATCTGCGCCTAAGATTTCAATTTTTCAACTGCGACGAGAGGAAGATTTGGATTACCGACTTATGTACCCATTTTGAGTGCCTTTGACTTCTGTTCGTTAAGTTTGAGGCCCGAAAATCTTTTGAATTGCGTGCTCTTAGATTTTTTTTTAGGGAGAGGGAGTAGGAGGGTGTTTTTGTTTATTTTCTATTTTCCTTCTTTCTTTTTTCTTCTTTTTTTTTCTTTCTTATTTTTTGTTGGTCGGTTGGTCGTTGCTTTTTTTTTTAAGTCACAAACTTTAGAACGAACTTTCCTTTCTGTATGAATGTATAATATCAATGTAATGTGTCCAGGCTTAAATCTCAGGAATTTCTAAAAGGTGCATCAGTAAACTTAGCATTTCTTCATATTTCAAGCTTTCGAGAAAGGGTTTCAGACATTTTGAGTTATTAAAAGTTGTTAAAAAAAAAAAGGAAAAAAAAAAAAAAAGAAGAAAAAAGGTCGCCTTGCGTTTCTCCAATGTATTTGTTGCAATTGTACAATTTACTGACAAGGATGATAGGTTCTAAATTCGTAGCTCCATCAATTTTTATTGTAATGCAGTTTCAAACACTCGACGCCATACCACAAAATATAGCGGGCCCGCATCAGTGCGCACTTGCTATGGAAAGCAGTTCTATTCAGATTCGCAAGATCGTAATGAATTCTTTGAAAGCCAAATTCAGCCGTGTTTCTGTCAAAGCTAACGTCGTTTTCTGGAATAAAAGTGCTTGGGAATGGCTCTCGAACCAGTTTGATACCGACATCAGATCATGCTGCGTATTGTTCCTGTGGTACTCTTGCAAATCTGAGTTACGATGTCAACAGGTGAAATTACAGCATCCAGCGCCAGTCAGTTTAAGCTGATCAAAAGCTGACTGTTAACAGAAAACCTGACTATTTACAGCACTTTATTTATTTGTGACGAGTGCGTTGGTTTCTCAAGATACAGCTTAAGTCTCCCTGATTTGAAAGGTGGGCATGTGGAAAGATGCTTCCGATGAATACAAAAATCAGAACTCATCGCTACACTTTTGATAGCCGGCACACACACACACACACACACACACACACACACACACACACACAACCTCTGCTAGTTTGACTTTCAAACGAAGTGACTTAAGACATGTTACGACGGTGCGAATAATGCTTATTCATAATGTGGAATTGAAGTTTGAGTAACTTAAGTGTTCATGCTTGATGAAAACCAGCGCCTTTTCCGCAAACGTTCTCTACCATTTTCTGATAACGCTTTCGGTCATGTTCCAGCCTGCTCCGAGCTGATACAGGCATTGTTAATCACACAGCTTTAGTGACGATGAATCGTTGCAAATGGTTCAGCCCTGCATAGCGCGTAGATGTGCACTGCACGTGAAATCAGATTCTGAAGAAAAGCAGTTTTAGCCCGCCACCTCTCCCAGCAAAAGACTTAGTCTTGATGTGTTACGCAAAGAGAAGACTCGATCAAAGCGTGTTGGTCGTAACCGAGAAACTAACTGGCTCTAGATATGTAGGCCTACCATTCATTTTTTTCCAACTTGCATTTAGGAATGAATTCGATCAGTGCGAGGAGCGCTTACATTGGCGTATAAATACTGTACGGCATTCGCATGCCTCAAGTGGGTGTCCAGGGACATGGTCTGTGTAATACTTATGTAATATTTTGAAAAATAGTGATTTTAAGTTATGATAATATGTTACACTTTGGGGTACTTAGTTTCTTTTTTGTTTATTTATTTATTTTGAATGATGTGGATTTCTCCAGCAGCATTTGAAATGATCATCGTATCTTTGTTGCTAAGAAACGGAAACCAGATCGTTTGCAGACGAGGAAACGAGATAGGTGGTATTAAATCCGACTGGTAGTATCTTGGAACGCACGGAGACTTCCAGGCATACAAGGTTAAAAAAGATCATGTTCATCATCATTAATACGAAACCCTCGTTTTTCAGGCGTAAGCACATCAACAGCAATAGTTCTAGTGATAACAGTAACATTGATTTAAGATTGAAGATGAAGTTACTGATCAAAATAGTTATGACAATAATAGTAATAATTAAAACATATACATTGATGAATAAATAAATAAATAAATAAATAAATATATACATAGAAAATAAGTTGGTTTCAAAGTGAGGTGACTGAAGGCGGGAATTGAAACAAATTTTAAAAGGAAGGAAATGTTTTGTCCTGTAATGTGTTTGTCCGTATTGTCTAGCAGATCCAGTGACATTTCTGTTTGAAATAAATAAATAAATAAATAAATAAATGAAATAGAAGAAATATGTATTGATAAATAAATGAATGAATAA
>CM031613.1:40745804-40750804 GCA_018398815.1 Conus ventricosus
CGCACAGAACACGTGTATACGACCCTTCACCTGGGTTTATCGAGTTTTCAGGTGCAGTTTTAAGAACGCTACAACGTGGGATAAGAGATCAAAGCTTGTTATGTTTTTTCACTTTGAACCCTTCACTTGCATTTCATTGAAACATGAATGTTCTACGATGTCTATTTTCCAACTTCTTTTAACATCAATGACCCGGGAAACGTCTAAATGTAGCGCCGGCAGGCAGCTCTTCATTCGGCTCTGCTCAGGTAGGCGGCCCGTTGTGTTAAGTGGTGGCGTGGATCGTAAAGAGCTTAGAGCTTGGTTTCTAACCGAGGATATGTAAGAAGACAATGTGCAAGTATCCATAGTAACAGTAAACTGACGCTACAGAATTTACAGCTGGCGTCCACTTCGGACAGTATCTAAACTTTTCACTGCCCATTCGACACATCCCAACAATCACAAAAAGAAAGCTTGTGTGTAATTTATTGTGACCAGAAAAAGAAATGTGCAAAACAGTTTCGAAAACGGGATAGGAGAAAGGTTCACAAAGGCAGGGGAAAAAAACCAGTAGATGACAGCATGAGAGACAAATGCTAAAAAAAAAAAGGGGGGGGGGGGGGGGGGGGCAAATCGAAAGATAGCGACAGGAAAGAGAAGCTTAGTAACACCGATCTTTCGGAAGAGCTCTCGCCATCCGCACTGAGACCACCGTTGACCTCGTACGGGAAAACAGTGGCTCGGGTAGGGCAGATTTCGCTCCTACCAATGTCAATACAGCCGGCAGCCGGCTTCGACTGCGCTTCCAGCACAGTCTTTTTCTCCTGCTAAAACAACAACGATGTGCAGTACACGGTCATCTGTTTAACTGATGGGCCACGTGCTTTAAGAAACCACCGGTGGCACGTGCACTGTCACTTTTCACATATCTTGAGGCCCCTAACAGAGGTTCTGAAAGTTCTTGATTGAATCTGAAAGTTCTACGACAATATATCGTCCCATTGGTCACTGTTCTTTGCGACACTTGGAATGCTGGCGAAAGACACACCTGTCCTCTCCATGATATTGCCCTCTCACCTATTCTTCTGTCTGCCTCAGCCTTGTCTTCCTGGAAGTGTGCTCCTCATGAGAGTTTTCACCTGGTCGACTGTTGTTCAAACCTGCCCGCACCATAACCTTTCCTCTGTCCAGTCCTACAGTCCAGAGGCTGGTCTTGTGTTTCCTTAATTTCGAGTTGATCTTTGTATGCCCTGTTCAAAGTTTAGAGGTAACTTTTCATGATTTCACTACCTTTTTCTTCTTGTGTCATGTTATGTGTTTTGGGACAGTCTCAGTGAATAACAAATTGTCCAGTCACTCATCGTCTTGATTTACCTGCGTCAAGCTATGCGCAGTATCCTGGTATCCTGACACGACAGCCACGCAGATATCCAGGGTAAAAATCAACCTGACAGACAGGCAGGCAGAGCAAAACGCACGCACCACACACAAAAACACTCCGTTCACGAACACACGCGGGGGACACGATTCAAATGAAGGGATAATTTGTTTTATTTTTCATTATGAATATTTACGTAGAAAAATACAGACGATCTACATCAGCCAGCAGTCTACCATACTGTAGTAGTGTAGTGAGTACGTGTACACTATTACAAGGACAAACAGAACAGCATCGTGTCCGGAGAGTCGCTAGCAGCAGCAGCAGTCTGAGAGGTAAAGTACATCTCTGCAGACGTTTTAAACAAGCACGGGCCTACCTAGGGAATAGTAGCAACAGCCAGTTGTCATCCTCCTCACCAGTGTCCTGTGACAACAGATCGTCAGTGAACCCGTAACGTACACTGGCGGCAGTCAGGGGTCTCCTCAACACTGTCTGGTTTAAACCATGGGCCAGACAACAGAGGTGTTATCACTAGTCCATTCCTTTACACTGTCCATTCAAGATTTGTTCTGTCTGCTTCAAGACATCCACTCTGCCCTATAAACCTGTGCGATGGTCTTGGTGAAGGAGCCTGGGAGGGACACATATCCACGCTCGACTGTGCCCTGTGGAATGGTCCTGGACAGGACGTTTTAGGACATGCGTGTAAACTAACCTCCGCTGTACCCCACAGAATAGCATCGGACAGAACATCATGGTGAGATACATGTCTATCCTTCACTGTACCCTGTAAACTGGTCCTAGACAGGGAGCCATAAGATAACACGTCCAGAGTCCACGGTACCCTGAAGAATGGTCTTGGACAGGGAGGTACGGCGAGTTTACGGTACTTGGTGATTTATCAGCCGGTTTGTGAACCACCTTGCTGCCTGACATACCCATATCAATGTCCGGTGTAGCAGGCCACGCCATTAAAACCAGCTGCAAACCCACGGACGCTCCGACTGTCCCAAGAAGAACGGGAAGAACACCAAGTATAAAGCCTTTTTATGACGAGAATCGCCACAAAGATGACAGGGTTCAAGGAACCACGCGGCCCAGCACATCATGTTTATGGACAGAAATAAAGCAGACAGAGCTGAAAAAAACACACAGTGTCACCAACTACTAACTGAATCTGCCTCTGCCCGTTTCAAACCACTTCATCGTCAATAAAACCAAGAACAGTGCTGCCGAAATGGCTTTGCTGTCCGAAGGAAAACCTTTTCTATTGATATTTTATCTTCAGGGTTTTCCACTGTTATTTTCACTGTCCGAAGCCATCTGTGTACAGTGGGGAATAATGGTGCTGATATGATGACTGGAGAACTGGGCGGGGAGGAAGGGGGGGGGGAGGGGGCACAGAAGTAATGATGGCTGTAACAGCTATCTACCAGAGGTAATCTATGTACAATGAGAACATACTGACACGGATTAAGACATCATTCTAAGCATTCTTTCATGACAAAGCGATCCAAAGTACAACACCGGTATTCAGATACATGGCTAACTATAGCATTATAAGCGGTCTTCTACTACTTCAAATACACTCAGCCAGTCGATATTCTGTTCAGCACTTATGAGACAGACACAGAGAGAGAGGGTGGGGGGGGGGGGGGGGGGGGGGGGGGGGGGGGGAGACAGACAGAGACAGAGAAAAAAATAGGGGAAAAAAGAGAATATCACAGGAAAATAGACAAGAATATCACATGTCCGTTGCAATATTTTCTACACTTAACGCAGGGTTTATCCTTTTAATTAAAACTTAGAGAGCACACTATTAATGTATTCAGTTATAATATCAATAGTAAGCGATGAACAGGAGCTGCAGTGGGGAATGGAAAGAGAATGGAAGGGAGGGAAGGGGGTTGACGTTAGATAACCAGTGTGTAGAAATCAATGAAAGATAGCAAATAATAACAATACAACATACTTTTTAATCTAAAATATTTTTCTGGCTTAAACCAAAAGATCCAACTAATGTATTCATTAATACCATTTTTCGTTCTCACTTAATTCAAAAATGATGTGTTCAGTCATAATTCAAACCAAAGCGCACTGACGACAGTAAATGTAACACAATAGCGTGCACCATCGCACAGCGAACACAGAAGAAAGGACAGAAGGAAACATCCAGAAGAAAGACGGAGGCAGCAAGCAGAGCAACACATGACAACAACGGAAACATCATGAAACAGGACACATCTAGCACCTTGCAACAGTCATCAAGCATGTCCCAACGTTGAGCAACACGTCCTGGTCACAGCAACGTTTTCAAACACAAATACAGTAGGAATAACTCTTTCAAACATTTACGCCATAATGGCGAGCGACGAAAAAAACCGGTGGTTGGAGTGGGAGTGGGCAAGGGGTGGAGGTAGGTTAGGAAGAAGGGATTATAGAGAGGTGACAGAAAGCTTTTCTTTTAAGGAAGGAGAACCTCCGATCTCACCTTCATAATATCTTGATTACAATTCATTTTTCAATTAACATTTTTTTCCTTACGAAACATTGATATTACAAAACATGAACAATCGCGATAGGTATACTACCGTGGCAAAATAGATAAATCTCTCACCTAATAATTATTCATTGTCGCTTTTCACGCGCTCTCTGGCGTTAAGCGGTTAACCCGACATCGTAATTGATAACTAAAATACATGCATACGAAGCGTTCTACCTTTTCCATGGTAATAACTGGACAAATGCCACTGAGTGCTGGAAGACAAGAACGGTCAACATCATCATATTACCGGGCGTTGAGCTCCTGTACTGTTACTATTAATCACTGGTACTAAAGTTGAACAGGTGAGCAGCTGATGCACGTCAACATCATCACCATTAGTACAGTTATCAGGTGATAACCTGGTAAATGTCAATAACATCATCACTTTTACAGTTATCAGGTGACCAATTGCTGAACTATCCACATCATCACCATTACTACAGTGACTGATGAACTGTCACCACTATCACCATCACCATACTGATCAGCTGCTGAATTGTCAACATCCTCACCATTACTAAGGTAATAAGATGCTGCAGACAATACTGATTTTGTAAAATTAGATTCCCACATTATGACGAGAAAACAATAGTTTCTTCTCTTTTTTTTCCAGAAACAAAAGTCGTCAAACTGGAGATATTGTTAATTTTCTACTGGTTACCCTCATATGTTACAAATTACGGTCAGGTTTAACAGTAAACCTAACGTTTAAACTGGCTATCCTTGATTGTGTCAGTAAATTGACAACTACAACAATGATTTTTTATGGTATTAACGATGATGATGATGATGATGATGATGATGATGATGGCAGTGATAATGAAACGCGACATCATAACCACACAAAAAGCAGAAAGAACCACCGACACGAAAACACAAAGAACAATTAACACACAAACTGGCCAATGGCAATGTGTTCATGGTCCCTGAATCGCTCAGCACTGCCTGGTGTCAGTTTCTAGAAAACCATGCCCATTGCACGCCACATTTATCTGAAAACAGAAGCCACGGCAGAAGGGAAACGAATGAACCAAGAAGGGAGTGACCAGACCAGCCGCTATAAAACATCTTCTTTGGGGGAGTCCAGAAACA
>CM031613.1:40755804-40768304 GCA_018398815.1 Conus ventricosus
GTCCTTGCCGTCACTCATCAGTTCCAGCTCCTGGCGCGACTCTGCCAGCAGGACGGTGAAGGGAGAGCCGTGCACGTGCTCACCAGACCAGTCCACGTACACGGTGTAGATGCCCGCCTCCACGGGGGAGTAGAAGCACTGGTACAGCTTCTCCTTCTCCTTGGACTGCCGCATGGTGGCCCGGAACGCTCCTGCAGGGGAGATAACGCAAAGACAGAAGTCGCATCGTTACTGTTTTAAATCCAGCCGACCATGCAGACCACATCAGGACTGCAGGAAAGCTCAGAACTAACAGTACGACAATACAGAACTGAAAGCACAAAGACTGGAATACTGCGCTGCTAAACGAGAGAGTATTTTTGCAGTCACCCCAGTTTGAAACTGTACAGAATTTACGGTATAAACGTACAAAATTAATGGTACAAAAATAAATAAAAGCACATTAGTGCAGAACTAATAAACGCAAAGAGAGGAATATTGCGCGTTTGGCGTCACAGTAATTCTGTGTTTCCTCTTGATCAAATTTCCGCCTGTAGTCACCCCAGTATGATACCATGCAGAACTTATAGTGAAGAGGTACAGAACTAATAGTACAAAAATAAAGAACTCATCGCAAAAATAGTACAGAACGAGTAATGCAATAGCACGGAGCTAACTGTACTTAAATGCCTCATGAGGGGTGTAAACCCACAAGAAATCCGACCTGGAGAGGAATGAGTTTCAAAATGTTTTGTTTTTTTATGCCCTCAAAACACCACGTGAAATAAAATAAAAAAATTACAGAGATCACACCGGATCGGTCACGACCCAGGTTAACACAATGACCGCGCCATCCGTTAACCTCGACCAGTATGCTCGTGAAAAGCGTGCTACTGGCGGAGGGGAGGAGGGGGGGGGGGGGATCGGGGGAACCCCCAGAGCCCCCACTGAGTATGTGAAAGTAACATCATCACATTCGCCACCTAGAATGTAAGACCACTCAGTAAGGCTGAAAGACTGAAAGAACTGACCCATGAAAAGAACACATACTATTGGCACTTTCTTGGCCTCTGCGAACTAACATGGGAAAACAACACAGAAGTACAAACAGAAGAAGGGCATGTCCTGTGCAGTGGAGAAGAAGACAGACCTGTGCACGGAGGGGAATGCTTAGTGAACAAGAACATCGAGAACGCTGTGCTGGGATCCTGCCCTGTTTACAGCAGGTTTTTATGACCATCCGTCTCCGAGTGAAACCATTTGACATCACGGTAGTGCAGGTATATGATCCCACATCAAACTGTCATGACGACCACACTGGAGAATTCTATTCCCAGTTTCGAACAGCCATCAGTAAGGTTTACAAGGAAAACATCCTTATTGTTCAAGGTGACTTGAGTGCCAAGGTTGGTGCAGATACCTAACAAGATTGTAAGGCTTTCTGTGGCCACTTCTGTAATGAGACCATCAATGATAGAGGACTACGCCTGCTACAATTTGCCGGTGATAATGACCTGGTTCTTGCCAACACTCTTGGCAAGCATAATGGACATTATTATTATATTGGGTATTTATATAGCGCCTATCCTCGGTCACAGACCAAGCTCTAAGCGCTTTACAATAAGCACACTACCTCACTCACTCACTCATGACACTGCTCACCACAACCAGACTGACTATAATATCTTTGTGAAGGACCGGTACAAGTCTGGCATCAGTAGGGATAAAACGAGGACCTTTCCGGGAGCTAATGTTGATAGTGACTATGACCTCATCATGACGAACTTTAATGGGCGTTTGTAGAACAAAACAGTAAAATATAAAATAAAAATAAAAAACAGCCATCTGAACTCAATTTTGATAAACTGAAAGACCCTGATAAGGCTAATCAATTCCAAGCAGCCATAGGAGGCAAATTCGCCCACTGCTCCTATTAGACAAAGACCTAGAAGCCCTCAGAAGTTCAACCAAACAATGAAACAGCAAGAGGTCCTAGAAATAAGCAGATGGAAACCGAAACTGTGGATCTAAAGCCACATCTCGGGAGAGGTGCGACACTAGAATGACCGTAGAACCGCTCAAGGAGACTGGCAGGAAGAAAGACAGTGCTATGATCAAGAGAATCAGTGAACAGACGAAGAGCGGAAACGAAAACTGGATCGAACAACCGTGTGAGAACACTGAACCAAAAACGATTCGACAACAACAAGACAAAGATCGCTTTTAAGACTGTGGAGGTTTCAGTTTCATCAGTGCGATGTCACAGCCAGCGGTCTGGTCCATATACGCTACACCACATCTGCTATGTTTCGAGACCACGCTACGCATGACTTAAAGCTGATGGATAAGTAGATAAATGACGTAAATGAAAAGGTTTACGACGAGGGTCACATTGATACTGCCTTGCAGGTGTCTGACCTGCGAATTATCCCAGCGCGCTGGTAACACCTTGAGTAACTACCTAATATTGTATGCGCCATTATTATCACTGTGTGTGTGTGTGTGTGTGTGTGTGTGTGTGTGTGTGTGTGTGTATCAGTGTGAATGCCTGTATGGTCTGTTCAACTTGTGTGAGCATAATCCATATATATATATATATATATATATATATATATATATATATATATATATATATATATATATAAAAAACAAGCTGAAGGTTGGGGGTGAATTTTAATGGTCACAATTGTACAGAGTCGAAGCGAGAATTCAACGTGATTTGATTCATTACACCGGTAATGTGTGAAAATGTCATCAGCAATATGTCTTTTGTGTGGAAAGTCCAAGGTCACGTGACAAACCAGCTTGAAGTCTTAATACCGTGTGTGGCCACCATTTGCGTTGACAACTGCTTGACACCTGCGGCTCATTGAGTGGACCAGGTGGTTGATGCGTCCCCTTGGCAAACCAGCCCACACATGGACGATGTCCTGGTGAAGTTGAGCCGCTGTTGCTGGTCGTGGACGCAGGAGGTCCAACCGTCTGCCAAGTTCATCCCAAAAATGTTCTATTGGGTTTAAATCGGGACTAAGGGCTGGCCAGGGCAGCACATTGACGTTGTTATGCTGAAGAAATTGCTGGGTGGCCCTGGCTGTGTGTGGTCTTGCATTGTCCTGTTGGAATGTCCAGTTTGGGTGTTGCGCAAAAAAAGGAACGACATGGGGTCTGAGCACCTGGTTGATGTAGCGCTGTGCATTGACACCCTGTCCGCGACCAGGGCCAATGTTCTGAAAGATGACTGGTCCTATGGCGTGGTTAATGCCAATTGCACCCCATATCATAACGTTCGGGCCTCCCCAGGGGTTCCGCTCTACCAAATGGGAGTCAGCATAGCGTTCACCAGGTCGACGCCATATTCTGGCACAACCGTCAGCCATGTCAATACAAAAACGGCTCTCATCTGAGAACAGTATGCGTCCCCACTGCTGCCTGCCCCAGTTGATTCGGGCTTGTGCCCACTGCAGCCTGTCCTGCCGGTGTCTTGGTGTCAGTACCGGACCTCTGCGAGGATGCCTACATGCCAGCCCGTTCTCCTGAAGACGCCGCCGCACAGTGTTGAGGCTGATTCGTTGCTGGAGATTCCCAGGCACCTGTCGAGCAGTGTCAGCGGCTGTTTGCCGCCTGTCCCGCAGATGGGTTTGAACAAGATGGCGATCCTCTCTTGGTGTGGTGACCCGAGGACGGCCTGGCCGGGGACGATCATCAGTGGTACTAGTGACTCGCATGCAGTGCTGCAGACGATAGATGGTTGAGATGTGGACGTTAAAGATGTTGGCGACCTGCCTGGCATCCACACCAGCCTCCACCTGGCCTAGGGCACGATTGCGTTCCTCTGCTCGTAGTCTTGGCATCTCTGTAGCGCTCAGACGGCAAGTCGTTACCTGAACCTTGTAGCACGGCTTTATAAGGGCTGCATGTCTGTGTACTTGTAGCTGGTTAACTTTGCTCTGCATAGTGTGCACGTGCCTCACATGCAGCAACCAGTTTGCCATTTTTGTTGACCCTCCAATGCCGGATTGATGTGTTGCTCACACAATGTTTTCACTGCACGTGAGTCTTGGGCCCAAACAACTTGCCACGATGGTTCAATATTGTATATTCACCCATTTTCACCCGAAAAATAGCCTTTCAATTTTTCGCGTTTTTTATGGAAGTCAGTGTGTGTGTATATATATATATATATATATATATATATATATATATATATATATATATATATATATATATATATATACGAATATTGCCATGTATACTGGTGTACACACACGTGTGTGTATGCATACGCGCGCACGCGTGTATATATGTGTGTGTGTGTGTGTGTGTGTGTGTGTGTGTGTGTGTGTGTGTGTGTGTGTGTGTGTGTGTGTGCGCGCGCGCGAGCGCGCGCGCGCGCGTGTGGTGGTAGTGGTGTGTGTGTGTGTGTGTGTGTGTGCACGCGCGCACGCGTGCGTGTGTGTATGCGTGTACATTTGATCATTTGTGGGGTACGAATGTTTCTTCAGATGACATGGTAAGAAACTGACCAAACAAAAGCAAAGAAACATCAACACCATTCAGCACAAAGACGGCATCTAACACAGAGAGAAGACATCATCAAAAGATGGACTGAATAATGCTCTGGATTCTCTGACAAAACTGAGCACATGAGATTCCAATGTGCTAACAAAACAGAACGCATCAAACGAAGATAGTTTTCAAGTACTCCGTGAAGAAGTCATAGCCGCAGTGAAACTGCTGAAATGCGGGAAGGCTGCAGGAATCAACGCCATCCCAGCAGAACTCTTGAAAACATGGCAGAGATGCAGTAATTCATATTATGACTAACCATCTGCGACAAGGTTTGCAACGACGGGGAATGTTCCATGCCAAAGACTCAATCACAAATCGTCACCCTTCCCATGAAAGAAAATCTCCAACATTGCTGCGCTATAAGCTTTATCAACCACGATAGCAAAATAATGCTCAAAATCATTCCGCAAAACATAACAGTTGCAAGGAAATACCGTCAGTGCTGAACTGGCCGGATTCCACAAAAGCAGAAGTACCAACGAACCGATTTTTCATATATACGTACTTCATGTGGAAAACATCTTCAGCGTCGAAATCGTTTTGATGATGAATGCGGACTCCAACAATTTCCAGACAGAAAGTAGAACAAAGACGGTCTCTCCGTCCTGGTGTCCACTGATCACCTTAAATGATAGACTGAAGCTCAAGGCGGGAGGCGGGTGGGGACACCACCCTTCTCCAGTGTAGTCCCTCTTTCACTCTTCTGCTCCCTCCAAACAGACCTCGACACATCAGCAAATTCCAGCTGTTTCGCTCTGACTGACGGCCTCCTAGTGCGCGCAAGTGACCAGCTGGCGTACCTAGATTTTGCGCCCTATTCTTATCGATCTCTTCCTTCTTTCCTCCTCTCTTTCCGTGTTTCTCACTGTCCATCTTACATACCCTGCACAGCCTCACCTTTAGGGCCCATGATACGGATTCTCAGCTCCCCGGAGCCGGCACCCGAGGTGTCTACCCAGAAGTGACTCTGGAACTCCCTCAACACGCCGCTGCTCTCGATCCCAGGACCCCACACACGTACTGGGTACTTCTTCAGCTGGGTGTCCTTCACGTCTATGTAATATGGACTCCCTGAGGAGAGAAAATACAACACACACACACACACACACACACACACACACACACACACACACAGAGTTGACACCACTTAAAAGAAACTCGGATAAAAAAAATCGCCAATAAGAAAGCAAATTTTCTTCCAGCCAAGAGCCTTCTTAGTATTACTAAAACACTTCGAGAGACGAAAACCCATCTGTGAGAAAATCTCTCTTAGAAGAAACACCGTGTCCTTTGTAACAATGTGAATGACCTTGGCTGTATGAAAAATCCTCATATGTACATCTGTAAGAAGAAAACCTCTCTTCGAATAAAACACGGTTTCCTTTCTATCGATGCGAGTGACCTCGGCTGTATGAAAAAAAGATCATCAGCGGTACATAAGTCTTCTGTCTAATGTCCGAGCTTTATACACAGCGACCTCGATTGTACTTAAAGTGCCGTGATACACCACGGTATGCGACAGTGATGAAAACTCCTGCACCGGATGTAGTCTGGACAGAGCGACCGAGAAAGAGCACACTGGGATAAGAGGCTTTTGATTGTTAGACCTGTACAACAGCAGGTCTTCACTTAGCCCACACTTACGAGTAAAATGTAATAAAAAAAAATGTTAAAAAGTTCCCATAGCCTGTTGGCTGTTGAGGCAGTGAACAGTCAGAGGTTCACTGTGTCTAGGGTACAGCGTGAGAGAAGGCGGAGCCTATCCCACCACGCCTTCCGCCGCCCTAGACTTTCCGTTTACTGCTGCATGGAGAGAGAGGGTTTTCAAACCGAAACGATTCGACTCCATGAGGGTTTCGAACTCGCGATCGTCCGCTCTGCAAGCAAACGCTGTAACCATTTGACATGGGGCCCTTGTCCACACCACTAACTGTAAAATGTCTTTCCAAGGGCGCTTGTCATTTCTTGTCAGAGCGACCGTGCCATTTTTTTGTTTGTTTGAATTTTCTTGTGTGTGTGTGTGTGTGTGTGTGTGTGTGTGTGTGTGTGTACGTGTGTGTGTACGTGTGTGTGTGTGTGTGTGTGTGTGTGTGTGCGTGCGTGCGTGCGTGCGTGCGTGCGTGCGTGCGTGCGTGTGTGTTTGAAACATGTCAACAGATCAGGAGAAACACTTTGTTGGATACTAATCAAGAACGGTGTCAGTCATAATGTCGTTCATTCTTGTGTCTCTTTTCATACCTGGGAGCCCTTACGCGTGCGTCTTCTTTCACACAGAGTGTATGCAGGTTATTTTCCTGTGTCATCAACCAACCCGAGTCTGATATGGATTTCAGAAATGGATGCACGAGCTCTAAAGAAATAGATATCGTTTCACTCTAATTCGAAGGACCTGCTCTCCAAGCGTGAAACTGGAAATAGAAATCAAACCTTGTAAAAAAAAACAACAACAACAACCATAAACTGTTTCATGGTTACATTTTGAGAAAGTTTTTACGTTTTCTTTTCTTCCAAGCAAAGAAGAAAAACGGGGGTGGGGTGGGGGTGGGGGTGGGGGAGGATACCGGGAGGAATGTGACCAAGAAGGGGGAGCGGATAAAGGCAGGATTACTGTTAAAGACCTCCGTGTTTGGGGGTGGGTTTTTTTTTTTCTGAAGCTGGTCTTCACTGTTCAGACATTTTTCAATCTCATCCCTCAGTACATCGTGACAAACGCTTCGTGTAAAAACATGTATTAAGATCGTGATTTAGCTGCCTTTGAATTATCGTTTTCTTTCATCTTTCGATATCAGCTCGCGTTTCTGCAAGGAGCAGCGATCAAGTTCAGTGGTTGTCTGTGTTGTCCCCGAGCCGCCTTCTCTTCGTCCAGCCCCGGAAAACCCACGTCCAACGACGGAGGAAAATGACAGAGCTAGACTGCGGCTGTTCCAAGATGGTTTTTAACGAAGTGCGCGCGAGGTAATGTTGCTTATAGCCCAGCCGACCGCAAAGGGCCATATCAGGGCTGTAAATGCGCGCTAAAAGTATAATCAACCATACACATGAAATGTACGAACGTGAAGGATAATTGTGTGAATCAGTGAAGTGAAATCAACTCCTAAACGGGAAGAAAAAACAAGATGCAAAGCATATAAACGTACTCCCAGTTTATCTCGAGTACGCGTGAGATAATCATCCATAAAGAGGAAAAACCGTCTTGAGCCGTTATAGCCGTTAGTAACGGCTATTCTGGTAACATCGGGCATCATCTGTGATCCATAATGAACATACCTACAAATTTTCAGAAAGATCGGCTCAGTAGTTTTGTCTGGAGCGAGTGGAACACATTTTGACCACGGACGGACAGACAGACAGACAGACACACAGACAGCATTTCTTCGTTCCCGTTGTAAAGTACTCCCTGTTCTATAAGAACTGGAAGTTCAAAAAGCGAGCCTACACGGACTGAGGCTCAGAGATGGACTGAAAACTGACAACGGCCTGGCCTAGCACCGGAGTGTTTACCCATGATGTGATCGTTGTTTTCCATGATGTCCACGCGGTGCCGCCCCGGCCTCTTGGGGCTGATCTTGAGGGAGTAGGTGCCGTCCAGGTTGTCCAGGAACCGGTGGGGGATGATGTGGTCAGCCGGGTCCGTGCACACCACGTGTAGGTTATCTGAACAGGTAAAAGGGCACAGCAACTTGGGTCACGGGCCGCGGCACACAGACACGGACACCCGGCATACCGATACGGTCCAGTGACAAAAAAGCAAGGGTGGAAATGGAAAGAAAGACACCCCAAATTAAAACGAAGAAAAAAAAAGCCAAACAAAAACAGAAATCGAAAACAGAGAAAACTGAAAAATATAAAAATTGATAGCGCATGAATTTTTGTGTGAGAATTCACACCATGACTAAAAAGTAAATGATAACAATGATGAATGTATAACAATGCATTTTTATTTAGTTACACTAGTTACAGAAAGCTGCATGAAAAATAAATCGTGTTTGTGGACACATATAAACAACAAAAGTTTCTTTTGTGTGTGTATTCATTTTTGACTCAAGTATGCATAACAATTTAGACTGTGTAATGACCTTGTTTCAATTATCCACGAGCATGTATGTGCGTGTGCGTGCGTGCGTGCGTGCGTGCGTGCATGTGTGTGTGTGTGTGTGTGTGTGTGTGTGTGTGTGTGTGTGTGTGTGTGTGGTGCGTGCGTGCGTGCGTGCGTGCGTGCGTGTGCGTGTGCGTGCGTGTGCGTGCGTGTGTGTGTGTGTGTGTGTGTGTGTGTGTGTGTGTGTGTGTGTGCAGTTAGGTTTAACATGGGTTTTCCTTGTCAATTAAAAGCGCTAAAACAACCAGATTTTCCATGACATTAAACAATCGTAAGACCTTTCATGCCATTCCCTGCACGAATTTCATCACTAACATTTTCAACAGCTGCCCTCTGTACGTAAGGTATGACCATTTGCTATAAACAATTTGCTTCTAAAGATGTAATTGGGGTATAAATGAGTAGTTACCACAACGACAACAAAATTATGAGAGGGTTTCCAACTGTTCTATCCGACTGCGTGAGTTAAAATTGCCTCTTTACCCGTATTCACCATCTTTCATCTGAGACCATCCTCCCTCTCCTACCTTCTCTGGCTCCACTAATTTACATCACTTCTCGAAATTTTGACAATATATACAGTCTTCAACTCTCTCACAAAAATACACTGCTACAAATATTTGCTGAATTTACAAACCTATGTGCAGGCTCATGAGAAAAAAACACACAGTTAACAATATTCATTTTAATTCATGAACATATACCCCATGTTTTTGGTTGTTGTTGTTGTTGTTTTTTTTCAATAAAGCAGCATGCATTACAAACCTAGCTGTAAGTCCTGTACATACGATCACGGTAACGAAATTCAGAGACTGAAAAACACAGAGACTGTAGGGGTATACTAAAGGGATACAGACAATAGGGAAGTTGCCAGTTCCGCCGATGCAATAAATCTTCAGCGCCAGAGTCTGCAAGATGGATTTGCTGCCAGCAGTTTGCAACGGTTATCACAGGAACACTGAGGCATGAGAGAACGTTAACCATATGGTCAGGGGCCGGAATAGGTCAGCTGGTAGAGCACCGGGTTCGTAATTCTGGAGATTCTGCGGTTGCGGGATTTTTCCCTCGTAGTCAGTACTTGTTCTCACTCCATTTCCACCAAAAGTCCTTCGAATGAGACTATAAACCGAAGTTCTGCTAGTGAACGCACGCATAACACCTTGTACACATGTAAATTCCGTGTTCAACGTTTGGAAAAGAAGGCTAGCTTGGCCGTTGGTATGGATGACATGTGCACACATAGGCCGTTGGTATGGATGACAAATACACACATAACATGCATCTTATGTGGAAAAAAAATGGAGGGAAATGGCTGGAAAATTGAGAGGCTGATATTTCGATCACACGACACGGGAAACGATTGAATGTAATGCCAGCAGGCAGCTCTTGAGTCGGCTCTACCCAGGTAGGCGACCTGTCATGTAAACGAGAATGTGGGTTATAAAGCGCTTAGAGCTTGGTATCCAACAGAGGGAAAGTGTCATAGAAGAAGAAGAACAACAACAACAACAACAACAAACCCATCTATTAAGCACTTTCACGGGATCATTTGAGTAGCCCACTGCCGCACACTGTAAGTTCACAACCACTAGCCGATGCCTTGAAGTGAAGGTATTGCTTCGCACTGCCGGGCCAATTCTTCGCTTGCCACAGGCCGAGAAAATTGCCCACAGGTTTTAGGAGACATCGTGTGACAAAGTAATTTCACACGCACGCACGCACGCACGCACGCACGCACGCACACACACACACACACACACACACACACACACACACACACACACACACACACACACACACACACACACACACACACACACACACACACACACACACACAAAATTCAAGCGATTTCAGCAGTGTCGGAAAACGGCAACTCCCCTATCGCTGGGGTACACAATACATCATTGTATATGGAGTAGGAGAGTTCTTCAGACATTAAGCAGGTTCTAGCAAATGAACAGGTTCGTGCAAACGTGAACAGGAAGCCACCCAAACACACTGTGCTCATGACAAAGCATGTAAACAATACCCAACCAAATATATATAGACAAACATCTGGCCGTCCAAATCACCAAAGTGCGTGGACGTTAATTTGAAAGTACAGGACTCTCTAGCAAACTTCATTATTATTGCATTGAAATGTCTTTGGCATGCAGAATCACATAAATACTCACAGTCATATCCATTGTGGAATAAACCAACCAAACAGGCATAAATAACCAGCAACCCAATGGTTTTAGATTAACAAGTCTTGTTATGCACAGTTAGCTCTGATTGTCTGTATATCCATGCATGTCCCACAAGATACAAGTGTCTTCTATATTCATATTATGGTTACAAAATACACGTGTGTTCTGTGAATATGTTAGTGCCCTACGACACGTGCGTTGTGTGTTCTTGTTAGTCCCAGACGACACATTTGTGTTCTGTGTTTATGCAAGTGCCCCAAGACATGCGTGTTTTGTGTTCCCACAATACATATGGATGCTCTCTCTTGTCTGTGGGAGAAACGATACAGTTACCTTTCCGCTCTGCAAAAAAAGAGAATTTTACGTTTATAATCGGGCAGAGAGAGTGAGAGAGAGAGAGACAGACAGACAGACGGAGAGACAGACAGACAGGCAGAGGCAGAGACAGAGACAGAGAGAGAGATGAACAAAAAAAGCATACAATACAAGAAAGATCGTAAGCGACAGGTATATATAATATTTGATCTAGCACTAATCAAAGATATTACCTTTGTCTAAGAAATCTGAAAATGTATCAGAGTATAATTAGTCTTTTCATGCACCAAAAATAAAAAGAATTCTTTCAGAAACCGTGCATCTAACTGTGAAAAAAAGCTTGCAAAGCACACAATTTTTTGCAACAAAATAACGTATCTATGGTACAGGCACTGCACGAAATCAAAGATGTAAATGGGACAGAATCAGTGTCACGCCTCGCCTTCCCTTTACCTCCCATTTGTGGGAGGCCAGTTCGCCCACACGTCCAGGCGACAGAATTGTTCAGTTAGCTGGTGTGCCCTCTCATGAAACTATACATTCCAATGTCATGTAATTCATCGTTCTCCGATGTCGTTTTGCTGCGTACACGTAGCCTTCGCCTGCGCGTGAACCACCGCGCGTGAGTTTCCAACTGACAATCTGACACCACCATCAGCAGCGAAGAGTGGTGGACAGACAGACAGGCAACCCGTGAACAGCAGGCAGACACAGAACCAATCGGACCAACATGAAGTGATGAATGCCTTCAATGTGTGTGTGCGCCATGGAACGCCAGCTGGGAAGAAGCGGAGAGACCGATCCTATCTCTTCTATATCTGCTAACAACTTCAGGTATTCTACATACATAGCCGTGACAGCTCTCCGGTTCATGATAGTCCTGTTATTTCAAGCCACTTCACGACATGCCCCTTATTTCAGCCAGGTATGGGAGTGTGTTATTTTGGTGACATCCCATTTGGTCTACTCCCATTTCGTCTACTCCCATTTCGTCTACTACTCCCATTTCGTCTATTTCCATACTGACCATACTGCAAGGCTCCCCACTGGCGTAACCAGTGTCCCAGTCTACTCCAAAGCAGAATCGATGGTCTTTAGATTAGAATAGGGCGAAGCCCGAGAGAGGACGAAGGACGAATGAACGAAGGCCGTTAGGCCAAGTCGTGCTCACACATTTCTGAGTAGGCGAAATGGGAGTAGACCAAATGGGAAGTAACCGTTATTTTAAGCCAGTTCATGGAATCCTTTTTCTTGTTGGCAGTTCAACGAGTGCTGTTATTTTCAGCCAATCCGCAGACTGCCTGAAATTTGGCATTAACTGTTAAGCTAACTGTGTCTGCTGATCAGCA
>CM031613.1:40770804-40773304 GCA_018398815.1 Conus ventricosus
TTGAAGGTGTTCTGCGCGTAACTGTTGAAAAACTCACACACAAACACACGTGCGCGTGCCAACTCACACGTAAACAACACACACATGCAAACATTCATTCGCACACACACACGCAAACATTCATTCGCACACACACACACACACACACACACACACACACACACACACACACACACACACACACACACATACACACTGATATACACACAAACATACACACACGCTTGCACACTCACATATACATACACGCGCGAATGCGCACACACACACGCACGCCCACACACACACAAACGCACGCGCGCACGCACGCATAACCACGCACACACGCACGCGCGCACACGCACACACACACACACACACACAAAAGAGCACGGCGATCTGAGACTTTGATTACAGAAGTATAGCAGCCCACCTCAGGCCTAAAAACAACGGCAGACAGACGGACAGGTAAACCTCACCTTAGGTACATAATTACAACGGTAGACTTGCGGACGAACAGGCTCAGACTTGACAGGTATGTCCGTCTTCACTCCTTCCATATGAGCGCCCGGCTTGCCTGCCAACACATCGACAATGTTAACGATATGAACAGCTGCAGAAGGAGCACTAGAAGTAATGAGCATAGTAGTAGTAGTAGTAGTAGTAGTAGTAGTAGTAGTAGTAGTAACATCAACAGTAGCGCAACCAACATAAAAAAATAGAACAGAAATGACAGCAGCAGTAGCAGCAGCATCAACCCCATCACCAGCAGGAGTCGTGATAGCAGCTGTAGATGCAGCAGCAGTAGCAACAGCGACGGCGGTAGGAGTGATAACATCCTCAAGAGCAGCAACGACAGGAGCAGAAGTTGCAGCACTGGCACTCTTGGATATCAGCCGCATTTGACGCAGCTGATCATACCACCCACACTCGTCCACTTGAATCCATGCTTGGCCCCAAAGGCACACTCTCTCTCTCTCTCTCTCTCTCTCTCTCTCTCTCTCTCTCATGGTTATCTTCCCATCTTTCTAATCGAACGTTGGGCTAATGCGTAGGTCAGACATCTGCTAAGTCGCAGCCATGAGACCCTCTTCTTAAATTCTCTCATCTTAGTCATCAATTCATTTATCCATCACCTTTAAACCATGCGCAGTGTGGTCTCAAAACTTAGCGGATGCGATGTAGCGTATATGGACTAGTCCGCACTCAGTGACGCCTCCTTGATGAAACCGAAACTGAAACTGACAGAACGCGAACAATGGTTGTATTGATATCATGCTGGTTTCAAGATTAAAACAATATGTCAAGTCACTGAATGCAAACTGGTGCTACACTTCATACTTTCATTTTCTACACAGTTAAAAAAAACCCAACTGAAGTAGTTCCTACTCTAGTTCCAGACATCTCCGGGTGTGATCCCTACCGGGTGGAGCCTGGGTGCCGTCCACGTTGAAATAGGCCGTTTGTCCACCTCCGCTTCCTTCAGCCCCTTGCCGCTGAGCACGACCTTGACCGGCACCCTTGACCTGGGTTCGGTGGGCAGCACGCGCACTCGGTCAGGCTCGTAGCTGGCCAGGCTGGGCGCGCTGCTGCGGAAACTGACGTCAGGATCGCCTCGTACAGATGGCGCTCGGCTAGAACTGGACACAATGACAGCCGGTGTAACACGTTGAAAGTACTACCCGCCGAAAACAATGCCAAGGAAAGTTATCTAATAGGGTTTTCACCCGCAGTTTAACATTCAAAACCCCACAAGAATCACACACCCACCCACCCTACCCGCCGCCGCTTAGAGTTTCCTTCAGTCAAGTATTGCCATCTACAAACCATTCAATGTGTTCCCTCATCAAATTCACTTTGACCATTGATGGAAAAAAAAACCCAGAATGGACAGAAATCAAGTTTGATGGCAGGTGAGTGATAACGCTTCTTGTGTAGACCGATTCTGGCGAGTTAGTCTCTGTTTGGTGCTGTTATATGACATTTCAGAGCTGGATTCTGACAGCTGAACTTGGGAGAAGGATTCAGACATTGGAGATGAGATTTTTTCCAGCAAGATCCTTGGCGTCTCAAACAAAGACCACATTACCAACTTGGAGATCCAGACCAGAGTAAGGCAAGCCATTGGACCATACGAAGACCTGTTGTCCACAGTGAAAAGAAGGAAAATAAGATGGTATGGTCATGTATCCAGGTCAACAGCACTTGCCGAAACATTCTACAAGGAACAGTGCGAGGAGACAGAGGAAGACAGAGAAAGAGATGGGAGGACAACATCAGTGCATGGACTGGCCTCACACTCAGCAACTGCCTACGAGCGTCTGAGAACCGGGAAGAGTCGAGGAAGCTGGTTGCGAAGTCTTCTGTGCCACTCCAACGGTCTTCAAGACCCCGGGATAGGTGATAGGTGATATGATATCTTGTGTTCTCCCAATTCGAAAGTAATAACGAAACATCATTTTAAAACAAAAACTTTGCTTTCTGACCCCTAGCTCTGAGGACAACGTTGATACTCTTTGAA
>CM031613.1:40790804-40793304 GCA_018398815.1 Conus ventricosus
ACACACACACACATACGTGCGCGCACGCGCGCACACACACACACACACACACACACACACACACACACACACACACACACACACACACACGCACATACACACAAACACACTCACCTATCCACCCATATCCTACTTATCAGTCTCATCTCTGCAATTATCATCTTGCACTTAATGCATACTTGTCTGTATGAGTGAGTGACAATAACATGTCTGTCTGTCTGTCTGCCTGATCATGGTCGTGGGTGTGACAATATGTGTCTCTCTGTCTGTAGTGTGTGGCAGGTGTACATTCTGAACTGTTGAACAAACTGAGCTCACAGATTATTCGGGACACTGCATGGATTCTATCAAAGGCTAAATAAAACTGTCTGTAAATATAATTCCTAATACTGATTTAATCACAAACACACGCGTGCAAGCACACCCTTACACACACACACACACACACACACACACACACACACACACATACGTACACACACACACACACACACACACACACACACACACACACACACACACACACACACGTACGTACGTACACACACACACACATACGTACGTACACACACACACTCATACGCACGCAAGCACGTGCACACACACACACACACACACACACACACACACACACACACACACACACACACATTAAGGATCCTCCTACCAGGTCCTGCTTTGCTGGTGTCAAAGGGAATCTGCTTTGTCGTGTTGACTTTCAAGGGAATGATGTCTTTATCCTCGTCCTTCATTTTGTCCCTGGGACAAAGTCGAACTGAAGTCAATGAACGAATAAAGGAAAATTGAAGCGTGATGCCTAACAGTTTAAAACAGAAAACAGACATCCCGCACATATTGCTGCAAAATACACACACGCGTGCGCGCGCGCGTACGCACGCACGGACGCACTCAAACACATGTACGCTTGCCTGCGAAATTCCACTTATCTCTAATTATCATTACAGCTGCCTTTACTGCCATCGCTGCAACTACCATCATCGTTGCTAGTGTCATTACTCTTGTCATTACAGTTATGACAGTTATTGTATTTATTGTTGCTGTTGCTATCATTATAAAATGTTATTGCTATTATCATAAGATATTATTGCTATTTTCCAATGTTGTTAAATCATCATTATTATTATCGTTACTATAATCATAAAGATCATTATTATCATTATCATTACTATTGTTATTATTGTTACTATCATGATCATCATCATTATAATCATTATCATTATTAGTAGTATTGATGTCGTTTTCGTTGTTGTCATCAAAGCTGGGCCACTTAAAAAAAGCAATATAACTCGACGCTCGGTGTTTAGCAGGCATACATAGAATAATTTTTCAGTCCTTATTTGGGAAAAAAAGCTATAATTAAAAGGCAAGAAGAAGAAGAAAAGTAAGAAGAGCATTGAAAAATTAAAAAAAAACCAAAGCGATAATGAAAATGGTGATGATGATGATGATGATGATGATGATGATGATGATGACGATGATGTTGATGATGATCACGACGACGATTTGATGATGATGATGATGATGATGATGATGATGATGATGATGACGACGATGATGACGATAATGATGATGATAACAACGATGACGACGACGACGACGATGATGATGATGATGATGATGATGATGATGATGATGATGATGTCAAAGCAGACCCGGATCAGTTCACGAAATAACAAACGAACAAATCTCGACAGTCAGCAGAAGTAACTGACAATTAGTGGTAAGCAGATGTACCGCTACCTTTCTTTCTAATGCATACACGGACGTTATACTTTAAAAATCAAAGAGAAACTAAATGGGAGGAGTATAACAAAATGAAAGAAAGAACAACAAGACAACAACAAAGATATCGACAAAGTAACAGCGATGATGAAAAAATAAAAATAAAAAAGAGGGAAGGCGAGGACTGACGAGGGCAGATTGCCGAACGGGTAGACAGCGGGGTACACGTTGTTGTTGGGCTCCTTGGTGGCGAAGCCGATGAAGGGAGAGCTGGACAGGGGTGACCCGTTCCAATCCACGTCCATCAGATGCTTGCCTGAAACGGACAGACCAGCTGACGTTCCCCCAAAGATTGATTCACTCCACGTATTATCTAACTTAGCTGGTGACACATTTGTCCATACATTCAGGTCCGTATTTAAGCACAGTTTGCATATGTCTGTAAAGTCCCATCTATAAGATCCTGGTCTCAAGAATTTCCTAATTAATCCGTTTACTTTTCGGGTAATTTGCAGTGCTGGTGTTCACTTTAATCAGGTGAGTATTCATTGGTTTCAACGTTTCAATCGTATCATGCGTTGCTATGAAATAAAATTACAGTACGAATACAATCTGGACGTTCAGAACGACTACTAGTACACTAGTCTAATCTCATACTTTCGTGTGTGTTCTCAGTCGTTTTACATTCTTGTGACTGTTTCTTTCTGTTGCCACAACAACAAATCACAGAGGTCCCGTACCTGAAACGTAATCAGCA
>CM031613.1:40798304-40803304 GCA_018398815.1 Conus ventricosus
TTATGAAATGTGAATCCCAGACATATTTGTAGCCACTTTCTGTTGAAATTGCTTCAATACCTCTACACGACAGTGGTGTCATGACTGATTTATCAAAGAAAGCGAGACCATTCCTCTATAGATTTGAAACACAAGTCTCCGAGTCGTTCATGATATTGTTACACCTGCCCCACCGCCACAGTCTACGTGGTTGTGTGTCTTTCATAACCATCACGTCATTTGTTGTTTTCTCGTACTCCGTGGGCGCTCAGTGGAACTGGCCTCACACTGCTTATTCCTGCTCCTACATACACTGCCACACCAAGGTTCATCCTGCCTCCCCCACAGGGAGCGATCACTTTCAGCTTGTCTTGAGGCAACCCACCAGATGAGACACTGCACTGTCAAGGCGTCCCTGGTGTTCTCTGGTATCTGCCCTGATCCGACATGCGCAGGATACCACGGACCAAGCCTCCGTGTGACGACAACAATCAGTCACCGAAACAGTGTGAGTGCCCGGCTTCATAGGGTGCCCTGACATTTTTCCAACAGTAGTCCCCGAAACTTGCTGACACAAACGACTTCGACACGATTTCACTATGGGTAAGGCCGTGGGTGAGGAAATCAAAGTCGAGATCACTAGGAGAGCGAATCATAAAGCGCTACAGAATCTGGAATTATTTTAATAGCTGAATGAGGATGAGGATGTTGCTGTTGAGTTCGTGTTGGTTTTGCACCATATAACAGGGGTTTATCTGCACATCGCTTTGTAATATGTACCGGTATCGACCAAGACCGGAAGATACAGACACCTGCAATGTTCATCGGAATATTCAAGCGACACTGTGAGAGACACCCATTATGTAATTGGAATTCGATTGTGTGGCTCCTGTCTTCCTATATGAGCCCATAGAATGTTCAAGAACTCTGACTAAATTCACCCGGGCCGACCCCCCACTCCCTCATCCCTCACTCCCGAAACCCCATCACCCTTCTCCGAATCAAGGCCTGCAGCTGTACTCGAACCCCTGACCTCTCAGTCTGAAGCCTGTAATACCAGTTGCTCACCGTGCCAGACCTCTCAGTCTGAGGCCTGTAATACTAGTTGCTTACCGCGCCATATATCACTTTCCGTTTATCTAATACTAACAAAGTCGCACACGATTTTTTTTTCAGATTGACGCCAAGGGTGCGCGCATGTGTGCGCGCGCGCGCACGTACGCACACACACACACACACACACACACACACACACACACACACACACACTTACCTTCTTCACGGGGCGTGAAGAGAACTGTGTGCCTCCCATCATTCCTGGCATCAATGGCGACTGGTATTCTTCCGCTTGGACCTCGGACCTCAGCGCTTAGCTCCCCTGAGCAATCAAAGGAAACCACTGGGTAAACGCAGCCTAAAGAGCCCGCTAACGGCAAGAAGGTGTGGAGTAGGCTAATAACTTAATAGGCATTACAATATTTGAATATGAGATCACGCGACATGTCTTTCATCAGCGTATATAGGATTAATGGTATGTGATCAGAATGTACAAGAAAATGTCAATTTTGTTACCTTGAAAACATCGTTGAAAATACTAATCGTAAATTTACGTCTTACTGCAATCATTTGTTCTGCAACTGTGGTTTTGCTAGTGCTTGTAACTACTGGAAAATGCCAACATTTAAGTTTAACACACACACACACACACACACACACACACACGAAACAGTATGATAACACAGACTTACTTGTTTACATATGTGAGTCTAAAATACACTCTGCTCTTTTTCGAGTGTTTTCTCTGTCCATCTGTTGTTTGACTAGAGTAGTTGAAATGCCATTGGTAAATTCCTAAAATAGCAGATAAGTACACAGAAACCATCACACGACATACCTTTCTCTTGTAATTAATTAACAACAACAAAAAAGCTGAAAATCTGAAAACAAAAAGTAAATGTTCGTGTGACAGTATAACCCTAAACTGAAAATGCCCCCTTTTTTGTCAAGACCAGTTCAGTCATTTTTCATATTTTTTCTATCAGTAAGAATACAAGTCTCAAGTGTACATCCAAATACGTTTATTGATAGTCTGTGCCTGCACAAGTAAACTCTTAACACTATGCTGTTGATTTAGAGCCACAGACTGTTGGACAGAAAACCATTGCCCGCTCGTTCATCTTCGTTGTCCTGAGTGTTGTGTATCTTGCCTGAAGAAGACCTAAAAGGTTGAAACGCGTCGTGTTTTGTCTTGTGATTTGTTTGTCCACGTTTTTCGGCGGAGCCTTATAAACAATCTTTCAAACATTGCCCGCTCATCAGTACTTTTGCCCTCGCGCAGGATAACGGTGTTCAACAGATCTTCCAGGACAAACGAGTAGTAGTGAACATGTTTTTTTTTTAAATATTTATTTGCATGTCTGTTTTATTGCTTTAAATACAACTTTTCAGTATAGCAACAGCATTGCCAAGCTTTCTCACAACGATGTGGACTTACTTACTTCCCTTGCCTCATGAAAGGGCGTGAACTTAAGCACGAAATCAAACTGGAGCCCAACTCAAAAAGTCCGACGGCTCCACCTTCCAATCGTAAAGAAGCTGACAGAATTCGACTTTAGTCATGTCGTCTGTCATATACCCTAATCTTTACAAATAAAAGAGATAGGGGTGAAAAATAAAGACGAAGTTCAAACCATCTTGTTTCTAATTCAGCTTTCATCCGTTTTAAATCCACATCGTCATTACAAGTACACTGTTGTCTTTAAGGAATAGAGGTCACATGCTTTTGATATTTGCCCCTTTGCACTTCCTCTCATGTATGGGCATTGCTTTTGTTGATTTACAACCGTCTCCATATGCATGCTGTCTGAATGTTGGAAGAATGCAAAACAAAACAATTTTCTTGGTCAGTTCATTTGCAAATAAATCTTGAATCTTCAGACAGAAGGAAAATCAACACCTTTATTTTTTTCTGTTTTCTTTTCTGCCTCATTCTTCGTGTCCCCTAAATAGCATTATTCCTATGCCGTTCATTCCGGCTTCCTGCATCGAGCTCTATCCTGTCTCATGCTCGACACCGGAAATCTACTAAAAACTATCTACATTTGATCGTTATCGGGCAAGCCGCCAGAGGAGACACCGAACTGCCACCACAACCGAATCACTTCCGTGTGCAAGTTCTGATCAGAATACGCAGAACATCGTCCACTAAACAACTTAACACGACAAATTCTACAAAATAAGCACCTTTTATGTCCAAACAAAACCACGTTTAAAACTGATTTTTTTTTTTCAAGATCTTTGACGACCTAGTCACTAAACTGCTGCAAAACACTCACAAAAACAGGATTACGATTACTTGTGACAAACCGGAAGCTTCACAGTAAGGTGACTGCACGCGGAAATTGAAACAAATTTTTGTAAACAATTATCAGTACGTCCGCCACCAAACAAATGAATTAAATGTCTTGTAATTCGTTTGACACGTATGTTGGGCGGATTCACTAACAATTCTTTTTTAAAATATACCTGTTTACAATCTGATTTGGGGGGGGGGGGGTGGAAGTAGGGGGGGGGAGAATAATTGTAGCCTCCCTCCCTGCATGGCCCACCTAATCCGGCGTTGGAGGCGTCAAACGGGAGCATCTTCTCCTTGTAGACGTGGAGAGGGATGATGCCCTTGTCGTTGACGTGGGGAGTCCAGTCGCCGGCTATCCGCACCCGACTGGGGTCCACTACATGGGGCTTGAAGGGGCTGTCTGAGAAAGAGACAGGTGGAAATCCTTGGTCAGATAGAGAAGGCACGGTACTGGCACAAAGGCGCAGGCTACGCAGTCAAATTCACACACAGTCATAGATACATGTAAAAAAGACAAGAAACAGCCTCTCTCTCTCTCTCTCTCTCTCTCTCTCTCTCTCTCTCTCTCTCTCTCTCTCTCTCTCCGAGAGCGACAAAACGTAATCTACAATCATTCATCGCTTCTATATTCTTTCCGAGAGTTTCACCGAGCAGATGTGAGCAGAGCACATGGACTAATTTGTGTCATCGTATGTCTCCTTGACTAAAATGAAACGAAAGCACTGAAAACACTTAAATCGTAGGTATCTTAGCGATTCAAACTAAACATACAGCTATCAGCCACCTATGAAAAATGTTCTAATACTGGAAGAAAACATCTGATACCAAATTAAAACAGGCTGTTGGCCACTGCACTGTATCCATTAAAAAAAAAAAGAAAGGTGTACGTTATCAAGTAAAATACGCTACTGACAACAAAATCTAATTAAGAACAGTCTAATAGTGGAACAGTAGGAAAAAAAAACTCTAGGGAAAGCTTGACAGCAGAAGGTCTTCAGAGAAGAAACCCCCCTCAGACAAATATTTCAGCCCTGAACTCCTTACACTCTAGGGGGGCCGGGCCTCATCCAGGCCATGACTCCCAGATGCCCTTCTACTACCAACTTAACACACAAAAAAATGAAAAAAATCTTATTGAAAACGGTCTTATAGAGGAACATTACTCTAATACTTTGGTCAAATGAGCTATTAGTACAAGAGGTAAAAAAAATTATCTAACAGCTGTCCCAGACGGACGGGTGATGCAGCTTACCTTCAATGGGTTTCCCGTCCAGTCGGATATCGACAGTGTGGGGTCCCGTTTCCCTGGGAACATAGCTACCCAATAAGGTTCCGTCGTCCTGTGGCGTCATTTGGCACGGTACGCTTCGGAGGGGCCCTGCAACAGTACACATGACGTCAACAGGGATCAGTGAATGAGGGGGAAAACTCTTCCACATAGAACGACCTGGACTTCAGCTTATGTTTCTTCTGAACTTTCCCACGCAAAAGCAGCAACACTGCGCGAACGAATTTCTGTGTCAATGTCAGACTGATGTATCAATCTAACAGACGGCACAGGTAAGTTGTTTGCTCTTTATCGCGGGAAAAGTCTGGGGGGAAAAATACAGTCTGTTAAATGTCCTGTGTTATGAAAAATAGTAACAAGAGACTCTTGAAATGAGCC
>CM031613.1:40810804-40825804 GCA_018398815.1 Conus ventricosus
TGCGTTTAAAAAAAATGAAGACATTGAACAAGACGACTAATATGAAGACAGAAAAAGAGGAACGAGAAAGTTAAAAGAATGACAAAAAGAAAAGCGAGGAACGAAAGATACGGAAGAAGCACAGAAAGAAAGTATCTCACAGAAAGTAGGAAGAATGATGAAAAGAATCAAGCACACTAACAAACAATTAACGCCCACAGACAGAAAAGAAAAACTTGATACAAGCTTCATCTGCTCCGTTTCCCAGTCTCACTTTATTGCTCCCCTACTATTAACATTCTACACTGAACTTATTAAAAAAAAAAAAAAAAAAATCATCATCATCACTACCATCATTTCCATAATCGTCGTCATCATTTTTGTCGGGCTAAATAACTGTTCCCCTGACTCCCAACTAGATTCGCATGTCTCAACCTATCCATTTCGTAAAAATGAGCCGCCAACTGTACTTCTCTTCTCTCTCTCTCTCTCTCTCTCTCTCTCTCCTCTCTCTCACACACACACACACACACACACACACACACACACACACACACACACACACACACACGCACACACACACACACACACACATCACCACCACCATTGTCGCTATCACCACCATCCCCTCCCCCCTCCTCCTCTGAATCCTCATCCCCCATGCCCTATCCTAACCCACCCCGGACGACCAAGTACGCCATGCCCACCAATTTCATCGGGGGTGAACTGGGCGCTGTAGTGACCGTCCCCCGCCATCCGGATCACCCGTCCAGTGGGGGCCTCCGCCTCCACCTTCACTTGCTCGGGGTCAAAGATCTGCCCGGTGATCTGGTCACAGGCCGCAAATACAAATCTGTCAGTCAGTCTGCCAGGCTTCTTAGATGTGAGATAACGTATGAAAGAGGAGGGGAAAAAACGAAAAGAGAGGTGCAGGATACTTTAGCAAAGTATAGCTAACGAAATGCCTGTGGCACAACATGTAGCGAAAACAAGACAAACAGCTTAGGTACTCAAAATGCACGCAATATGGAGTAACAACGGAAACAATGGAACAGATGAAGTAAACAGACAGCATGCACCGTAATATGCAGCTAAACAAAAACCAAACAAACATGTGAAGTAAACCAAGTAGATGCGTCTAAATAGAAAAAAACCCAGTGAAAACACTAACTAAACAGAGGAAGTAAACAAACTGCACGCAACTTACCAAGTGGATGCATCTAAAATGCAGTAAAATAAAACGTCAAACAGATGAAGTAAACAAGATATACACAACTAAATATGTAGTTTAAAAAAGAAAACAGATAAATACAGTGCATTCAACTCAATCTGTAGTAAATACAAAACCGATCAGATAAAATCGACAAAGTGCGCATACCTCTCAAATACGCAACAAACAAAAGAGTAAAGTAAATAAACAGGTGTTTAAACAAACTGCATGTATCTCCATATGCAACAAACAGATGACATACACAAAGTTCACGTCCCTAAATATACAACAAATACAAACAGGTGAGCTAACCACAATACACCTAACTGATGAAAGAAACAAATAGCACACAACCCAACCTTCAGTCATACTTCGCCCAAAGATCGCCAGAGCCCCACACGCTCGCAAACAAGGGAGAGAACCCTGAACCTGTAGTTTCAGTCTTCGTGTAGTCCCCTACCCAGCGGGATGGGTAATGATAATTTTTTTATCTCCCTTTTCTCAAGACCTTTAGTGGATGACAACTGAGGTCCAGTTTTACAGCATCGATCACGTAAAAGAACCTACGGCAATAGGGATGTGGCTTTGGCAAGACTCTGACACATTCGAAACAAACAAACAAACAACAAATTATGGTTGTCAACAACGATACGCTAACTCTTGGAAGAGCAGAGGAAATGTCACGTGGAAACATCTGTCGTGACGATGAACTTGTGCACGGTGCAGTACAAATCCCACACCTTGCCATAAACGAGGAATGAAATGATGGAAGGTGTGAGGGCGGAGGGGTGGATGGGTAACGAGTGAAATGTGCGAGCGGAGGATACAAAGAGGTATGCCACACGTTATGAAGGGGTGCTACTTTCTTCGGTTCGGCGGGTACGTAGGTACACACTGGTTGATCCCTATTACGGAAATGACATCAATATGCGTTTGTTACTGGCAAATCATATTTAACTGAAATGAATAAAACCGCATTTATACAGTAATGCATTGTAAGCTAAGGGCTAAATTTGAAATTTAAAAGAATCTCATTTTCCTGACGTAATCAGTTTTACGTGGGCCGGACTCTACATTTGTGGTCGCCGTGCACAAGTCTTTGACCATCCTCCTCTTTGCCCTGTTGTGTGCCCATTCAAATGCTAAACATACACTGCCCAAGTAAGTCAATTTTTCTTTCTTCGATTGAGACAGACCGTCAGAATTAGTTTCCTTGAACAGGAAGTCGCTTTCGTTGCTAATGAAAACAGTGACAGAACAATACGCCGAACGTTTGCTGCCTTGAAATCATTTCAGTGGGGTTTAATTCCTTAAATCCGGTAAACTTGCCGAAGTTTGGTCAAAGACATTGATTGCCAAGCCTCAGTTGGTTAAAAAAAAAAAAAAAAAACCATGAAGCCAAGGTGCCGATTGCAAACGTTTCGGTCACTTTTAAGAACAATCCGTCCAGCATTC
This sequence comes from Conus ventricosus, assembly GCA_018398815.1. Taxonomy (NCBI): domain Eukaryota; kingdom Metazoa; phylum Mollusca; class Gastropoda; order Neogastropoda; family Conidae; genus Conus; species Conus ventricosus. The sequence goes on from CM031613.1 coordinate 40,813,449, forward strand.
TTGTCCGACGCTAAGAAGAATTCCTGCGTTGAGCTCCGGTCGTTCACATTAGGCATGACGAGACGAGAGAATTATGACTGGCAGAAAAAACTAGCTCTAGACTGACAAACCACTCTTAACCTTCAGATACCTATGCGTAACCGCACACCTCGCACGCGCGCGCACACACACATACACGCGCGCGCACGCAGACACACGCACGCACGCACACATACACACGTGTATGTGTGTGTGTGTGTGTGTGTGTGTGTGGGTGTGGGTGTGTGTGTTCGTTCTTTAGTTTTACGTCTTTTCACCCTTAAGTGATATTAGACGGGTGTGTGTGTGTGTGTGTGTGTGTGTGTGTGTGTGTGTGTGTGTGTGTGTGGCATTCGAGTGCAAGCAATCGTGTGTGTGTGTGTGGTGTGTGTGTGTTGTGTGTGTGTGTGTGTGTGTGTGTTGTGTGTGCGCGCGCGCGCGCTCGCGTGCGTGCACGCGCGCATGCGAGCGCGTATGTGTGTGAACGTGAGGTCACACAGGTACATCAATGCAAACGTGTGACACGCCTGCCCCCTCACCTTGCTCTCCATCAAGATCCCAACGGAGTAGATGTCGATGCGGAAAGGGTTTCCTGGGCAGCTGGGGCCGGGGCGTGGCCCGGATGGACGCCTTGCGCACGAGCTGGAAGGTGGGCGTGGCCTGAGAGGCGGACATGCCCGCCGACATGCCGCCGGCCGACAGCGAGGACAGGTTTGGTGTTGGAGGAGTGCGAGTCATCATCGTTGATCAAGGGGCTCTGGGAACAGTTCACACAGTGTTACTGTTCGGCCTGGCTACATCCCACACAGTCTACATACACTGTTACTGTTTTGGCCTAGCTATATTAGTCCGTCACGAGAAACGGTCCACCTTGCACCCCCCCCCCCCCCCCCCCCCCCCTAATATATTTGTCACATGTATTTTTTTGTGCTTTAGTGTGTATAGATCACGAAAAATCATGTTAACATAAAAAATCTTGGGACGCACTGTCCCGTCTGGCTTAATTTTGAAGGTACCCATCTCAGGTGCCGCGGCTGCTTTTCGTCGGTCCGAAACGTTCCATAAGTTTGGTGATCACCTGTGTCTTTGTTATTTAAGCTACGAGAATTTCCTTTATGTATTTGTTGAAGGTAATGCCTTCTGCACGATATGCAATAATCAGAACGATAATATATGCAGTAAGGTGACCGTAGTAAAGCTACGTGTGTACCCACCGTATATCACGCGTTGCGAACTGTAAATTTGCCAAAGTGTTTGCAATAAACTATCTCTCCCGAAAACTGTGCAACTTATTAGAAACAAAGTACACCACAGTATCAAAGAACAGTCTCTTGTGATTCGTATGAGCTATGCCACATTACCATGGACCTATGCTGATGCCCTCTGTTGCCGGGTTATCTCCCCTACCCCCTATTTGGCTTCAGCGCAAATTTAATTCTTTACAAATTCATATTGGACTTTTAACTGAAAATAAAGTTAATTTGCACTTTCCAAGTATGAGCGCATTTGTGTGTGTGGGGAGGGGATGGGGGGACATGCGTGCGTTCGGGCTCGCGCGCGCGCGTGTGTGTGTGTGTGTGTGTGTGTGTGTGTGTGTGTGTGTGTGTGTGTGTGTGTGTGTGTATTGATGCGATTGTTCTCAGATGCTGGCATTGGAAGGTATTCTGTTTCATTGGCGACATCTGCCAGACTGTACTTAAATCAACAACAATCTGATTTTTTTTGAGTCGCTTCCCTCGGCACAAGTAGAAAGCGACTCTTCTGACACGTAGGATATGACAGCTTCTTCTTCTGCAATCTCTGCATTTGCACAAGAGGATTTACCAGAATGCTTCGTAAACCAGCGGAAAAGCCCACCTTTTGCAATTAGGCTCTGGACCATTGGTGGAGGTGAAGATACTCTTAAGAAAGTTCAAAGTTCAAACCTCCACTGGATTATTCTCTGGAAATACAGCAGCATGTCAGATTAGGAGATACCAGCGTGAGCTGGCTTCATTTCACAGTGTGGGCAGAACCCGGCAAAGAAGACGACATTAGACTACTACCCTGTGATCCATCACCCAATCACCGAGTACAAGACAGTCCAGGAATGCTTGCGACTTGCAGAGAAGGCCACGAGAGTGGTTGGACAAGAGTACGTTATCACTACGTTTGATCTTGGGGTTTGTATGAAAGCCTACCCGATCGTCGGAACCAACTTGACCGGTACAAGAAGCATATATGCGGATCGGTGCTTTCCACCTTGCCTGTGCATACCTCAAGGTGCTTGGGGAAAAGCTGGACGGTTCTGGTTTGGAGATATCCTTCTGAAGGCAGTCTGATCTCTTCTGGTTCTGGGCAAGGGTGCTGTTTGGCAAACATATGAACAAGCATTGTTCTGCCAAAAGACAATGCTTGAGAGTCTAGAACGCTTGCTGCTGGAAAGGTATCTTGAAATCAGAGATGAAGACACGTCATTTCCGACACTGTCAGAAGATAGCATGATCAAACTCCAGACAGCCTCATGTTTTTTCCAAAGAGACGTTGACTGAGCTTCAGCAAGATGAAGCGATCTTCAGTTTCATGGCAGAGTACGAACAGTTCAGAGACGGAGTCAGAGAAGGAGCCTTTGGACCAACTGCACAATTTTGGTTGTCGTACATCGATCATGTATAGCTTGTCCTAGCGCTCCTTGAGGCTGTCAAAATCAACGACTTCCTGCTGTACGCACAAACGATGTCCCAAATGCCAGACCTCTTCTTCAGTTTCGGTGGACAAAACTATGCACGCTACCTGACCTTCTTCTCAGTCTTCTTGGCAAACACTGACTTTGTCACATCCTGGAGCCAAGGAGATGCTGCAGAGAGGTGCTTTCAGCGTGGCAAGGTCCTTCATTCCTAGCAATCGCTGTGCACTGGACAAGAAACGTTCATGAAACACGCCAAAAGCAGAGGAGGAGCTGGTGGAGGTGGCGCTGGTCTCACGAGCCTGCTGTCGAACCAGAGGCCTACCAAAGATGGGTCAGGACAACCCATGAGATGTCAAAGTATCTTGATCTCGACATGGCTGGTAAGGCACAAGGTGATGAGGTTGGCAGTAGATATCGAGACTTGCGTCCTTCTGATAGTGAAAGCAACGTCATGAAGACTCAGGATGCAGTCAAAAGTTTCATCGACCCTTTCTGTGAGGAAGCCTTGGTCAAACTCATCGCCCTGTCATCTGAAGCATCTGTCCCAGCATTCAGCATGATGTGTTGAGGGCAGAAAAGGCTGGTAACGCCGTGAAGGAGGCGTTCATCACGCAGAGACTGATGGCAAATGACAATTTCTTTGAACCAGTCAAGCGGCTAACCCCGAAAAAGATGGCATCCATGAACAAAACCGTCCACATGAAGACTTCCAAGAAGACGGTTGTGGAATACAAGCAACAAGGGAACCTTTCCTTTCAAGTCCTTGTGAAGGCACAGGAAGCAGGTGTTCAACTCAATCTGAAATAGTTGATGACATACCAACTTACTCCTGTACCTTACAGTATTGCCACTGCTGACAATTTCCTTGCCAAGACCGACAAAGCAAAAGGGTTTAAGTACCTCACCAAAGATAAGGACGATCTACCTCCGCATGACGCGACGCTGGTTGTGATCGATGGCAATGCAGTGTTTCACTGTTTGCAACAGCTTCCTTCCAATTTCAGGGAGATCAGCCAGAAGATATCTGACATGCTGCCAAAGGGAACGGGCGTGGTGTTCCATACAGACATGTAAAAAACGGACTGAATTAAAGCAATGAAAAGGAAAAGGAGAGGCACTGGCGATAAGATCATCATGAAAGGAGAAAGCACCAAGCGTCCTGCAGACTGGAAAACGTTTCTGTCAAACGACGAAAACCAAGAAGCAGCTCAGCCAAGTATTACTCGACGTTTGGAGCAAAGATGAGAATGCGCCAAAATTCAAGGACAGAAAAGTCATGCTGATATGTGAGGGAGAAGCCTTCCTGCTGCAATCGGCAGATGAGCTGACGACAACAAGGACGCCAACCGTAACGCTTAAATCCACACAAGAAGAGACGGATTCCAGAGTTGTCCTCCACTGTGCGTACGCTGAAAAGGAATGGATACAGCTTCGTCCGCGTCAAGAGTCCCGACTCGGACATTTTCTTCATTTTCCTGCACTTCGCTCTGCAGCTGAAGGACGTGGTGATTCTGTTCGACACAGGAATGGGGAACAAACAACGGCTCATCAACGTCACTGACATCGCTACAGCATACGGGCAACAGCACAGCACCGCCTTCCTGGCTCTTCATGCTTACACCGGCTGCGACACAACAAGTGCATTCAAGGGCATTGGGAAAATCAAACCTATCAAAGTTCTTCAGCAGAATCCAAGATTTGTGGAAACAATTTGCCCGCCTTGGAGGTACATGGGCATCGCTGAAGAAGTCAAAGCCGATCTTGAGACCTTCACCTGTGTCATGTACGGCAGACATTGTTTCACCGGTGCTAATGACTTCCGACACCTGCTACTCAAGGAGAGATGTGGAGATGAGCCATTGAACGCAAATTACAACGTTAACATGGCAAGCATGCCTCCGTGCAAACAAACTCTTCAAGAGCACATCAAATGGAGCAGCTATCAAGTTGTCATTTGCAAGAGGGCTCTCGAACCCATGTCTGATGTTCCAGCAGCAAGCAATGGACATGGATGGATTGACGTTGATGGCACCTTGGAAGCAGTGTGGTCCGCAGAAGAGAAGGGCTCATCCTGCCCGCAGATATGGTTGACTTCCTTGTGGATTTTCCAGACTCTGACGACGACGAAGAAGAAGCTGTCATATTCTACGTATCAGAAGAGTCGCTTTCTACTTGTGCCGAGGGAAGCTACTCAGAATGATGAGATTGTGGTTGATTTAAATACAGTCTGGCAGATGTCGCCATGAAACAGAATGCCTTCCAGTGCCAGCATCTGAGAACAATCATCATCATCAATGCACACACACACACACACACACAACACACACACACACACACACACACACACACACACACACACACACACAAACACACACAAACACGCACACACACATACGCGCTCACACTTGGAAAGTGCACATTAACTTTATTTTCAATAAAAGTCCAATATGAATTTGTAAAGAATTAAATTTGCGTTGAAGCCAAATAGGGGGTAGGGGAGATAACCCGGCAACAGAGGGCATCAGCATAGGTCCATGGTGATGTGACATAGCTCAAAAGAATTACAAGAGACTGTTCTTTGATATTGTGGTGTACTTTGTTCCTAATAAGTTGCACAGTTTTCGGAGAGATAGTTTATTGCAAACACTTTGGCAAATTTACAGTTCGCAACGCGTGATATACGGTGGGTACACACGTAGCTTTACTGCGGTCACCTTATTGCATATATTATCGTTCTGATTATTGCATATCGTGCAGAAGGTATTACTATCAACAAATACATAAAGGAAATTCTCGTAGCTTAAATAACACAGACACAGGTGATCACCAAACTTATGGAACGTTTCGGACCGACGAAAAGCAGCCGCGGCACCTGAGATGGGTACCCTTCAAAATTAAGCCAGACTGGACAGTGCGTCCCAAGATTTTTTATGTTAACATGATTTTTCGTGATCTATACACACTAAAGCACCAAAAAATACATGTGACAAATTTATTAGGGGGGGGGGGGGGGGTGCAAGGTGGACCGTTTCTCGTGACGGAGTATATCCGACAAAGTCCACACACAGTGTTACTGTTTGGCTTAGTTATATTCCACACAGTCCACACACACTGTTACTGTTTGGCCTGGCTATTTATCCCACACACACTGTTACTGTTTGGCCTAGCTATATCCGACACAGTCCACACACAATGTTACTGTTTGGCTTAGTTATATTCCACACAGTCCACACACTCTGTTACTGTTTGGCCTAGTTATATCCCACACCACACTGTTACTGTTTGGCCTAGCTACATCCCACACACACTGTTACTGTTTGGCCTAGTTATATCCCCCACACACTGTTACTGTTCGGCCTAGCTATATCCCACACACACTGTTACTGTTTGGCCTAGCTATATCCCACACACACTGTTACTGTTTGGCCTAGCTATATCCCACACACACTGTTACTGTTTGGCCTAGCTATATCCCACACACACTGTTACTGTTTGGCCTAGCCATATCCCACACAGTCCACACACACTGTTACTGTTTGGCCTAGTTATAACCCATACACACTGTTACTGTTTGGCCTAGCTATATCCCACACAGTCCACACATACTGTTACTGTTTGGCCTAGTTATAACCCTCACAGTCCACACACGGTGTTACTGTTTGGCCTAGTTATATCCCACACAGTCCACACACACTGTTACTGTTTGGCCTAGCTATATCCCACACAGTCCACACACAGTGTTACTGCCTGGCCTAGCTATATCCCACACAGTCCACACACAGTGTTACTGTTTGGCCTAGCTATATCCCACACAGTGTTACTGTTTGGCCTAGCTATATCCCACACAGTGTTACTGTTTGGCCTAGCTATATCCCACACAGTCCACACACAGTGTTACTGTTTGGCCTAGCTATATCCCTCACAGTGTTACTGTTTGGCCTAGTTATATCCCACACAGTCCACAAACTGTTACTGTTTCCCTAGCTATAACCTCCCACACAGTGTTACTGTTTAGCCTAGCTATATCCCACACAGTCCACACACGGTGTTACTGTTTCCCTAGCTATAACCTCCCACACACTGTTACTGTTTAGCCTAGCTAAATCCCACACAGTCCACACACGGTGTTACTGTTTCCCTAGCTATATCCCTCACAGTGTTACTGTTTCCCTAGCTATAACCTCCGTCACAGTGTTACTGTTTGGCCTAGCTATATCCCACACAGTCCACACACGGTGTTACTGTTTCCCTAGCTATAACCTCCCAAGCAGTGTTACTGTTTGGCCTAGCTATATCCCACACAGTCCGCACACGCTGTTACTGTTTGGCCTAGTTATATCCCACACACACTGTTACTGTTTGGCCTAGTTATATCCTCCCACACGCTGTTACTGTTTGGCCTAGCTATATCCCACTCAGTCCACACAGCAAATATCAACCAGCCGGACATGCCGAACGACCATGGTGTCATCAACAGTCATTCATTATGACTCTGATTTCTGTCTCTCTTATATTTTGCGGCGGCCATTGTCTGAAGATGATGGTGAGGTTGGTGTGATGTTGGTGTGGTGTTGATGTGGGATGAAATGAGCGGGGTTTTTTCGCACATGTGATAGGAATCTCGTTTTGATTCTTTCTGTGTGTGTGTGTGTGTGTGTGTGTGTGTGTGTGTGTGTGTGTGTGTGTGTGTGTGTGTGTGTGTGTATGTGTGTGTGTGTGTGTGTGTGTGTGTAGGGGTAGTGAAAGAGTGAGAAAGAGAGAGACAGAGGAGGAGGAGGAGAAGGAGAAGAGTGAGAGACAGACAGACAGACAGACAGAGGACGCGCGCGCGCACGTGTGTGTGTGTGTTGTGTGTGTGTGTGTGTGTGTGTGTGTGTGGTGTGTGTGTGCGTGCGTGTGTGTGTGCGCGCGCATGCACGCGAGTGCGTTAGTGTATATATGTATGCATGTATGTGTGCACGTATTTCTCCGTTATTGCAACAGCGTGTTTCAACCAGTCTTTCGGTCTGGTTACCGCAGATCTGTGCCAGAAAAGCAATTTTCTTCAAAGGTGGGATTAGGACACCGCGGCACAATCTAAATTTCATCAATGGTGAATGTCGGAGTTTCTAGCTGTGGAGAGAAACAGACAGGCGGAGAGAGCGGGGAAGGGAGAGAGAGGGAGGAGATGGTAGGATGGGGAGAGAGACAGAGAGAGAGGAGGGTGGAGAGAAAGAGAGAGAGAGAGAGAGAGAGAGAGAGAGAGAGAGAGACGGACAGACAGAGTCTGAGAGAGACAGACAGACAGAGAAAGAGAGAGGGAGGGAAGGAGAGAGAGTGACAGACAGACAGACAGAGAAGAGGAGGGAGGGAGGGAAGAGAGAGAGAAGGGAGGGAGAGAGAGAGACAGAGACAGGTGAGGGAGAGAGTGAGAGAGACAGGGGAGGGAGAGGGAAAGAGAGAGAGAGAGAGAGAGAGAGAGAGAGAGAGAGACAGGGGAGGGGGGAGAGAGAGAGAGAGGGAGAGAGAGAGAGGGAACAAAGAGAGAGAGAGAGAGAGAGGAGAGAGAGAGAGAGAGAGAGAGAGAGAGAGAGAGAGAGAGAGAGGGGAGAGACTCCCTTCAATGTGCTATACCGACAAAGATCATGTTGGCTTATACTTTGGAACTGAATTTCAAGTGGCACAGCGGGGGCTGCGCCTCGAACCAGCTCGCCTTATTAAATCTCTCCGAGTCGTACCATCCACGGACATTGACTTTCCCATTGAACTATTTTCCAGGTCTGGGCAAACTTGGGCGCGCCGAGTTGGTAAACGCAGCGCCAAGTCTCTACCAATCGCGGAAACGTTTACAGAATTCGGGGATCATGTCGCCCAACATATACATGGGTCGACGTATTCAATAAAAGGCACACGGATCCAAAAAAAATTAAAACAATTAAGTTTCTCAGTTACCTTCTCTCTGTTACATGTCCTGTTAGTCTTCGATGTCTTTAACACATTTCGACTACCTGGGGCAAAAATCAAGTTTGTTTAGTAACGCACTGCCCGCCAGTTTGAACCACGACAGTGTAAATAATAACGATCTCTCACTGACAGAAATTATCTGCGTTTTTTTTTTCAATCTGGCACATTACCCAACGTAGTGTCAAAAAAACGACATGATAATTTTGCATTTTGTCCTCATCACAGTTATTTACACTGTTGTGAAGTTAATATGTGCATGAAGATTGATAGAATGAATGAAAAAGAAAGAGAAATTAGCGAAAAAATTGAACGGATGGAGCGAATGAAATGAGAAAAGATAGAAAGGATGAAAGACAAGTGAAAGGCGGGGGGGGGGGGGGGGGGGGGGGGAGTAGAAGGTCAGGAAAAAAAAGGGGAATGAACATGAACGGAGGAAGGAGAAGGAAAATCACAGTAAAGCGTGTTAAGAGGAAGGAAAGGAGGAGGGATGACGGGTCGACAAAGCGAAGGAAGCGGAGAGATAGAAAGAAAGAACACACACACACACACACACACACACGCACACACACACACGTACGCACGCACGCACGCACGCACGCCGCACGCACGCACGCACGCACGCACACACACACACACACACACACACACACACAACACACACACACACACACAACACGGGCACGCATGTACACCCACTGAGGCATAAACGCGCACACGCACGCAGGAATGAACACACACACACACACACGCCCGCGCGCGCGCGCGCGCGCGGCGCGGTGTGTGTGTGTGTGTGTGTGTGTGTGTGTGTGTGTGTGTGTGTGTGTGTGTGTGTGTGGACACAGACAGTCACACATAGAGAGAGAAGAGAGAGAGAGAGAGAGAGGTTAGAGATGAGAGAGTGAGAGAGAGAGAGAGAGAGAGAGAGAGAGAGAGAGAAGCGGGGTGGGGAGGGGGGGATGCGGAGTGGGAGGACGCTAGGAAACAGAAAGACAGACAGAGACGGACAGACAGGCAGACAGAAAGAGAGAGGGGCAGGAGGGGGACCGAATGCCAAATGGAGATACAGAGACAAAGAGAGAGAGGGGGGACATAGAGAGACCGAGAGGGGGGGGGGGGGGGGCGCTGAGAAAGACAGACAGAGGGAAAGAGAGCACAGACAGGGAAGAGATCACTGTAACAGTGAACGAACATAGAACGTCCGTACAAACAGCCTACAAAAGAATGCAAACGAAAATCAAAACCACATCCAACCCACCTTTTGTAAAGCCTATTGTCCGATGCAGAGTATCCATTGAAGAGAGAATAAGGCTGATGATCGATTCGCACACTTCGCTGATTATGGTACCTCGAAGGCCCGGCTATGCACTGCCGTGTAATACGCCATCGGCGCCTGCGCAGGACAGGAAGCGGAAACGCGCTTCCTTCCGCCCGATGACAGAGAGGTTTTGCGGTTGTTGCGGATTTCTCTCTTCAGATGAGTTCAGCTGGAAGTTACTTTGTCTTTGAGTCTATCCTGTTCCTTCTTTAGATGTCGATTGTCCGGCCGATTTTACAGGAACTGAAACAAACAAAATGACATAAACAATAAGATATGTGTATATGCTTATATTCGTTTGTGCAGCAGGAAGTATCCTATGGAAGAGATTAACCGAAGAGGGTGTTCAGAGAAGAACACACACACACACACACACAACACACACACACACACACACACACACACACACACAACACACACACACCACTCAGACAAGTGTTTAAGCCCTGAACTCCTTACTCTCTGAGGAGGCTGGGTCGCATCCAGTTTATGACTCCTCAATATATATTTTTCCCCTGGCGCTGCAGGATTCGAACCAGCAACCTCTAGATGGGTGGGCAGTTCATGGCATTGCCTTTTCAGAAGATGTTCAACCTGCCCCGCTATCGGACACCTGTTCTCAGCTGGGAATTTTCAGACTTTTTTTTAAAGTTCACTTTTGTCCCCACCCACCCCCACACCCGACCACCCGATCCAGCGGGAGCTCTTTTCATCTGCCTCTGCCATTGCCTTTAGGGTCCTGGTCCTCTTCTTACCACAAAATCCTGAGCTGTTCCTTGAGATCTGGCTCACGAGCCCACGACCCCCTCGTTCCAAGTTCTGTGGCGAAGACTTTCTCTTGGGAACCCCCCCCCCCCCCCCCCCCCCCCTCCCCCCCCACTTTAAATGTAATTAATAGCTAACGCCAAGAAAACGTAGACAAACCAATAACAAGACAAAGCACGACGCGTTTCGACCTCTTAGGTCTTCTTCAGGCTAGATACAAAACACTCAGGACAACGAAAATGAACGAGCTATCACTTATCTCATTCACTTCAGCGAAAAGATGGGCGTTGAATGAAAACGAGGCTCTGTGTGTGTGTGTGTGTGTGTGTGTGTGTGTGTGTGTGTGTGTGTGTGTGTGAGCCTGATTCCCTTAAGCTGCTTGATGTCAGCTTCTTCGCTCTGCTTTCAAACGGCAGAGTGAGTTCAGTCAGAATTAACTATTCGGATGACCTTCACTGAGACAGTATTCGGTCTCATGACACTCTTCTGATAATCTCTGAGCGGTTTCCCATTCTGGATGGTCTGTGGTACATCCATAGTCATCAGCTCCATCAGTAGACCCCGATCCAAGTCCGTGATATCACAGCTACTCCAGACTATGATTTGGGGCCCTCTTGCCGTTAAATCGTCATTGCTGGAGGTTTCTAGGGGCGTAGTCTTTCTCTGGCAATACTCATCACCGGAGAAAACAATGCTTATATTCTGATGTCCATAGAAATAGTTTCAGACCGGCACACACACACAAACTCGCGCGTGCACACACACATTATATATATATATATATAGAGATCAGCGTGGTTAAAAAGCCTAGGGTAATTTTACAAGTGCTCGACCCCTTGGGGTCAGCCAAGGCTTGAAACAAATTTGTGGATTTTTTAATACCTCTTTTAAACCCCTTGTCTTTTATATATATATTTATTATATATTATATATATTTATATATATTATATATATTTGTGTGTGTGGTGTGTTAAAGGTAGGTTTAAAACTATCTACAGCGCTGTTTTCATGCAATGCAATCATCGGATGTGGTGGGTCTGTGCTGCCGGTTTTTATTAACTGCTTGTGTTGTCTGTCATCACGTGCTGTCTGTGTTTTTCGTGTGTTTTCTGGTTCTTGTTCACTGATAGGAATTTCCACTTGTGCCTGCAGTTGTTAACCATTTCTATCCTAGTATTTAAAGTTGCAGTTGTGGTTTGCATAGTATTATGTACTTTTCTGTTGAGCTTTAGGTTACATCTTTTTGAAATGTTGTTGTATGGTGCTGCTCTTTCTATGATTTTCCAGGATATTTTGTAGTCTATCTTTTTCTCTTTGAGTTTCCCAGATGTATTTATTTAAATTTTCTGTTTGGTTTTTGTATCTTTCTTTGTTAAAGGGACTGTTTGTGGTTTGCATATCTAGTTTTAAATTGGTTTTCAGTGATACCTATATATTGTTTCTTCTGCGTTCTCTGATTTTACAGTGGTTGGTACACAATGCTGTTGTAGAGGCATTTGTTGCTCAGAGGGCACTGTTCTTTCTTGATACAGTTGCAGGATTCCTTTCTCACCCTCTTTTTTTCTCGTACTGCTTTTCATTTTGTTGGTTGAATCAATGATGTTTTTAAGGTTGGGCATACATGAGTATGATAATTGATGCTGTTTT
>CM031613.1:40833304-40835804 GCA_018398815.1 Conus ventricosus
AGGAGGGGCGGGAGGGGGGGGGGGGGGGGGGCGGGAGGGGGGATGAGGGCGACACACACACACACACACACACACACACACACGCGCGCGCGCGCGCGCGCATGCAAGCACGCACACGCATACTCTCTCTCTCTTCCTCTCTCTCTTTCTCTCTGTTTCTCTCTCTCACTCACTCTCTCTCTCTTTCCAGCAGGCGCGCATGCATGCACGCACACACGCACGTGCGCGCATTCGTGAACGAGCATGGGGTGCATTGCATCGTCGTTTTGTTGAGAGAACCACATGTCGTCTTTCATCATTAAGACAGGATGCTTAGTTTGAATTCATTCTTCTTCTTCTGCGTACGCAGGCTGATACTCCTGCGGACACTCCTATATGGACAGACAAGTATTAATCCCATCTACCCAACAAAGGGAGTTGAATTTTTTGTGTGTATGACCGTTTTTTCATCCCGCCATTAAGGCAGCCATACTCCATCTTCGGGGAATTTGCATGCTATGTGTAACGTGTCATCCATACCAACGGTCAAAACTGGCCTTCTCTTCCGAAAGTTGGTGATAGGATTTTACGTGTGTGCAAGATGTTATGCGTGCATTCACACACGAACCCTCGGTTTATAGTCTCATTCGAAGGACTGTATGGGAATGGAGTCAGAACTAATGTAAACCCGAGGGAAAATATCCCCCTGTACCGAAACGGCCCGGCGGAGATTCGAACCCGCAACCCTTGGATTACGAGTCCGGCGCTCTACCAACAGAGCTATTCCGGCCCCCGAATTCATTCAATCTGTCATCACTGAGATAGAGAAAAAAAAATTGTCAAGAACCATGAAGCTTTAACTTACGGCAGAAAATCGAACTGCACTAACTTACATAAGAAGGCAGATGCTGATTATGACGCTTACAGAAATCAGGAGCATACACTAGATATTTGTCACGGCAAACTTCTGTGGAGCAAATAAGAAATAGCTTTGACAGGTGAACATCGGTGCGTGCAAACAAAGGAGCAAATAAAGTGGCGTTGTGCAACTATGCCCAGGGAAAGCACGGGACAGAGATCGTTCAGAGATATTTGATAATGCCGTGCAACGTTGTGCAAAAAAAAAAAAAAAAAACCCACAGCGCAACGCGAATGGACACATACATCACAGAACAGTTCAACACAACACAACGCAATAACTACAAGACAAAAACAATATGACACGATATATACGTTACAGCCTGACGCAGCACCATACAACACGACACGACTCAATAGCACAAACACGACCAATACAACACAGTACGCCACAACACAATTCAGTCCAACAGAACACAATGCAGCGCCATGCAGCCAACAACAAGAGGACAACAAATAGGCCTAGGCTACATCTCCATACGTTTTTGTGAGAAATTTTAAAAAAAGAAAAAAAAAGAAAAAGGATTGTCTTCATTTCATTTTCAATGCAAAAAACAAACAAACCCAACTCCATTTTCATGGTATCAAATTACTCTAGGAATCAATGCGTTGAGAAGTCAACGCCTGTTCTCTTTCTCTCCGCCCCCCCCCCCCCCCCCCCCCCCCCCCCCCCCCCCCCCCCCCCCATACCCCTATCTCTCCACCCCCTTCCACGGGCTATGGTGTATAAACTCTTGGATACAATTCCACCAGTAAACAAATCACACACACGCACACACACACACACACACACACACACACTCACACATACACGCGCGTGCTCGCGCTCGCAAGCAAACACACACACACACACACACAACACACACACACACAGAGAGAGAGAGAGGAGAGAGGAGAAAAGAGAGAAGAGAGAGAGAGAGAGAGAGAGAGAGAGAGAGAATCACACCAGACCCAAGATTTAAAAAAAAGCCCTTGTCTTTCCGCCCAGTAGCCATGGTGTGGTAGTGGTAGGGCCACAAAGCCATACTGCCAGGCTTTTGGGCCCGTGTCTAAAACCACGCTACATGTATGGTGGGTCTGTGCCATGTTCTATTGCCTTTTGAAACTATTTTGCCGTTTTCTTGTAGAGTGGGGATGGGGGGTGGGGAGAGAAAGGGACAGTGCAGGAGGTGTATAATGTAGAAGGGAAGAAGACAGTTCGGAAATGCATTCAGCGTTGCCTCTGTATAATGTTGTTCATTAGAATAATGCATGTAGAAGGGGTGGGCGGAATCTCTCTCTCTCTCTCTCTCTCTCTCTCTCTCTCTCTCTCTCTCTCTCTCTCTCTCTCTCGCAGTAATGGTAAAATTGACAACTGCCTATTAAACGGCGATTTTCACTGCCGTCAAGGAGTACCCCCACCCTAACCCTAGTGTAAAATCAGTGATGGTATGTGGGCTTGAAAGTCGGCTGTTGAGAAGTAACCTAGTTTTTAGTGTTAGCAAATACACGTATACACCCCATTCCCTCCGCCCCCCCCCCCACCTCCCGTCTCTCTCTCTCTCTCTCTCTCTCTCTCTCTCTCTCTCTCTCTCTCTCTCTCTCTCAGTAATGGCAAATTTGA
>CM031613.1:40850804-40863304 GCA_018398815.1 Conus ventricosus
TGATGTGGTATTTCTTTATTGTGGTCCATAGCGCCTCCTGCCTGACTCTATTGAACGCCTTCTTGAAGTCTATGTTGGTGGAACTCCCTCTGGCGATGACCGTGATAGTAACCGTTTGAGAACAGCATGTTTATCGCCATAATGCCTTATCATCGCGGACAGAGCTGACCAGGACCAAGCCATTATCACGAGCATAGTCATTACAGTAGGTCCGCATGAAATTCTTCGAGTCTTCTGGGGCACCTATACCAACCTTGGCATTCCAGAAATCCTGAACAATGGGATGTCTTTCATGTCTCTTGACGTCTTAATGGAACGCATTATACGTGCTTGCACTCTATGCCAACTCAGCGACAGGCCTCCAAAGGAGGTGCAGGATTGCTCCAGAGGGTTGGTTTGGCAGTTAAAAGACAGTAATTCTCAATGTCACACTGATACCTACGATTTTTTTTCTCGTGTCAACCTTGTGAATGACTGTTTGGAGCTGAGCGTAGAATTCTTCAATCTGGTCATCGTCAAAGTCTGATATGGGAGTGCATATCTGCAACATAATGATGTTGAATGGTTTTACCTTGGGCAGATAGTCATGATCCTGCTGAAAATAGGGAAGCATCCAAACAGAGTGTTCCGATGTTCTTGTAAATCAACAGACTCACTCCATGTGCATGTTTGTCTTCTACTCCACAATGGTACTGGGCGTGTTCTTTCTCTGTCTGCACCTTTCCGCTGCTCTTCGATCTAAACTTCACAGAAGCCGAGAACGTGCCACGAGCATCTGTTCATCTCACGAGCGAGTTCATTTAGTTTTCCAATCAGCCTTATTGTTTTTAACTTTCCCGATGTGTTGGCGTTTCTTCCATAAATGACGTTTCTTCCACGAATGACGTCTCTTCCATGAATACGCAATGGATTTCCCTCAGTGGCACACTCTTCGCGTCCGGTCTGGTGAAGGTCAACAGATGACGCGGTCACTTGTAACCTGACCTGCGACGGATTCGGTATGGTCTTTATATTTTCTGCTTTAGTGTGGTGTCTTTCGAACCTGGCGGAGCCCAAACCTCTACAGATCAGATTTTCTAGTTGGGTTTACTCCCCCATGTGCCGCAGGTAGCTGTAGATAATGCGGCTACCAGTAGCAGGTGAGAATCTCTGACCTGACTATGGCTGAAAAACACAGTAACGCTGAATGTCGTCTCCTGGGTGTGCTCTCTGATCCGTTCATAATTTCCTCATACCTGTTTCGTTCTGTTCACCGGAGCACCTCCTTTTCTCTCTCGCTCCTCTCCACCCAACCGCCCCATGCCCACCCCTTCTCTCAACGACTTCGAACGCCCGGATGCCACCCGTTCCCCCTTCCTGTCCTCCACCCTCCTTCTTTCATGTGTCACCTATTCTGCACCTATCCCCCACCCCACCCCCACCCCCCTTTCCTTTGCTACGCCCCAAAGTCAGCAAGTCTCCACTGCCACCACTGAATTGGTTGGAACAGCTGGAATTCGCCAACCTGTCCGACGGCATTCATATAGTTCGAAAGGCTGAGAATTTGGGTTACCATCATGAAGGTGAGTTAGCGTGGAAGAGAAAGGGAGGGAGAGAGAGAGAGAGAGAGAGAGAGAGAGAGAGAGAGAGAGAGAGAGAGAGAGAGAGAGAGAGAGACAGACAGACAGACAGACAGACAGACAGACAGACAGACAGACAAAGAGGGAGGAAGGAGGGAGAAAGAGAGAAAGGGGGAGGAGAGGCAGCAGAGAGACAGACAGACAGAGACAGAGAGAACCATACAATGGAGCAAGAACAGCGTTTCTTCCAGTCCAGCTCAACTATGTCAGAAAACTCGGTCAATGTACACATTTTAAGATTTATAAGCAACATTACAACGTACACCTCCCGATTCCCCCTACTCCCACCTCTCTTTCTCTTCTTCTCTGTCTGTCTGTCTGTTTGTTTTCTCTCTCTCTCTCTCTCTCTCTCTCTCTCTCTCTCTCTCTCTCTCTCTCTCTTTCTGTGTGAGAATACCGTGAGAAAGTGACTGTATCCCCCACCTCTGTCCACGAGAACCACCGAGATGAAAAAAAAGCAAATGTATGCTCATCTATTGATCTTTAAGATAAAAGAAGTGTGTGTGTGTGTGTGTGTGTGTGTGTGTGTGTGTGTGTGTGTGTGTGTGTGTGTGTGTGTGTGTGTGCGTGCGTGCGTGTGTGCGTGCGCGTGTGTTCATGTGCGTGAAAATGGAAATGTATGAATGGGCTCTCGTCATTATGACTTCGTGAACCTGTATGCGCACGCACATGTACATCTCGGCCTATTTGGAGCGCATGCTGTCGTTGATAATTTGCAGGTGTCCTACGTGTACCAACTCAATCCAGGTAGGTTCGTCGTCGCCTGATCCTTAGCGTTCCTTTCACTCGGGGCTCATCTCCCTTCACCTAAACTACCCGGCCCCATGCCCGCCTCACTCACCCCCTTCCGCATCCAAACCCCACCCGACCCGATTTTACCCCTACCTCACACCTTAACCGATCGTCTGTATGCCCTGATACAATTTTTTTTAAAGTCGGTCAACAGACTTCCGAAACGAAGCCTTCGCGTAGAGCTGGAAATTGCTTGCTTTCATAATTTGTGGCTGGCAGAGGTCGATTCAATTCTATTCAATGACATTTTATTCATCCGTATGGAAATTCCGTGCGCATTCACAGAGTCGTGATAAACATATATCGCGAGTTTATAAAACGCAACCTAGTCAAAGTAAGAACCATCACACCGACAGCGAACCCACGCATGCCACATACATTACCACGCACGCCACATACATTACCACGCACAAATACTCGAGAGCTAAATGATAGGAACAGATGCCACAGAAGAAAGTTTATTTACATAACAAACAAACGAATAAAGCCAGGAACTGCACTTACCAGTATTATCATTTACGTATAACTTTGCGTTTTCAGTTACAGTATCTTGCATATAATAAAATATACAAAGACGTACGTGTCAGACTGGTTTAATGTCAAAGACGGAAAGAAAGAAAACAAAATTCTTAAAAACAAAAAATGGCGGCAATTCGAACGCACACAGACACCCACTAACTCCTTCACGCAATTGCACACACCCTTTTCAGTCCTGACCCTCGACCCTCCCCACCCCTCTTCCCACCCGCTCAACACACCCACACTCAGCTAGCTATACACATGTCCGCACACCCACACACTCTTTCATGCAAGCAAAACTTCTGCAGGCGCGCGCGTCGTTAAATCAAAAAAAAAAAAAAAAAAGTAAGAAATAAATATATAAAGCAAGAAAGAATGGAACTAAGAAAGAGCAGCAAATGAGACGAAATATGGCAGCGAAGGAAGAACGGGAAAGCGGAAAACGTTCGTTTTCAGTGAAGAAGGAAAGTAAGCAGCAGACAGAAGACAGAAATGAAGAACCAGGACAGGAAGAAAGAGGCTGGGTGACAGACGAAAAGTAAAGACGGGATGGAAGGATGGATAGGAGAAAGAGAGAAGGACGCTGAACAGGCGGTGAGGAAAGATAAACCCACACAACCTGGGAAGTGTCGTGACTGGACAGAGATCGTGTGCAACCAAACACAATACACATCAAATGACGTGATGTCTCGGGTGTAATTGTCAGCTGGCAAATGTATAACTTTATGGCAGTGTTCCACCCCCACATCCTCCTCAGACTCTCTCTCTCTCTCTCTGTCTCTCTCTCTCTCTCTCTCTCTCTCTCTCTCTCTCTCTCTCTCTCTCTCTTTGAAATTTCTGCTTTTGGTAGCTGCGTATACGATTGTTATTCCCTTTTCTACAAGGCATAACGGTTTAAACGGAAAAAAATCTCTCTCTCTCTCTCTCTCTCTCTCTCTCTCTCTCTCTCTCTCTCTCTCTCTCTCTCTCTCACACACACACACACACACACACACACACACACACACACACACAGAGCGCACGCACATGCACGCACACACGCACACACACACACACACACACACATACAGAGAGAGAGAGAGTCACGAGTCACGAATGTTTAATTGTCAACACAGAGAGAGAGAGAGAGAGAGAGAGAGAGAGAGAGAGCATGCATGAGCGCTCGTGCATACTTTAGGAACAACTTAGTAAGGCGAGTTTCGACGGTGGCGGAAGAGGCCAGGTGGAGGGAAGGGTGGGGGGTGGGGGGGGGGGCTGAGGGAGGACGGAGGGAGGCGGGGGAACGATGCTCAAAACGAGTCCATTCCTTTACCCACGCAGCCGAGCAAAATCACGCGAACGCGTAAGCAATATCCGAACAGGTAAAGGGTGGTTCTGTCCACTCAGAGTGATCAGTTCAGCCAACCTTGCCCCTGCGTCTATAGAACTTTCCCTTGATAGTGTATAGAGTCCACTGTCAACACACACAGCCGGTCGACGAACTCTGTCTGTCTGTCTGGCTGCCTGTCTGTCTGCCTGTGTGTAAAAGCCTTGTCCACTGTGACTGAAACGGTGTCGTGTCCTGTAGCAGTTCCTATGTATTGTGCGTACGAATGAGAGGGGAGAGTGGGGAGGGAAGGGGAGGAGAAGGGGTTCCGGGAGCGAGGGGCGGGTGGTGGGGGGGGGGGGGAGGACTGGGTGGGATAGGGGGAAGAGGGGGCTACTTTCGTCTACACGAAGGTGGTATGATTTCCGCGATTTTTTTTTTCTGTAGGGGAACAGGATATTGAGGCTGGGGTGTTACTGGACGATTATGTGAATGCTGTGAACGTGGGAAAACTTGTGGGACAATGCTAAACTTGTGATGCTGGTATCGCCGTAGCTCCTATGTATATCACTCTGTGATACTAGTATGAGGATGAGTGCATGCGTGACTGTGTGTGTCTATGCGTAAGTGTGTGTGCGTGTGTGTGCGTAAGTGTGTGTGTGTGTGTGTGTGTGTGTGTGTGTGTGTGTGTGTGTGTGTGTGTGTGTGTGTGTGTGCGTGCGTAAGTGTGTATGTGTGTGTGTGTGTGTGTGTGTGTGTGTGTGTGTGTGTGTGTGTGTGTGTGTGTGTGAGGAGAGAGAGAGAGAGAGAGAGAGAGAGAGAGAGAGAGAGAGAGAGAGAGAGAGAGAGAGAGAGGTATGGTTACGAATATTTCAATGAGGATAAACGGATAAAATTACAGGGAGGGGGGTTATACCATGCCCTCGAGGAAGACGAAAGCAAAAATAGATGAAAAGTCAGTTAAATACATAAATGAATAGAAATTATAAAATTGTGACTTAAATCAGATTAAGACTAAAATGATAGTCCCGTCAACAGCAGAGATTATCTCAGGACTGTCACCACGTTTCAATCTACCACGAATATATGTTAAAAAAGGCTTAAAAGCAAAACCTTACCCAACCCATTATATAAAAAAAAGATTAAAAGAACTATGTGACTTAAATCAAAACCACCTGATCCATACAGTCACAAGGACAAAAAACAGTAACAAAGACGGTGCACCGAGGAAACGCTCGGCGAGCGCCAACACACATACACGCGTAGGTACATGTGCGCGTGCACTTGCACAAGCTAGAGTACAGCGGAATAGCTTTTTGCGTGCAAAAGGAAAAAATCGTCCATCAAGTGCTCATTAAACACTAAGTATGAAATTCTGAGTGTTCGTGTCTTTTGAATTGGATGCTTATGGTGTGCTATTTTGAAAGAAAATGAGCTGGATTTTTGTACTCGAGATCATCCTGTATTCTGTTCTATAATTCGCCACCTGAGTACATGACAGGTGACCTAATAGGATTAGTCTTATGCTTAGGAGTGAAAACAGTACCCATGCTACGTTCATTCATTTCTGATAATTTTCTGGAAGGATGAAATATTGCTGAATTTGTCATTACTTCGTACATAAAAACAGCTTTACTGGAGTGACATTTTAAGACTACCAGGCAGAATATCGAGTCGTTTGCAATGACTCGAAAGAAGAAGGGAAGATCTGAGAACAATGAGTTGTATAGAACGTCTGTGTAAGCTTAGATGAATGCTCATTTACAAGAAAAACAGATGGAGAAAGACGACCTGTAAAAACAGCAGATAGGGGAGTGACCGGTAAAAATAAGAGATACGGAAACTAACCAGTGAAAATAAAAGATGGGAGACCTCACCTGTAAAAACAACGGATGAGGAAAGATGACCTGTAAAAAGTAAATTGAGAAACTGACCTGTAAAACAGCAGTTGAGGAAATGACCTGGAATGATAACACATGGGAGAACTGATCTGTGAAAACAACAGATGGAGAAACTGATCTGTCAAAATTACAGATGGGGAATGACGATCTGTAAAAACAAAAAAATAGGGAAATGGACCTGTAATAAAACAATAGATAGAATAATGAACTTGTAAAAACAACCGATGGGGAGGGGGCTGGGGAGACGACCTGTTAGAACAACAGACTGGGCAAGTGAGCTATAAAATCAACAGATTACATCAGGTGGGAGAGACGACGACCTTTCAAAAGTGCCATCACCTCAACAGCAAGATGGAGATCAAGAATGTACCAACAGTTATTTCTAGAGTCGTGAAAAGCTGAAGATTCCGAGGAAAATATGTGACTAATTCATCATGGTACACTCCTGTCTATAGCGTATACCGACGTGGATGTGGTAGGGATGGGGGAGAAGCGTGGCGTATGCATGAAAAATACTGATCTCTCGTCATTTTACAGACATCTAGGCTGTATCGTTTCCGTCAACGATCCAACGCATTATGAATACAACGAATCAGAGACTGTCTTGTCTGAATCTTATCTTTTGCAGTCTTTCACATCTGTCACTTTATTTTATGATATATTACTTCAGCATGTTGCGTTGCGCGATTGGCCGAGAGTTCTAAATTCCTTTGCGACTGGTGCGGGCTTGGCACGAAGTTTACCCATTGCATTCCCAGTATGACTCCGATTGCAAACAATATTAAAAGGCCGAACTCCTTTATACCCACATGGCAAGCGGTGACAATCACCCTTCCCCAAGGCCCACCCTACCCCTTCCTCTCGCCCACCACGGCTACCCTGGGTACACAGACTTAGGTACAAAGAGGAGATATCCTGCCTTTCATGGACACGGTCGCTGAAGCGTGCAGTTTCCAACCGACTCTGGATGTGAGGAGCGTCGTAAAAAATGTCTTATGGGTTTGGGTTCTGCATCAATCGTTCCGCACTCGATTCGCCCACGCTTTGATTTGATCTTTCCTTGCGCTGACTTTCTAACTTTCCTTTTCTTTTCTTTCTTTTTTTACATTCATACTTACGTTCGTTTTACCTTTCTTTGTTAAGTTTGGAAACTCCGAGAAACTCTTAAAACGATAGCTCTAAAGCCACTAGGACTTAAAATGTAATAACATGTTCAGAAATACTTATATGCATACTAAATACCCAGACCTATTGATGATGCGTAAATACACGCATGCATCCATCCATCCATGCACGCATGCGTGCACCTGACAAAAAACACATGCGCACAGCTACTAATGATGCCTAGCACACGCGTGCATGCATCCATGCACGCATGCCTGCACCTAACAGAATGCCGATCCATGCCCTTACCTGAAGAGTTTCCATCAAATTCCCAAACTTAATTCCACTTGAACTGAAAAAAAAATCAATACACGTTCACAGCTTAAACGTAGGCGTTGCGGCACAGACTGAATGGTGTTTGCTCCGAAAGCCTCCTTGCCCAGCGCGTTGGCGTGATGTGCCGAGCCTTTCCTCTCCATCCTACACGTATGTACGTCAAACACTGGCCTCACGGCTTGTCAGAAATGGTTCGAACATTATGATGATGGCCTGGATGGCTCGTTGCATGTAATGCTTCTCTGGGGAAATCGATACCAAGATTTCTGGAGCTGAACATCCAAATTGTTATTTTGATATTGGTTGAGTATAATACTTTTTTTTTAAAAAGATAAATAACGTGTTGGGAAAAAAATGCGTGCATAAACATTCCGCGCACACAGTCGCACTTTTCTTGGAACACACACACACACACACACACACACACACACACACACACTGCAACATAGGACATACACGCGCGCGCACACGCGCGCAAGCACGCACGTACACGTACACAATGTATACGACACAGAACACACACACGCACGCGCGCGCAAACACACACACACACACACACACACACACACACACACACACACACACGAGCGCGCGCGCACGCACGCACGCACGCACGCACGCACGCACGCACACACACACACACACACACACACACACACACACACACACACACGCGCGCGCGCGCGCGCGCGCGCATTTCTTATTGGAAGCAGGGGTGCCAAGGATCATTCGCTGTGATCACTGACATACACGTGTCCATTTCTATCACCTCTCAGAACAATATCGTAGACTTTTCTTGACTCTGACAAATCAGTATTCAGTGTAACCCCACTCTAAGTTGATGCATTCATGCCTGTTTCAACATGAGTATTCCCATATTGCTTTGCAGTTTGCCGTTCTTTGAGTCACTCTTCGTAATGTCTGCCAATGAGCAGACTGTCCAAATTAGATTAGTTCAAATCATGTTGTTGTATGCCTCTGTGATTTGCTTGTTATTCTAGGTTTGCACCACACGACGGAATACATCTACAGTCAGCACAGTCATCGCAAGCAGTCTGGCACGGGATAAAAGACTAACGGTAATGTGAGGGTGTAAAGGTTTGAATGGGCAACTCGTTCACGAGTCTTCGTCATCAAATAGCTCCAGGGGGGTGCTCGTTAATGTCGCTAAGTAAGCACCGGGCACCTTTTGTTAATTCCGCATGAAATCAATACATCGCGGGTTTGATGTACCTCAAACGCCTCCGTGGGAATTTGATTATGAATGTAAAACGTTTAAGCAAAAAGAAAATGTTAATATTCAACAAAGAAGTATTTCGAGAATTCTTTTGCAAATCCCATCAAAATCTACACAGGTGGTTCAGTATTGGATTTAACTGGTAGTGGTTCCGGCTTTATCACTTCAAGCCTTATTATACGAAAATATTTTCATCTTGGAAAAGTCTTTAAGGTCCAAAGAAGAATGATATGCTACACTGATGGCCTTTACTTACACAAAGAGTACACACATAACACACCAATTATAATGTTCCGTTTTGTGTTCATTCCAATACCGTTCAACGGTAACTGCAAAAATGTACATAAAAAGCGAGAAAAGCTTTAAAAACAAACAATGAAACAAAACAAAACAAAGCAACAAAGATCCCACAGCCTGTTGGCCATAAGGTCAGTGAACTGTCAGTGGTTCATCGTGTCCAGGACATAGCATGATGGAAGGCAGAGCCCAGCCCTCTCCTTCTGCCGCCTTTGATCTTCCCTGAACTAAATTAGGTACCTGTTTACTGCTGGATGGACAGAGACGGTTTTCGAGCCGAAACAGTTCTGACCCTACTAGTAGTTCGAACTCAGACCGTAGTCTCGCAGGTAAAAGCTCTTGTCATTTGACTATGGAGCCCTCGAGGGGAAAAAAAAAAAAAAAAAAGCCGTTTCAAATCGTCCGTCGCCATTTTCCTGCCTGAAATTTTGGTAGGTTTGGAAAACTAGGTTTACGCAAGAAATGTTTGTGAAAAACCGCACACATTACCCATCTGCCCAGTCCACCAGGCTAAAAAAAAAATATGCAAAAATAAGGTTGAACACATGTGATACCAAATTTTCTCAACGTTCTTTGTCTGTGGGAGACTTTTTTTTTGGTGCATCATCTGTTAGCAAGATGTCCTGACTTAAAAAGACTTTATGAGAGCAAAGGTGTCAGTATAGACAACTATAAAAATGAAAGTCAAATTTTGTATGGTATTAAAATGAAAGTCAAATTTTGCAGTAGTTACTGGTCAGTGTGAGGTAGCTAATCTGTTCATGAGAATTTCCAACTTGAATGCTTGGTTCTGTATCATAAGTTTGAATGGATGCACGTGAGAATTCTTTACTAGAAATGAGCATATTGTGTTGTTTGTATGAGTATATCGTGTCATTTTTTTTCATTGCCTATGGCAAACAAACATCAAACAAAACCACTGAACTGATTGCGTGTTTGGTTTGGGCGTATGACAGAAACTATCTTCTGACTAATTAATCTACCTTTTTAGAATTGGCCGACAACTTGACTAGCGCCTTATGAGCTCTGTTTGTTTTAAAGAAAATTTTTTTTTAAATATATGTATAAGAGATCTGAAAGCCAGAAATGAGTGCAAATTCCTTACCACGAACGAGTTTCACGCACCGTGGCCTAGAAATACTTACAGTAGTCCTCTTCACCTTGTTCGTTCCAGTCACCTTGCTAAAGGTAAGTGTGATTGATTCAGCCAAGTTGGCATGCAGTCTGTTCGTAGGGGCTCCGCCCAGGGACAATGTCTTCCTCAGAATCCACCCAACCTTAACTAAAGTCCTTGTTGACAATGTCGATGGCCAACCAAAGTTTGCTCCAGGACGATCTATCGTTAAAGTAAGAATCAATAGTGCGGTAGCGACTTGCCTCTGGAGGCGGTAGCCAGGCAAGTGACAAAGCCGGCGTTAGCGCACGTGCGTGGTTTTGTGTGAACGCGTGCACGTCCTTCTCACTCTTGTTTGTCAATGTCTCAAGCTGTGTGCTCTCTCGCAGTTACATTTCTCTCACGTCGCTCATTCCAAATCTCTCCCCCCAACACCGCACACACCCCAGGTATTCCCTGTCCTTATTTCCACCCATGCCGCCCAGAAGTCGGCGTCCTGCGGACAATAACTGCTCAGTCGTGGAGCCAGCGTCAGTGAGAGCTAGATGCAAACTCACTACGGGTAATTTACAAGGGAAGGAAATTGAAAGGGAGGTCACCGCGACAGGACGGCATGAACGATCACGAATCTGAGGATGTGTGCGCGCGCGCGCGCGCGCGCGCGCGCGTGTGTGTGTGTGTGTGTGTGTGTGTGTGTGTGTGTGTGTGTGTGTGTGTGTGTGTGTGTGTGTGTGTGTGTGCGTGCGTGCGTGCGCGCGCGCGCGCGCGCGTATTTGATTATTTGTGGGGAAGGAATGTTCAGAAGATGGCATTGTTATTACTTATTAATGACAACAAAGACCACAACAGAGAGAAAATGGCAGTGTTGAGGGCGAGAAGGTGTTGAAAGACAGACAGACAGACAGAGACAGACAGAGAGTCGTTCGTGCCATTAATATCACGTAGAGAATTTTCAAAAAGCGAAATACGTATCTGACCAGTACGCTCGCTTTCATACACTCACACTGCTTGAAATACACTGTGAATCTTTCACACATTGATATTTGCATGCTGTTAGACAGCGTGTCCAATCACCATTAACGGTAACATTTTTTTTTTGAACGATAGTACTTATAAACGGCATCAATGATCACTTCGGGAAAGTATGTATACATGTTTGTCCGTGATGATATGGTAATATAGATATGTGAAGCTACCAGATGGCTTCCAAGTGGATAGGCGCCGGTATTACACATTATACAATATATCTACATGTCTTGAAAAAATGAGAAATATGTGAATATTTTTTTCCGTAAAATTCTGAGCATCGATAGCGAGTAAGTTCTGGCGGAACTGAGCTCCAGAGAAAAAACAACAACAACAGAGTAACAGATGTTTGTGTTAGATAGGTCAAATTCTAGATGTAAAAACCTGGCAAACAAACGGACGGAGAGAGAGAGAGAGAGAGAGAGAGAGAGAGAGAGAGAGAGAGAGGGAGAGAGAGAGAGAGAGAGACAGACAGACAGACAGACAGACAGACGGATGGAGAGAGAGGCAGAGAGAGTCAGACAGACAGAGGATGGAGACAGAGAGACAGACGGACAGGATGGGGGGGAGGGGGGGGGGGGAGATGGCTAGGGAAGAAAACTAAGATAAAAATTGGGAAAAACATTGAAATCCAAAACAAATGAAACAAAAAGGAGGGGGGGGGGGGGGGGGGGGGGGGCAAAGCAAGCAAGAAAAACAGCTAATAACTGAATGAAAGACAGGCCGACAGACAGGGCACAGGCCGACAGACAGGGCACAGGCAGGCAGGCAGAAAGAAAAACCAAATGAAATAATTCACGCTGTGTCGCTCTATCAGCATGACTGATGATGAGTCGCATGAGTTAGCTGACACTGCATTCAGTGTGCTGTGCTGTGCTGCGCTGTGCTGTGCTGTGTTCCGTTGCGTTGTGTTGAATTGTGTTGTGTTGTGTTGCGTTGCGTTGTACGTTGCCTTGCGTTGCGTTGTGTTGTACGTTGCGTTGAGCTGCGTTGCGTTGCGTTGCGTTGCGTTGCGTTGTGTTGTGTTGTGCTCGCTCTTGCTCTCTCTCTCTCTCTCTCTCTCTCTCTCTCTCTCTCTCTCTCTCTCTCAAATAGAAAATGCACACGTGTAATGATAACACACACATACACACACAGACGCGGCGCGCGCGCGCCGCGCGCGTGCGCGCGCGCGCACACACACACACACACATACACACACACACACACACACACACACACACACACACACACACACACATACACACAC
>CM031613.1:40868304-40870804 GCA_018398815.1 Conus ventricosus
TCTTCTTCTTCTTCTTTTCGCTGTAATTTTTTTTCAGCTTTATCCGTAACCCTAGCGTTAAAAGTGCACGCAGCCTTGCGCCAAGTCATTGTCAAACTTTCAAAATGGCGAGAATTAACAGTTGATAATGTTGGTTTTCTTAGTTTCGGGTCATGTGATCCTTCTGACTCAGAACAAAGCCTATTCGTAAAAACGGTTTCACATTCGGGCCTGTGGAGCTTAAACCTATACAGGCTCTAAATATCATGTTTGATTTGTTGTTTATACTATGGATAGTTTTGGCTCGGGTTTGTTTGTTTATAGGTTTGTTTGCTGGCTTGTTTGTTGGGGGAGGGGGGGGGTAAATTACAACGATTTTCTTTTAATTTGAAGGCATTAAGACTATTTTTGTCAGTTGCTCCCGCTGATTTTGATAAACAACCGTTCACATTTTGGTGAATATCTGATTCACTGTTTTAGAGTCATCTTGTAGACAGACAAACAAACAAAACAGACCGATGGTGATACCCTGCTCTACAACAGTTCATCTGCGTGCAGGATAATACGACACGCCTGTCTTGCATCACTGCGGACGTTGTTCTGCCGGCCGATATCGATATTCTCTCTGATCGATTGAGCTTTCTTTAGGCCCCTCCCTAGCACGTCTCAGCCAGGTGCGATCGATCAATGCTGATCAATAATGACTTTGTCAAAAATGCCTGTACTGACTCTCAGTAACAGCGATGAAGAGGATTTAAGAACAAAGGATCGAGGAGGAGGGAGCGAGTGAGAGGGGAGACGGAGGGGGGTGTGCAGGGAAGGGGATGGTGGTGGCACGGGAAAGGTGAGAAAGACTGAGGGGGTGGGAAGAGGGTGGTCGAGAGATACAGAAGAGGGAAGAGGCGAGGGGGAGAGGGAGCCGGTGAGATGGATGAGAAGGAAGAGAGTGCCATAACTTCTCTCTCTCTCTCTCTTCTCTCTCTCTCTCTCTCTCTCTCTCTCTCTCTCTCTCTCTCTCTCGCTCTCTCTCTCTCTCTCTCTCTCACTCCCTCACACACACACACACACACACACACACACACACACACACACACACACACACACACACACACACACACACACACACACACACACACCCACGCACGCACGCACGCACGCACGCACGCACACGTATTGAATAGTAAAACAACCAACACTGTGTAAATTGCAAATTTTCAGTATATTCAAAACCTTGTTCAAGCTAATGCGCAGAAACATACACATACACACGTACGCGCACACTCTGACAGACAACCACTCGTCCGTGTCCAGATCCATGGGTTCAGTCAAGCAGAAAACGAACAGCCCTTGATTGTCTATAGCCAGGTACACAATGAGCCTCACAGACACAGAGGGAAACACGAACCATGAAGAGAACAGCCGGGGAAGGGGACGTAGATCATGTTCGCTTACGTGCTTCCCTGCTGTCCAAAATTGCGTCCACTTGCGAGGCACTGTTAGAATGCTAACATGTTAGTTGAGGTACTGTTAAAATGCTTTACATGTTAGTTGAGGCACTGTTAAAATGCTTTACATGTTAGCTGAGGCACTGTTAAAATGCACACGTGTTAGCTGGGACAGTGTTAAAACCGTACGTGTTAGCTGAGACACTGTTAAAATGCTAAGTGTCAACTGAGGTACCGTTAAAATGTTGACTTGTTGGATGAGGCACTGTAAAAAGGTTGATTGTTAGTTACAGCACTTTTGAAATGTTCACTTGTTAATGGCAGAACTGGTTAAAACATTTGTCTTGATACTTGAAGCACTGTCTAAATGCTCACTTGCCAGCTGATGCACGGATAAGATACTGACTTGATAGCTGAGGCACTGTTAAAATATTGACTTGATAGCTGAGGCATTGTTAAAATATTGACTTGATAGCTTAGGCACTGTTAAAATATTGACTTGATAGCTGAGGCACTCTTAAAATACTGACTTGATAGCTGAGGCACTGTTAAAATATTGACTTGATAGCTGAGGCACTGTCAAAATACTGACTTGATAGCTGAGGCACTGTTAAATTACTGACTTGATAGCTCAGGCACTGTTAAAATACTGACTTGATAGCTGAGGCACTGTTAAAATACTGACTTGATAGCTGAGGCACTGTTAAAATATTGACTTGGTAGCTGAGGCACTGTTAAAATATTGACTTGATAGCTGAGGCACTGTTAAAATACTGACTTGATAGCTGAGGCACTGTTAAAATACTGACTTGATAGCTGAGGCACTGTTAAAATATTGACTGATAGCTGAGGCACTGTTAAAATGCTGACTTGATAGCTTAGGCACTGTTAAAATATTGACTTGATAGCTGAGGCACTGTTAAAATACTGACTTGATAGCTGAGGCACTGTTAAAATACTGACTTGATAGCTGAGGCACTGTTAAAATACTGACTTGATAGCTGAGGCACTGTTAAAATATTGACTTGATAGCTGAGGCACTGTTAAAATACTGACTTGATAGCTGAGGCGCTGCG
>CM031613.1:40878304-40880804 GCA_018398815.1 Conus ventricosus
TCACATCAGGTGGGCTGCTTGCTTGTGTCTCTTTATATGCTTGTGCTGCAATGCCCTTACCTTATTAAGCTCCCTAAGAAAGGAAACCCGAAGGAGTGCAAGAACTGGAGAGGCATTACACTGCTCAGCATCCCCGGGAAGGTCTTCAACAGAATCATCCTCGAGCGGCTGAAGGACAACATCGACAAGAGGCTGAGAAAAGAACAGGCTGGATTCCGCAGTGAAAGATCATGCACAGACCAGATAGCTGCTCTCCGTATCATCATGGAGCAGTCACTGGAATGGAACTCGCCCCTGTATGTCACCTTCGTCGACTTCGAGAAGGCCTTTGATTAGCATAGACAGACCAACCCTCTGGAAGCTTTTTTCCCACCATTTTGTCCCAGAGAAGTTCATAAACCTCATCCGAGCAGCATATGAACCATTAACATGCCAAGTGGTACACGGTGGATCCCTGACGGAACCCTTTGACATCTTGAGCGGCGTTCGTCAGGGCTGCCTGCTCTCCACCGTTCCTGTTTCTGATTGCCATCGACTGGATCATGGAGAGAACGATACAAGACCAACAACGAGGCATCCGGTGGACCCTGACCTCCCAGCTGGAAGACATTGACTTTGCCGATGATGTTGCCCTCCTGTCCCACTGTCCACGCCACATGCAGGAGAAAACCGCTGCCCTGGACACTGCCGCACGGACAGGACTGAAGATCAGTAAGGCAAAAACCAGGTGATGAGGATCAATGAGGTCAACGACAACAACGTTGTACTGGACGGAGAAGACCTGGAGAATGTCGACAGTTTCACATACCTCGGCAGCATTGTCAGCAAGGACGGGGCACAGACAAAGACATCCAAACAAGAATAGGCAAGGCATCCGCAGCTTTCAAGATGCTCCGACCTGTCTGGACCTCACACACCATCTCTGCAAAAACCAAGATCCGCATCTTCAACACAAATGTGAAGTCTGTGCTTCTCTATGCCTGTGAAACGTGGCGCACCACCAAGTCATCGACACACCGCCTGCAGACCTATGTGAACAGAAGCTTGAGGTACATCAATCGCATCATGTGGCAGGACATGGTCACAAACGAAGACTTGTGGAGAAGAGCTGGACAAGAGCCCATTGAAAATCAAATTAAGCGCAGAAAGTGCGGCTGGCTTGGCCATACCCTCAGAAAACCGGCATCCAGCGTTGTCCGCCATGCCTTGCGACGGAACCCACAGGGAAGAGGCAAGAGAGGCTGACCGCGCTCCACCTGGAGAAGATCAACGGAGGCGGACACAACTCGACTGGGCTATTCCTGGGGGCAGCTGGAAGTCGCCGCCCGGGACAGGCAGAGATGGAGAAAGCTCGTGGATGACCTATGCTCCACTAGGAGCCAACGGGATTAAGTAAGTAAAAGTAAGTGCTGCAATGCCCTCAGCCATATTCCACAAAGGGGAAACACCGTGTTGTTTCCTCCCAGCCACTTGTCTGGTCAAGGACTGCATACTAAAACTGAACTTATACAGATTCTTTTTTTCAATGGAAGGGAGAGGGCGATGGAGTAAGTCATTGGTCATGGGGAATGGTGGGGCGGAGAGGTGGACAGGAAGGGAGAGGGGCGATGGAGTAAGTCATTGGTCATGGGGGAATGGTGGGGCGGAGAGGTGGACAGGAAGGGAGAGGGGCGATGGAGTAAGTCATTGGTCAGGGGGGAATGGTGGGGGCGAGAGGTGGACAGGAAGGGAGAGGGGCGATGGAGTAAGTCATTGGTCATGGGGGAATGGTGGGGGCGGAGAGGTGGACAGGAAGGGAGAGGGCGATGGAGTAAGTCTTGGTCATGGGGGAATGGTGGGGGCGGAGAGGTGGACAGGGGTGGAATTGAAGGGGACACTGAAGTTGAATGTGTGCGCGCGCGCGCGCGCGCGCGTGTGTGTGTGTGTGTGTGTGTGTGTGTGTGTGTGTGTGTGTGTGTGTTGTGTGTGTGTGTGTGTGTGTGTGTAAATGAACACAGGCTAAGTTGCGCCTGTAATTTTACAGTGAGAGCAAGAACCATTCCAAATTCAGTAATGACTGAACTGGATGGAAGTACGTATGTTTCAAGAAGATCCGTAACAAATCGGTATACATGTCCCCTAGGTGATTATGTTTCCCATTATTTCAGAACTGTAACCTGCCTCTTGATGGTATTGCCGAGTTCCATGTTGTTCATACCCTTCGTGGTTGTCAGAGCAGGCTGAAATCATTTACACTTACGGAGGTCTGAATAAAAAAGATAATCCTCTGTTACTATCATCCTATGCCAAAGACTTGATAGATAGGAAATACGATTCCTATCTACACATTTTCACGGATGGTTCTGTTTTAGATTCTTCCGATGTTGGGGCTTCCTTTGTAATACCAGCGCTCAGCATTAGAAAGAAATACCATATTACGAAAGGATGTTCTATATTTACAGCAGAGTTATTTGCCATTTTGAAAGCACTAGATTTTACACTTGACATGCCTGTTA
Organism: Conus ventricosus; assembly: GCA_018398815.1. Classification (NCBI taxonomy): domain Eukaryota; kingdom Metazoa; phylum Mollusca; class Gastropoda; order Neogastropoda; family Conidae; genus Conus; species Conus ventricosus. The sequence goes on from CM031613.1 coordinate 40,880,800, forward strand.
TACAT
>CM031613.1:40885804-40975804 GCA_018398815.1 Conus ventricosus
GTAATTATTCCTGGGTTTTGAATTTACCAACATTCTCTATCGCCTCGTTTGTTCTTTAGCAGTAGTGCATTCATAGTTCATCCAACTGCCTGAGTCAGGGCCATGGCCAATTCGTACGTTTCGCGCATTCTGATACCTTAAGCAGTCCTTCTTTTAAACATTTTACTCCTTCGACAACTTAAAAAATTCGTCAAGAGATTAGTGATTGTACTGTTCAGAACAACTCAGCATTCACCACTACACACACACTATATATATATATATATATATTGAATATATAAACAAAGCTTGCTTGTCTTAGATTGAAGAAATAGGGGGAGATACGCATTCATATCTGCAGTGGTAGATGATTCTGCCTAAATAACAGTATGTGCTTGAGTGGGTGAATGGGGAAAAATAAAATAAATGCTTCTCAAAATGAGCCTTCAGCAAGCTTATATTCTCCAAGGGGAGACATCCTCCAATAGGGAGGGAAACTCACTAACATATAACTCCTGGTCATATACCGATATTTCGAAACTTGGTGGTTTCTCCTCAGTGACCGCGGAAAGTGGTAATTTGACTCCTCTGCCTTTTCAGTTTTAAGAAGAATGCAATCCCAGAAAAGGCTGGTGTGCAATACCGTAGTATGTTTGTTGTGAGTTTCAAAAAAACCACCAAAGGTGCCATCTAAGAAGCAAAAGAAAATCATGAAAGAGCAAAACAAGCTACATTTTCTTGTGAAAATAAAAATATAAAAAGATATCCTCTAAGACACAAGTGCTGAGGGCCATTCTTGGCACCTTTGGTTGGTTTTTTTGAAACTCAACAAACATACTACGTATTGCACACCAGCCTTTTCTGGGATGCATTCTTCTTAAAACTGAAAAGGCAGAAGAGTCAAATTACCACTTTCCGCGGTCACTGAGGAGAAACCACCAAGTTTCGAAATATCGGTATATGACCAGGAGTTATATGTTAGTGAGTTTCCCTCCCTATTGGAGGATGTCTCCCCCTTGGAGAATATAAGCTTGCTGAAGGCTCATTTTGAGAAGCATTTATTTTATTTTTCCCCATTCACCCACTCAAGCACATACTGTTAGTTAGGCAGAATCATCTACCACTGCAGATATGAATGCGTATCTCCCCCTATTTCTTCAATCTAAGACATAAGAGCAAGCTTTGTTTATAATTCAACATTTCTTGCAGTCATTGCAACACCAAGCTGCTCTGTAAGTTTGCTGGAACGGTGCTCGGTACTTTTCCTTGGAATTTATTAGTTTGTTGTATATATATATATATAATAATTATAATATATATATATATATATATATATATATATATATATACCTGTCAAAGTTTGCTATGGATGCAGTTTGTTTTTTTTTAAGGAAAGAAAAAGAAATAGAGAAAGAAAGAATGAAAAGGGAAGAAAGAAAGAAAGCAAACAAGAAGAAAGCGAGAAAGAAAGATAGAAGAAGAAAGAAAGAAAGAGAGAAAGAAAGAAAGAGGAAGAAGAAAGAAGTAGAAAGAAAGAAAGAAAGAAAAAAGAAAGAAAGAGAGAAAGAAAAGAAAGAAGGAAGGAAAGAAAAGAAAGACGGAAAGAAAGAAAAGAAAGAAAGATAGGAAAGAAAGAAAGAAAGAAAGAAAGAAAAGAAGAAAGTAGAAGAAGACAGGAACTCTCACAAATGGGGTCATTAACAGACAAGCATTTGCTGCACTTCGCACTTCAGTTCAACACTTGTTCCCTACTGTGACAGAAATGTACCCTGTGACCCAGTTTATTCACATTTCTTTCCAGTGAAGCTGCTGCGAAGAGAATACCCTCAGCCTATTCTGTAGGGCAGGCCTATAACATACTGATCAAAGAGAGCTGTTCTTTGTCCAAGCCGTCTGCCTGTGTTACCAAAGGTTTTATTTTCTTGTCTGGCATCGTAGGTCATACACGTGTCCTTTGGCATTTCTTGGGAGTCAAGCCTTTCTCCTACCTTGTTTTGCATGTTTTTTTAGCAGTCATTTTCTGTTAATATATTAAATGAATTTGTTGCCGGTCGAACACCCTTTGCTTCTCTAGTTTCTAGAACCATTAAAGTGGTTTCACTTAGCGGCGTCGGAAATATTTTGCAGTGGGGGGGGGGGGGGGGGGGGAGCCTGAATTGGCGAGCAGTTCGCCCAAACATCCATGCAGTATTTTAAAGGCATATTTTTCACAGCCAAATCAGCTTACTTGGAGAACCTGTATTGATAGAGCACACACACCCACACACGCACAAACGCACGCGCGCACGAACACACACACACACACACACACACACACATAACCACACAAAGTGATATTTGTCTAATATCACTTTAAGTGAACAGAGGTTAAATTGAAGAATTCACACACACACACACACACACACACACATTCACGGCAAGCACACGCGTACACATGCGCTCACGCTCGCGCGCACGCTCACATTCTATCTGTCTCTCTCTCTCTCTCTCTGTCACACACACACACCACACACACACACACGCACGCACGCACGCACACACACACACACACACACACACCCGCGCGCGCGCGCGCGCGCGCGCGCGCGCGCGCGTTTACAAACCTCGAAAATTCTGTCTCCCCGGTTCCGAAACCACTGGTTTGACTGCTGTTAGCACAGATCCGAGAGTAATCGACCAATGATCGGCAGTTTGTCCCATGACTGCGTCTTATTACACAAAACAGACCGAATAACGTCATCCTCATTCGCCGCCTTGCACTGGAGCCGCCCTCATGTCAGTCCTATTAATAATCCATTGCTCGACATAATTAAAGGGAGTATGAAGATGTTTACCACAGGTGCTCTCGGTACAGGATAGGGGAGGAGAGGGTGGGGAACAAGGGGCTGTACTCACAACACTGACCCTTAATTTGCGCTCTTCGGCATGCTTTTATAGCACAGAGAGAGAGAGAGAGAGAGAGAGAGAGAGATTAACATAAAGGTCAAATCCTATCTTGATAAGAGTCGATGATAATATTCACAGGTGTGATTGCGACCTTTAAGTCTTTTGGAAGTGACAAAAATTAAGAAACGCTTATCTCCCTTGGGCATACAAAAGTTTCAAGGCAAATCACGTACGGTACTTCTCATCAATTTATGCCAGGGAGCGACCAAGCGAGCGAACGAATGAGAGAGAGAGGAGTTGTTTTGTTTTGATGACCTCATCGAAGGTGGGATCCAGCCAACTGGTTGGTTGTGTTCAGGGCGCCTGCGGGTCTGAGGCAGGGGATTGAAGTATCTGAGTGTCCCAGTACTTTCTTCCATTAATTTCCTTCTCCGTTTTCCTTTATTCTCTGGAGAATTTCTGCTTTCAGTCAGGTTGTAGCAGAAATTTATCCCAAACCGACGTTTAGCTTGCCTTTCTTTTCTCTTTGTTTTTAAATAAACAATTGAAAATCACTTAATGCTTCGATTTTGCTCATTGATGGGTACAATCAAACGTCGTCCATTCATGCCGTGCTGCAGACAGTATGTTAATCCAATTTATGAAGAATTTCAGTTTGTTGGCAGTCCAACTTAAACCCATTTATTTAGTTGTTTGGGAGTTGTTGGAATGATGATGGTTTCGTCATGGTTTCTGCTTGACCAGAACTTTGCCGAACTGCGTCTTTCCCAGTTCCTTGTCTACACTTCCCTAAAGCGCATGCGGACATTAAAGTCACACAAGAGCGAGAGGGGAACAAAAAGAATGTAACGTCTTTCAATTAGGCTGACCAGCCCTTCTCGACTGACAGAGATGGTGACAAATGTAATGAAGGAACACACAGTTACCGTTTTGTGAAGAGCAATCCAAACAGACAAAGCAAGAAGTGAGGCGCCGCATTCAGACAGATACAGTTCAACAACAAAGAGTTGTGGATGAGCAACAAGACACCCCCCCCCCCCCCCCACCCCATCTCCTCCCACCTTCCCATGTGGAATCCAACCATGGCAGTAACCGTGCAAATCTTTAATTTTTTTTAAGTTGTCAATCAAACCTGACCAACAAACACTGCACTATCTCACATCAACTCCCAGCCTTTCTTCTTTTTCAAATTGTCAACACATCTGGTTTCCAATCCACTGAGCACGTCCCCCCCCCCCCCCCCCCCCCCCCCCCGTCTTCCCCACCCTCAACCCCCCATTCCAAATCTATCCTGTGCCCTTTCAGTGGCTCTAGAGTCTTCTACACACATCCACACCCAGACTCGCATGTCTTCTCCTACCATCAGCAGTCCACTGGAGCTGTACGTATTATCATCTGTCCTAAAGCAGTCCACAGCCCTGATATTTCTCTGCTCCCTATCATTGGTTTTACTGTCTTTTTGTATTGTTGAGAGAGAGAGAGAGAGAGAGAAGAGAGAGACCATTACATATCATGTGTCCTATGTATAGGCTATAGAGGTCCACAGCCCTGATATTTCCCTGCTCTCAATCACTGGTTTTACTCTTTTTGTTCTGTTTAGATATAAAGAGAGAGAGAGAGAGAGAGAGAGAGAGAGAGAGAGAGAGAGAAAAAACATATCATTTGTTTTACATACAGACTATATAAGTCCATAGCCCTGGCGTTTCACTGCTCCCTATCACTAGTTTTACTTTCTTTGAGTTGTTCGAAAAAGGAGACAGAGAGACCGAGTGAGAGAGAAGAGAGAGAGAGAGAAAGAGAGAATGTGTGTGTGTGTGTGTGTGTGTGTTCGTTCGTTCTTCTGTTTAACGTCTGTTCACTTTGAGTGATATTAGACGTGAATGAATGAAGAGAATGACTGAATGAATGAATGATTGAGTGGATAAGCCTATATGTTATATAAGCGTGTATGTAGCCTTTGTATGTGAGTGTATACGTGTATATATCTGTATATGTATCTAAACAAACAAAAAAAAACAAAAAAAAAACAAAACCAACAACAAAAAACGACAAAAAAACAAACAAACCCAAAACCCCCCAGGTAGCTTAATACAACAATTAATGAGTAAAATTAACAAAGATATAGATCTAACATAATATAACAATAACACAAAAATCCTTCACTATCTAAACTTACGAGTGAAGGAGTAAAATGCAGGCCATCATTATATAACGCACTATGAACTAACACAAAACAGTTTAAAGAAAAACCCCAATCAGACTATGAAATAAGTGTTCAGCAATTTCGATCAGCAAAAGGTGGTCCGAAAGTATATCTTGCAAGTTTTTTTCAGAAAAATTATTAGACCTTAATGATGTTGGTAAGAAAGAAGATAACTTGCGACAATTTAAATAAAATATGGCTCAATGTTATTTCTTTACCACAAATACAATTAGCATTTTTACTAAACTTTGTTTTTTAAAGCGTTTAGCTTTAATCGAATCACAAGGGAATATATTTGTCTGGAATAATAAACTGGATGATCAGACATTTTTCTTAGAACAAGGTCTATTGGAAAAGCTTCCCACTGTTTGGATGAAACATCAACATTTATTTGAGCTCTCTTCCGTGCAGTTGATTCAAGGATACGATAACATTCTACGACTGATGGTTTTATTTTCAGCTCGGACAATGACCCTGCTTTTTTAGCACCATTTTTTGCAGCCCTATCAGCCAATTCATTCCCAAGTATACCAATATGCGAAGGAATCCAGCAAAATTCTATAATAGTGCCTTTAGACGCCAGCCAGTATAAAAGATATTTAATTTCAAACACAAGGTCGGGTCGGGTCGATATATTTGATGAATCAAGGGCAAGACTGATTTTGAATCTACAAAAAAAACTATCTGAACAATATTACTGGGAAGATCTGTTAGAAATTCCATTGCTAGCATAATAGCTACTAATTCAGCTGTGAATATAGATAGATAACTACCCAGAAAGAACGATCGTTGAGTTTTAAGCGAAGGAATAACAAATGCTGCACCAACATTTCCATCATCTAAAACAGAACCATCAGTAAACACCTGAAGATGATTTTGATATTTTTCGTATACATGTGATTTTGCTAAATTAGCAATGATATTGATATTTTCCCCTTTTTTGATGTCAATGTAACCAATATCAAGAAAAGGTTTTGGTATTTCCCATGATGGAATAAATGAGGAAGATGGATTTTTAGCCACATCTTTGATATGAATTTTTGAACATTCAATCAAATCAGAAGTATATGTACCTATAGTTTCTTGCGATGTAATCATAATTGCCCTTTTTGGAAAGTCAGTGTTCGATCTAAGTTTTAAGTCTTCTTGAATGTAATTATCATTAACACTTGATTTTATGAAACATTTTGATGCTGCTAGTTCACGATAATCATCAAGGGGCAAAATTCCAGCTTCTCTATATGTGTGTGTGTGTGTGTGTGTGTGTGTGTGTGTGTGTGTGTGTGTGTGTGTGTGTGAGTGCACGTCTGTGTGAGTGTGTGTCTGTGTGTATGTGTGAAGATCACAACAAACAGATTTTTAACCAACTCTAGTCCAGTACAAGCGGAATCACACTGCAACATTTGAAGTCATGAAGGTTTCACCAACACTGTTTACAAAGCAAAGGACACAATTTTCATTTTCTGATAAGATTCGTTTATTTACATTCATAAACAAATGCAGCATTCTGATTCAAAGCATGTTTACAGGCCAAATTAACCATCCTGAAGACACACACTCCATCTCTTTCAGGTCCAGAGTTACAGGTCTTTTTTTTCTTCTATGAAGGCCGCATTCAGAGAAATACGAACAATTCTTTCATGCATGCTCCAATCCTCTCTATCCATACAGTCAAAGTTGGATCTGCCAAAAGCTGGTTTGTTTCTAAAGTCTTTTTTCTTCTTTCTTTTTCTCTCCATATGCCTGAATTTGTGTGATGAATTCATAAGATAGAAGTGATCTTTTTGCTCCTATGCACAAAACCAGACAAACGGATTGCGCCTATGCTCCATATTGACAAAACCAGATTACTCCTACGTTCCACATCGACAAAACCAAACTGCTTCTATTTTCCAAACTGACAAAAACCAGATCACTGCTCCAATAAATTTTCCACCGAGACAGAACTGTCTTAGTACTCTTACTCTAAATTCTTTTCACCATGACAGAACTGACAATCTCAGCCAGAATGACATGGCACATGGATCTCTTAAAATCAGCTTCAACCCCAGTATATGATCTCCTGCCATCAACTTCAAATCTGGTGAAATGAGGGAAATCAGAGGACCCTACATGTCCGCTCTGTCTGGACAAACGGTGGAGTATGTCTCGAATTCATGCAAAGCAGCATTTACCTAGGTAAGGTACACACGCAATCCCAACCACAGGGTTAAGGAGATCGCACATGCACAGCCAGAGGAAATGCTAAACCACCAAGAGCTCCAGCATCAATGTTCTACAAGACAGGCTGCCAGAAATCATGGTCAGGAACAGCTGTGATACCACGAACATTGCAGCAAGGATTGCTGGATGAAGTGGCTTATTCCTAGATACTTTCATGTCAGACAATGCTTCAACTGTTCAATTTTCCCATTAGGACACTAAAAGTGTACCACAGATGACACCATACGATGCACACTGCACTAGCTGTGTGCCAGGCAGTGTTAAAAACTTCACATTTCCGTGGAGCACAGAGAGAGGAGAGAATACCAAAGCCTGACCCCTGGCAAGAATTTATCAATACAGACTTTCTACACATTTCTTTCATGAGCAAAAAAAAAAAAAAAAAGGCTCATTCTCTCCTGAACAAACATACACACAAACCTTTTGGTCAGACCATGTTCCAAATGGAAGAAAAGAAACTTGGCTAGCACACACTGTGGGAGATTGTTGCTCCCTGTCACTAGGCGTTCCTTGAAGACAAAGTTACACATGGTGCTAGCTTCACAAAGGGTCCACTATAGATAAAATTATCTGCTGTGACCAGTCTTTAATTGTCAACTATTTACACCATTCTGCAAGGTTCTGATGCTTCTTCAGGTAGTCCAAATCCGTATGCATACCAGTTGTTCTGTTTCTATTGTCGCACTGCCAGCTTTTTGCTTTGTCACTAACTGTGTCCTGTCACAAAATTTCGACTTTGCCACCAGTCAATGTCTTTACATGCCTTCCATTTTGTAAGATCAGGCATGAAAGTGACCAGCAGTAAAAAAGGCTGAAAAATCGCCGGGGTCTGGGGGCCAGCGTAGGCCCCCAGTGGGGCCCAGGGGTAATGCCCTGGCGGGGGTCAGGGGGCAGAGCCCCTGACGCTGAAGCTTTTTATGAAATAAAAGGCCTAAAACTGCAAATAAACCCCTATTTCAGCGCTGTTAAGAAGGGCAAGTAAGCCACATTTTCATGTTTTCAGTAATGAAATAATACTTCAAAGACCATGGGTGAAACTGGAAAAAAATTGAAAAACTGAAAGGTCGAGGTCCAGGGGCCAAAATTAATATTTTGAAAAATTCAGACAAGTTTTCGTGGCCTCTGGTGAAAGGAAATTTGGAACCGAGGCCTTGTTTAAAAACACATATTTATTGCTTATATGTAAACAAAAGTCGTCATTTTGAATTCTAAAAAAAAAAAGAAAGAAAAAAACTTACCCCCCCCCCCAAAAAAAAACAGCTTGGTTGGTGCCTTGGACATAGATGGGCAGTAAGGGTATCAAGATCACAAATCTGTGTATTTTCTAAGGAACACAGAGTTTCCACTGTACTTCCAAAACTAACCCATTTTATTACACGGAGAAATAGAACCTTTAATATTTTTTCCCCATCCTTTTTCCAGAAAACTAACCCTTATATTTATTTTTCTTTCATGTTTTTTTTCTTTCTTTAAATATTTTTTCATACTGTTATGTCTCTCATCCTCTCTCTCTCTCTCTGTGCCTTGCATTCATTTGTGTGTGTGTGTGTGTGTGTGTGTGTGTGTGTGCGAGTGCGCGTGTGTGTGTCACTGGGTGGGGTGGGGGGGGGGCATGGAGGGCTGCTGAAAAAGATTTTACTGAAATTCTCACCTTCATGCTTTTAATATGGTCTGGACTTCTGACATGCTTTGCTAGCCGAGATTTTCCATTGGATCCATACTTGAGGTCTGAGTTGCACACGCGGCAAAACGCTACACCAGGTTTGTTCGTTTTCAAACACCAAACACGATGTTGCGTTTTTCATCATCTATTTCGTTCAGCCAAGCCCATCGCCACTTATAGTAAAGCCAGCGTTGATCTCTTCAACAGAATCACCTTCTTTAAGATGGGACATTGTCACGGTTTCCAACAAACTCCAAACTCGAAATCTAGATTTCGAAAATGGTGCTTTATCTTTGTTCCCTAAAATAAAGTGTACTACCGAATCGGCACTTCCGTTTATGGTAAGACGCACTCAATACGTAATTTGCACAATTTTAGAGACTGTTTTGAATTTTTTTTTTTCTCCCAGATTTAGGAAAAACGGAAAATTCCGTCTCGAATAATTTCATAAAACGGATTCCGTCCTCAGATGGAAGAAGTTTCACCCATGTATATACTTTTATATGTGCATACTGACTCATTCACTCAAAACAATGAGACAGCCTTCATCACAACATTGATTCAGTCGGTCAATCTTTCCACATGGAACACAAAATGCAGTGCCTTTTTCGTCTACTTTGCGAAACACATCACCAACTCGAACATCGTTCACTTCCTGGTCTAGCCAGTTCCACCTCCAATCGTTTCTCATCCCTTTTATTTTTGCCGTGAAATCGCGACGCGTTTGACAAACTTCGCCAATTTAACGATGTCCGACGTTCGACAGGCGCGAAAAGACCGGATGTTGATTAACGACGGAAGTGACCGGTTGACTCTTGAGAATGAGTTGCAAATCGTCCAAATGGGAATAGCATCGAACGAAAGTTTATTTCAGGATTTTTTTGTTTTTTGTTTTTGGGCGGCACATTTTTGGGCGGGGCGGCGCAGATGAAAAAAATGGGCGGAAAATCCGCCTTAGGCGGACGAATTTCATGCCTGAAGATATATCTTTGTCACATCACAAACTTCCCCTTTGTCACATTGTTAGTCCTGTCACAAACATACACTGCACTTTGTCACATCGTCAGTTCTGTCACACACGTTCCACTATGTCGCATTGTTAGTCCTGTCACAAACAATCCACTTTGTCACATTGTTAGTCTTGCCTCAAACTTTCTTTTTATCGCATACTTCTGTCTTGTCACAAACTTTCTACGTTGTCACATACCCATGTCCTGTCACAAGTCTTCCACTTTGTCATACGCTGGAGTCATGTCACATATTTTCCTCTTTCGTCACATATTGATGTCCCGTCATAAGCTTTCCACTGACACAATCTATGTCTTGTCAAAAACTTTCCATCATGTCACATATGTTCTGTCAAATACTTTCCATTATGTCACATATGTTCTGTCAAATACTTTCCCTTTCCTTGCATGTTCTATAAAAAACCTGTCCACATACACTCCGTCCTGTACCGTCTGCTTTTTCATGACAGACACGACGATGCAAAACGCTCCAGAGAAACTGTGACAGTAAAAAAACACCTCACAGATTTTGTAACAGGACATGAAAAGCTCTTCACTTAGTGCACGTTTTAGTTCCCTCCTATCCCCAATTGGCCGTCAGGACATAAATGTTCTCTTTCAAAGCACACATACATTGGTAGGTTTTAAAAATAATCCATGTTCATTCTTTGTTGCTATCTTTCCATGCATACGCATACACATATGTTGAATTCATGCATACTAAACTTTTATCCACAGAGCACTGTACAATAGGTGTTTCTCTATCCTCCTCCTTCTCCGTCTCACACTTCTATGCAATACTAAGCAACTGCACATCACTGCCACCCACACTCCCAACACACTGCGCGCACACACACACACACACAGAACACATACACACACACATGCCAGCACACACACACGCATGCCGGTGCGCGCACACACACATGGCAGCACAATTACAGGGCCATATTTCGGCCTTCAATACTGATGTTGACAGCTCGCCGCCCTTTGACGTACTTCTTCTTCTCCTTGAAGCTGCGCACGTGCTGCTCGTAGCGAGTGATCTTCTTCTTACTGCTAGGCTGTGAGGACATACCCATCATTGTGCGTCATAATACGTCACTGCTGGACGTGGAACAGACCAGACCACCACACCACTACACCTTTACTACATGCCCAATGACACATGGCGACTACCTTTGTTCACACTGTGAGGAGTACTATTCTGTGCATTTTTTATGTGTATTATCTGTAATGTCGGAAGAAGACATATTTGTCGAACAGTCACTTGTCTGTTACGTTTTGTGTACAAAGCACTAATTTGCAGCTTGTTTTGCATGTGTTGGTATTTTGCTTCTTTTCCGTCATGTTGCAATCTAAACTGTTAGCATTGCAGTCACTTTAAGTCTCTTTATAAGTTAAAAAAAAAATTTCAGTCTCTACAAAAAATTAACATAAAAAAGTCTTCCCTTAATGACCTCAATCTTGATCAGCTTATGGTAATCAAATTAAGAACGTAAGGCCAACTGAAAACAGTTTCGTATCAGGATAGCTACACACTAAATTCACATCAAGTTTACATGAAGATAAGCTGAAAACATTTGAATTCAGGAAATCTAAATTATTCCAGAAATAGATTGTAAAAAGTGATACAATTCCGAACAATTGAAATCAGATCACAAAATAATTATCTCGAAATGAATTTCTCTCTCCCTCTTAAAAGGACAAAGAGAGAGAGAGAGAGAGAGAGAGAGAGAGAGTGTGTGTGTGTGTGTGTGTGTGTGTGTGTGTGTGTGTGTGTGTGTGTGTGTGTGTGTGTGTGTGTATGTGTGTGTGTGTGTGCGTGTGTATGTGTAACTGTGTGTGTGTGTGTGTGTGTGTGTGAGTGAGAGAGAGAGAGAGAGAGAGAGAGAGAGAGAGAGAGAGAGAGAGAGAGAGAGAGAGAAAGTGTGTATATGAGGCCATGCATGTTCATGTGCATGCTTAGATTATACACACACATAACACAGACACAGACACACCGTTGCACACAAATACACATAAAAACACACACACACACATGTATGTAAGTACATATTACACAGATTAACATATTCTTACACACACACACACACATACACACACAGAGTACACACACACACACCACTCCACCCATACACACCACCTACACACACATACACTGACACCCATCCACCCACACTGACACCCCCACACAACCACAGACCCTGGAAGGAGGGGCTTCCACACTGCTGGTGGGTCGGTTGACGTAGTCTCGGTTGGAAGGCATGGGAACTCTGGCTCGGTACACCCACCCGGGATCACCGGCCTCAGCGCTCTGCAGACACAAGACACCACCACTGCATCTCAGGAGAAAAGCTGTGTGACTGTGTGTGGTCTCTGTCATCTCCCTCAGTACTCATAGGGGCAAAATGGCCCATTGTTTCCCTCCCCCCCCCCCCCCCCTCCCTCCCTTCCGCCAACCTTCAACCGATCACAGATAAGCGAGAGAAGCCTGGGGACTGGGATTCTACCTTTTCAACATGATTTATAACCTGTAAAATCTTCCACGACCTTTGTTGCAGACTGAATGTGAAGGAACACAAAGTTTTACAGCAGCAGCGGCAGATGTGGTAGAAGTCACAGTAATAACCACACTTATTTGTTGTAGCCCACAGTTGCTTGTCATATAATGCTTAGTTTTTCTCAAGATTTTTCTTAAATGGACAACTGCAGATTTTTTTGTTTGTTTCTTTGCTTGTTTTTTTGTTTCCCTTCTGTGCACAATTTGAAGATCTGCTGAATGTTGATCAAGTTAACTGAGGTTTAAGATAAGCTGTCCAGAACATCATTTACACCTTAAATGATTTGGTAGAAATTGAGTAAAACCTTAACCTCTTCCCTGCTTGCCCCGTGTCTATTACAGGGTCGTTTCCGCGATCCTGTACACCCGTAACCGTGTCTATTATGGGGTATCTTCGTCATCGAAATTTCGAAAATCGGTACGGGAAATAACCCTAGAAATTGTCCCCGACTCTACTGGGGTGTTTAAATAACAGTTCTATCCCTTTATCGGTGTACTGAAGTGTTAGTAAATTGTCGGTTTAGTATTCAATACGTGTCGAGCTGATTATCATAATCAAGATGGCGGATCAGAGACGAAGCCCGACAAGGCGACCTGTTTTGAAGCGTTATAGCGCACTGGAAGTTTTAGATGAAGTGTTGAATGATATTGATGGTGGTGACGAAGACTTCCAAGCATCAGGTGACAGTGATAGTGATGAGGGAGAGACGGACGGTAACCAGCACCATCCACTTTTGTCGGAACTCGTGGCGGTCACGAAGAAGGAGGCCCGGACTTCGACCCACGTGATGTTTGGTCAAGAGCGATACCGGCCATGATTCCGACCAAGAATCAGAACCAGAGCGATTCCCAGCACCAGCACAGCACCCCTACTGTCATGAGAGGTCGTGGCAGGGGCAGGGGAAGAGCTAGAGGCACTGGACAGCATCAAATAAGGGGCGTGGCAGAGGGCGTGGAACTCGACAATCTTGCACCAGTATTCCAATGCAAATCAATGGGAACTGATGGGAATCGTGCGACTGCCTGCAATTGAGCTGTACTGGTCGAAGAAGGTGCTGTACCGCATTCCAGTCTTCAGCTCAGTAATGACAAGAAACAGATTTCAAGTAAGTTTCTTTACTCTCTCTGAGTCTCTCTCTCTGTTTACTTCTCATTTTCCTTCCACCCTCCCTCTCCAACTCCTTTCTATGTGAAGCCTTTCTTTTTAGCATTACAATAGATGAGGATGGTGTGTGTGTGTGTGTGTGTGTGTGTGTGTGTGTGTGTGTGTGTGTGTGTGTGTGCTTCTCTGTAATGTGTGTGTTTGCACTTCTGTTTTGTGTGTGTGTGTGTGTGCTTCTGTGGTGTGTGTGTGTGTGTGTGTGTGTGTGTGTGTGTGTGTGTGTGTGTGTGTGTGTGTGCTTCTATGTGGTGTGTATGTGTGTATGCTTCTATGTGGTGTATTTGTGTGTCATTGTTTATGGTGTGTGTGTGTGTGTGTATGTGTGTGCTTCTATGTGGTGTGTATGTGTGTATACTTCTATGTGGTGCATTTGTGTGTCATTGTTTATGGTGTGTGTGTGTGTGTGTGTGTGTGTGTGTGTGTGTGTGTGTGTGTGTGTGTGTGTACAAATGTTTGTATGTGTACTTGATTGTTTCTGGTGTGTGTGTGTATGTGTGTGTGTGTGTGTGTGTGTGTGTGTGTGTGTGTGTGTGTGTGTGTGTTGTTTACACACACTGATCAAATGTTTTCAATCCTATTTCAGATCATCCTACAATTTATCCACTTTCACAACTCTGCGATGCCACCACCAGACCATCCCCAGTATGACGGCTGTACAAGATCCGCCCAGTACTGGACCACCTCCATGAAAGATTTCAGGAGGTGTATGAGCCACGGTGAGTGGTGTGTGTGGATGAAAGCCTACTCCTTTGGAAGGGTAGGCTTATATTTCGGCAATACATCCCCTCAAGCGTGTCAGGTTCGTGATCAAGTTATACCTCTGCTACCAGTCCGACGATGAAGTGAGGCTGATGGAGAGGCATTTCATGTTCCCCATCCCACCAACACCCAACGAGGCAGCACCACAGAGGGCCTGCAGGGTCTGCACCAAGAAGCTGAAGATCAGGCGTGATGTGCGGTCCCACTGCCCCTCCTGTCCCTCCAAGCCTGCACTGTGCTATCCACAGTGCTACATGGATTATCACACTAAGTTCAACCACTGGGAGTAGTGTGGATCCTGTAGCACAGCTTAGTTTTGCAGTGCATTTTTTTTTCATAGATCTTCTTCAGTTAGTCAGTGCGTGCTTTTATCTCTGTGTTTTTATATTCTTGAGTGCGTGTGTTTTTTCTTTTTTTTTCATCTTCATGGTGGTGTTTCTTCTGAAACTGTTCAACTGTTGGAAATAATCAGACTGGGTTATATTAGTGAGGCTGCTCAACCCAAGAACAACCCCAGAAACCTGCGAGATGTACAGAAAGAAGTACTGGATTAGTGTACAGACATGTACTGAGTGAGTACCAGATGTTTCTCCTTGCATCCAGTGAACACTAACATCAGTTTTTCTAGTGTTTTGTGTGGTTTTATATACAGCAATATGACTGTTTTTCTTTTGAAACTGTCATAAGATTTGATTTCATCAAATTTTACTGTTTACTAACAAAATCTGATTATTAGTACATCAGGTTATAGCCAAAGATGCAAGAAAAAAACATGCAAAAGATGTAAGACTTGTCTGAGTAAATGAGTCAGTAGTGATCACATTAGTAAACCTACTGCAAAAGGCAAAATTTGGTCCCTTTATGTCTGGATTATGGTACCTACAATGATATATGTATGTATTATCACACAGAACAGACTTTGCTGGCATTCAAATCAATGCCAGATGTTTATATTATGTTCAGTCAATTCTAACATCATTTTTTTCAAAGTTTTGTATGGTTTGATGAGCTGCAATGTATGTGTGTGTGCCCAAAACAGTCATTTCATTACTAAAAAAAAGTTGGTTATGTTACTTTTTGCCATATTACTTATCAACAAAATCAAAATCTAATGACATCACATCATGCCACAAGGTATAAGGGGAAAACATGCAAACAATCTAAGAGATATCTCAATAAATGAATGAGTAGTGAACAGATGAGTGAACCTACTGTCAAAAGCAGAATTCTGTCCCTTTACCCTGGGATTGGGGTACCCCCAAAGATGTATATATTACCACACAGAAGAAGACTTGCTGGCAATAATATCAATACCTGATGTTTGTATGATGTCCAATCAATACTAACACCAATTTTTTCCATGTTTTGTATGGTTTGATGAGCTGCAATGTATGTGTGTGTGCCCCAAAACAGTCATTTCATTACTAAAAAAAGTTGGTTATGTTACTTTTTGCCATATTACTTATCAACAAAATCAAAATGTAATGACATCACATCATGCCACAAGGTATAAGGGGAAAACATGCAAACAATCTAAGAGATATCTCAATAAATGAATGAGTAGTGAACAGATGAGTGAACCTACTGTCAAAAGCAGAATTCTGTCCCTTTACCCTGGGATTGGGGTACCCCCAAAGATGTATATATTACCACACAGAAGAAGACTTGCTGGCAATAATATCAATACCAGATGTTTGTATGATGTCCAATCAATACTAACACCAATTTTTTCCATGTTTTGTATGGTATGATGAGCTGCATGTATGTGTGTGTGCCCCAAAACAGTCATTTCATTACTAAAAAAGTTGGTTATGTTACTTTTTGCCATATTACTTATCAACAAAATCAAAATGTAATGACATCACATCATGCCACAAGGTATAAGGGGAAAACATGCAAACAATCTAAGAGATATCTCAATAAATGAATGAGTAGTGAACAGATGAGTGAACCTACTGTCAAAAGCAGAATTCTGTCCCTTTACCCTGGGATTGGGGTACCCCCAAAGATGTATGTATTACCACACAGAAGATGATTTGCTGGCAATGATATCAATACCAGATGTTTGTATGATGTTCAGGCAATACTCACACCAATTTTTTGTATGTGTTGTGTGGTTTGATGTGTTGCAGTGTGTATGTGTGTGCTCGAACACTGTCATTTTATAACAAAAACATGTTGATTGTGTTACTTTTTACTATACTAGTGCCACCAAAATCAAAATATTATGATACCACATAATACCTCATGCTATTAGGAGGAAACTGCAAACTATCTAACAGATATCTCAATAAATGAATGAGAAGTGAACAGATATGTGAACCTACCACAAAATCAAAATTCTGTCCCTTTACTCCTGAATTGCGGTAACCCCAGTGATGCATGTATTACCACATAAAAGAACATTTGATTGGAATGATATCAATACCAGATGTTTGTATGATGCTCAGCCAATACAAACACCCATTTTTTTCATTGTTTTGTGTGGTTTGATGTGTTTCAATGTGTGTGTATGTTCAAAAACAATTATTTTATTTCAAAAAGGTTTATCATAATACTTTTTACCAAACTATTTGGCAACAGAATCAAAATATTATGAGATCTCATTATCAGGGGTGATAGTACCAAAGAGTTCCGAAACCTGAACCAAAAAAATTCCTGAACCCAAAACCTGAAACCAATCTATAAAATAAGTTTCAAATTCTTGTAAACCTGAAAATTAACAACATTCATCGATTCATTACTAACACCTTTCACAAACACTATGAATACTTACGTTGCTGAATCTGGTATCAGATTGTAGTTAAGGCACATGAAGTGTTGAATAATGAATTTCCCGTCTTTTTGCTTTTGATCAAAGCCTCTACTCCACCCTTTTTGCCTCTCATTGTATTACAATTGTCCATCAAGCACGAAACAACTTGAGACCAGTCGACTTTTCTTTCTGATAGAATGCCAGACACTGCATTGAAGATATTTTCTGCTGTTGCAACATTTACTTCTCTTGACCCTAAGTGTTCTGCTACAACTTTTCCCAGTTCCACATCATAATACTGAACAAGCACGTTCACAATCTTGTCATTATTGCTATTTGTAGCCTCGTCAATATTTAAAGAAAAGTGTCTGTCTGACAGCTTTGCACTCAGTTCCTTCTTCATAGCATGTGCTACTCCATGTACAGTGGTGTAAGTTGTGCTACCACGAGAAAGAGAGAGAGAACCAAGTGCTTTGTCATCACTAGCTAACCTCTTAGCAAGCTCAACAAGATCTCCCCCCAAAGAAAAGGGCAGACAATGTTCGGCAATAAATGCACAAACAACTGCTTTCAGTTCTGCTTTCCTGTCTCCCATACCGTCTTGCGTAACGGTAGTTGTGGAAGCTCCATCAAGCTTTGTAGACTGGCGGACAGACTTCAAATTGCGCCGATGATCCACATCTTCTGCATGAGAAAGCAAGGCTTTTTTCCCACTTGAGCCATAGAATAATGTTTTGTTGCATGGCACGCAAAAACAAACTCCCGGCGACTCGACCTTTTCACACCAATCGCCATGACATACCCCATCGCTGTTCCGATCTTGCAACCAATCCCACCTCCACTTGTTTTTCACACCTATCTCAACTGTAGAAATATCTGCCCCCGGCGGTAACACCTTCATGTTGTTTGGTTTTGTACTCTTGTTTTTGAAAGACACAAAGGCACACAAACTAGCTGACAAAGTTGCTTGTGACAAGTTGTCATTTGCACCAAGAGCTGCATGCTGCTACCCGAAGTGAAAAACCTCGTTTTTACAACCAAGGGACGTCACTGTCGGAGGTCAAATAATCTCCCTTGCAACGATCCTATTATCGTCTGCTATTAAAATCTCTTTGTCCCTGCTTTTCCAGTCCGGAAATGACTTTCCAAACAAACTCAAAAACCGGAGATTATTTTTTTCAGCAATCGTAAAACCGGATTTCCGGAACATTCCGGAAAATTAGCACCCCTGCATTATAGACCAGGCACTAAGAAAGAATCATGCAAAAAATCTAAGACATATCTCCATAAATGAATGAGTATTGAACAGATTAGTGAACCTACCACTAAAGCAAAATTCTGTCCCTTTACCCTGGGATTGGGGTACCCCTAATTATGCATGTGTTACCACACTGAAAAACATTTGCTGGCAGTAATATGAATACCAGATGTTTGTATAATGTTCAGTCAATAAAATCACCAGTTTTTTCACTTTTCTCTTTGGTTTGATGTGCTGCAATGTGTGTGCGTATGCAGAAAAAGTGTCAATTTATTACAAAAATGGTTGATTATATTGATTTTTATCATACTTATGACCAGCCAAATCAAATTATTATGATACCACATCATAGCACAGGGTATAAGAAAAAAACATGCAAAAAATCTAAGAGATATCTCAATAAATGAATGAGTAGTGAACAGATGAGTGAACCTACTGCAAAAAGCAAAATTTGGCCCCGGCACACAGCAATACAGAAAAGCACTTATACTGTGGCAGGGAAGGGGTTAAGCTAAACTCTCCATGAACAAAAAAGCCAAAAACCATCACCACCACCAACTATAAAAACTTGATTCAAACTTACTTCTGTTCTCCCTGCAAGGCGTTGTCAATGTTCTGTCGAGGAGTCTGTCCACCGTCAGAACTGTGACCAACAGATACAAGACAAATCATTCAACT
This sequence comes from Conus ventricosus, assembly GCA_018398815.1. Lineage (NCBI taxonomy): Eukaryota > Metazoa > Mollusca > Gastropoda > Neogastropoda > Conidae > Conus > Conus ventricosus. The sequence continues at coordinate 40,904,941 of CM031613.1, forward strand.
CCCTCACTAGCCAAAAGAAGCCGGACACACACAAACACCATAGGATGAGGGACTAAAGAAACAAGACCAGAACAATAAGCAAGATAGCAACAGAACCATTCCCTGACAAGAACCAAAACAAACCAGACTAGGGAGGGACAGGAGGGGAGGAGGAGGGGGTAAGAGAAAGAGAGATAGAGAGAGTGAACAGAGAGAGAGAGAGAGAGAGAGGGAGAGAGAGAGAGAGAATGTACATGCAAATGAGTATGTATGCATGTCTCTATGTGCAAATAAACAACAGAGACTGAATGCATGTGAAGCGTGGTGTACACGTCAAAGTGCCTATAATCCAGAGAGAGAGAGAGAGAGAGAGACAAACAGACACTGTATGCACATGTCTGTGAGTAGTGCTGTTGAGCCCCAACAGAGGTCGTTCTGCCCCAGGTCCTCAGCGACCCCACAGCAGATGCTGCCCCACAAGAGAACACTGGAGGTGGACCCCTGGCCCCCCCACTCACCTCACTCGTCGTCTCTTGGGCTCCTGCTCCAGATCCCCTGCTGGCGCTCCTCTCGCGACATGTTCTTGAAGTCGGAGGTCAGGCTGAAGATGGGCGCGACCAGTCATCTACACACATGACCACCAGTCATGGGGGCATCAGAACTGAGGGCAGGCTTCCCACAAGTTTCCCCACACAACTTTCCAACAACTTTCCCACAGGTTTCCACCAACTTCCAACAGTTTCCCACAAATCTTAACAGGTTTTCCCACAACTTCAAACAGGTTTCCCATGATTCCCAACAGGAATTCACTGACTTCCCAAGGGTTTCCCATGACTTCCCACAGCTTTTCCATGACTTCCCACCATTCCACCCACTTCCACAAGTTTTCCACAACTTCCAACCAGTTTCCACCAACTTCCAACAGTTTCCCACAACTTCCAACAGTTTCCCACAACTTCCAGCAGGTTACCACCGACTTCCACAGTTTCCCACAACTTCCAGCAGGTTACCACCGACTTCCCACGGGTTTCCGTCTGCGTTACTTTACTCCTTGTTTGGTGTTTTCAATTGTATTTGCCTTCTTTGGTTGAAACAGATCTCTACAAATCATACTAAAAAAACTATTCCTCAAAAACAACAAAAAATGAACAGGAAAAACAGATATATCAGCAAGACTTTCTTGGTCAAAACATTCAAGCAGTATTGGTAAGGGACTTACTGATCAGTTTTCCAGCTCTTTTCCCGGTTCTCCCTGAGCTCTTTGGGGTGTTTGTACAGGTACATGACCGCCTTGCCTATGCCGCTGCTCTTCAGACTGTCACTGCTGATGACTGGAACTGGAACAGTATCAGGAACAGCACTGATCAATGGTCTTGCCTGTACCACTGTAACACTATCATAGTATCATTCATTATGACTCTGCCAGACTGTCACTGTTGAACACCATTATTTTGTGGCCTTGCCTATACAGCTGCTCTTCAGACTGTCGCCGCTGAACACCATTATTTTGTGGCCTTGCCTATACAGCTGCTCTTCAGACTGTCGCTGTTGAACACCATTATTTTTGTGGCCTTGCCTATACAGCTGCTCTTCAGACTGTCGCCGCTGAACACCATTATTTTGTGGCCTTGCCTATACAGCTGCTCTACAGACTGTCACCCGCTGAACACCATTATTTTGTGGCCTTGCCTATACAGCTGCTCTTCAGACTGTCACTGCTGAACACATTATTTTGTGGCCTTGCCTATACAGCTGCTCTTCAGACTGTCGCCGCTGAACACATTTTTTTGTGGCCTTGCCTATACAGCTGCTCTTCAGACTCACTGCTGAACACATTATTTTGTGGCCTTGCCTATACAGCTGCTCTTCAGACTGTCGCTGTTGAACACCATTATTTTGTGGCCTTGCCTATACAGCTGCTCTTCAGACTGTCGCCTGAACACCATTATTTTGTGGCCTTGCCTATACAGCTGCTCTTCAGACTGTCACTGCTGAACACATTATTTTGTGGCCTTGCCTATACAGCTGCTCTTCAGACTGTCGCTGTTGAACACCATTATTTTGTGGCCTTGCCTATACAGCTGCTCTTCAGACTGTCGCCGCTGAACACCATTATTTTGTGGCCTTGCCTATACAGCTGCTCTTCAGACTGTCACTGCTGAACACATTATTTTGTGGCCTTGCCTATACAGCTGCTCTTCAGACTGTCGCTGCTGAACACCATTATTTTGTGGCCTTGCCTATACAGCTGCTCTTCAGACTGTCACCGCTGAACATTATTTTGTGGCCTTGCCTATACAGCTGTTCTTCAGACTGTCACCGCTGAACACCATTATTTTGTGGCCTTGCCTATACAGCTGCTCTTCAGACTGTCGCCGCTGAACACCATTATTTTGTGGCCTTGCCTATACAGCTGCTCTTCAGACTGTTACTGTTGAACACCATTATTTTGTGGCCTTGCCTATAAAACTGCTCTTCAGACTGACTGCTGATGACTGGGAACTGAAACAGTATCATGAACGTAATTAATTTACGGCCTTGCCTAAACCACTGTAACAATATCTTAGCATTGTTAATTTGTTACCTTTCCCATACTGCAGCTCTTCAGGCTGTCACTGCTGATGACAGAACTGTAACAATATTATGAACATCAATTTGTTGCCTTGCCAATACATAAACAAAGACAGGTACGTGGAGAGGATGACTGAACCAAGGACTCTGAAGGAGATTAAAGGCTTGAGTAGGAAGGATGGGTGGAACCCTAACTTCATAGACCTTTTATCGACATTTTAGAAAGTCTTGCCAACCAGTGATGGCCCCTGGGAAGGGGACTGTCTCGGAGTGGCCCTAAGAGGTGGCGACAGAGTGTAATTTGCGAAACACCCCCCCGTAGATGTAAGGTAGAATGAGGTTTCTTTGCCAGAAGCGACCATGAGCTTGAAAGGTCACTTGCGACGATCCATGAGCACTGAGAAAACAAAGTCTGAATTCTGAAAAGCGGGGGGGGGGCAATGGTCCCTGGCCGAGAAAAGGGAGATAACTGAGCTATGTTTGAATATGGTGCAATGAATTGAACTCACTAAGGACTATCACTCTTACACCCTAACTGAGTATGGATGTGAGGTCAGATCCCTGCTCTCACGTTTTTGTTTGTTTTAATTGTGAAAATGTGGCGATGTTCCATACGGATAAGGCATTTGTTTGGACAGACAAAAATGTGAAAAAGATACATATACACATAGACATACATGTGATACCCAAACAGAAACACATACACATACGTACAGACACAAACACATATGCACAGACACAAACACACACATTCACCTGTATGAGCAAACGAAGAAGGGTTTCCCTGATCATCAAATGTGGCAGACTTTTGTCAGGCAAGGGAGCTAACCAGTCCTGTAGAAATATTAAAACCATCACAATCAATCAGCCTCCTCTTTTCAACACAATGATCCACAACAAGTCAACCTCAGCATCATGGCTGTCCAAAACAACAGTTCACTTCTGAGAAGATGCCCAAGACAGGGCTGTAGTAAAGTCAGTCCAGAACAGTGATGAACAATAGTTTACTGAGGATGTGCAAGATGGTACCACACTAGAGTCACTACAAATGTATCAATAAACAATAATCTACTGAGGACACCCATGATGGTACCACACTAAAGTCACTACAAATGTATCAATAAATAATAATTTACCAAGGACACCCAGGTGGTACCACACTAAAGTCACTACAAATATATCAATGAATAATAATTTACCAAGGACATCCAGGTGGTACCACACTAAAGTCACTACAAATATATCAATAACAATTTACCAAGGACACCCAGGTGGTACCACACTACAGTCACAACAAATGTATCAATGAATAATAATTTACCATGAACATCCAGGTGGTACCACACTAAAGTCACTACAAATGTATCAATGAATAATAATTCACTGAGGACACCAAAGATGGCACCACGTTAAACTCACTGCATGATAAAATGAACAATGATTTACTGTGGACACAAAAGATGGCACCACAACACAAAAGTCACACCACAATAAAAATTTACAACAATTTTACAGCTAACATAACACATAAAACAGAGCCTGACGAAACTGATCCACAATTTAATGAACAAAAACTTTACTCAATAAATTTCATAAACAATCCAGTAACTTTTGCTCCAACAACAAAACATTTACATGTATACTACTCCAAACTGATGCTACTTCAGTACCTTTTTACCTAAAACACATGCAAACCAGGCAAACACTGAACAAAGGAGGCAACATCCAGACCTGTTTACCCTAAACCGGCTATTGGTATATTTCTCAGCTGAAATGAGCGTGTTTTCCTAAAAATGTGTGTACACATCTACCAAATTTGTGAATTTTTGTAAAAGCAGGGGGTCCCTCCTACTGTTCCAACATCATACAGAAGTGAGTTTGCACGCACGATGTGCGAGTTGCTACTCTTTGAGTGCCACTACCGCTCGAGAACTTTGTCTCGAGATTTTTTTCGACGTATTTTTTTCCGTTTCATCGTATTCATCGTAATTTCGCCAAACGTGTACAAAATACGTCGAAATCGTGTGGGTAAACAGGTCTGAACATCCCACCAAAAGGATGACCCAAGCAAACCAACATGCTCAGCTCTCCAACACAACACACTCGAACACCCGCACAGTACACTCGCACACAGACCCCACCACTTCTTCATGTTTTAACAGCGGGTAATCTTACCGTCAGAGCACTCAGGATGCCCGACTCAAGGAAGATAAGTTGCAGATCCGATCTGGAAACAGCAAGCCATTGCATGCACAGATCACTACACAGACACAGCTTTCTTCTTCCCTTGTCATATTACACATGTTCCACAGTATTACACACACACACACAAAAATACTTTTTTTTTCTCTCTAGACGTATGTTAGGCATTCGACAGCATTATTCAAAACAGATATTCATTTTTGTGTATGTTACCTGTTCAATAATGTTACACTCAAAACAATCATGTCTCTCTCTTATCTCTTAGGTATTCCACCGTGTTTGCATACAAACAGACTCTCCTGGCATTTTCAGCACACCTGTAACTTTGATTTCAAAATGGTCAATTCTGTGACAGCAGCTGAACTAGTTCTCTCTCTCTCTCTTAATCAGCTAGGCAGAGTTTCAGAGTTATTTTCTGTGTTCGAAATTGCTAACATGTATCGTACGCATGAAATTGATTGTCATGGTGAACTGCACTAAAACTTCCTTTACTTTTTACTTGAAACGTACAATAATTCTTGTTTCACTGACGATGTCGAATCCAAAATTGTGTAAAAAAATTTTTTTTTAAAAGCCTTGAAGATGTGTGCTGTAGTAAAAGCACCATTCATTGAAATAAAAGGCTTCATAAGGCCTCCATTATTACTGAACTGTTACCTGGCCAATCTGTCCAAATCTACTGTCACACCTATGCCCATTCTATCACTCCTGAACTTCTCATTGGCTTATCTGTCCATGTCTAATGTCACATCTATGCTGATTCTATCACTCCTGAACTTCTCATTGGCCTATCTGTCCATGTCTAATGTCACATCTGTGCTCATTCTGTCACTCCTGAACTGCTCACCGGTCTGTTTGTCCATGTCTGTCACATCTGTGCTCATTCTATCACTCCTGAACTGCTCATTGGCCTATCTGTCCATGTCTAATGTCACATCTGTGCTGATTCTATCACTCCTGAACTGCTCACTGGGCTGTTTGTCCATGTCTGTCACATCTGTGCTGATTCTATCACTCCTGAACTGCTCACTGGGCTGTTTGTCCATGTCTAATGTCACATCTGTGCTTATTCTATCACTCCTGAACTGCTCATTGGCCTATCTGTCCATGTCTAATGTCACATCTGTGCTCATTCTATCACTCCTGAACTGCTCATTGGCCTATCTCTCCATGTCTAATGTCACATCTATGCTCATTCTATCACTCCTGAACTGCTCATTGGCCTATCTCTCCATGTCTAATGTCACATCTGTGCTCATTCTATCACTCCTGAACTGCTCACTGGCCTATCTGTCCATGTCTAATGTCACATCTATGCTCATTCTATCACTCCTGAACTGCTCACTGGCCTATCTGTCCATGTCTAATCTCACATCTGTGCTCATTGTATCACTCCTGAACTGCTCACTGGCCTATCTGTCCATGTCTAATCTCACATCTGTGCTGATTCTATCACTCCTGAACTGCTCACTGGCCTATCTGTCCACGTCTAATGTGACATCTGTGCTGATTCTATCACTCCTGAACTGCTCACTGGCCTATCTGTCCACGTCTAATGTCACATCTGTGCTCATTGTATCACTCCTGAACTGCTCACTGGCCTATCTGTCCATGTCTAATGTGACATCTGTGCTGATTCTATCACTCCTGAACTGCTCACTGGCCTATCTGTCCACGTCTAATGTCACATCTATGCTGATTCTATCACTCCTGAACTGCTCATTGGCCTATCTGTCCACGTCTAATGTCACATCTATGCTCATTCTATCACTCTTGAACTTCTCATTGACCTATCTGTCCATGTCTAATGTCACATCTGTGCTCATTCTATCACTCCTGAACTGCTCACTGGGCTGTCTTTCCATGTCTAATGTCACATCTGTGCTCATTCTATCACTCCTGAACTTCTCTTTGATCTGTTTGTCCACGTCTAATGTCACATCTGTGCTTATTCTATCACTCCTGAACTTCTCACTGGGCTGTCTGTCCATGTCTAATGTCACATCTGTGCTCATTCTATCACTCCTGAACTTCTCACTGGCCTATCTGTCCATGTCTAATGTCACATCTGTGCTCATTCTATCACTCCTGAACTGCTCACTGGGCTGTCTGTCCATGTCTAATGTCACATCTATGCTCATTCTATCACTCCTGAACTGCTCATTGGCCTATCTCTCCATGTCTAATGTCACATCTGTGCTCATTGTATCACTCCTGAACTTCTCATTGGCCTATCTGTCCATGTCTAATGTCACATCTGTGCTCATTCTATCACTCCTGAACTTCTCATTGGCCTATCTGTCCATGTCTAATGTCACATCTATGCTGATTCTATCACTCCTGAACTTCTCATTGGCCTATCTGTCCATGTCTAATGTCACATCTTTGCTCATTCTATCACTCCTGAACTGTTCATTGGCCTATCTGTCCATGTCTAATGTCACATCGGTGCTCATTCTATCACTCCTGAACTGCTCACTGGGCTGTCTGTCCAAGTCTAATGTCACATCTGTGCTCATTCTATCACTCCTGAACTTCTCACTGGCCTATCTGTCCATGTCTAATGTCACATCGGTGCTCATTCTATCACTCCTGAACTGCTCACTGGGCTGTCTGTCCAAGTCTAATGTCACATCTATGTTCATGATACCACTCTGACACTGCTGTCTGACCTGCCTACCTGCAGCCTGATACCATGACTGTGTTCCCACTGTCATTCTTGACCCGGCCACTCTAACTCACTTGTGTGTGTGTGTGTGTGTGTGTGTGTGTGTGTGTGTGTGTGTGTGTGTGCGCGTGCGTGCGTGCGTGCGCGCGCGCGTGTGCGTGTGTGTGCGCGTGTGTGCGTGCGTGTGTGTGTGTGCATGTGCGAATGTCATAGCATACTACACAACAGTGAATATTCTTTTTAAAGAAAAGAAAGAAAACGATACGCATTCCTACACTTTCCTCACGTCAAAAATAAAACCAAGCAGGGAAAGAGTGTCTCACTTTTTCAGCTGGGACTGGACAAAGGGAAGCATTTTCAGCTTGCGTGTGGCTGGCTGGCGTTTGTGGTTCAAGGCGCGGTCCTCCTGTTGACATCAAACCACAGCAACCATTTCATTCAGACTCCATTCCACAACCACAGGAGCATTCAAGCAAAAACCAACCAACCAACCAAACAAACACGAAAACAAACATAAAAGCACATAGCTTCCAGCCCTGTTTATGAAAACAAGATTTCAAGAGCTTCTGCCTTCACACTCCAACGCAGCATGATGTCCTAATCTCCAAACAAGACCACAACATGTCATGTTCAGGACACCGCAGCCTTACAACCACATAATGCACAAACTCACAGTCAAATGGCTAGAGTGCTAACATGACAGAGCTGACCATTGGGAGTTAAAAACCACCCTTGAAATCACAGTTTTTGAGCTCACGGTTGGGAGTTAAAATCACCCTTGAAATCAGTTTTTGAGCTCACGGTTGGGAGATAAAACCACCCTTGAAATCACAGTTTTTGAGCTCACAGTTGGGAGATAAAACCACCCTTGAAATCACAGTTTTTGAACTCACAGTTGGGAGATAAAACCACCCTTGAAATCACAGTTTTTGAGCTCACAGTTGGGAGATAAAACCACCCTTGAAATCACAGTTTTTGAGCTCACAGTTGGGAGTTAAAACCACCCTTGAAATCACAGCTTTTGAGCTGGCAGTCAGGAGTTTGAATCACCCTTGAAGTAGGATTTCTTTTGGCTTAAAAACCCCATCTCCCAATACAGGCTTAAACGAGTATCTGATTCAGTTTAGGTTTAGTTAAATGTGGTGAAGGTGAGGGATGGGTGCCACCAGACAGGGTGAACCTGACAGTTTACTTACCCTTTGGCCTATATTCTATTTTTCACACACACACACACACACACATTTTTCTTTCAAGGCCTCAGACATCTCTCACTGAACATTTTCTCTCCTTTTTCTTAAAAAAAAATGTGCCTGAAAGAATGATGAGGTAAGGTAAGGTAATGTTGCTTATAGCCCAGCCGACCGCAAAGGGCCATAGGGCTGTCACCACGCTGAAGTCAACTCACCTGTCATTCATTCACACAACTCTTTTAAAATACATCTTCTAAAAACACACCCGAAATTTTGTTAAAAATCTTTCCTGAATCCACTATAAAATCTCAGATCCGATGAAAAATGTTAATCTCTTAAAAATGTTAATCTCTTTCAAGAATTCAAAAAGAAAGAATGATGAAGAGTCATCTTTAGGAACAAAAACAGAAAACTTTAACAGATGAAAAAAAAAAACCCAACTGATTTAAGCTTTCCAAGAGTGTGATAATTCGGCCAAACAAACCATGTGCATGCATGTGTGTGCATGCATGTTTGATTTACAAAATCTTAATCAAATGGAGAATGACAGCCAGGAGGAAGGTGCTCACATCAGCTGCTTCCTTCATCTTTGTGATCATGTCGGCAATCAGGTCGTCGTTATCGTTGATCATTTCCATGTCTTTCCTCTTACGGCGAAAGCGGCGAGACTCCTCCTTTTTACGTTGCATCATGAGATCGAAGTCGGACACAAACTCTTTGCTGCAAAACAAAGTGAACATGTCAGAAGACAAAGATGAAGTGCCACTAAGGCCATTTTGGTGTTGAAGGATGAACATGTATTACACACAGATGGCCAGACACGCACACATACATATATCATATAGACACATATTAAATGTTCTTTACACGAGGTCTAGCTAACCAGTGACTGATTCATCCTACAAATGTAGCTCAGTACGCTACGACCAGATCCCTTCACTTTTGTATACAAACAATAATGTCCAAATGTGGGTCGTAAAACACACAGTCAAAGCAATGGCAGGTTAGGCATGCTGTTTACGCAAGCTCTGGTTAACCAGAGACCGATTCATTCTGGAAATATAGCTCTGCAAGAGCTCAGACCCCACAGACAATCAAGTGCCTCCATTTCTTCAATCATGTCAAGCAAGTAAAGTGGCACTATGTGTGCTCACTTTCCCAATTATGTCTGGAGTAGGAGTATCCTCGCTTTCCTGATTTGGGGCTTAAGAAATCCCTGTGAGATACGCTCATTGCTTGTCTTTTTGTGCCATTATCTTGAAGGAGAGCAGGGACTGATCTTTTCATCTCCCAACTAAGCATGGGAGAAATAGCATAGGGCTCTTAGTCGCCACTGACACCCAGTTCCAGGTTTGGGGAACAGTGCAGACATTCTCGGGTGTGACCAATCTCTTCTTATTCAGGTGAGAGCGCTTTCCAACATCCTTTTCAATAATCTGGCATTTGTCTGGACAGGTAAGAATAAGAAAAGTAGTTTTACGATACACTTACCTGTACGAATACTGTGATGTCCTTCCATCTCCACACTTGGTTAGGAAAAGTTATTAAAACTGAGCTACTTTGAATCCATGCCAGAACTCACTAAGGGAGACCACTCTTGCTGCCTAACTGGGTATGAAAGAGAGGCTAGCTTCCTGCTCTCCCAATATTTTTTTCTTTAGGGAGGCATGTGTGTGTGTGTATGTGTGTGTGTGTGTTTTGTATGTATGCGTGTGTGTGTTGGTGGGGGAGATCTTGATGATAAGGCGATGTTCCACATGAAGTAAGAATAAAGCATTTGTTCGAACAGGTATTTCATTATAAAACTACCCCTGCTTTCTCCTTCCCCCTCACACTCACTTTCCCTCAGCGTCTCTGCGCACAGCGTCTTCGTTCTCATCCTCCGACAACTCTGGCAGCACTTCTCCTCCCTTCCCCTCCTGGCTGGGCAGTCCCTCCGCCATGCCTGCGTCATCTTCGTCATCTGACTTGATGGCTGCTGCACATGCCCAAAGAACAGCCTGACATATGGCACACAAGAAGTTAGGTAAAGGGGCGGAGTTCCAGTTGTGTTGACATGTTCCAATGTCTTCTCATAAGATAGATCTGGTTATCCTGATCATTTTGATTTAAGTTACAGGTCTGTATGTTAAGTGCAAGCAGAGATATGTGTATTTTATAACTTGTTTTGGTTGCCGATGCTGAAAAGAAACTAAGTCCAAATGAAGATTTGGGCATTTTTAGAAGTGTGGTATTCAGACTCTATAAGAGCCTCAGGTCTAAAAAAAAAATCAGAGATTACAAGTAACTGACATTAATCACACATGGTTTCAGACATGTCATATGTAAAACGGCTGAGTAACAGGCCTCCAAAATAATGCCCTTTAGGGGAATTCTGACTGTCGTTTTTAAAAAAAAATTATGAAAAAAAAAATTTATGACTTCAATTCTAATTAAGCCACAGATACAATTTTATTATTTTCTTTGTTTTGATCTATTTTATCACCTTGACTTATTGGAGAAAAAAAATCAAAAACACTTTAAAAATCACTATAGAGTACCTACACTAGTTTCACAAGAAGCTGTTCATTATACTAATTTTTTTTTTCTAAATACCAGAGATTACTTTTTTTTATTTTTCTGTTACTTAATAAACACACATGAACGTAAACATAAATGAATGTCCAAACACACTCCCATTTCTGGTATAGTACTTACATCCTCACTTGTCCCCCCGCCCCCTTCTCACTCTATTTCCCCACACTTGCTCATGTTAAGTGGAAAAGGCTGCTTACTTGACTTTTTTTTTTCTTTTTTCTTGGATCGTACGTCATCGGCTGTGAACCCCTGAAACACACCATCATCATAATCCCATCACATCAATTGTCACAGTAATCACCAGGCATGGGAATTGACTGAAAGGGAAAACTGTGAAATCTAGGGGGTCCGGGGGCATGCCCCCCCGGAAAATTTTTTTTTCAAGATCAAAATCTGTGCAATCTGGCTATCCTGACTTCATTTTTATGGATTTAAGAACGTAAAAAAAAATGAAGTAAATTAGCATTAAAACAACAAACAAAAACAATTTTCACACAAAATGTTTTTATTCAGTTCTATGAGTTTATCTCCAGCTGACTACAAAGATCACACAGGCTCAAAAAACAAACAAAACAAACAGACAATACACCGTGCAGCTCCACTGATATTTATCTTGCGAAAGCGCGTCCCAAGGCGCTCCTTCTTTACTACATCTCCGATTTCCACCTCCACAACTACAAATATCCACTCCCATTTCCATTTATTTGGGCACTTGTCTTCGAACGGATCGCCGAAGTTTACCACACGACCAAGGCACGCCATGTTGAAAACTCGCCTGTTCAAAGTTTGCGCATGCGCAGAAAGTCACGACATTCACAAATTTGGGCTGCCCGCGAGAGTTAATAGCTGCTGTTGCTGGCGATTCGGGTAACTGAGGCAGGCGTTCGCAGCACGCAAACACAGTACGCTCGCGTTCCGCAATAGTCTCGATCGTCCATACCCAAACTTCCGCGAGAACGAGAAACAGAGAACGAGATAACGCTCGCGTTAGTATAACTTGGTCTAGGCCAGCCGAGACTAGTTCAGCAACAGCTAAAACCGGTGCTTTATATTTTTTGTACCCCAGATTTTTTTTTCGCGGACGCAATTTCGTTTTCGCGGAAAGCAAATTTTACTGCCGCGGAAATCAGCGTTCTCGCTGACAATTCCCATGGCTGAATCACTCACTGTCACATGCCTCTGATGACTGAACCAAAAATAATCGTCAATCAACACATATATCTGATGATACCAATAACCATCAATCTTATACAGAGTAACACAGTAAATATATAAACTTCCTGTGCTTTCAATTCATGTTTCTTATAACCTAGCCGACTACAAAGGGCCATTTCAGGGCTGGGAGATGATACCATGCACAGTGCTCTTGCGCATGTCCAAATCTTTGGCGTTTGAAACATTGAAGAGGAGAAGAGATGTATGGAAAAACTGCGGTGAGGTTGCTACTGCCGGAGGGAACTTCCAGCATTGGACATGACAAAGTTTTAAAATCTAAACCAACAATGCACACAACTGAATGCTTCTCAAGTTCTGTTCAGTTAACCACAGAAGTACACACACACACACACACACACACACCACTTCCCCTCCACCCCCAGACAAAGAAACAGGTCCTCAATCAATCAATGGAAACAATAATGGAAGTTATTGAAAGCCCTCCCACAACCTCTTACACACACAGACACAACACACACAAGCAAAGCAGCCCCAGCAGTTCCAGCCTACTTACAGCAAACTCCTCCTCTTCATCGCTGGAGCCAAAGATGTCCGCGATCAGCTCATCAGCCACCGACCTGGCAACAGAAACAACCTTCAGCTACAATCAAGATGAAAAAAAACAAAACAAAACAAAACAAAAGTACAAAGGCACTCCACAGAGTGCACATCTCACCAAGGGCAACCAATGATGTTTGCACAAGGACACATTCACCGACACAAGGATATTAAGGATGAAAGATGCTATTTTTAGATTATATGAACCTGTACTTGTCACGCACGTTTACGAGAGTTAAAATATAGAGAATGAACTAGGATCTGCAGTTTGATCATGATCCCCACAATGCATCCAGCCCAAAATCGTTTTTATGGCTTTGTATATATTGGACCACATTCAATCTTTTGATGTAGTTTGGTTGCAACAGGTTCAACTGGTTTTCTGTAATCCTGTTGACAGACAAACAAACAAATGGACACAGAACCTGCTTGGTGGAGGTAACGATGTAAACAGAGAAGATTACCAGAACAAACTATTTCGAAAGTATATGGTAAAAAGTCACCCTACACCACACAAAGTTATGGGAATGATAAATCGAAGAGCTGCTTTCTTGTCGGGACATTCTATTGCAGATCAAGCAAAGTTCAATATAATCACATTGTCTGTTTCTGACTTTTTCCTTTCCTTCCTTTACTTTTTTCTTTTCTTCTTTTAATAGTTTGGGCCTTTATGTAAGGGATGTGAATGTGTAGGGGACAAGAGATAGGGTGTGGAGAACACAGGGAGCAGGGAGAGGGGTGTGAGATGACGGGAGGAGGCAGGCTGGATTAGTGGAAAAGAGATAAAGGGTGACAATGAAGTTTCTTCTCTTTTTTTCTTCCTTAAAAAAATCTTTATGCTTTTTGTACTGAGAACATCTTTGTACACGACATGCTGACACATACACCACATGAAGACTGACAAGCAAGAGAAAGGGAGAGATGGACAGATGGTGTGCAGGGCGAGGACAGGTGTGAGGATGTGGGAAACATAGTAACACAAAAGGAAAATGAACAGAGACTGAACAGTTTGAATCTCTAGGCCTGATGCCCTGTTCAAGACTATGGGTGGCTAAGAAAAGACCACTGGTTTAATTCAAACCACTCACTCTTTGTCACTGTCTTCATCCTCACTGCCCTTGCCTGTAACAAAGAAAGGACATCGTCATTCATTCATAACTTCAAATAACGACATTAAAGAAATTAATCTTGAAATCACTGGAAATTTTTTTATTTGAATTTTTTTAAAGCAAGAAACACAGAAACAAATGTTTCAAAGATGAAAGTGTTACCAATGATTCTGTATTGTACGACATGGCCTGAAAACCCCATCGGTCAGACTGTTTTCCACAACTAAAATTTTGGGTACAGTGCCAGTGAAAATGCCCTCTCCACTTGTCCCCAGGGAATTCAGCAAAAATGTGCTTTTGCACAAGTGCACTGAGTAATCGACCTCCCCCCCCCCCCCACCCCCCACCCCCCCTCCCAAGACTCGCACACTATGGTGATGATGTACCTCTTGTCCATCTCCTCTTTGCTTTTTGATAAACGAGGCAGATTTTAATTTAGGCCAGAGTTTATCTTCATCCTTTTCTGCTTGCTTTTGTGCAGCAAATAAATTTGTTCCTTGCTCAAAGTCTGCCAAAATTCCTCTGAAATCAAAAGGCTAAAGGTGACGCTCCCACAGGCAAATCATGGGCCACATCCAGTGACTGACCCGATTTCCTGGCTGTCAAAACAAGTGAAAGTTTCTTTGAGGCTTCATTTCACTCCAGTCAACAGTTAAAGAATCTCTAGCAACTTTGTTTTTCAAATTTTTTTTCTTTTTTTTTTTTTTTTTTTTTTTGGGGGGTTCAATGTAATGAACAAATAGCATCTTACTGCTGATGTATCACTTCATATGTGTGACAGCTAAGACACACACGTAAGCTACACTTACGTGCTTTCTTGCCGCCTGGTGTCCCTCCTTCAACATCTGAATCTCCCTTATCTCTGCAATCACAAAAAAACATAAACCACAATCATTTCCTGTACAATCCTTCAGAATTGTCTAGAACAATGTGCAGGGCTTACTTCCTGAATGTCTATGTCGGGGGAGAGGGGGGGGGGGGGGGGGGGGGGGAGGGGGGAGAAAAAACCCAGTCAACAGTTCTTACTGATCAGATGAAACAAAACTTCATACTTTTTCCTGCTAACACGCATCATGGAAGTGAAGAAAATCGGAGTCAAACTACAAATAAGCATGCACAACACAAGCACAGCAAAAAGATTGACATTTGATTTTTTCACAATGTACTGTGTTCAGGTGACGGCAAAAATTCTTTTTTTTCTCTTTCTTCTACCAATCAATGGATGCAGTCATGTTTCATACGTAGTTTTAGGTGCTAGCAAATGGAAAACATTTCCTCTAATAACAGAGATGGTATTTTGAGGCAGAAATGTTATGACAAGGAATGTTGGACATGTACCAAAGTCAAAATTTCATGTTTTTTTTAATGTCACAACTGTGTTTTAGGAAACCTTTCTTCCATCCTAAAAAAATATGCATGTGCAACAAGTCATGCAAGACCAGCTTCACTCATGCTGATTTTTGCAGATTATGTTTAGATTGGACGTAAATTTCATTTCAAAGGTTGGACTACCTGAAAAAAATGTTCGGCTACTTCAATGTTGGGCTACTTAAACTTCCCAGGTTTGGAGTGCGACTGGATCTTTGGTCTGGCTGGTGAAATTTAAAAATTGCACACATGTATGTGGGGGAGAAGGAGGTAAAGTGTGTGGGTGTCTGTGTATTCCATACATCATTCTTCATACAAAATATGTCCCTACAAGACTGCACTGTCCTACAAGATGTCTCTGTCCATAATGCGACACAAGACCTCACCACCCATACACACATCATTTCACCACTTACTCCTCGTCACTGCCAGCACGCACTGATTTGTCGTCTTCATCGTTCTCTTTATCGGAGTCATCATCGTCTATGACATGTCGACGCTTCCTTTTGACACCCCCACCGCCTTCGCTGGCTGAAGACGCTACACAGACATCCCAATAAAAGTCATTAATTTCTGCTGGATGAACGTGTTTCCATACACATTTGTACATTAAGCTTATAAACATACACATGATCCATTCTCAAAAGGTGCTGTACTGACCCCCTATACTACTAAAAAGTCTGTCACAAGTTTATTCCTCATTCATTGTTACAACAAATAGTACAGATCTATTGATTATAGTTTAAAGTATATTTTGTGAATAGTTTAGAGTTCGTCTTTTAGGAAAATACTATTTTCCCAAAAAAATGTGCTGAAAAATCGTTGAAAATGAGGTAAAAATCCGCCATGTTGACAGTAGGCAAGTTTAAACGTAAAATTCAGGGTTTTCCCCAAATCTTTCACGAACAACGTTTGCACCATTTTAAAGATGAAGAATCAATGTTTCAAACTGATAGTTTTGTTTTACAAACATAATCAATATAGTTGTCAAAACAAAAATGTGAAAATCACTTGTTCCTCGCGACCTGCTATGTCACGCTTGATGCATCGGAAGATCGACTCTCCGACCCTATCAACTTGTGTCAAGCGAGCGAAGTGGGTCAGAGGCGTTGCTAGGAAACGTACGCGTGCTTCGCTGCCAAAGAGGGCCCGAATTTCACTTCTTACGACTGTGTGCCGGCTTGTCGTGATTATCACGTAACAAAGTCGCGAGGAACATTTGGCCCTCTCTATGTCGTATATCAGTCGGACAAACCAAAGCAGCACTTTTACGACATGCCGGAAGCCTAACGCGCATGTGCAGGCCGTTTCTTTTGCGCGGGGAAAATGGATGAGGGGAGAACCGGTAAGTTTTCGATTTATGTCATGTTGTTTTTGAAGGTCTTGAGAAACGTGAATGTCTCGAGAAACGTTGATAATAAAGGTTTTCAGACAGACAATGACTCGTACCGACGCTGATTACATTCCATACGCTGAACTAGAAGTGATGCATGCAATCAATCGCTCTCCGCGCAGTTTTAGCAGACATCCTGTAGCTGTGCAAAGGTAAACAAACCCATGTGACACAGAGTACGATTATGTCTCAGGTCGCGAGTAACGTCAAGCGCTCGCAGTGTGCCTGTGTCACATGTCTCTAGAAACGTTTTATTTAATTTGAAGACTATGATAAAGTGTAACAAGAGTAATTTATAGATAAGTGGGGTCAAGGAACTGCAGCAAACTGTTTTACTTCGTTGTTTTTGTCATTGATCTGAGAGTATTTATTGGACAAACGTTTCTCGGGAAACATTCACTGTGACATAACAATTTCTTGTGTTTTCAAGTTATGTCTCTAGAAACGTGATTTCTGAAAATAAAAAGTTATTTGTGCATTCATTGATGCTATTATTATGGCCGGCTAGTTTATATTTTGATGTCATCATTGTCTACAGTTAAAAAACTTAAATCACAAAGAATCTGTACTGCATAAAGTTGTATGGTGCATGTTTCTCATCCCATGTTACATGAATTGTTTTGTGTAAGAATGACTTTTGTCTCTAGAAATATTAATTTTGAAAGTTTTTGTGAATCTGCTAAATTATGAATGGAGTAGATATTAAACAGTTGTGTATAATGTCTGATCATGTTTATCAAGTGTAGATAGATAAAAAAAAAAATCTTCTGTATTTAGATTATACATCAATGATTTGTTTCTCGAGACCGTGACATAGTGATTGGTAGTATTGGATGGAATTATCA
The DNA here is from genome assembly GCA_018398815.1 of Conus ventricosus. NCBI lineage: Eukaryota > Metazoa > Mollusca > Gastropoda > Neogastropoda > Conidae > Conus > Conus ventricosus. The sequence goes on from CM031613.1 coordinate 40,922,616, forward strand.
TTGACTAGCGCTTTCAGCCGTCGTTGCCGTGCTCACTCGCTTCGCTCGATCGCTCACTCGCTCGACTCCCCCCTCCCCCTCGCTCCACTCCCCCCCATCCTGTGCCGCGCGCGTGTCTCAGTTACACTTTTCACTAAGCCAGCGGAAATTTATTTTTAGCGCTGTGCGTGTGTGTGTCACCTTTTGGCAAAGCCAACGGAAACCTATTTTTAGCGACGCTATTTTTAGCGACGCTGATTTTCCCGCGACGATTTTCACTATATAGATGTGTTAATCCCCACCCCACTCTCCGGTTCCTGAGCACCCCGGGCTTTGCAAACACGACAGTTAGCTGCGCCGGCCCCCAAGGGTCCTTCATACCAAATTTGATGCCGATTGCCCAAAACTGTGCATTTGTATAGCCGAACAGATACACAGACACACACACAGACAGATACACACTTTGAGCTTTATATAGTAGATGGCCTTGATTTGCCTAAAATTTTTAATATATTCAGGTTTGCGACCCCGGCTGTCTGACCGACTGCATCATGAGCCCAAAAAGAAAAAAATCCAACGCAGAAATTTGTCGGGGACTACAGATTGTCTCTGCAAGCAGACCCTGCTCGTTTGGATCATTTCAAGCAAACAAAAGTTCTTGCACACAAACGTTGGCTTGCATCACGAAGCATGGAGCAGATACAACGAGACAAGGAACTCAACACACTCCGGAAGAGGAAACAAAGGTTTGAATCTTATATGTGATTTATCTCAGTGCAGTTTTGTTGTTGCTTCACATGCTTGAATAGGGAATGCATGTCCTTTCTGGTATGTGTCAACTATGATATTTAAAAAAAAAGACAAAAGCTTGCAACTTTAGATTGTAAGCATAATTGGTATTAATCATAATTAATGGTAAGATGGCGGGGAGGGCGGGGGGGGGGGGGGGGGGGGGGGGGTATTGAGAAACACATTTTAAATTGTTCAAACCTGTTCTTGGAAACTACATAATACTTTTAAGAGTATATTTTATACACATTGCCATACAAATGACAATACAGATATTATTATTCAATCTATTCATCAAAAATTTAAAACAAGTAAACAAGAAAGAGGGGAAAGAAGGGGGAGAGCGAAAGGTACAAGATAGTTAATTGTTTATTAACTGATGAGACATTTATTTTTCATTTGACAAGAGCAAGGGTTTTCTTAATGTTACAGAGCTTTAAAGAAACAACTTCCAAAGTCAACATCTGAGCTGCTAAAAGTAGCAAAGGAAAAAACCAACGACTAGAAGTGAAAAAGTGAAGGAGGCAGAAGGTGAAAGAAAAAGCAAGAAACGGCAGCAAAAAAGGAGGGCATCAATGAGCCCAAGACAAAGAGCAAAAGAGCAAGAAAAGAACAGGCTTCGTTATCACCGCAAGAAACAGGAGCTTATCAACGACAGCCTCAGTGTCCCACCCACAGGCAACAAGCCAAAGCGAATGCCTGACAAAAAGTTATGAAAGCCCTGTTTGAAGATCTGAAAAAAAAAGAGGGACAGGAAATCTCTTGCTAACATGAAACTGTTGAAATATGTTCTCTGGAGGAAGGAAAAGCACAGACGAGGGGACAATTGTATAATCGTTCTGATGCAAAGGATCAGCTTGTTAAAAATTTTTGGGAAAGAGTGTCAACCGACTTGCCTGTAAAAAGACAGTCAGTTTCATCTCCTTGAAGCAGAAGAAAGTTTTGAACAAAAGGATGAAAGATCTGCTAGCAGACTTTAAAAAAGAAAATCCTGAATACAAAATTTCTTTAGCTACATTCTCTCACCGTAGACCACGGCACATTCTTCTTGCCAGCAGCCGGGCATTTCGTCAATGCCAATGTCAGACATGCTCCAACCCAATGCTAAAGATGGAAAAACTGAACTTGCACTTGCCAGAAGAACTCAAGATCAAGCATGTGGAAGCCTTGGTGCAGAATACCCTTTGCAACAACAAGGAGTTCAACACCGAATGTGTCAACAGAACATGCAGCCAGTGTGGAGTGAAGTTGCTCATTGAAATCTGGAACAAAGAACTGCAGGCTTTGGATTCAGAACAAGTGACCTGGTACAGGTGGGAGAAAACTGAGGCAATGTCAATGGACAAAGTAAAGAAGGAAGGGACTTTGGCAGACATGATCTCTGAACTAGAATCTGAAATGAAGCCCTTGGCAAAGCATCTCCAGGTTGCAAAGTGGCAGCGCCAAGAGTATCAGAACCTCCAAAGAAATCTGCCCAAAACATCAGCAACTGTGACGATAGATTTTGCGGAAAACTATCTATGCCGACACCAAAACGAGATAAAAAAGTGTTACTGATGCTAGGTTTTCATGGGAATATTTTTGCTCAGACCTGGATTTAAATTTTCTATGGGCGATGATGGTACCGGAATGAAGTAAGATAAAAAGATGTTTGTTAAAAGTATTAATGAATGATTTGTTTTTCTTTTCGCATTGAGGAAAATTTGTAGAACATGTTTATTAGGTTATGATTTAGTATTGGTTTGTGCAGGTTATGATTAGTATTGGTTTGTGCAGGTTTTGGAAGTGCCCTCTGCTGACAGGTCTACGTCAGCTTCATGAAGAGGAAAGGATCCTACTTCTGTCACCCAGATGTCCGTGACGAGTCCTGGGTGAAGGGCTCCCAAATTCTCAGGAAACTCGGCCATCCAACCATTTCAAGCCGAGACCACTTTTTCTTTGACTTGAACAATTAATTGAAAAAGTGTCCATCATATCTGGAGAATTCTTTTTTTTTTTATTGAATATTTTTTTTCTTTTTTTCATTTCCTACAAGACATAAAGACAATCTCCCCTTTTGTTACAGGCTGTCTACCTGGATTTGATTTAATACAATTGATGAGGAAATCATTTGTGTGCGTGTTTTTATTAAGCTTTTTTCCTGAACTGAATAGAGAAAGAGGCCTCTGTTGCCATGTCACTAACCAGTGTTTTTCTCCAAAATATTTTGTTTTCAGTGTTACACATAATGATGAAGTAAACACCATAATAATACAATGACTGTCACTATTACAGAAGTACTAAGAAACCACTATAAACAACAAAAAACACTGGAAACAACGTCACGGTATAACCGTCACTAGAAACATTACAATTCCATTTTGGAAATATTCATACTGTAAAAACTGTAACTGTTGATTTGAGGGATCTATCTTGTGTCTAAAAACAACTGAAAACATATTTCATACTTTATGTCCTAGCATCAATCAATGTTTTAACATTGTTTACTGTTACTAGTGACTGTTTACGTGAGGCTTTTTTGTGTCACATTGAGATTGTCACTAGAAACATGTAATTTGTCAATTTTCTTTTTCTGTTACAACATTCCATCTTAAATATCTAGTCAAAGTTCTTGCCTTGATTTACAAACATACACACTGGAAAGCAAAAAACTAAATCATTATTGTTTGTATGATTAATATGAATGTATCCATGTGTCATATATGTTACTAGTGACGGTGACATTAAGAACATATTCAAATTTGATGTTAAACTCATCAATTTCTTCAATATTTGTTAAATGTTGCTTAATTACTTTGTTAATTATCTAAATCAAGCAAAAGAGTGAAATTATGGTAACTGGTTTTTATTCCAAAGACTAAAGTTGATGTCACGTGTCCCTAGTAACATATTCGAATCCATCAACTTTAAACCATGATTGTCCTTTTTCAACTTGAAATAAATCATTCTCTTGCTAAAATATGGAAACTTTAAGCATTTCTATTACTGAATATACATAGAAACTTCTACTTTATCAATCTTGATTTTGATCATGTCTTCAGAGCACCTTTTGAGAGTGGCTCACATACATAGGCACTCATTCAGCCATTCTGAAACAGATGCATAAATAAAGAGGGAAAAAACCCTAACATCAGTTTTGAGGTGGTTTGCTGCACCAACAATGCTCATCCAAAAACATATTCATATATATAAACACTCTGTGATGAAACAATTTGATCAAGGAATAAACACATTTCACACTAACTATCAAGAACTCACCTCTGGAAGCAGGTGAGCCTGATCGAGATCGTGATCTGGATTTGGATTTTGAGCGGGAGCGGGAGCGGGACCTTGACCTTGACCTTGACCTTGAAGCTGACCTGACTGATGCTGGTGATGCCGATCCTCTACGTGAACCTGTTGTAAAGCATGACTGACACCTTACATTTTCTGGGCTATAAGCAACATTATCTTATCTCCTACCTTACATTTTTTTTTTTCTTTTTAACATATAAACCAGACACAGACAAATCAAAGAAAGAAACAAAACACACAGAAACAATGCAGCTGTTCATCGCTTTCTAATTATATATATATACATAAGAGAGACAGACAGTCAGACAGACATAGACATATATGCAAGATAAGATAAGATAATGTTGCTTATAGCCCAGCCGACCGCAGAGGGCCACATCAGGGCTGTCACCACGTTAAAATCAACTCACCAGTCATTTAAAAAAAAAAAAAAAAAAAAAAAAAATCCTTTCACACATCTCGTTAAATGACATCGTCTACAAACGAACCAGAAACTTTGTTAAAAATCCTTCTTCCGTAAAATCTCAAATCAGATGAAAAATGTTATTTCTCTCAAAAACCCAAGGATCACGTCAGGCGGGACATCCCTGAACAGGATCTTCATGGACTCCGCTGTAAAATGTTTGTGTCTCACATCGTGCAAGTCCCAACACTCTAAAAGAACATGTTTCATTGTGAGTGGTGCATGACATGGAATGCACCACGGAGCTTCCTCACTCTTTAAAAGGTAAGAATGGGTAAAATACGAATGGCCGGTGTGCAGCCGGCACAGAACCGTTTCCTCTTTACGACCACCCGACGTAGATGGGAGGAAGTCTTTAAGGTTTGGACGGATCTGAAAGAGTTTGTTATTCGTCTGTGTGTTCCAATCCTCCTGCCAGAGGTCTCTCACATAATCGTTAATTTTGGGTTTCACATCTGAGCAGGGGATATAAGTGTTGGACAGTTTCTCTCTTGTGGCGTTCTTGGCTAAACGATCAACCATTTCGTTCCCACCGATGCCAACATGGCCAGGAACCCAAGCAAGAGTGATGTTGTAAACCGTCCGCCTTCAACTTGCTAAAAAGTTCAAAAAAAAGTAAAAGTTCTGGATGCTGAAGGTTGCGGCCAGCTATGGCTCCAAAGCTGACAGCGAATCCGACAGAACCAGAAAGTCCCTCCTCGAAGAATGGGAGATTATCTTCAAAGCCAGTACTAGAGCAGTAAGTTCAGCAGAATAGACAGAAGCATCTGAATGTATATGTTCCAACAATATCTGAGAAGGAGCCCAGGGCAGTAGGCTGCACAGGCCACTCCATCCTCAGACTTGGAACCGTCAGTGAAAACTTTTTGATAGGATGGGAATTTGGAACAGAGCTCGGCATACAAAGCCTTGTACGCCAGAGAGCTGGTAGACTCCTTACGGAAAGCTGCGAGATCAAAACGAATCTCTGGTGTGAAAAAGGTCCATGGAGGTTGATCCGGAAACTTGGAAAAATCGGAAACTACTCCCAGGTCTATACCTGCATTCCGCACGTGAGGCTGCATACGAAGCCCAAACGGCGGAATACATTTCGGGTTTGTTTCAAACTTACTTTGGAACGGAGGGTCAAAAACACAGTCATAGGCAGGATTCTGCGGTTCTGAGAACAGTCGGATGTAATAATTCAAAGACAGTTTCAGCCTGCGATTGGACAGTGAAGGTTCACCTGCCTCTGCGTACAGGCTGTACACAGGGGTGGTGCGGAACGCTCCAAGACAGACGAAGCCCTTGATGGTGGATAGGGTCCAAGAGTTTGAGGTAAGATGATCTTGCGGAGCCGTACACAGCACAACCGTAGTCCAGTTTAGAACGGACCAGGGCTCTGTAGAGGTGCAACAAAGTTTTTTATCAGCGCCCCAGTCGGTGTGTGCTACGACCCGCAGAATATTCAGTGCCTTTTGGCAAGCAGTTTTGAGATTTTTAATATGGCTGAGAAAGTTAAGTTTTTGGTCAAAATGACTCCCAGAAATTTGGCCTCTTTAACAGCTGGAATGGAGATTTCCCGACATGAAGTTCAGGATCTGGAAAAAACTGACGGAAATTATGGAAGTGAATACACTGGGTTTTTGTAGCAGAAAAGGTGAAACCGTTTTCATCCGCCCACTGATGGATTTTATCTACGCAAAGCTGGAGCCTGCGCTGGACACTCGGGTACAGGCTTCCAGTTGCGTAGACAGCAAAATCATCCACAAACAATGAGCAGTCTGAACCCTGCTGAACTGATTTCACAATGTTGTTGATTTTAATACTAAAGAGGGCAGGAGACAGTATGCTCCCCTGGGGAACACCCAACTCCTGCTCGTGGACATCAGAGAGAGTGGTGCCAACCCGGACCTGAAACTGTCGTTTCTGCCAAAAAATTTTGAATAAAAAGAGGAAGATGACCTCGAAAACCCAGATCGTGGAGATCATGAAGTATCCCCGACTTCCAGGTGGTATCGTAGGCCTTCTCCAAGTCAAAGAAAATTGCCACTGCATGCTGTCTGTTTAAAAAAGCGTTCCTAAGTGTAGATTCCAGACGAATCAAATGGTCAACTGTACTACGATGTTTGCGGGAAACCACACTGTTCTTTCGCCAAAAAGGCCATCGGTTTCGAGTTTCCACATGAGCCTAGCATTGACCATTTTCTCCATCAGTTTACAGACACAGCTGGTCAAAGCTATTGGACGGTAGTTAGATGGATTAGAAAGATCTTTTCCAGGTTTGGGGATGGGAATAATGAGGGCTGTCCGCCAAGAAGGGTGGAAAGCAACCTGTAGTCCACACGTGGTTGTATCCTGTAACAGGATGTTCAGACCTTCTTGCGGAAGATGTTTCAATAGTTGATAATGTATGTCATCTATACCTGGAGAGGAATCGCTGCAAGAGAGTAAGGCAGATTTCAGCTCGTTTAATGTAAAAGGAAGATTGTAGTCTTCCATGTTGTCGGATGAAAAGTTGCAGGGAGATTTTTCTTTTAGGGCTTTGTGTTTGACAAAAGTGACTGATTTATTAGAAGAGGAGGAATTCTTTTCAATGGTTTGAAGCAAGCAGATTAGCAATGCTTTCTTCTCTGTTATTAAAGAATCTGAAAACTTGAGATGGTTCACAGTGGGACAGGTGTTCTTCCCTTTGATTTTCTTAATGATGTTCCACACTTTTTTCTTAGAAGTTTTTGATGTCAGCCTGGAGCAGAAGCTCTCCAGGACCGACGTTTACTGATTTTAAAAGTGTGTCTTGATTTAGCACGGAGTTTCTGATGGGCTCGAGCGTTGGGACCCGAAGGTCGTTGGTATACCTGACGCTGAGCCCGTTTTCGAACTTTGGAAATTTGTTGGCAGTCTGAATCAAACCAGGGTTGTTTTTGGCATTTGTAGTTTATCGGAAGACACTGGAAATACAAGCTTTAGCACACTTGATCACAGTGTTAGTCAGTGATTCAGCTGGGTCCGGACTCTGAAGAAAGTCAGTGTCCTGGAATTCCGCAGAAATAGTGGTTGCGAATAGATCCCAGTTTGCTTTCTTGTAATTTAGATGTTGAGAAACAGAGACGTGTTCAGTTATTACAGGTTGTAGAAGGACAGGGAAATGGTCACTTCCGTGCAGATCGTCATGGACAGACCACTCATAGTCCAGGACCAGCGAGGGGTCACAAACCGACAAATCTAAACACGAAAGTGAACCAGTGGAAGAGTGGAGGTAAGTTGCAGATCCGTCATTCAGACAACACAAATCCAAGTCTGAAAGGACATCTTCAATCAGCAGACCTCTGGGTGACGTACCGGCACTACCCCAAAGAGGGTTGTGACCGTTAAAGTCACCCAACAGCAAAAAAGGTCGAGGAAGTTCTCCTATCAGACTGACAAGGTCCTGACGACAAACCGGGACAGAGGTGGAAGATAAAGGGAACAGATTGTCACAGTCTTGTGGAGAGTGACTCTCGCAGCTACAGCTGAAGGGAGGTAGACAAAGTGACAGGACTATACAACAAAGTTTTGTGTAGGAGAAGGGCAACACCGCCCGACAATCCCAACGTGGATGGTTGTGCAGGTTTTGAAAGTATATTAAAGCCAGAAAGAGTAAAGGTCTTCTGGCTGTGAATTTGGGTTTCCTGAAGAGCCACGACGGAAGGTTTTATAGATCGACACAGAAGCTGCAGCTCCTCAAAGTTGGAATTTAGTCCACGGATATTCCAATGGAATATTGTACTATCCATGGTGCAGAGGGCGAAAAGGAGAGAGATCAGGTCATCTCCTCATCAGCATCTGCGGCCAATGGAGTGAACTTATTTTTTAGTTTCACTGGACTGTGTTGGTCTTTGGACCCGCTGGCAGACTTGCCCGCAGGTGACAAAGGCCTGGATTTTGGAGATGGTGGAGGTCTGGATTTGGGAGATGGTGGAGGTTTTGTCCTAATCTCCACCATCTCCACACTGGGTGGAACTCCCTTGCCCGCACGGGCACTGGACAGAGGAGTTCGAAGTAGGGGTGCTGGTTTTTTAATCTGCCCAGCAGCAGATGTTGTAGACTGCTGGGCAGTCTGAGGGGTGGCGGATTTTTTTGCCTCCACCAGGGGCAGTCACTTTGGTTTGGAAGGTGGTGGACCTGCTACCACCAGAACTGACAGATCTTACTTGCAATGTTTTCGAAAACATGAATTCATCAGTCTGGCAGCAGACTGACCGAGTAGAAAACTGTGGGAACCTTCTTAACAGCCGAAGCGTAGGAAGAAGCTGTCGGCGTCTGACTGCCCACAACCTGTTTCCGGGCTTCAAAAAAAGAGATCTTCTTTTCCGTTTTGACTCGTTGTATAGCAGATTCCTGAATCCAAGAAGGACAATTTCGGGAAGAGGAGGGATGGTCGCCACCGCAGTTAGCACAATGTGCCGGATCATGACACGGCCCATCATGGGTTGCCTTGCAGCAAATACCACACACCTCCTGCCCAGAACAGCGGTCCCTGACATGGCCAAACTTCTGGCACCTGAAGCACCTCAACGGGGGACGGAACATATAAACTCAACCCGGACATTCAGGTAGCCGACTTTGATGACCGGAGGCAGCACAGGGTTGCAGAATGTCAGAAAGAGGGTGTTGGTGGCCACTCTTTCTGCACCCTTCTTTACTGTCACCCTGCGCACCTCCGTCACACCCTGGGACGCCAGCTCCGATTTAATTTCTGCCTCCGAGACACCAGATAAATCCCTGCAGCGAATCACGCCTTTTGATGAATTTAATTGTTTGTGGGGAGTTACTCTGATCTCCCTGTCCACTAATTTTGTTGCCTTCAGCAGCTGGTCAGATTGTTTCTGTGATTTACACTCAATAAGGAACGAGCCATTCCGTAACCTCTTGATGGACCGAGGGTCACCTGCCAAACCTTGAAAGCCCTTTTGTATGGCAAAAGGGCTCAGAGCTGAAAGGGGTCGTTCCTGCTCCGTCCCCTCCATCACGAGCCAGGAAGCCCAAAAAACCTGTCTTCTGTCTCACTTCTGTATCAGAATCACTATCTTTGACCATCCCCTGAAATAGGGGTATGCTGACTTCCTCTTCCTTTTGGGGGGAATGTTTTTGGAAAAAGCCATATTTAGTGTAGTATGATTCATCTCTCCCTTACCCACCCACCTTGGAGTCCAACTAAGGGGCCAGGGCCAAGAAACCAATGTCTTGACCCCTTCCAGGCTTCGGGAGAGACATACGACAAACAGAAGCAACTAACCCCATCCCCCTGATCATGCTCAACTCCCGGGGACAGAGAGCTGAGCACTGCAGGGGTTCACATGGCCAGCAGGGGAACTGCTTGTCTTGACCAGCCCCAAGAAGGGGAGCCGATTAGTACACCCGGGCCAAAGTGTACTCCCTGTCTAGGAGAGGTCCGAGCCAAAGTGATGTGTTGAGAGCACAGGCCTCCTCAAGCACTGGCCCTCTCAATCACCAGGACCTCATTCCCCTCCGACACAGGTCGCACCGCACGGCAAACACGGCGGATCTTAAGGAGACCACAGAGAGAAAAGGAGTGTGAAAAAGAAGACTTGAAGGGGAGACGAAGATAGAAAAGGGCCAAATAAGGGAGGCAGAAAACAAGAAAAAGGAGAAAGGCGGGTTACTCTTAGTCAGGATCCTCACCCTTAGCCTATCTGACATGGGAAGCCCTACCAGGGGCATCAACTCCTTACCACGTTACGCTTAGGCCAAACAGCATCTGCACCTCTCAGGCCTAGAAGCAGTATGAAAAAAACAGCCTATCTTCAAGTATTGATGCCCCCGCCAGCAGAGCCTAAGGGATCACTGGACCACGCAAACCCTCCGACCACGACAAGGTCGTAACCCCCCGGAGGGGACATATATGCAAGCAAATGCCAACACACCCTGTTACTACTGTTAGTTCCAGTTAACAGAAAGAAGACTGATGAAGATAGATTGACATGCAAACAAAGATACTGATGAAAGCACATACAAACACTGAGACAGTGTTCCTACAATTGCACAAGTTCTGCAGGTCTATAGTCTGACCTGTTTACCTGAAAACTGCTACTGGTGAACTTTTCAACTAAATGAATGCATTTTCCACAAACTGTGTGTATGTCCTACTTCCAAATTTTTGTAAAAGCGGGCAGGGAAAGAGGGGCATTCGTTTTCATCCTACCATCACACAGCAGACAAGAGAGGGATACTTAACTTTCCAGGAACGACAACAGAAATGGTTTCTTCCAATACAAATTACTTTCAAACCCAACTGATTTGGATACGTTTGGCACAAATTCATGATTCATTTGCTTTTCTTCATTTTTCAGGGCCTGTAGTCCCGGCTATAGTTCCAACATGTTGGCATGTTGCCAAAGAATCAGATACATCCAGATGCACTTCCAATACATGAAAATTAGAGTTGACACTCTTTGGTCAAAGCACCAGCAAGACAACACAATGGTTACAAATTTTCAGTGCAATTACCGCTGAAGACCTCTAGATTCTTTTTTTTCAGTGTCTTTGTTTTCACTTCAGCGCATTCGTCACATCTTCACCAAACATGTAAAGCAGATATGGGGAAAGCATCTCCCATAAGACACAAACCTTTTGATTCTGGTGTTCCTGACCTTGACCTTGATCTAGATCTGGACTGTGACCTTGACCTTGATCTGGAATGTGTTGGGGATGCAGAACCATGCCTGGAGCCTGCACATGTCAATCAAAACATGAGAATACTCAATATTTAAAAGGATCAATTTTAACACGCCATTATTTGTACCACAGTGGATTTCTCACCACAGGAAATTTAAGTTCCAAGAAATATGTTTTCTAAAAAACCAAGAACAGCTGCTATCAATAACCCAAACAACAAGGAACATGCAGAACACAGGTGCAGGCGCAAGGACACACAGTCACGCATACTAAATCTCTCACTACACTCACACACTCTCTCTTCTCTCTCTCTCTCTCTCTCTCTCTCTCTCTCTCTCTCTCTCTCTCTCTCACACACACACACACACACACACACACACACACAGAAACATAATAACATGTAGTACAAACACACGCTTGTGCCAACATGCCCCGATGAAGGACTTTGGACTGAAAATTTGATCAAAAGAGATATATGTATACCAGTGTCACCTTTTCACATCCTTTTTTTTATCTGCTCAAGTGCAAGGAAAAACATCAGCAGTCACTGTTTTTTCTTTCTGATGTCTCCTCAGTACGACTAACCCTGCAGTTTAAGTCAGCCTTGAATACAAACAATGGAGCAAATTATGGCCACCTTTTGTTCCTTTGAAAGTATTCCTCAGTCAGTGTTGACTGAACTGACATGGGATCCAAGAAATAAATTTGTTGAGACTGCTGAGCTTAAAGGATGCAGGTCTTGTTGGCTGAAAATACATGACATGGGTAAGATAAGATAATGTTGCTTATAGCCCAGCCGACCGCAAAGGGCCACATTCATGACATGATGCGCGACTCATTTGTATCCCTGTGGTATAAACACTGTCCTCAGTTTTCTGATAATGCTTCACAAGAAAACTAACAATGGCCTTTCTCTTGACAAAAACAAGACAATTCTGCTGATGAGCAGTCTTTGGGGTGTTTGTTAAGAAGAACAGGAAGGTGTATAGTACATCACAGCTGGCAACCTTTGGGCAAAAACACAGTTGTGGTGTTGTAGACAGGGGTCATGAGAACAGCATGCTTCCTTCTTCAGATCATCATTATGGCCTGGGTGATTACTAGACCCCATCCTCTGTCCTCAAACTAAAAGGGAAACAACCCATCACAGACAAAACTAAACATACTAATACCACTCAAGACTTTTCGTCTTACTCTGGGTTCGTACCACTACCACCAGTTAATACGCAAGAACTCTGAACTTCTAATAAAGATCAGCACCTGAAAGTAAATAAGCAACACAGGCATCAGATAAATTTTTTAATGTGATTTCATTTATTTTTCATTGTGCAACATGTTTTTGCATTACCATTTAACCGGCCATGAGCTACACATGCCGAGAAACTCGCAAAATTTCTTATGCTTTCCAGGTTAGAGGTATTTTCCATTTTTGTTCAGCTTATAGAAGAAGGCCCCACAAAAGCCAGATCAGCTTTCCCAAACTTTCCCTCTTCTTCAATGATCGCACGGATCCTCTTTCTTTGTTTTTTTCTTACGTTTCCCTTCGGTGATCGTTGCATCAAGAGAAAGTGAAACAAAAAAACAGACAACAAAATATTAAAACAAAATTGTTATTTAGCATTGTGGTTTTTAATGGTAAAAATTACTTTAAAAATACAATTCTGGCTGGCACCTGTGGTAACTATTACCCTGTTGGTTGCTTATGTATTCATGTAACTCACAGAGGTGGAAAACATGAAGCAGTACGCATGGAACCAGACACAACACCGATTCAATCAATAACTGCAAGAGATCCAGCCTTCTAAATCACCCGCCTACCTGCACCAGATGCTGGGGAACCAGGAGGGCTTCCTGCACGGGAACCAGACCCCGCTCCTCATGCTCCGCGCCGGTGACCCAGACCTACTGCGTGCTGGGGACCGTGAACCGCTTCGGGCTGGAGACCTTGAACCACTTCTTGCTGGAGAGCGAGAGCCACTCCTTGCTGGAGATCGTGAGCCACTTCTGGCAGGAGAGACGGAACCACTTCTAGCTGGAGACCCTGAAGCACTCCTCGCAGGAGACCGAGAACCTTTCCTTGCCGGTGACCCTGACGCGCTCCTCGCGGGAGAACCGAGAGCCACTTCTAGCTGGGGACCTCGAAACGCTCCGTGCAGGAGAGCGGGACCCACTTCTCGAACGGGAGCCGCTGCGGGCCGGAGACGGAGAACCACTCCTTGCACTCCCCCGCTGGCGATCCTGGGGCACTCCCCGCCGGTGACATAGGACCACTCCGCGGAGAACCTCCCTCATCTCTGGCCGGAGAGCCAGGCGCGCTGGCAGCACTTCCTGTCGGGGATGGGGAGCGGCTCCTGGCCGGGGACCCTGGGCTGGCCGGTGCGCTACCTACTGGTGAGGCTGGTGCACTGCCCATCGGAGAAGGGGAGCGACTCCTGGCGGGAGACTCGGGGCTGGCTGGGCCGCTTCCCATGGGCGACTGGGAGGCAGGTTGGGAGGCGGGGCTGGCAGGAGCGCTTCCCATGGGGGATTGGTGGCCGTCCCAGTTGGGGGAACCCCCAGCGGGCGAGGCTGGAGCACTGTTGAGCGGGGAGGCCACGGGACTGGGGATGGAGGAGGGGGAGGCGGGGCCCCTTTCTTCGTCATTCACGCTGCCATCATCTTGATCTGCTGGCTGGGAAGGACTGTGAGCTGAGTAGTCCCCGCCATCATCAACCTCTCTCTCCACCTGTGCGTGCATGCGCACACACACACACAGACACATGGAGTACACACACACACACACACACACACACACACACACACACACACACACACTTTAACATCCTCTGCTTTTGACACTATTTCTACATTGGTAAAAGGCATATGCTATAAATTACTCTACAACAAAACCACTAAAACCACTGAGTTTTGCAGAGGATCGTTGCCTTTTTCTCCAGGTTTACTTTTCTTCTCGAGCGGCATCATTGCGAAGCTGCTTGTCCCTACCATACGCCCTTCCTCCCCCTATCCACCGCTTCCTCCACCCAGTTCAACTACCATAGCCAGGGCAGCTCTGTACCACCAGTCCTAGCATAATCTGTATGCAGGCAGCTATTGACCGATGGCCTCTGTCAGACCTCTAACCTGGGGAGAACTAACATACTTGGTCACTTAAATCACATTAATGGTAGGAATGGCGTGAGCAGAAGATTCACTTGAAAATGCTTTAATTGGATTTGTTGACAACTCCACAAGTGTTGTAACCTAAGTTCTTTCTGAAATTCTTAATTTATACATCTATAATATTTTTCATTTAAAAAGCCTGAAAAAAAACAAGCACCATGCTATTCAATTTTCAATTGGTGCTGCTTATAACCCGACTGACCGAAAAGGACAATATCACTATCAGGGCTATCACCGCATTGAAAAACACCAGAGTCGTCATGTTTTAGAAAAAAATCAAACAAATACACCAGTAAATACACAGAGCTTCAGATTGTTGGCGCGCCCGCGCCATTGGCGCATATTTTATCAGAATGACGCGTAACAGTCAGTGTGTATGCGCCAGCCTGGCGCGTAATAAAAATCGCCAACTTGTCTCGATCCTCGGTCTGTCGGTACCAAGCCACACCAGGTCCAAGCACATGTGGCCACACAACGGAGTATAGTACCCAAACTGGCACCTTGCTGCCTTACCTAGCATCGCTGTGTGTGACTGGCTGACAGCCAAGCACAACAACCAATCAGCGAACATCTATCAGTTTTACCTTGCAAAGGCGAAATCGTCTGGGTCCAGAAATCGTCTGACTTTTCAACACGTGTGGAATCGAGTCATCGTTCTGCTAAAGACAAGATGCCACCGAAGAAAAAGCTCAAACAAAGTGAAAACCAGCGGCAGCTAACTTTGTCAGCAATGTTTTCAAAGGATAAAACGAGTGGTAAGTGTTTAGTTTTTATCTCTTAGCTGAAAATTGAAGCCATCATTGTTTTTCTCTCCCTTCTAGTCTCTCTCAGCCAGCCGGCACGTGTATTTCCCCCACTCCCCTTTCGGCTTTCCACTCCTCCCTCCCGCACTCCATTGTCTTTCTCTCCTTTCCCTTGTATCTTATCTCAGCAAGGCGGCATGTGTATCCCCCCTCCCTCCCCTTGCCCCACCCCACCCCCCTCCTCCAGCGTTTAGTGGGTCAGTCATCCAGCAAACTGCCACCGCTAAAAATAGCTAAGTGCCATGAACACATCGCCAGGAAGATGGGGTGGGGAAAGGGAAGAGAGAGAAAGACCGAGCGGAGAAGAAAAAAGAGGGAGGGGGGTGTTGGACAGTACACACACATACACACACACACACACACACACACATGAGTCATTCTTTGCTACTGGTAACTAAAGGAGGGACCAAGTGTCAAAATTTCAAAATGGCTGCACAAGTGTGAAAACTTGTAATTTGTCACCTCAAGGTAAGCAAAGGCATCCCCTAAAAGAAAGAAATCTATGACATTACTTGCTACTATGCTATGCCCATGGGAAGACCCAAGGTGTTGGAACAGTAACTGCGTTACGTGTTGACACCACATCAGTAGTAAAATACCTTATTTGTACAAAAAATGAAAACTGGCCATAGGCAGCCTATTAGCAGACATTACTAGAAGTGTGCATGAACAGATTTGATGCTATCACCCTTCTGCCTGTGATACCAGCATTGACTTGTTTATGTGACACCGTAACACAGTTAACTTCATTCATTAGTAATTTGCTGTTACTCATGCAAGAACAACTGCTTGCCAAATATGGTCTGTGCTCTTTCCCCCTGATCCAAAAAATGAAATGAATGTGGCAAATAAAGGTTGTTCATTTTCTTTCAAGAAATATGTGACCGTTTTCCATAAAGCGTAACTGCGTTACATATCAAGATATGACACCAACTTGCACTTTCAAAAGTGAGCACACTGAACTTTAGCAACTAACCACCTATCATTGCTAGGACTTTAAGTCCTTTACAAATCCTATTAATCCCCCCCCCCCCCCCCCCCCCCCCCCCCCCCCCCCCCCCCCCCCCCCCCCCCCCCCCCCCCCCCCCCCCACCCCCCCCCCCCCCCTTTCACACACCCTTGGCCTTATTAGAAACAAATGAGAAATACAATCGAAATGTTGTACAAACCATATTTAATCAGCACTAGATTTCTTGTTCTTTACAGAAAATTAATTTGTAAGTGTTAACACACACACACACACACACACACACACACACACACACACACACACACACACACACACTGTCAATTCTGCTGGCAGTTCTTTAAAAAAAAAAAGTAGTGGTCATGGGTGTCAACTGCTGGCGTGTCAATCTTTGTTGCGTCCTCTTTGGATACTAAGAAGGTTTGGTCTCTGTTTGGGAAAATATAGAATTTCCCAGCACAGATGAGGAATTTCACAACAAAGTCATCCTCTGGCACTTCCATGGCCTGTGGTCCTTTCTCCATCTGGACCTCCACTGTGAGGACCACACAGTGTCTGCCAACTGCAAGCACCTGTAAAAAAAAAAAAAAAAAAAAAGTTGAGATTAAAACAGTTGGTAACATTGTCATTTAACATACAAATGGTCACACTTTCAAAATGACACATAATCAGTAAAACTAGGAATGACCATAAATAAACAGGAAGGAAACACACAAACTGAGCTGCCAAAGTTTTCTTAAAAAAGCTTTTCTCTAATTTACACAGAAATAACCAGAAATATACTATTAAAAAAAAAAAGAAAAGAAAAGAAAATAATGTACAATGATTATTATGATTTTTTTTTTTTGGCAAGAAATGAAGATAGAATGCACTTATCTAAACTGGAACAACAGAGTTTCATGAGACACTAAGATTTTGTGTCAAGTGTAATGTAGGTGACACTACATGAATTCTGCTGAATTAGCCACATTTCATCACTTGGCTGTTACTTTTTTTGGCACCTTGCATAAATTAACACATACAATTAATTTAATTATAAGTGCATCAAGTTTTACACACCTATGCAACAATTAAAACATAATATGTTACCAGCGCTTCACACAGTTACATTGTGACACGATGATTAATCCCAATTTCGTGTCATGTGTAACAAGGTTGTGTTAAATGCGATTCTGGTATTTTTATGTCATAATCATCTACTTTGACGCAACAGACACGACAATTTCTCAAATAACTGACATATCCATGCATTCAATCATAGCTACCATGCTGCGGAAAACAATGATTTTGATAAAATGCCGAACTGTGTTACACTTGACGCCATGTGTTGGAGCAAACAACCGGTCGAAATTTGCCGATTAAGTACAGATTGTAAAAGATCAAGACAACTATTATCTTATTCATGACAGTAAAACGAAGGAATAATGATTAAGAAAACATTAATAACTCACCTTCATGCAGTTGAAAGCAAATATTTGAGTTGAAATCGGTTCTTCCGTGATGATATTGGCCAAAACTGGAAAATCCCGCACCGGCGTCACCGCGTTTCACTCAGAGTTCGAAGCGTGACGCGTCACTTTATTTTGTGTCCCACAAGCTTTTGCGTAGCTATTTCTGTGTGAAACGTCACAGGTTTGTGCTTAATCATGGACCGTTTAGGCGACGTCATCTGTGCACTTATTTTTAGCTTTGTTGGCGAAGGGGGGCTTTCAAAGGTTGGAGCGTTACCTGCGTTTCACATGCGACGCGAAATTTTCGAATGTTTACTTTTCGACTGTTTTAGCGTTTATTTCCTGAATCATTTTTTCAATATATTCTTTTCTATTGACTACATGCATTTACCGGTCTGCCTTTCGCGATTTGATGTTACATGCTGTACTGGCGACAGCAATCGACGATCAGAATGTGTGACACGAAACGTAACGCAGGTGACGGTTGTAAATTAATGATGTGTTATGAAAACGAAAAAAGCGGTGCGAAAATACTGACTACCATAGCGCAGAAAAAACACTTTTACCACATAGCAAACACTCAAAAAAAGTTTTAACAGTTGTCATGCATTGTATGAAGCCATTGTTTTGGGCAACATTTCTCGGTCCCCTTTTCGGACGCCATTTTGAAGGCATTTTCGATGTTTAAATTAACATTACTAAAAATCATGGAAACTACCAAAGTTTTTCTTGATGGTGTCGTTTCTTCAAAACTATAAGAACACTTTCATTTAAGAAATTTAGTCTGAGAGCGACAAGGTTTTTTTTTACAGCATGAGAAATAGAGTCACCCCAATAGTGACCAGAAGCAAAGAATGACTCACATACTCTCTCTCTCTCTCTCTCTCACACACACACACACACACACACACACACACACACACACATACACACACATATATATATATATATATATAATATATATATATATATATATATATATATATATATATATATATATATATATATAAGTGTGCTAATGAAGACAGAGAGAGGGGGGAGGTGGGGGGGGGGGGACAGAGAGAGACTCCATTAGATCTTTGCGCAAGCAGAACAACATACCTTTAGACCTGTAGGTTTTTTGTTGTTGTTTTTTAATCTGCACACTAGTTCTACCCTGAGGACTTTCCAAACCTTAAGAAGCTGACAGCCTGTGCTCTGACCTTGCCTGTCCACACAGCAGATTGTGAAAGGTCCTTCTCGGTGCAGAACTACATTCACACCCAGAGGAGAAGTGCCCTCACAAACACACATTGTGACCAGCTGATGAGGGTGTGCATTGATGGACCTAGCTTCCAGGACATGCCCTTTATGAGTGCAGTGCAGGTGTGGCGGAAAAAACGCAGGCGGTACCTGTTCAAGGACTAGGTGAACATACCTTTGATTGTCAATGACCCATCTTTTTCAAAATTGACCCATCATTTTGCATGGCCATGGGTCATTGGGCCCATGATGTCTGAAAACAATCTGAAGCTCTGAATACATAAGTAAAACTAAACAAAACAATGATCTACCTAGGTTCATTTAAGCAAAAAAGAAACCTTCAACAAAACAAAACTGGCAACTTCTCCCATCTCCTGCCCAACTTTTTTCCCCCATGATCCCTTTCAAGTTTCAGTCAGCATCTTACCTCTTCCCGCTCCACATCCTCAGCATCCATGTCATCGTCATCATCCACCACTTCCTGCTCGTCCACCTCACGCTCCACCTCTCCCCATCGCTGACATAGTCGTCGTCTTCAGTGACCATGCGGGGACTCCCCGGGGTGACCGGAGGAGGGGACTCGTCCCGCACGGGGGTGTTCTGACCGCTGCCTCCTTCATCCTGCACAGGGGTGCTACCCCCACTCCCTGCACACAGCAGGTACAAAAATCTGACCAACTTGTACACACCATGGCACTTCTTGTTGATATGGCACTGGCAGAAAGGTCAACCCCTTTAAACAATATCAGTAGCAGCTTCTCAGATTTATGTAGTTTCTGAACAATTCCACCCTGGAACAGTACTTGTGGAAGTGACCCACACACGCACCACACACCACACACACACACACACACACACGCATACGCATACGCGCGCACACACGCACGCACGCACAAACACACACACACACATACACACACACACACACACACACACACACACACACACACACACACACACATGTATGCTCTCCTGCTTTTATATGCAGCTGCTAACAACAAAATATATTGTTCCATTACAAAACTGGAAAGTGTTTCTGCTTGAATTATTTCAAGGTATGTAGGATGTGCTGGCAAAAAAATGAAATAATCTGGTAAAACCATTTTCTTTTAATTTGCATAGCAACTTGCAGTACATACCTACTAACCTAGTGTTGAGACTCGAGTCCACAAAGTCTCAGTGCTCAAGTCAAGTCATTCAATCTGCCATGTTTCATATAAAAATCACCAAGGTAATCTCCACACTGTGCATGCAAACCATGATGCATAGAGTGATGGACAGCTTGCCTCATCACTACTTCATTTGAAATTGCTGGTCTGGTAGTACTTTCTTTACAGAGTTCCTCTTCCTTCTACTACCTGTTACTTCATTTTCAAACTTTATTTGCTATTATTTGTAATTAATGACAAAATGTCTGTTTCTGCTCGTTGAATGGTCGTAGACAAAAAAAAAAAAAAAAAAAAAAAAAATGTGTGATGCCCAAACTGTACTTGCTTCAGGTCAGCAACACTGGTAGCCTATTCAAAAAATTTTGAAACATAATACTGTGGGCTGCTACACGATGTTGAGATGCAGTATGGTGAAAGCGACACTTGAAGTTTTGGGTGTGTGTGTGTGTGTGTGTGTGTGTGTGTGTGTGTGTGTGTGTGTCTGTTCTTATTTTGACATCCTACGTCAGCGGCTGTTTCGTTTTGACATTGTAACTTTTTTTTTCTATGGCTGTTATGACATTCTATTTCAGTGGTTGTTTTGACATTGTATTTCTGTGGTGGTTCTGATACCTACACAGCTCTGTAGCACACAATTATTTCAGTAGCACTAGTAAACTACATGGACATTGCTTAGTAGTGGGCAGCTTTACAAGAAGCTTCTTCACTGGCACTTACAAATGATCATAAGAGCAGACACCTTTCACATCAAACTTGGTTCTAAATCTATTTAAGAATCAACTCTTTTGCGCTGCTGTGGCCATCATGTCGACACTATGCTGTAAACACGTCTGTAGTTAATTACACACCTACACACCCACTGTCAAACTGTTAATCGGATCTAGATGACATTTCTTATAATTAATTTTATACTTAGTAATTATGATAGGAAACGTGATGATTGAAATCCGCTATCCTAAAATGATTTTGGGTACCATGCCAGATCTAGTAGTGCTACACTGATTTTGACTAACGTTTGATTTTAAAAAGCGGGGACGTTGTAAAGCCTTTTCAGGCTGTGGCTGTGAAACACTCACCTTCACTTTTCACTTGCAAACCTGAACAGTGAACTCGACCCATCCACTGACTGTATGGCTACAGTCTTATAAAATACAGAATGACAGATGGTTCACTGAGATTATAAATTACATCAAATTTCACTCTTGTAGTTATACTTAATGACAGATGGTTCGCTGACACTCTGATTTACATCAAATTTCACGGTTAAATATAATACACAGCACGCGGTTAACAAACTTTAAATGTTTCGCACTAACCTGGGTATTCTTCGTCGACGTCCATGAATGATGTTCTAGGTTTCCACAAAGTTATGAATCGTTTTCAAGCGAAATCTCTTCAACCACACACTACTACATTCGATGTAGGTTTCTCCCGGAAATACACGCTACTGCGCATGTTGTAAAGGGATACCACTCTCAAGAGGGCAAATGTCCGCGATAGCTCACCACGACATTCAGTGATCGCCGCAAAAGATAAAGTCAAATGTCATAGGCTTAATCTTAGTCCCCTCCACCACCACCACCACCTCTTCTCTCTCTCTTTTCTCTCTCTCTCTCTCTCTCTCTCTCTCTCTCTCTCTCTCTCTCTCTTCTATGTTGTTATCAGTTCTAAACTGTGTAATAGTGTCCTGTGTTGGTATCCAAAGTTCCTGAAGGGACAAGGGTCAGATGAAGAAAAAGCATCTCTTGCTTATCTGTTATATACACAAGGGTCAGATGGTGTGTGTGTGTTTGGGGGGGGGGGGGGGGGGCATCTTCTTGCTTATCTGTTATATACACAGGGTCAGATGAAAAAAGCATCCTACTGCTTATCTGTTACATGTACAAGGATCAGATGAGAAAAGCATCCTCTTGCTCATCTGTTATACACACAAGGGTCTGATGGGGGGGGGGGGGGGGGGGGGGGGGAGCATCTTCTTGCTTATCTGTTATATACACAAGGGTCAGATGAAAGAAAAACATCTTACTGCTTATCTGTTTATGTACAAGGATCAGATGAGAAAAGCATCCTCTTGCTCATCTGTTATACATCCAAGGGTCAGATGGGGGGAAAAAAAAGCATTTTCTTGCTTATCTGTTACACACACAAGGGTCAGATGGGGGGAGCATCGTTTTTCTTATCTGTTATACACACAAGGGTCCCATGTTAAAAAAAAAAAAAAAAAAAAAGAAAAAAAAAAGCATCTTCTTGCTTATCTGTAACCTTGAGTATAAAAATCATCAATCTCTCTCTCTCTCTCTCTCTCTCTTTTCTCTCTCTCTCTCTCTCTCTGTATTGAAATAATGTACGCATGACAGTGACACTGACAGACTGTTATACCAGGCCTCAGTCTGAATCTTCCTTCTTGAGCAATAAATATCAATCAATCAATCAATCAATCGATAACCAGTCAGTCAATCAATCAGTCTCTTCTCTCTCTCTCTCTCTCTCTCTCTTTTCTCTCTCTCTCTCTCTTTCTTCTCTCTCTCTCTCTCTCTCTCTCTCTTCTTTTCTCTTCTCTCTCTCTCTCTCTCTCTGCAAGGCCCAAAAGACCTCAAAAACTAAAAAAATTCGCTGTGGTGATGGCATCATATCTAAATAAAACTCCCATCCGTGCGTATATTCAAAGTTTACCACTATTTGATGCACCTAAAATAATCTGAAAAACCATGAAACAGATGGCGTTGGTGGCAATCCTCAATCCTCAGCGCAGTAATTAGGATGAATTACAGGTACATAAACAGTGCTGCGTAATACATTACAGCAAGTATAGATACATCAACATATATGAGTCACTGGGGGCAACGGGGACTATTCAGATATCTTAGTTACATGCTTCATGTGAACGCAAGCAAAATAAACGACAGGCCAATTTTCAATTCCTTATCCTCCTTTATTTAAGTCTGAAACCTAACTGATCTATTGAGTTATAACGGTTCAACCCCATTTTATCAACAGCCTCTTTGTTCCACACTATGGGGCGCTCAAGGGGGCGTTTTATCTGCACACTCTGGGCGTTTTACCCGCGCACCCTGGGCGTTTTAATCCCCGAACCCTGAGAGTTTTACCCCACGCATCCTAGGCGTTTCACCCGCGCACCTGGGCGTTTTACCGTGCGCACTCTGGGCGTTTTAACCTGGGCGTTTTACCCGCACACCCTGTGCATTTTACCCTGAGCACCATGGGCGGTTTTACCCACGCATCCTTGGCCGTCTTACCCTGCACATCCTGGGCGTCTTACCCCACGTACCCTGGGTGTTTTACCCACGCACCTTGGCTGTTTTACCCCGCACACCCGAGCGTTTTACCCCGCACACCGAGCGTTTTTCCCCACGCATCATGGGCTTTTACACCACGCATCCTGAGCGTTTTCATCCCGAACCTGAGAGTTTTACCCCCGCATCCTAGGCGTTTTACCCGCTCACATGGGTGTTTTACCCCATGCATGCAAACTTCATTGCACTATTGTGTTATAATGGTTCGAGCACCATTTTATCAACAGCCTCTTGGTCCTGCACCAGAGGCATCCAAAGGCGTTTTAACCCGCGCCCCTGGGCGTTTTGCCCATGCATTCTGTGCATTTTTACCCCACATACCCATGGGCTTTTACCCCACATACCCTGGGCTTTTACCCACATACCCTGGGCTTTTTACCCCATACCCTGGGCTTTTTACCCACATACCTAGGCCTTTACCCACATACACAGGGCTTTTTTTTTTTATCCCACATACAATGGGCGTTTACCCCACATACCTGGGCTTTAACCCACATACCTGGGCTTTTACCCACATACCTGGGCTTTTTACCCACATACCCAAGGCTTTTACCCACATACACAGGGCTTTTACCCATGCACCCTGGCGCTTTCCCCACGGAAGCTGGCATTTTACCCCGCGCACCCTGGGCGTTTTACCCACGCACCCGGGGCGTTTTACCCGTGCACACTGCAGGCTGCAGTCAAGATTTGTATGCCCCGACATGTAACAGTGAATCATCAATGCATTATTTAAGGACAAAAAGAAAGTAAAGTTCTGTGCAGACTTGTTCGAAAAGAGCAGTCATCTCTTTTCTACCCACTTAATAATTTCTTTTGTTATTGTCCCTTTGTTAATTTTGGAGTTTTTTTTTGTTTTTTTTTTTGTTTTGTTTTTTTTTTGGGGGGGGAGGATTTCATGGAGTTGAATACAGTTTGGTTTGTGCAAGTCGCTGCTGATTACCTTAGTAAGTTCGAAAATGATTCCATAAGAATTTTTGGGAGTTATAGATATAGGTCATGTATATCACATATTCAAAAAGATACACAAGAACTATAAACTGTCCAAAGAAGAGCGGCTTTGTTGTTGTTGTTGCTGCTGCTGCTGCTGCTGCTGCTGCTGCTGCTGCTTTTTGTCATGAGCGAATATAAAGAAACTCTAGCTTCAACGACATAGTGACATAGCTGAAATGGCATACACTGCAGAGAAGAAGATAGGTAGCCTCCCCCCCCCCCCCCCCCCCCCCCCCCCCCCCCCCCCCCCCCCCCCCCCCCCCCCCCCCCCCCCCCCCCCCCCCCCCCCCCCCCCCCCCCCCCCCCCCCCCTCATGATTTTTTTCGAACAAACTCAAGTCATACTAATGGATGTATAAAAACGATGAGCCCACGTTTTCTGTTTGGTTCATGTTGCTGTTTAAAGCCTTTGGTAAGTTTTAAATGACAACTGTGGGGAGACCTTTCATGATCCGTATTTTATACACATTCGGAACGTGTGATGTTAATGGGTAATGACATGCAGTTTGTGGACCATGGGATTATGGTTTTAATGGAGACATCAAGAACCTTTTTGATGCCAGCAAATTAAACTTCTCCAGTGGCTGTCAGATCCTATTCAATGCCACACCTCCACACCATAGCTGAGATAGGCTGGATTGTGCATCGAAAGCTTAAAGATATGAAGGAGTTTACTTTTCCTAGTGACCAAACGTAATTTGAAAATCCCCTAACTCCTTTTCGCACGGTAAGTGATCTATTCAAAGCATGGAGGATGCCAAGCGAGAAAGAGAGATAGATACAAGGCATTATAAATGTTGCCCAGTTCTGTTTGATTATCACCATAATACCACGCTCACGCGCAGCACATGCAAATGTCCTCCATTTAAATATAAATATGGTTTGTTTGTCGGGGTTAACTTCCAGGTCCAGTTTCATCGCAGCTCATGCCCAACACAAAAAAAGGGATAACTGGTTTTGTCAACCACAAAATGAATCATTAGCCAAAATGACGTTAAGTATAAAGATTTCAACAAGGTCTGGTATTAGCTGGATGCCATGCCTGCCAAATTTTGTGATTTTTCTCTGGCCACTTTTTTGTTATTTTTTGATAAGAAGAAAAAAACAAAGAGGGACCACACATTTTTCTTGTTTTTTCAGACCTCAGGCATAGAATGAGTTGTCCACCTCACATACACCGGACTTTAGTTTTCACCACTCTCTACATGCTTTTTACGATTCTGTACATATTGCTATTTATGTTACCGTATATGATCCGGAGCTTAAGTCTATCGCCCAATCAAATGCTTCTTCTGAAGTCAAAACGCAAAGACTACATACAGCTTTTAATAAAATGACATTGTATTTTCTGTACCTGGACAAAAAGAGTACCATTCTGTATGGCAAAGAGAACAGACAGACAGACGACAGACGGCTTAGGACACCTGAGTTCATCGTCTATTTCAAGCTAGAGTAATCTATCACAGCTAATGGTTTTGGTACTTTGTTTTGTAGTCAAATAAGGACTTGAACATCTTTTCACTGGCACTAGTGGGCAGAGAGTGAGGAGAGAGAGAGAGTGAGAGAGAGGAGAGAGAGAGAGACAGAGACAGAGACAGAGCCAGAGCGCAGAGAGGGTGGGAGGGACGAGAGAGAGAGAGAGAATACCGTCGAGTTCATTTCTATTCCAAATAACTATACTACCAGAAAACAACACACCCAACACACCCTATACTAAGAAAAGGAAACTTCAGTCCACTCCATGTTTGAACAGGACACATCTCGCGCCCGGGGTTTTGAAGACCTCTAAACCTCGTATTGGGTTCCCCCAAGAATAATCGTCACTTCGAAAAAGACATAGGAAACGGTGCTCCCTTACAGCTGAGAAGCCGGTGGTCCATTGTCATCAGGCAACTCACCGAAGACCAGTCACAGTGCTAGCGTTTGGACCCAAGTTTGTTCCACCCACTTCGTTATAACGAAGAAAACGATATGGATGACACCCTGGGAAGCCTGAGGAGGATCCGACTCAAAGGTACTGGTTTGATGAGGGACACTTCCGCCCCTCATTCCTTCTGGCCCTCGATTTTATAAAAAAGAGCTTTTGGCAACCCCCCCAAAGGAAGAGAGAGGCTCTGGCGGGCATATAGTTCCGCCATGGTGGACTAAGGTTGACTTCCCCTGTCGCAGGAGGGTCCCCAGCCATAACCTGAGTATGGCCAGCAGAACGTCTTCAATTTGAGACAGTGTTCAGAAACCGCACCCAAACGCATTTTCCAGCAGACAAGGGCGGCGCTGTGGTGGTGCGGACTTCAACAGTATAACTAGAAGCCCTCAAACAACTGAACAGCATGGTCACTACCCGCGCCTCAACATAGCTCCCACTGCTGACTAGTATCAATCACAATCTTTGATGAACCAGTTCATGTAGAAAACGCCATTGACCTCCAAGACGTAGAATGGGGGACTATTTAGACAAAGCCAGCGTGAGCACACATTCGTTTTATCATTACACGATCCATAGGACAAACACAACCCCGGCCAGGCGACTATCGTTTCGGCCGGTCACGGCCCCACAGAACGTTTCTCCAAATGGTGGACCACTGGCTTTAGCCTAGTCGTGCACAGCCTACCTCTTACTGAAGGACACCACTCACGATCTGCAACTCTGGCGGCTAGGAAGACCCTCTACACCCTTTGGAGACATGGTATGATTCGCATATTGACGTAGTGGCCTTTACCCTAGTATCCCTCTGAGGAGGTGACGTATCACTGCGTGAAATGCTGCCAAAACCAGACAACACTTCTTAGGACTCCATCCCTCCATCTACACATTCCTCAGGTTGTCAACAGTTCTTGGACAGCAATGTTTTGAGTTTGACGGTGAACTCTTCAATCAGATACGGGACCAGCCATGGGCACACGATGGCTCCAGCCATTGCTAACATATTCATGGGTGGTTGGCGCGACGTCTGTTATCCACATCCCCTACACCACGATCCTCAAACACTGGCGCCGCTATTGACGACCTCCTTCTGTTGTGGATGCATGGTGACGAGAGTCTTCTGCAGTTCGTGGGAGTGGTTGAACGAACAATCACAACCATCAAATCACCTGCAACTATGGCCGTCCGGTGCCCATTTACTTGGATGTAGCATCAGCCTAGTGGACGGCCGCCTTGTCACTGACGTCCATACAAAGTCCAGATGTGACTTTGTATCTCAATCATCGCCCCCCACCCCGGCACAGTGTTCGAGGCATCCTTATGGAAATACGGCCAGTGCCTACGACTACGACGGAACTGCTCCGAAGATGACTCTTCCAGACCCGAAGCAACGAATAGAAGCTAGCTCTTAAGAGGGGGTACCACGGAGACTTCTTCCAAGAGCTACCAAGGTGACGGCCATTCCGCAAGCTGACACTCGAATACCCCTGCCAGCCAAGGCGAGAGGCCGACGAGTCCTTTTATTATTCCCTCAACCCTACCCACCTCCTCTAGCTAGTATGGCTGAGAGAGCTGTATGACCTACATTACACCAGAGCGACGGATGGACGCGAGCCTGCCACTTCCCCCATTGTTGGAGAAAGGAAGAGCATCAGCTTAAGACGACTCTTGATGCCTTTGCCCCCTACGCCCCAAAGCCCAGGTAGGCCAAGGTGTTAAAATGCCTCAGCGAAAAGGTGAATACTCTGCGCGCGACATCTGGAAGAAACGCACCTTCAGAGCGTCAGAACCGCAAGCAAATTCACCACAGGACGAACGTAGGTTGCAACAGCAAGAATGTAATCTACCTGGTGGCTGCGCGCGCTGCAGAGATGTCCAGTACGTGAGGTGAGACAGGCCAGGCGGTCAAGAAAACGATTCCACAGTCACCGTTCCAGACATCAAGGGGGGGGCTCAGCGCATGGTACCCCAAGGACAAGCGAGACCGGGAGGGGGCCAACGGGCAACGTGGTGCCTCGTCACTTCCACGAGCACAGACACCATCTGGACGACCTGAGCAGTGACCGTGATGAGCAGATCGGCGCGGGACAGGACAGCAGCCCATACAGTGCGCATGCAGAGGGGAAAGATCTGGAGGATACAAACTAAAACTATGTCCCGGCTGGACTGAATGTCTGGGAGTAGCCCCGGTGTGGATTAGCCCCGGTGTGTGTCGATAATGTGTGTGTGTGTGGTGTGTGTGTGGTCGTGTTTTATGTGTGTGTGTGTGAGTGTGTGTGTGTGTGTGTGGTGTGCGGTGTGTATGAGGTGGTAGCGTGTGTGTGGGTGTGTGTGTGTGTGTGTGTGTGTGTGTGTGTGTGTTGAGTGTGTTGTGTGGTGTGGGTGTGTGTTTGTGGGTGTGAGTGTGAGTGTATGTATAATGTGTACGTGTGTGTGTATGGGTGTGAGTGGTGTCGTGTTTGGGGGTGTGTATGTGTTTCAATCTTACAGTTCTCAGATTTTCCTTGGTAAAACATGGGTGTGCGGTGTGTGTGTGAGTGGGTGTGGGTTGTGGGGTGTGTTTTCTTGCTTACATTCATGTTGTGGCGGGTAGGTTTGAGTGTGTGTGTGTGTGTGTGTGTGTGTGTGTGTGTGTGTGTGTGTGTGTGTGTGTGTGTGTGTGAATCCTTTACAGTTGACTTTTACAAGGTTGTAAACTTGCGGTTTCCCTTTACACCCTCTTTTCTTCCCTCCCTCTCCCCACCCTTCCACGCCAGTTCCTCCCTCCTCTCTTTAGTTTTATTTATTTATCGCGGTGATTCACGGGCCTGCAATCAATATCGTTCAGGAAAATATACATGTGCGCACGCGTTAGCGCTCAGGTATGGTGTGTGGTTGTGTGTGTCGATCATGTTCAGCTACTGAACTTTATTGAAAAAAAAACGTGCATTTTAAATAGGCCTACTGTGTGATTTTAATTCAGTTGTTTACGTTTTAAGTTCGGTGTTGCTTTCTTACAGTTCGGTCCATGGTAGCAGCTGAAGAAGCTTTAAATAAGCGAAATATATTTTGCAATTACTCCAGGTGTTTGTAGTTTTTTTAACCATTCCAACTAACTGTACA
Organism: Conus ventricosus; assembly: GCA_018398815.1. Lineage (NCBI taxonomy): Eukaryota > Metazoa > Mollusca > Gastropoda > Neogastropoda > Conidae > Conus > Conus ventricosus. The sequence goes on from CM031613.1 coordinate 40,951,924, forward strand.
TCACAACAAGTGGGTACTTCGTTTTGTAGTAAAATAAGGACTTGAGCACTTTTCATTGCGTTAATGGAGAGAAGAGAGAGAGAGAGAGAGAGAGAGAGAGAGAGAGAAATTACAACTGCTTCATCTTCTATTTCCATCTAACTATACACCATAGCTATGGAGTACTTTGTTTTGCAGTCAAATAAGGACTTGAACACCTTTCACTGGCATTAGAGGAGAGACACAGAGAAAGAGAGAGAGAGAGAGAGAGAGGAGAGAGAGAGAGAGAGAGAGAGAGAGAGAGAGAGAGAGAGAGAAAGAAAGAGGGGGAGGAAGAGAGAGAGGCCACAGTAGAGTTCATCTATTTCCAACTAACTATTACATCACAACAAACGGGGTACTTCGTTTTGTAGTAAAATAAGGACTTGAGCACTTTTCATTGGCGGGGTTGCACACCTTGCCGTGATCGGAGGGCTTGCGCGGTCCCGTGATCCCTTAGGGTTTGCTGGCGGGGGCATCAACACTTGATGATAGGCTAGCTTTGAAAATGCTTCTAGGCCTGGAAAGTCAAATTGCTGTCTGGCCTAAGCACAACGTGGTAAGGAGTTGATGCCCCTGGTAGGGCCTCCCATGTCAGAAAGGCTATGGGTGAGGGCCCAGACTAATAGTAACCCAGCCTTTTCCTTCTGCCTTTATTATTTGGCTCTTTTCTATCTTCGTCTCCCCTTCAAGTCTTTTTTCCACATTCTTTTTCTCTCTGTGGTCTTCTTAAGATCCATGCGTTTGCCGCGCGGTGCGAGGGGAATGAGATCGTGGTGATTGAGAGGGCTAGTGCCCTCAACACATCTCTTTGGCTCGGACCTCTCCTAGACAGGAGGTACACTCTAGAGGTCCGGTGTATCAATCGGCTTCCCCTGGGGCTGGGTCAAGACAGGCAGTGTTCCGGCTGGCCAAGGTAACACCCTGCAGTGCTGCATGCTCGGCTCTCTGCCCCGGGAGTTGAGCATGATCGGGGGGGGGGGGGGGGGGAGATACGGTTGGTGGTGCTCTATTTGTCGTATATCTCTCCTGAAGCCTGGAAGGGTTCAAGACAGTGACTTCTTGGCCCTGGCCCCTTAGTTGGACTCCGTGGCGGGTGGGTAAGGGAGAGACGAAATTAAAACACATAAAACATGGTCTTTTCTATATAAAAAAAAACATCCCCCCCCCCCCCCCCCCCCCCCCCCGCCCTAAAGAAGAGGAAGGCAGTAGCCCCTGTTTCGAGGGATTCTGATTCAGACAGCGACTCATATGGAGACAAGAGAGAGTACAGGATTCTGGGCTTCCTGGCTTGTGATTGAAGGAACAGAGCAGGAAAAACCAATTTCAGCTCTGAGTCCTTTCGCAATCCAGAAGGGGTTCAAAGGAATAGCAGGCGACCCTCAGTCGGTGAAAAGGCTAAGAAACGGCTCATTCCTTATCCAGTGCAAGTCGAAGAAACAATCTGAACAGCTGCTGAGGGCCACAAGGCTAGTGGACAGAGAAATCCGGGTGACTCCCCATAAACAACTGAATTCATCCAAAGGAGTCATTCGATGCTCAGATCTCAAAGGTGTCTCCGAGACAGAAATAAAAACGGCACTAGCATCCTAAGGTGTAATAGAGGTGCATAGGGTGACAGCGCGAAAAGGTACAGAAGGAGTGCCCACCAACACCCTCTTTCTGACAATCTGTTCCCCTTCATTGCCTCAGGTCATCAAAGTAGGTCATTGGAATGTCCGTTTTCAACTGTATGTATTCCATCTCCGATGCGGTGCTTCAAGTGCCAGAAGTGTGGAACCGTCAGGGATCGCTGTTCTGGGGAGGTGTGTGGTGTTTGCTGCGAAGAAACCCATGATGGGCCGTGTAAAGATCCGGCTCGTTGTGCAAACTGCGGTGGCGACCACCTCTCCTCTTCACTCAACTGCCCAGTTTGGATCCAGGAGTCAAATATCCAAAAGATAAAAACAAAAGAAAATATCATTTTTCGAGGCACGGAAACAGGTCCTTGGTAGTCAGACTTCTCCAGTTTCTTCATACGCTTCGGCTGTGAAGAAAGTCCCAACCCGTTCACTTTGTTGCCAAAACGACGTTTTCATTTTTTTTCCAAAACGCTGCAAGACAAAATGCCAAGCCCCGGTGGAGGCAGGTCCACCACCTCCCAACCCAAAGTGGACGCCCCTGGCGGGGGCAATAAATCCACCACCCTCAGACTGTCCAGCAGTCTAATTCATCTGCTGCTGGGCAGACTAAAAATAACAGTCCTCCCGCCTCGAACTTCGAGAACCGTGCCCGTGCAGGCAAGGGAGTACAACCGAGTGTGGAGATGGTGGAGATGAAAAAGAAATCTCCGTCTCCAAAACTAAGTCATATTCGCCTGCGGGCAAGTCTGCCAGCAGGTCTGGAGAACAAAAACCAGCCCATCTTTAAAAACAGATACGCTCCGCTGGATACAGATGACGACTCGGAGATGACTGATTTATCTCCTGTTTGTCCTCTGCACCACGGATAGTAAATTACTTCATTCGAACATCCGTGGATTAAACTCAAACTTTGAGGAGCTGCAGCTTTTGCGTCGTACACTAAAACCCAAGGTAATAGCTCTTCAGGAAACAAAAATTCAAAGCCAGAAGACCTTCACTCTTTCTGGTTTTAATATTCTTTCCAAACCTGCACAACCTTCCACGTTGGGACTAACGGGAGGTGTTGCCCTTCTTATACACAAAACTCTGCTGTTTAGTCCTGTCTCTCTGGTTACTCCTCTTCAGGCAGTAGCTGCGAGAGTCACTCTCCATGAAACTGTTACAAGTTGCTCTTTATATCTGCCACCTTCTGTCCCGGTTTGTCGTCAGGACCTTGTCAGTCTGATTGGAGAACTTCCTCGACCTTTTTTGCTGTTGGGTGATTTCAGTTGACACAGACCTCTTTGGGGTAGTATGAATTCGTCATCAAGAGGTCTGCTTCTCGAAGATGTCTTTTCAGAGTTCGATTTGTGTTGTCTGAACGATGGATCTCCAACTTACCTCCACTCTTCCAAAGGTTCACTTTCGTGTTTAGATTTGTCGATATGTGACCCCTCGCTGGTACTGGACTATGAGTGGTCTGTCCATGACGATCTGCATGAAAGTGACTATTTTTCTGTCCTATTAAAACCCATATTAACTGAAAATGCCTCTGTTTCACAACACCTTAATTATAAGAAGGCCACTTGGAATCTTTTTGCTGCAAATATTTCAAAGGAACTCCAGGAAATTGACATTCTTCAAAGTCCAGACCCTGCAGAATCTCTAACCAATACTTTGATACTCGTAAAGTCTGCTAAAACCTGTTTTCCAATGTCTTCCGACAAACTCCAACTGCCTAAAACACTTTGGTTTAATTCTGACTGCCAACAAATCTAAAAAGTACGCAAACGGGCTCAGCGTCGGGTATTCCAAAGACCTTCAGGTCCCAACGCTCGAGCCCATCAGAAACTCCCTGCCAAATCGAGACAAACTTTAAAAATCAGTAAACGTCAGTCTTGGAGAAACTTCTGCTCCGGGCTGCATCTAAAACATCCAAGAAAAAAGTCGGGAACATCATCAGAAAAATCAAAGGGAAGAACACCAAGCCCTCAATTCATCACCTGAATCTTGCCGATGCTGTGATAACTGACAAACAAGCTGTTGCCAATCTGCTAGCCTCCACCATTCAACAGAACTCTGCAGTCCTTTTAAGAAACAAACAACTCTGAGAAAAATCTTCATACAATTACACATCAGACAACTCTGAAGCCTACAATCTACCTTTTTCAATCGATGAACTGACATCAGTTCTGCAAACCTGCAACGATTCTGCTCCTGGCCTGGATGATATTCATTATCAGGTTTTGAAACATCTCCCAGAAAGCTGTCTTGAGACCCTTCTCAAAGTCTGCAACCATACCTGGACCACAGGGTGCTTTCAGCCCTCCTGGCGGAAAGCCCTGATCATTCCAATCCCTAAGCCTGGAAGGGACCTTACCAACCCTTCAAACTATCGTCCAATAGCTCTGACCAGCTGCCTCGGTAAGCTAACGGAAAAGATGGTCAGCTCCTGACTGATGCGGAAGCTGGAAACCGATGGCCTTTTAGCCAGTGAACAGTGCGGGTTCCGGAAGTCCCACTCGACAGTTGACCATTTAGTCCGTCTGGAAACCACCATCCGCAACGCCTTCATCAATAACCAGCATGTGGTCGCTGTCTTCTTTGACCTGGAAAAAGCGTACGACACCACCTGGAAATCAGGAATCCTTATAGATCTTCATAGACTTGGTTTTCGTGGTCATCTGCCTCTGTTTATTCAAAACTTTCTAGCTGATCGGCAGTTCCAGGTGCGTATTGGCACCACGCTGTCTGACATCCATGGGCAGGAGTTGGGTGTACCTCAAGGGAGCATTCTTTCTCCTGCTCTTTTCAGCATCAAAATCAACGACATTGTCAAATCAATAAACTAGGGCTCTGAGTCCTCTCTGTGTGTTGACGACTCCGCACTGTATGCAGTTGGAGCTTCTTACGCCAGTGTACAGTGTCAACTCCAACTTTTTGTCAATAAAATTCGACAGTGGGCCGAGGAAAACGGGTTAACCTTTACAAGAACCAAAACTCAGTCCACCCATTTCCACAATTTTTGTCAGTTTTTTGCTGATCCTGAAATTCATCTGGACAAGTCCACCATTCCTGCTGTGAAAGAAGCCAAATTTCTGGGTGTTATTTTTGATGAAAAACTAAACTTTAAAAGTCACATCCAACACTTAAAAACTGCATGTCAGAAAGCACTGAACACTCTGAGAGTTGTGGCACACACAGATTGGGGCGCTGACAAGAAAACTCTCCTCCATCTTTACAGGGCTCTGATCCACTGCAAACTGGACTATGGGTGTACGATTCGGCCAGACCTTCCTACCTGAAAAGTCTAGATCCTATCCACCATCAAGGACTTCGATTGTGTCTGGGTGCGTTCCGCACCACCCCTGTTTACAGCCTGTATGCTGAGGCAGGAAAATCATCCCTCTCAAATCGTCGACTGAAACTTGCCTTGAATTGCTGTCTGAGTCTCTCTTCTGAACCTCAAAATTCAGCATATTACTGTGTTTTCGACCCCAGTTCCAAAAGAAATTCGGTGACCACACCAGTTCCATTCCACCCTTGGGAATTCGTCTTCTTCCCCATCTGAACAAAGCAGATATAGACCTGGGAATAGTTTGTGATTTTTCCAAGTTTCCTGAAGACCAACCATGCTTTCTTCACTCCAGAGATCCGCTTTGATTTGGCCTCGTACCGGAAAGATTCCACTACTTCCTTGGCATACAAGTCCCTTTGTGCTGAACTGTGTTCCCAGTTTCCGACCTACAAAAGAGTTTTCACAGGCGGTTCCAAGTCTGAGGAGGGAGTTGCCTCTGCTGTGTTTTGTGCAGCAGATTCCCTCAGAGATGTACCAAACACATTCCAACAGACAGCTCCATCTACACTGCTGAGCTGACAGCCTTGGTCCTGGCTCTTCAAATGATCTGCAAATCGAAACATATAGATTTCCTTATTTTATCAGACTCCCTTTCTGCTTTGGAGGCCATTGCCAGCCGTAATCTCAAGCACCCTCAGCTGCTGAAAGTTTTCGAACTGTGCACCTCTCTGAAATCAGATGGATACAACATAGTTTTTGCTTGGATTCCCAGCCATGTGGGCATTCAAGGCAACGAGGTGGTTGAACAACTTGCCAAGAGTGCCACAAAGGAAAAGTTGAGCAGGTTGTATATTCCTCACACTGATTTGAAACCCAAAACACAGGCTTACGTCAAAGACCTCTGGCAAGAGGAATGGAACTCGCAGATGGATAACAAATTATTTAAAATCCGTCCAAACCTGAAAGAATTTTTACCATGTTCCAGAGGGGACCGTAAAGATAAAACAGTCTTGTGCCGCTTGCACACAGGCCACTCGTTTTATACCCATTCTTATCTTTTAAAAGGTGAAGAAGCTCCGTGGTGCATTCCATGTCATGTTCCACTCACAGTGAAACATATTCTTTTAGATTGTTGGGCCTTGCACTATTTGAGACATAAACACTTTACAGCAGACTCCATGAAAACCCTGTTCAGAGATGTTCTGCCTGATGTGATCTTTGAGTTTCTGAAAGAGATTAACACTTTTCATCTGATCTGAGACTTTATGGAAGAAAGATTTTAACGAAGTTTGTGGTACGTTTTTAGTAGTACATTCTGAGATATTCCATAAGAAGAAAAAGCGTTGCAGGCCGTTACAGCCGTTAGTAACGGAATAACGGTAAACTAAAACATCGGGCATCATCTAATAGTGAACATACCTGCTAATGTTCACAAAGATCGGCCAAGTACTTTCTGAGATATTCCATAAAGAAAAAAATGTTACAGGTCGTTACAGCCGTTAGTAATGGCTATAACGGTAAACTAAAACATCGGGCATCATCCGTGACCATAATGAACATACATGCTAATTTTCACAAAGATCGGCCAAGTACTTTCTGGGATATTCCATAAAGAAAAACCGTTACAGGCCGTTACAGCCGTTAGTAACGGCTATAGCGGTAAACTAAAACATCGGGCATTATTCGTGACCCATAATGAACATACCTGCTAATGTTCACAAAGATCGGCCAAGTACTTTCTGAGATATTCCATGAAGAAAAAAAAGCGCTACAGGCCGTTACAGCCGTTAGTAACGGTATATATGGTAAACTAAACATCGGGCATTATTTGTGACCCATAATGAACATACCTACAAATTTTCAGAAAGATCCGCCAAGTCCTTTCTGAGATATTCTATAAAGAAGAAAATGCGTTACATGCCGTTACAGCCGTTAGTAACGGCTATAACGGGGTAAACTAAAACATCGGGCATCATTCGAGACCCATAATGAACATACCTGCTAATTTTAACAAAGATCGGCCAAGTACTTTCTGAGATATTCCATAAAGAAGAAAAAGCGTTACAGGCCGTTACAGCCGTTAGTAACGGCTGTAACGGTAACCTAAACATCGAGCATCATCCGTGACTCATTCACCGTTACTGGTCACTGTGACATGTCGCTTTTACTGCCACTGGGCAATGTCACAGTCAACGTCATCATTCACTACCACTGGTCACTGTCTCTGTCAATAGTCAGTGTCGCATGTCACTATTACTGACACTGGTCACCATCACCGTCACATTTGACTGTCACTGGCACTGTCACTGGTCAGTGTCACTGTCATTGTCATTGTTCACTGTCATGTCTCTGTCAATGGTACCTGCCTCTGGTCACTATCATCGGTCAGGGGTCCACAAGCACAGCTGCTGGTCACACTGGTCGCCATCACTGGTCTGCGCGTAGCTTGCCGCGTGACACTTGAGTCGGATGAAGTGTGGCGAGACGCGAGTGTCTGACACTTCTGATTGGACCGGGAAGCACGTGATTGGGCGTGAGAGCGACAGCTTGGAGGAGAGAAGGGAAAGGAAAGGAGGGGGGGGGGGGGGGGGGGGGTGGGTCAGTGATGATTAGGGCTGTCATAGGATAAGCAGTGCTGTGTTCAATTCTCGCAGCTGTTCCTAACGGGGACCGCAGGTGTGTCAGTCAGTTATCGGACTTCCTGTGAGTGATGTGAATGGCTTGTGTTGTGTTGTGGTGTGGTGTGGTGTGGTGTTGTGTTGTGTTTGTTGTCTTATGCTGTGCTGTGCTGTACTGTGCTGTTTTGTTTTGTTTTGTTTTGTTTTGTTTTGTTTTTTGGTTTGGTTTGGTTTGGTTTGGTTTGTCTTGTTTTGTTTTGTTTTGTTTTTTGGTTTGGTTTGGTTTGGTTTGGTTTGGTTTGTCTTGTCTTGTCTTGTCTTGTCTTGTCTTGTCTTGTCTTGTTTTGTTTTGTTTTGTTTTGTTTTGATTTGTTTTAAAGATAATTCCAGGCTTGTCATCGTCAGGTATCTGGAAACTGATACTTCATGAAGCCTTAATGTTTTGATTGTAGATATTTATGTCATGTCATTTTTTTTTCTTCTAAATATTTAAAAAAAAGCGTCAGTGTGTGTGGACTCATCTATGTTAGGCTCACCACTTCATTGATTTGGTGGAGTTCTTTGCAAACTTCTTTGTGTGTAAGTGGTAGATGTTTTCACGTCACTTCGCTGTGAGTAATTGGTAGAGGCATGTACGTCACCTCTCTGTGAGTCATTGGTAGAGGTATCTACGTCAATTCTATGTGAATCATAGGCGGAGGTATCTACATCACTCCTCTGTGAGTAACTAGTGGAGTTATCTGCATCATTTCTCCGTAACTAATGGATGCAGGTATCTGCATCATTTCTTTGTAAATCATAGGTACGTGTCTTCGACATTTCTCTGTGAATAATGGGTGTGGGTGTCTGTGTCACTTCTCTGTGAATGATGGGTTCAGGTATCGACATCATTTCTCTGTGAATAATGGGTGTAGGTATCTGTATTGCCTCACTGTAAAAAGGATGTCAATATCTACATTATTTTCTTTGAATAAAGGGTGTAGGTATCTTATTACTTCCCTATGAATAACTGATTGAAGTATCTACGTCACTTCTCTGTGAACAATGGATGTATGTATCTAATCACTTCTCTCTGAATAGTCGATCTTGGTATCTTCATCATTTCTTTGTAAATAATTGGTGTCAGTATTCAAATTACTTCTGTGTGCATGATGGGTATGTAAGTATCTACATTGCTTCTCTGTGAATAATGGGTGTAGATATCTACATCGTTTTTCCGTAGATAATGGTGTCGGTATCTACACCGTTTCTCTGTGAATAATGGGCATAGCTATCAACATTGCTTCTCTGTGAATATTGGGTGTCGGTATCTACATCGTTTCTCTGTGAATAATGGGCATAGCTATCAACATTGTTTCTCTGTGAATGTTGGGTGTCGGTATCTACATCGTTTGTCTGTGAATAATGGGCATGGTCCAATAATATCTTGTGACCTGATAAACAATTGAATTTTGGACGGATTTTTTCAAAGGCATGCGAGATTTTTCAATTACAAAATAGAAACAAACAAGATGCAAAGCATATAAACGTACTCCCAGTTTATCCTGAATACGCGTGAGATATTCCATAAATAGGAAAAACCGTCTTGGGCTGGTGTAGCCGTTAGTAATGGCTATTCTGGTAAACATCGGCTATCGTCTGTGACCTAAAATGAACATACTTACAAATTTTTCAGAAAGATCGGCCAAGAACTTTCTGAGATTTTCCATAAAGAAGAAAACCATTATGGGCCGTTAGTAACGACTCTAACGGTAAAACCTAAACATCGGGCATCATCCGTGACCCATAATGAACATATCTACAAATTTTCAGAAATATCGGCCACGTACTTTCTGAGATATTCCATAAAGAAGAAAAAACCGTTAGGGGCCGTTACAGCCGTTAGTAACGGCTATAACGGTAAACTAAAACATCGGGCATCATCCGTAACCCATAATGAAGATACCTGCTAATTTTCACAAAGATCGGCCAAGTACTTTCTGAGATATTCCATAAAGAAGAAAAGCGTTACGGGCCGTTACAGCCGTTAGTAACGGCTATAACGGTAAACTAAAATATCGGGCATCATCCATAACCCATAGTGAACATACCTGCTAATGTTCACAAAGATCGGCCAAGTACTTTCTGAGATATTCCATAAAGAAAAAAAAATGTTACAGGCCGTTACAGCCGTTAGTAATGATATAACGGTAAACTAAAACATTAGGCTCATCCTTGATCCATAATGAACATACATGCTAATTTTCACAAAGATCGGCCAAGTACTTTTTGGGATATTCCATGAAGAAAAACAACCGTTACAGGCCGTTACAGCCGTTAGTAATGGCTATAACGGTAAAGTAAAACATCGGGCATTATTCGTGACCCATAATGAACATACCTGCTAATGTTCACAAAGATCGGCCAAGTACTTTCTGAGATATTCCATGAAGAAGAAAAGGCGTTACAGGCCGTTATAGCCGTTAGTAAACAGTATAACGGTAAAATATAACATCGGACATTATTTGTGACCCATAATGAACATACCTACAAGTTTTCAGAAAGATCGGCCAAGTGCTTTCTGAGATATTCTATAAAGAAGAAAAACCGTTAAGGCCGTTACAGCCGTTAGTAACGGCTATAACGGGGTAAACTAAAACATCGGGCATCATTCGTGACCCATAATGAACATACCTGCTAATTTTAACAAAGATCAGCCAAGTACTTTCTGAGATATTCCATAAAGAAGAAAAAGCGTTGCAGGCCGTTACAGCCGTTAGTAACGGCTGTAACGGTAATCTAAAACATCGGAAATCATCCGTGACCTATGATGAACATACCTACACATTTTCAGAAAGATCGGCCAAGTGCTTTCTGAGATATTCTATAAAGAAGAAAAAGCGTTACAGGCCGTTACAGCCGTTAGTAACGGCTATAACGGTAAACTAAAACATCAGGCAATATTCGTGACCCATAATGAACATACCGACAAATTTTCACAAAGATCGGTCAAGTACTTTCTGAGATATTCCATAAAGAAGAAAACGCGTTACAGGTCATTACAGCCGTTAGTAACGGCTGTAACGGTAAACTAAAACATCGGGCATCATCTGTGACCTATAATGAACATTTCTACAAATTTTCAGGAAGATCGGCCAAGTACTTTTTAATACATTCTAAAAAGAAGAAAAACCGTTACAGGCTGTTACAGCCGTTAGTAACGGCTGTAACGGGTAAACTAAAACATCGGGCATCATCCGTGACCCATAATGAACATATTATCTGCTAATTTTCACAAAGATCGGCCAAGTACTTTTGGAGATATTCCATAAAGAAGAAAAAGCGATACAGGCTTTTATAGCCGTTAGTAACGGCTGTAACGGTAAACTGAAACGTCGGGCATCATCCTTGTCCCATAATGAACATACCTACAAATTTTCAGAAAGATCGACCCAGTAGTTTTGTCTCGAGCGAGTGGAACACATTTTGACCACGGACACACAGACAGACAGACAGACACACAGACAGACAGACAGACAGACAGACAGACAGACAGACACACAGACAGACAGACAGACAGCATTCTTCGTTCTCATTCTAAAGTACTCCCTGTTCTTTAAGAATTGGAGTACAAAAACGTCATAGAGGCTGTTGCAAAACTTATCCCTTCTAGTGAAAGAATAATAAATCAGTAATACACTTCTTTCATACCATAACTGGTCTTCCAAAGATTATGTTAGATTATGTTACGAACCTCTTTGAAGTCAACGAACTCTTTTTCTTATCATACACTGAATTTTGACGTAAATGTAATATTAATGTGGTTTTTATCACCTTTAATTGAGCTTAACTGACAATAAAAGGCATTATGGTGAATAACAACATAGTAATAACTGATCATTTCTTAGCCAAGGGAATACAGCTGAATTATAGCATTTTATGCCTAAGTGGCGTTGTGCCAATTATTGCAGGAAATGGGAAGACAATAAAGTAGAATAGGTGCTTTATTAAGGAAAACAAGCTACTAGGTACAAATCTTAAAATGATTCCAGATAAGAATAAGCTAACTGCACATAATCTTTGCACGAAATGTTGTGTTCAAAGAAATGGACGTTGTAAATGAAAGCAAATGTAAACTTTATTATGTAAAAGATAGTGTCAGTCAATCATACTTTCTTGAAATGACATGTAAGTCGACAATTCTGGAACAATTCTAAATGTCTGTACACTGACAAATGTGCAACGACCTGAAACTTGAAACTTACTGAAAACATTATTCAGTTCGGATTGATAAAACCACTAAGACTTAAGCTGTTCTCGACTCCTTAGTTGGCTAAGCATTATACTAATAAACAGAACCATAATCAGCTTGATTTTAAAACGTTGAAAGCAAACTTAACGTATATATACAATATAGAAAAGCATACTTTTCAAAATATTTGAATTTTCTGCCACGTGATATTCCTTAAAACGTGTTTATAGAAGAAGTTTGACCCTACCATGTGTATGTGGGCTATGTATTCGTATCTGTAGTGATACATGTGTGGTATTCACAGTGATTCTTGAATGATTTCATGGAGATAAGTGAGGTTGTTTTTTTGTGGGATTTCAAGTCCTTTTGGTGTGGTCAAGCAGACCATTCGGGATCCTGATAGGCCCAGCTGACATACACACATGGAAGAAATTTTAAACAGGGGCAGTCCACTTTTGTAGAAAGCGATGTCACGTGTGTCCCTTGTGCTTTCAGAACTTTTCCGTACTTTTCCTTTGTTTCTGTTATGGATAATGTACTGTGTAGGTCGTTCTTTGTTTGGTTTTTATAATTCATGTCTTGAAAAAAAGTGTGAAGAAAAAGAAAGAAGAGAGGAGGAGGAGGAGGAGGAGGAGGAGAAGAAGATGATGATGATGTGTGGACGATGATGATGATGATGATGATGATGATGATAAGAAGAAGAAGAAAAACAAGAAGTTGACTATGATGATGATGATGATGATGATGATAAAGCAGAAGAAAAAGATGAAGAAGAAGACGAAGAAGAAGAATTACAAAAGTGTGTGTGTGTGTGTGTGTGTGTGTGTGTGTGTGTGTGTGTGTGTGTGTGTGCACGCGCGCACGCGCTACTCTCTCTCTCTCTCTCTCTCTCTCTCTCTCTCTCTCTCTCTCTCTCTCTCTCTTCCCCAACCCCCCCAGTGACTGGATTACAGTGGCAATTGAGCATCGTATTTATGACAGCATCTTGACTGGAATGAAAAGTAAGTATGGTCATTACTTCCTGTGAAAACAGGACAAGTGGCGATGATGCCGACTCTTTCCTTTGAGTGGATCTCATTGGTGTTCCAGACAGGCCTGGTTTCAGGTTTTAATTGCTCAGCCCTTATGACCAGAATCAGCGTTTCTCGCGTTGTATGGATTTCAGTCTTTCCCCCCTTTTCGTCATTTTATTTTTTGGGTACAACTAGCAGACCTACTGCAATATAAAGCTGAAATTCTAGCCTAACAAAAGTGATATGGTACCCCCACTCCACCCCACCCCCCACCTCGACACGTTTTATTTGCTTGTGGCACCCTTTTCAAGCGTAGATCGTTTAATTCCCCAAATGATTTCGTTATCTCGGGAGGTATCTACTTCACATACTCGTACATTTATGTTGCAAAGTGCACTAAGCACCGGATGAAACTGACGCGATAGGACGATAGACGTGGGTTTGCTCCATTCTGCTTTCACTTGGCACAGTGAGTTAAATCAGAATCACTTGCTGTGATAAACCTGAAAAGATAACGCATCCGAAGTCACGCCACTCTTCCTGATGATCGATCTCTGGATGGTTTGCCTACTCTGAAAGGTCTGTTATGCATTCCCGGTCATTCTCGCCACCCAATAAACCCCTGCTCCACGTTCCTCATGTCACAGCTGTCCTAGACCATGATGTGTGGTCACCCGCCATGTAGACCGTCGTTGGTGGGACTTCTGGTGGCGTAGGGTTTCCTTAGAGCAGCGCTATTTGCATGTGCGATCTCCTTAAGCACTTTGTTGTGCCTCCATGTTTACCAACCCTGGGTTAGCGCAGCTCTACATAAAGTCAGGATGTGTTCCACAGTGTGTTTACGCTGACAGAATGGACACGCAGGGTTCTCTGCTTTCCCCCATTTCACCAGGTTTAAACTGCAGGGCAGGAGGTCACGTACAGATCTTCGGATGAAGGTGATTCCAAGATGTGCCATGTGCACTCCAGCAGAGACTTCTTTGAAGTGCGTTACCCCACATGGACCTCTATCCTTATTGACCGTGCGGGGCTGCCTTCTGGAATCTCTTGGCATCCTCCTCTTTTGTACAAAGTTAATTTCATAAACCTTAAACTCCTAAAACGGATATCAACATTTCACAAGCAGATTCCTGAGAAAATGATTTCTTTAAAACGTCGTGGAAAAAAGTCGTTGAAATGAAGGCGTTTTGTGTGTGTGTGTGTCAAAGTGATACATAATTTTTGTAAACTTTCAATTCTTTCTGTAAATTCTAGTGTTCTTAAAATGCATTTGAAAATTCGATATAAACTCTGTGTGTTTGTATATGTGTGTGTGTGTGTGTGTGTGTGTGTGTGTGTGTGTGTGTGTGTGTGTGTGTGTGTGTGTGTGTGTGTGTGTGTGTCTCTCTCTCTCTCTCTCTCTCTCTCTCTCTCTCTCTCTCTCTCTCTCTGTGTGAGACGCACCATGGATATAATAAAGGAATTCATCTGGAATTGCAGGAAGTGGACACATTGTTGAAGTTATTTTTGGAACAGGATGGCACGTGAAGGTCAGCACAACTAGCGACAGTCAAAACTAAACGAAAATTTGAAGACCAAGACAAATCTGATGTAAAAGCTGTGAGCTGTTGAAATCTGTCCCGAATGAAATATCCCCCCTTGGGTGCCATATCCTTGGCCCGGCTGCGGAGATAGCTGACTCAGTGTTTGTAGACCCAGTGCTTTTGCCTACTCATTGTTTTTGCCTACTCATTGTTTTCGCCTACTCGGTGTTTTTGGTTTTGAAGCGATACCTGACACTGGCCCAAATCTGCCCTCCAAGAGAGTTAAACTGGACCTGGCCTAGAGCAGCCACCACCCCCCCCCCCCCCCTCTCCTGGGGAGTTAAAATGGTTCCAGCCTGGTACAGGCCTCCATGGAGAGTAGAACTGGCCCAAAACTCTCCCCCTGGAGAGTTAAACTAGACAAGGCCCAGAACAGCCCCCTCCCCCTCCTGGGGAGTTAATCTGGCACCGGCCCAAAACAGCCCCCCCCCCCCCCTCCCGAGGGTTAAACTGGACCTGGCCTAGAGCAGCCCCCCCCCCCCCCCCCCCCACTCTCCTGGGGAGTTAATCTGGCTCCAGCCTGGTACAGGCCTCCATGGAGAGTAGAACTGGGCCTGGCACAAAACAGCCTCCCCCCCCCCCCCTCTCCTGGGCAGTTAATCTGGCACCAGCCCAGAACAGCCCCACTGGAGAGTTAAACTGCACCTGTCCTAGAACAGCCCCCCTCCAGGGGAGCTAATCTGGCACCGTCATGGAATAGCCCCCTGGAGAGTTAAACTAGACAAGGCCCAGAACAGCCCTCCATCTTGGGGAGTTAATCTGGCACTAGACCAGAACAGCCCTACTGGAGCGTTAAACTGAACCTAATCTAGAACATCCCACCCCCATCCTGGACAGTAAATCTGGCACCAGCCCAGAACAGTCCCCTGGTGAGTTGAACTGGACCTGGCCCAGAACAGACCCCCTACTGGACAGTTTATCTGGCACCAGCCCAGAACAGCCTCCTGGAGAGTAAAGCTGGAGCTGGCCCAGAACAAACCTCCTCCTGGGGAGTTAATATTGCAACAGCCTAGAATATTTCCCCTGGAAAGGTAAACTGGATCTGGCTCAGAACAGCCCCCCCTCCCCCCCCCCCCCTACTTTGGCACCGGCCCAAAACAGCCCCCCCCCCCCCCCCCCCCGAGAGTTAAACTGGACCTGCACCAAAACAGCCCCCTAGAGAGTTAAACTGGATCTGGCCAAAAATAGCCCCCACCTGGGGAGTTAATCTGGTACT
Organism: Conus ventricosus; assembly: GCA_018398815.1. NCBI lineage: Eukaryota > Metazoa > Mollusca > Gastropoda > Neogastropoda > Conidae > Conus > Conus ventricosus. Next base: position 40,967,502 of record CM031613.1, read on the forward strand.
AGCCCAGAACAGGCCCCCTAGAGAGTTAATCTGGACCCGGCCCAGAACAGCCCCCCTCCTGGGCAGTGAATCTGGTACTAACTCAAAACAACCCCCTAGAGAGTTAAACTGGACCTACCCCAAAACAATCCCCCACCTGAGAGTTAATCTGGCACCAGCCCAGAACGCCCCCTGGAGAGTTAAACTGGACCTGCCCCAAAACAGCCCCACACCTGGGAGTTAATCTGGCACCAGCCCAGAACAGCCCTCCTGGAGTGTTAGCTTGACCCGGTGTAACACCCAAAAAGTACTCCCGCCCAGAAGTACTCCCCGGAGTACTTCTGGGACCGCGCACCAGAATGATCCCTGGGACTACTTCTGGGACAGTACCTCCCCTTGGTCCCAGAAGTACTCCCCTATTGACAACTTTGCAAATAAATGTTTATTTTATGTAACTACCTTATAACGATGATTCCTTTAGACAGGGGAGTACTTTTGGTACCAGTCACAAACTGACCCCGATTCCCCACTCACTCCCCCCCCCCCCTCCTTCCGCACCAGAATGACTCCCGGGAGTACGTCTGGACCCAGCCCAAATGTACTCCGAAAGTAACTTTGGCGCGGCTCCAGATGTACTCCCCTAAAGTTGATTCAGAGAACATTTCATCGTTGATTCAGATAGAATGTCCATGTATGAGTTTATGTCCATGTATGAGTTTCTAACCAGTAAGTAACAACCCTGAACACATTAATGAATTAGATATGCAGGGGGGGGGGGGGGGTATTTCTGTGACCGGCCCAGCAGTTCTCACCCTAAAGTTGAATCAGTCTAAAGTGACAATGTTGATTTAGATACAATGTCCATGTGCGAGCTTATGACCATTAAAAAAAAAAAAAAAAACCAACCCTGAACACATTAATAAAGGAGATATGCAAGAGGGGGGGGGGGGGGGGGGGTTAGAGGGTACTTCTGGGACCGGCCTAGAAATACTCCCCCTAAAGTTTATTCAGACTCGTTTTTAATGTTTATTCAGATAAAATGTTCATGTTTGAGGTTTTTTGGCCAGTAAATAACAACCCTGAACACATCAATAAAGGAGATCTGCAAGGTGGTACTTCTGGGACCAGCCCGGAAGTACTCTACCTAAAGTAGATTCAGACTATACTTTCATGTTGATTGAGATGGAATGTCACTGTGTGAGTTTTATGACCAGTAAATAACCCTGAACACATTAAAAGAGATATGCAAGAGAGGTACTTCTGGGACATGCCCAAATGTACTCTCCCTAAAGTTAATTCAGACTCGTTTTCAATGTTGATTCAGTTAGACTGTCCATGTGTGAGCTTATGACCAGTAAATAACAATCCTGAAAACATTAATAAAGGAAATATGCGAGGGGGGGGGGGAGGGGGGGGGGTACTTCTGGGACCGGCCCAGAAGTACTCCCCCTAAAGTTGATTCAAACTCGTTTTCAATGTTTATTCAGATAGAATGTCCATGTGTGAGTTTATGACTAGTAAATAACAACCCTGAACACATTAATAGTTGATTCAGACTATATCTGAATGTTGATTCGGGTAGAATGTCAATGTGTGAGCTTATGACCATTAAATAATAACCCTGAACTCACTGATAAAGGAAATATGCAAGGGGGTACTTTTGGGACTGGCCCAGAACAACTCCCCCTAAAGTTGATTCAGACTATATTTCAATGTTGATTGAGGTAGAATCTCCATGTGTAAGTTTATGACTATTAAATAACAACCCTGAACACATTGATAAAGGAGATATGCAAGGGGGGTACTTCTGGGACCGGCCCAGAAGTACTCCCCCTAACGTTGATTCAGACTCGTTTTCAATGTTGATTCAGATAGAATGTCCATGTATGAGTTTACAACCAGTAAAAAACAACCCTGAACACATTAATAAAGGAAATATGCAAGGGGGGTACTTCTGGGACCGGTCCAGAAGTACTCCCCCTAAAGTTGATCGAGACTGGTTTTCAATATTGATTCAGATAGAATGTCCATGTGTGAGTTTATGACCAGTAAATAACAACCCTGAACACATTAATAAAGGAGATATGCGAGGGGATACTTCTGCGACCGGCCCAGAAGTACTCCCCTAAAGCTGATTCAGACTCGTTTTCAATGTTGATTCAGGTAGAATGTCCATGTGTGAGCTTATGATCATTAAATAACAACCCTGAGCACATTGATAAAGGAGATATGCAATGGTGGTACTTTTGGGACTGGCCCAGTAGTACTCCCCTTAAAGTTGATTCAGACTATATTTTAATGTTGATTGAGGTAGAATGCCCATATATGAGTTTATAACCAGTAAATAACAACCCTGAACAGTAGAAAGAAACTCGTGGAGAGCGTGGCAGTAGAGAGTCCTCAGAAGAGAAGCCCCTTTCAAGCAAGGGTTTCGGCCCTTATCTCCTGACACTCTAGGGGGGTTGGGCCACACCCGGTTCATGACTCCGGATGTCCCTCTGCTGCCACTTTTTTTTGTTTCCCCATCTTGGGACGAGCCATGGCTGGGATTCGAACCCATGACCCTCTGGTAATGCTCATTTTCCACTTAATGACTCGCGCTTTAACCCCTGAGCCACAGGGACACCTGATATTTGTAGGGAAATTAAGCCTTATGAAGTTCACTTTTGTTCCTCCTTGACCAGATCCAGCTTGAACACCTCTCTGCCGCTTCTGCCATTGCTTTCAGGGCTCTGGTTTTTTCCTTCCCTGCAACTGAGAGCTGTTTCATGAGGCTGTATGCAGACGTTCCTACAAATCCCCTAGCTCCAATTTCTGCAGTGAGGACTTTGACCAGATAGCCTTCTCTCCTCAGGCTGTTTGCCAGATCAGCATACTTTTCAGTCTTGTAGATTTGAGCTGCCTCCATTCTGTTTTCATATGGCACCGTGAGCTCGATCATGATCAGCTGCTTGGTTGACTTAGAGTGGACTACTATGTCTGGTCTCATGCCACTCTTGCTGATGATCTCTGGGTGACTCTTCCATTCTGGGAGGTCTGCAGTGCACTCCCAGTCATCTGCCCCGCCCGTCCAGCAGACTCTGCCTGCATGTTTCGAGTGGCACTGTTGTTCTTGGCCATGATTTGCTGCCTCCTGCCGTGAAGAATGTTGCGGGTGCTTTTGGAGCCCTGATTCGCCCTTTTGTGGTGTTGGTACTAGCCCAGACTACTTGTACAATCTCTTTGAGCACTTGGTTGTGCCTCCGTGTGTACCTTCCTTGAGCCAGGGCTACTTTACATGAGCTTAGAACACGCTCCACTGTTTGTTTTCATGGCAGAGGGGGCATGCAGGATCGTCTGTTTTCCCCCACTTCACCAGGTTTGCATTTGAGGGCAGAAGGTCATATGCAGATCTGAGAATGAAGCTGATCCTGAGAGGGGCCATGTGCCAAATGTCATTCCAAGTGAGACTTCTTTGGAGTGCATTCTCCCACGTTGTCCATTGCCCTTGCTGGCTCTGCTGGACTGCTTTTTGAGTCTTTTTTGGTCTTCTTCTTTTCTCATCTCCTGAATCATCATGTCTCTTTTGGCTTTTCCTTTGGCCTTTGACCACCATTCAGTTTTGGTCACCCCAGTCCTTGTCTGTTGGTCTGTGTGTGTCCTGTTATTTCTCTGATCTTGAGACTTTCTTTTGCAGAATCCATCGCCTCTTGAACTTTCCATTTTCTGCCTGTCTTCAGCTGGGGCTTGATTGCTTCTACCACCTTGTCTCCTGAGTCCTCCAGCATGCTTTGAAGTCTGATCTTCCCTGCTTTGTATTCCTCCAGGATGGATTTCAGTGGTAGTTTCAGCTTTTGCTTGGCGACAGTACAGCGCGATGTCAGTCAGACAGGGTGGGACACCAAGCCATTTCCTTGTGAACTTGTTGATTTTGGCTTCCATTGCCTCCACTGTGCTGGTGCAGATGTCGTATATCATCAGAGGCCATAGGAACTTTGGTATCAGCATGAACTGCAGACACCAGACCTTGTATTTGCCAGGGAGCCCACACTGGTCAATGGTCTCCAAGCCTTCTTCCGCCATCTGCTTGGTTTCTTTTGCTCTTTGTGTGTCTTTCAGCGTATCATCATACCATCTTCCAAGGCTCTTGACTGGTTCTTCTGTGACTGTTGTAATGGCCTGGTTGGCAACACTGAAGACCACAGATTCGGCCACTTTTCCTTTCCTCAGTGAGAGACTCCGTGATTTCTTTGGTTTGAACTTCATTCTGGATGAGGCAACTATGTCGTCCAGCCTCTCCAGCACATGACGTGTCTCGTCTTCTCTGGATGAAATCACTGTAGTGTCATCCATGAAGGCCTTGAGAGGAGGCATCTTGTATCCATCGCCAAGGTCTGTTTGTCTCGCGTTGTTTGTTGCTGCTTTCAAGATGAGTTCCATTGCCAGCACGAACAGTATTGGGGAAATTGCACAGCCCATTGCAATGCCCACTTCCAAGTTGATCCAATCTGTTGTGTAGTCCTTGGTAGAGAACCGCATTGAGAAGCCATTGAAGTACTTCTTGAGCATGTCGCGGATGTTCTTTGGCACATGGTACATCTCAAGAGCCAACTGTATCATCTCATGGGCACAGATCCATATGCGTTTGCCAGATCAAGCCACACTACGTCCAGGTCTCTCTTTTCTGTTTTTGCTTTTTGGATTGCGTCCCAGATCATTGTGGCGTGTTCTACACAGCCATCCACGCCTGGGATGCCACCTTTCTGGACTGACACATCCAAGTACTTGTTTTCCATCAGGTACTTGGTCAGCCTTGCTGCCATGACAGAGAAGAAGATTTTCCCTTCGACGTTCAGTAGTGATATTGGCCTGAACTGGCTGATGTCACTTGAGTTTTGCTCTTTGGGATGTACACACCATCTGCCGTCATCCACTGGCCGCTGATCTTCTGGTTTCTCCAAGCCGATCGCAGCAGCCTGTGGACCCACTCCAGCACCTTGGGACATTTCTTGTAAAGCTGGTAAGGTATTCCGTTTGGCATTTGGTGATGATTTGGCTCTGGCTTTATCGACCACCTTCTTGATTTCCGCTAACGTTGGAGGCTTGCCATTGAACTGTTCCTCAGGGTTGGTTGGCCACACCAGACCTTGAATGTCGAGTGGTGCTTTGCTCTGTGAGTCAGAGTATGTTTTCCTCAGATGCTGCTCAAGAACTCCTTTGTCCACACTTAGGGTCCCAGATTTTGGCTGCTCAAACAGTGTTCTGGCAAACTGGAAGGGGTCTCTGAAGAAGCGCTCTTGTGTCTTCTTCTTTTTGCTCTTCCTCTTCCTCGCAGATTCCGCTTTGCTGAGGGCGCTGTGTTTTTCTTTCAGGTCTTCCCACGCCTTGTTTTTCAGCTGGCAGTGCGGTCTTCATTTGTTTCTTGAGGTTGTTCTTTTGGACTCTGATCTTGTCCATCTTTTCTTGGCGTCTGGATTTCTTTGGAGGTGTTTTCTCTTTGGGTAGTTTTACTCCATAGGCGTCTCTACATGTGGCATACACAATGTCCCCATATGTGGCTAGTTTGTGTTCCAGGGTGCTTTTCCCTATCAGTGCATCGAGTCTTTGGACGAGTTTTGCATCCAGTTTCTCCCAATCTTCAGTTTCGTTTGCTCGTGGCATGTTGAGTTTCAGGCGCCTGGCATCGAGGGCCTGTGCAAATTCCTCATCCGAACCACAGCGTGGATGTCCTTGGCACTGTGGTTTAAATCCTGGCCTTGGTCTTCCGACGTCTTATCTGCTGATGCAGTGCGCTGCTGCTCATTCAGATGAGTCTTCATACATCCCATCTTTGTTCTGTGGATCTTCATGCCACGGGTGGTAGCGAAACGCTTTCCACAGACACATGGATATTCCATTTGGTCCATGTTCATAGTCCGTTTGGGATTTGCAGTCGTGATTGGTTGAGCACCGATGGATTCATCATTCTCTCCCCCTTTCGGTGAATCCTGGGAGCATCTTTTCCTTTTATTCTTAGCAGCCACATGTTTAAGGCAAAGTGGGGAGCCAGCCCTCAGAGCCCTTGGTTCTGGTCTTTCCCAGTGTCCTCCGGTCTTTCCCGGACGTCCTCCGGCCTATTCCCGGAAGTGAATGATTTACCCATGCATCAGTAGAAAGAAACTCGTGGAGAGCGTGGCAGTAGAGAGTCCTCAGAAGAGAAGCCCCCTTCAAGCAAGTGTTTCGGCCCTTATCTCCTGACACTCTAGGGGGGTTGGGCCACACCCGGTTCATGACTCCGGATGTCCCTCTGCTGCCCCTTTTTTTGTTTCCCCATCTTGGGACGAGCCATGGCTGGGATTCGAACCCATGACCCTCTGGTAATGCTCATTTTCCACTTAATGACTCGCGCTTTAACCACTGAGCCACAGGGACACCTGATATTTGTAGGGAAATTAAGCCTTATGAAGTTCACTTTTGTTCCTCCTTGACCAGATCCAGCTTGAACACCTCTCTGCCGCTTCTGCCATTGCTTCAGGGCTCTGGTTTTTTCCTTCCCTGCAACTGAGAGCTGTTTCATGAGGCTGTATGCAGACGTTCCTACAAATCCCCTAGCTCCAATTTCTGCGTGGGGGATTTGACAGTAGTTCCCTCTCCTGCGTTTGCCAGATCAGCTCTTTTCAGCTTGTGATTTGAGCTCCCTCCATTTGTTTTTCATATGGCACCGTGAGTCGTCATGATCAGCTGCTTGGTTGACTTAAAAGTGGACTACATGTCGGGTTTCCCACCCCACTCTGTTGTTCTCTGGGTGACTCTTCCTTCTGGGGGGCTGCATGCACTCCCCGACGCCCCGTCCAGCGACTCCCTGCATGTTTCGAGTGGCATGTTGTTCTTGGCCAGATTTGCCCCTCCGGCCGGAAAAACTTTTAAAAAGGAAATATGCAAGGGGGTACTCTGGGACCGGCCCAGAGTACCCCCCAAATTTATTAGACTCGTTTTCAATTTGATTCGATAGAATGTCCATTTTGTGGTGATACCAAAATAACAACCATGAACACATTAATAAAAGGTTGCAAGGGGGGTACTCGGGGACCCGCCAAAGTACCCCCTCAAGTTGATTCGATTTTTTAAAAAATTGATCAGATAGAATGTGCATGTATACTTTATGCTAAATTAACAACCCTCAAACCTTAACGGAGGTTTGGGGCCAGAATGACCCCCGGGAGTACTTTAGAAAAGGGGGGCCCCATTTTTTACCCGACCCAGATGTATTTTGGGGAGTCATTCAGGCGCGGCCCCTTAGACCCCCCGGGACCCCTTCTGGACGGTGGTGCTTTGGGATTTTAACCTTTAAACCGCTGTTTTGTCGCACATCCCCTTTTTGCGCAAGAACAACAGGGGGCTTCGCCGCTGTTTTGTCGTTTCCCCCGCCTTTAGTCGCATGTGTGACAAAAGGGTTGGGGTCGATAAAAACACGGTTTACAGGGGGTGTGTTCTGGACCGGGTCCAGTTTAATTTTCCGACTTTCCGGGAGGGGGTGGGGGGGGGGGGAGGCGTTCGTGCCAATTGCTCCCGGGAAGGGGGCAGTTTCGAACCGGTCCAGTTTAACCTCCGGGGGGGGGGGGGGGGGGGGGGGGGGGGGGGGGGGGGGGGGGGGGGGTTTCAGGGCCAGTCCCAATTTACTCCCTGGGAAAGGGGGGCAGTTTCGAATCAGTTTAACTCCCAGGGGGGGGGGGGTGGGAGAGGTTTGTTCTGGGCGGGTGCCACATCATTTTTCGCTTTTTGTGTCCGTGTTGTGATTTCATCCAAAATGTTTGGGTTTAAATAATGTTGTTTAAAGAAAAGTCTCCCCATAAGGGGGCTTTTCGGGTAGGCCCATTTTATTCTTTGGGGGTTTTCGGGGCCTGGCAGTTTTAACCCCCCCGGGGGGCGCTTGGGGGAGATCCAATTTAACTCTCTGGAGTTTGTTCTGGGCCGGGTCCTTTTAACTTCGGGATGGGGGGGGGGGGGGGGGGGGGGGGGGGTGGGTTTGGGGGGTATGATTAATCCCTGGAAGGGGGTGTTTTTGCCCGGCCAGTTTAACTCAGGGGGTTTTTTGGGGCGGGTCCATCTAACTTTGGGGGGGGACTGTTGGGGGCCGGGCAAATTACCCCCGGGGGGAGGGGGAGGGGATGTTCTGGGCCAGGTCCAGTTTATCTTTATAGGGGGGCTTTTTGGGCTAGAACCGGGGGGGGGGGGGGGGGGGGGGTCAGTTCTGGGGGGTGCTGATTAACCCCCCAAAAGTTTCCCCTTGTTTGCTCCTTTTCTGATTTTCGCTGCCAATTTTTCCTTTTTAAAAATGTTGAAAAAAGAAGTCTCTCCATAAGGGG
>CM031613.1:40990804-41003304 GCA_018398815.1 Conus ventricosus
GGAGAGAAACTCTCTTCAGTCAGGTATTTTGTCTGTGAACTTCTTACATTTCAAGGAGACCAGGACACAACTAGATCATGATTCTTGGATGTCTTCTGCTATCATTTTTTTTTCCCCTGGCGTTGCTGGGATTAAAACTTGCTCCTTCTCAACGAGTGGGCGTCTCTCCAGGCGTTGCCTTTTCAGACGGATGGTTTTTTTTTTTTTGGTTTTTTTTTTACTGTCATGGTGTCAGATACATGTTCTAAGTTAGGAAAGTTAAGCCTTATGAAGTTCAGTTTTGTTCCTCCCTGACCAGATCCAGCCAGAACTCTGCCGCTGCAATTGTTTCTAAGGTTTTTGTCCTCTTATTGCCAGAAATCGCGTGCTGTTTCCTGAGATCATAGATCGATGAGCGTGCAACCATTATGACGAGACTTTGGCTTAGAAGCTAGATTTCATTAAGATGTTGGAAACAACTGGCACACTTCTCAGTCTTGTACATGTGAGCTGTGTCCTTCTCTGCTTTCCTGTGACATAATCCGTAACAATCAGGTGATGCTACGGATTTCCATTCAGAGCTGATACTGCACGACAGGGCTGTTCTCTACGCTTATTTTCATGACATATCCCGGCGTCCACCAGGCCCGAGCGATACATACACCTGCAGTGTTGGTCAGGAAATTTGATCAACACTCTCGGAGACGCATCCATTCAGTGGATGAAATTGTACTGTGTGGTCCCAATCTTCCCATTTGAGCACATAACAAATTCAGCTCTAGATAAAAGCCAGTCAGGGCAGAAAAAGCCCACAAAAAATGGCTCTGATGGAAATCGAACACACGACCTCGCAACCGGGAGTCTGCGGCGCTAACCACTTAGCCACGGTGACTGGTTTAATGATTGCATAATTTTATTTGTTATTTGCCAAAAAACCCCATGTATCTGGCATCTAAGTATGTTTCATTTGCGCACTGAATCATCTCACTTACATAAATTTGTGATGACTTTGAATGTCTCAGATAAACGTCTTATTTACATAACATTTGAATATTTTTATTGGTCCATTTAAGCATTTTATTCACTAATCAAAAGAATGTTTCATGATTTTGAATGTCTCAGATAAACGTCTTGTTATACATAACATTGGAATGTTTTCCTTGACCCGTTTGAACATTTTATTCACTTACCATTTGCTTAATGTGAAGACTTCTGTCTGTGACCAAAGCAAGGCATTTAACGTCCAGTCCCTTCCATACCCTAGTCCGCCCATACTTTCTGTTTATATGTCAGTCCTGTGCATCAATGACCTTTGCATAACTCCTTACGTAATGGCCTGTGATTCCAGAAGGTCCGGAACACGTTCATCACGTGCAGCACAACGTCAACTGTCTGCACCCCATTGAGACCAGGTGACAACACACGCGATTAACAGGCAGTGCCAGCACACCAGACCGAGATCCAGTGCCGACACACCAGATTAAGAGACGGTGCAAATGCTCCAAACCGAACTTCAATGCGAACGCTTCGTATTTATAATTTCTTATGTGCCCACAGACTACACTGAAATCCAGTTCAAACGAAGCAGACTGGAATCAAGTGCAAACGCACCAACCTGTAATTCGGAACAAGCGGAGCACACTGAATTCCAGTGCAAACGCAGCAGATTAAAATCGTGTGTAAGCCTGACAGACTGACACCCAGCGCAAAAATACCGGCTGATATTTAGTGCATGCTCACAAGTGCAACGTTCCAGTACAAATGCGCCAGATGTAGATACACTCAAACTAAGAGCCAGTGCCAACGCACCAGACTGCGATCATGTGCCAGCGCACTAAACTGAGGTGAAGGGCAAATGCACCAGACAGTGATCAAGGGCAAATGCACCAGACTGAGATTAAGTGCGAACGCGTCAGACTGAGATCAATGGCGAACACACCAGAGTGAGATAAAGGCGAATGCACCGGAAGTCGATTGCGAATGTACCAAACTCAGATGAAGCGCATAAGATTGAGATCACATGTCAACAGCAAACAGAAGTGACTAGCGGAAATCCACAGATCTATGTGTAAAATATATGTGTTACAACTTTTGAAATAAGGACAAAAGGCAAATAAACAAAAACAAAAACAAGAACGACAAAAAAAAAGAGAAAGAAACAACCAACCGAACAAACACACAAACAAACAAAAAGCAAAAACACCATCTTTACCGCCAACAAAGTGGATACAAATTTCAAATATTGTTCAAAAGGTATTCGAATTTGGGGTTGAAATCCTACAACGTAATCTTGCGAGGTATTTTTCTTATTGTTTTAAAAAGCATTTCCTTAAGTCACGGTGCTTAAAAAGTATCTGATCTAATTTTTAAAAATAGATAAATAAATGAAAAAAGCAATAAAATTCTGTTCCCCCGGGTCCTTCTACACATGATTTAAAGCAACAGCCTCTTGTCCAGACTGGAGTATAGAGAGGTTTTTTTTTTAACCCTCATCAGTATCAGTCTGCACAGAGTTTAAAACAATTGACGTCTTCTTTTGTAACATCCTGGGCCATTTTCAGCCTTGTTCGCAACAATTTCTGAAACGATAAAGAATTCTTTGAAATCAAAAAGAAAACAAATCAGTCCCTTGTTTTGCGATGAAATAAAGAAAATCAGTTTTGTCTTGCGACTCCGAGGGAAACAAGTGAACAGTTGTTTTCAATTGTTCAGGTAAAAGAAATCTGGATTTTCGTTCAGTACCGTTACATTTGACGTGACTGTGGGCTATCATTTGTCCGTTTTTAAATCTGTTCATCGAGATACACTGGGTGTTACCCAAGGTTTTGATTTGAACTTAAGAAATTCTTCATTAAGACATTCTGGACGTGACAAGGTTCAACCAAGGTATATCAATTTGGCCAAAATGAATTCTTTTTCAAGATTTTCCGGCGTTACAAGGTTTTAAAAAGTGTTTTAATTTGACTCCCCCCCCCCCCCCCCCCCCCCCTCCACCCCCAATAAAAATAAACGAAAAAGAAAAAAGAAAAACGAGAGAAAAAGCAATATGATGAAGCCACGTCAACTTCTGTTCGCGCTGTTAGTGTTCGTGTTCTTCACGACAATTGGAATGATACTGTTTGTACAGCACTTTACTATATTGCACAAATACACCTTTGCACATGTGATCAGCAACATCGATTATGAACGTGATGAAGCTATGCAAATCGACACGGCGCTTTGGAAGCGAATCCTCAGCAATATCCTCAGATAACCGTGGATAATTTGACCCGCATACTAGAGACGTTTTCGGAGACCTCTCGCACGGCCAATGCTTCCGGGTCCCGCAAATGGGTGGACGATTCAGCAGCCAAGGAGAGCCCCCCCGCACCCGCAGAGAACCCCATCCGACCTCTCCACTGCAAGGACTGTTTTTTCTCCGGCTTCAACATCCTGATAGAGCGCCCCGACTTGTGCTCCTCTTCCTCTGGCGTAGTGCCAGAACTGATCATGATAATCACCAGCTCTTATAGAGGCTACCCGCAGCGTCAAGCCATCCGGACCACGTGGGCTTCTCTCAGTGAAGACAACACTGCGCGTGTGCGGTACGTGTTTATCCTGGGAACGACCCCAGAGATGGAAGTGCCGGCGGAAATCAGGGAAGAAAGCGGTCGTCATCAGGACATGCTGGTGTCGGATTTCGTCGACTCCTACAAAAACCTGACCCTGAAGACAATGGTGGGACTTCGGTGATCGTGCATCGGTGTAGTCACGCCAAGTAAGTGGGAAGACGGGCCACAGAAATTATCATCAACGTGATGATATCAGGTAAGGGGAAACACACTCCACAGGTGTTATCCTCAGCATGAGGACGTCAGGTAAGGGGGAACACACTGCACAGGTGTTATCCTCAGCGTGAGGACGTTAGGTAAGGGGAACACACTCCACAGGTGTTATCCTCAGCGTGAGGACGTTAGGTAAGGAAGAACACACTGCACAGGTGTTATCCTCAGCGTGAGGACGTCAGGTAAGGGGAACACACTGCACAGGTGTTATCCTCAGCGTGAGGACGTCAGGTAAGGGGAACACACTGCACAGGTGTTATCCTCAGTGCGAGGACGTCAGGTAAGGGGGAACACACTCCACAGGTGTTATCCTCAGTGCGAGGACGTCAGGTAAGGGGGAACACACTCCACAGGTGTTATCCTCAGCGTGAGGACGTTAGGTAAGGGGGAACACACTGCACAGGTGTTATCCTCAGCGCGAGGACGTCAGGTAAGGGGAACACACTGCACAGGGTTATCCTCAGCGTGAGGACGTCAGGTAAGGGGAACACACTCCACAGGTGTTATCCTCAGTGCGAGGACGTTAGGTAAGGAAGAACACACTGCACAGGTGTTATCCTCAGCGTGAGGACGTCAGGTAAGGGGGAACACACTGCACAGGTGTTATCCTCAGCTTGAGGACGTCAGGTAAGGGGGAACACACTGCATAGGTGTTATCCTCAGCGTGAGGTCGTTAGGTAAGGAAGAACACACTGCACAGGTGTTATCCTCAGTGCGAGGACGTCAGGTAAGGGGGAACACACTGCACAGGTGTTATCCTCAGCGTGAGGACGTCAGGTAAGGGGGAACACACTGCACACGTGTTATCCTCAGCGTGAGGACGTCAGATAAGGGGGAACACACTGCACACGTGTTATCCTCGGCGTGAGGACGTCAGGTAAGGGGGAACACACTCCACAGGTGTTATCCTCAGCGTGAAAACGTCAGGTAAGGGGAACACACTGCACAGGTGTTATCCTCAGCGTGAGGACGTTAGGTAAGGGGGAACACACTGCACAGGTGTTATCCTCAGTGCGAGGACGTCAGGTAAGGGGGAACACACTCCACAGGTGTTATCCTCAGTGCGAGGACGTCAGGTAAGGGGGAACACACTGCACAGGTGTTATCCTCAGTGCGAGAACGTCAGGTAAGGGAGAACACACTCCGGTGTTATCCTCAGTGCGAGGACGTCAGGTAAGGGGGAACACACTGCACAGGTGTTATCCTCAGTGCGAGGACGTCAGGTAAGGGGGAACACACTGCACAGGTGTTATCCTCAGTGCGAGGACGTCAGGTAAGGGGGAACACACTCAACAGGTGTTATCCTCAGCGTGAGGACGTCAGGTAAGGGGGAACACACTCCACAGGTGTTATCCTCAGTGCGAGGACGTTAGGTAAGGAAGAACACACTGCACAGGTGTTATCCTCAGCGTGAGGACGTCAGGTAAGGGGGAACACACTGCACAGGTGTTATCCTCAGCTTGAGGACGTCAGGTAAGGGGGAACACACTGCATAGGTGTTATCCTCAGCGTGAGGTCGTTAGGTAAGGAAGAACACACTGCACAGGTGTTATCCTCAGTGCGAGGACGTCAGGTAAGGGGGAACACACTGCACAGGTGTTATCCTCAGCGTGAGGACGTCAGGTAAGGGGGAACACACTGCACACGTGTTATCCTCAGCGTGAGGACGTCAGATAAGGGGGAACACACTGCACACGTGTTATCCTCGGCGTGAGGACGTCAGGTAAGGGGGGAAAACACTCCACAGGTGTTATCCTCAGCGTGAAAACGTCAGGTAAGGGGGAACACACTGCACAGGTGTTATCCTCAGCGTGAGGACGTTAGGTAAGGGGGAACACACTGCACAGGTGTTATCCTCAGTGCGAGGACGTCAGGTAAGGGGGAACACACTCCACAGGTGTTATCCTCAGTGCGAGGACGTCAGGTAAGGGGGAACACACTGCACAGGTGTTATCCTCAGTGCGAGAACGTCAGGTAAGGGAGAACACACTCCGGTGTTATCCTCAGTGCGAGGACGTCAGGTAAGGGGGAACACACTGCACAGGTGTTATCCTCAGTGCGAGGACGTCAGGTAAGGGGGAACACACTGCACAGGTGTTATCCTCAGTGCGAGGACGTCAGGTAAGGGGGAACACACTCAACAGGTGTTATCCTCAGTGCGAGGACGTTAGGTAAGGAAGAACACACTGCACAGGTGTTATCCTCAGTGCGAGGACGTTAGGTAAGGAAGAACACACTGCACAGGTGTTATCCTCAGTGCGAGGACGTCAGGTAAGGGGGAACACACTGCACAGGTGTTATCCTCAGGGCGAGGACGTCAGGTAAGGGGAACACACTGCACAGGTGTTATCCTCAGCGCGAGGACGTCAGGTAAGGGGGAACACACTGCACAGGTGTTATCCTCAGCGTGAGGACGTCAGGTAAGGGGGAACACATTGCACAGGTGTTATCCTCAGCGCGAGGACGTCAGGTAAGGGGGAACACACTGCACAGGTGTTATCCTCAGCGTGAGGACGTCAGGTAAGGGGGAACACACTCCACAGGTGTTATCCTCAGTGCGAGGACGTCAGGTAAGGAGGAACACACTGCACAGGTGTTATCCTCAGCGTGAGGACGTCAGGTAAGGGCGAACACACTCCACAGGTGCTATCCTCAGCGTGAGGACGTCAGGTAAGGGGAACACACTCCACAGGTGTTATCCTCATTGCGAGACGTCAGGTAAGGGGGAACACACTCCACAGGTGTTATCCTCAGCGTGAGGACGTCAGGTAAGGGGGAACACACTCCACAGGTGTTATCCTCAGCGTGAGGACGTTAGGTAAGGGGGAACACACTCCACAGGTGTTATCCTCAATGCGAGGACGTCAGTTAAGGGGGAACACACTCCACAGGTGTTATCCTCAGCGTGAGGACGTCAGGTAAGGGGGAACACACTGCACAGGTGTTTTCCTCAGCTCGAGGACGTCAGGTAAGGGGGAACACACTGCACAGGTGTTATCCTCAGCGCGAGTACGTTAGGTAAGGAAGAACACACTGCACAGGTGTTATCCTCAGTGCGAGGACGTTAGGTAAGGAAGAACACACTGCACAGGTGTTATCCTCAGTGCGAGGACGTCAGGTAAGGGGAACACACTGCACAGGTGTTATCCTCAGTGCGAGGACGTCAGGTAAGGGGGAACACACTGCACAGGTGTTATCCTCAGTGCGAGGACGTCAGGTAAGGGGGAACACACTCCACAGGTGTTATCCTCAGCGCGAGGACGTCAGGTAAGGGGGAACACACTGCACAGGTGTTATCCTCAGTGCGAGGACGTCAGGTAAGGGGGAACACACTCCACAGGTGTTATCCTCAGCGCGAGGACGTCAGGTAAGGGAGAACACACTCCGGTGTTATCCTCTGTGTGAGGACGTGAGGTAAGGGGAACACACTGCACAGGTGATATCCTCAGCGTGAGGACGTCAGGTAAGGGAGAAACACACTCCGGTGTTATCCTCTGTGTTAGGACGTGAGGTAAGGGGGAACACACTGCACAGGTGATATCCTCAGCGCGAGGACGTCAGGTAAGGGAGAACACACTCCGTGTTATCCTCTGTGTTAGGACGTCAGGTAAGGGGGAACACACTCCACAGGTGTTATCCTCAGCGCGAGGTTGTCAGGTAAGAGAGAACACACTCCGGTGTTATCCTCAGTGCGAGGAAAGTTAGGTAAGGAAGAACACACTGCACAGGTGTTATCCTCAGTGCGAGGACGTCAGGTAAGGGGAACACACTCCACAGGTGTTATCCTCAGCGCGAGGACGTCAGGTAAGGGAGAACACACTCCGGTGTTATCCTCTGTGTGAGGACGTCAGGTAAGGGGGAACACACTGCACATGTGTTATCCTCAGTGCGAGGACGTCAGGTAAGGGAGAACACACTCCGGTTGTATCCTCTGTGTTAGGACGTGAGGTAAGGGGGAACACACTGCACAGGTGTTATCCTCAGTGCGAGGACGTCAGGTAAGGGAGAACACACTCCAGTGTTATCCTCAGTGCGAGGACGTTAGGTAAGGAAGAACACACTGCACATGTGTTATCCTCAGTGCGAGGACGTCAGGTAAGGGGGAACACACTCCACAGGTGTTATCCTCAGCGCGAGGACGTCAGGTAAGGGAGAACACACTCCGGTGTTATCCTCTGTGTGAGGACGTCAGGTAAGGGGGAACACACTGCACAGGTGTTATCCTCTGTGTGAGGACGTCAGGTAAGGGAGAACACACGCCGGTGTTATCCTCTGTGTTAGGACGTGAGGTAAGGGGAAACACACTGCACAGGTGTTATCCTCGGTGTTAGGACGTCAGATAAGGGGGAACACACTCCACAGGTGTTATCCTCAGCGCGAGGACGTCAGGTAAGGGGGAACACACTGCACACGTGTTATCCTCGGCGTGAGGACGTGAGGTAAGGGGGAACACACTCCACAGGTGTTATCCTCAGCGTGAGGACGTCAGGTAAGGGGGAACACACTGCACAGGTGTTATCCTTGGTGTGAGGACGTCAGGTAAGGGGGAACACACTCCACAGGTGTTATCCTCGGTGTGAGGACGTCAGGTAAGGGGGAACACACTGCACAGGTGTTATCCTCGGTGTGAGGACATCAGATAATAGGGAACACACTCCACAGGTGTTATCCTCGGTGTGAGAACGTGAGGTAAGGGGAACACACTCCACATGTGTCATCCTCAATGCGAGGACATCAGATAATAGGGAACACACTCCACAGGTGTTATCTTCAGCGTGAGGACGTCAGGTAAGGAAACACACTTCACAGGTGTTATCCTCAGTGTAAGAACGTCAAATAAAAGGGAACACACTTCACAGATAATATCCGCAGTGTAAGGACGTCAGGTAAGGAGGAACACATTCCACAGGTAATATCCTCAATGTAAGGACGTCAGATAAGAGGGAACACATTCCACAGGTGTTATCCTCAGTGTATGGACGTCAGGTACGGGGAACACACTCAACAGGTGTTATCCTCTGTGTGGGGATTTTGCGTAAATGGAACACAAACCACAGGTGCCTTCCTCAATGTGAGGTCGTCAGTAAGGCAGAACACATTCCACGGTCATTATGATCAGTGTAGAGATGTCAGGTGAGGGGAAGGTAGAAGGAAACACATGCGACAGGCACCATCATCAATGTGAACACGTCAGCTAAGGTGAAATACAACTACGGGAGTCATCATCAATGTGGAGATGTAGGGAAAGGGGGAACAAAACGATGTTGAAAAAAAGACATGGAATATCAACCGTGACGTTTCGTTTCAAGCATACGTTGCCAGGATTGTACATGACAACGAGAAAAGGTTACGTCAACCCCAAAACATGGTGACGCCATACACGGACAGAACAGATTGCAAAACAGACCACAGTCGCAAACGTCTTTTCCCTCCCCTCCCCTACGAAAGAAATATACAGTATTCACACGAAGTTTAGAACTCACAGATCTTCTCCGTGGTGAACTGCTGGTGGTTGAATCGGTTAAAACCAAAGAGAGCTGAAATTACGTCATCAAAGTTGGATGGAACAGAAGTTTCAGACAATCTCAGCCTCGTCGCAAATGGATATCTTCAATTCACGAGGGTAGGACATTGCATTGGTAAACTGCGTTTGACTTAATGAATTCATTTCTTCTTTGCTGTTCAAAATATATAGACCCTATGAACGCGCTACAATTAGCTGCTGTCTGGATCTGCGAACGCATGTTTTCTGATTGGTTCTGGTTCAGAACTTAATTAAAGAAAGTGGGTTTCAAAGTGGCGTGACTGCTGGCGGAAATTCAAACATAAAGAACAAAAAGGAATTACTGAGCCGCCAAAGAAGAAACGGGCACTACGCTCTTGGGTCTTCTCCACGCAGGAGAAACAATGTTCAAAACAATGGAAACAAAGGATAAACAAAGTCCAGTTTAGTGATCGGTTGTTTATCCTTTGTTTCCATTGTTTTGAATGTCGTTTTTACTGCCTGAAGGAGAGCTAATAGGTCGAAACGCGTAGGCTCTGTTTTGGTATTTTGGTCTGTTTGTTCCTTTGTTTTGCAAATCCGTAATTCCATTTTTTGCTTTTATAATTCAAGACAATCTGTGGTGAATCAGGGAGACACTTTCTTTACATTTCTCAGCATTTCAATAACATTTTAAACTGGCTAAGTTCAGTGCGTACGTAACTCAAAATCGCGAAAGATCTTCGAGCAATCATGTCTTGCTGACCCCGAGTACTCGATATGTTATTTTAATGATTCACGAAGAAAAAGACCCAGTCCGTCAACTCAACACCAACAAGGCGCGGACATTTTTTGCTCCATGTCTAAGAACAGATAAAAAGATAAAAGTCGTCTCTTTCAGATCGGTGTCTTATGTAAGCTTATATGTCCCTTCAATAAGATCTCAACGAATGAAATCGAGAACTTGACACCTGTCGCGTATACACCAGATTATTCTATTTACCATAGTAATATTACACTAGACACCTTTAAAAATCTGTCAGAAACAGGCTTTGACTTGTATAAAACTAAGCAGGCTGTTGAACTACAAAATCTCTAAAGAACTGAAGTAATCTTCATTGAATTGTATGTCATAGAAATGTTTCGAAAGAGAAATTGTTTTGCAGCTGTCGCAAAAAAACCAATTTACTAAGCCCACTTGTTCATCTGTTCGGAAGAAATGTTGTGGCCATTTCATGTCAGAAAATGGCATCGTTTCAATTAAACGAAGAACCGAAATGGCGTCACAGCAACGCATAAAGAACACTCTACAGTGCCAAAACCTCGGAGGCTCTGTCTAGATTTCTTGAAATATTAGACACAGCCGAACATTGAAGCACTGCGTTTCGACATATCCGCGACATAAGCCCTGGAAAATATCTCTTTCACACACACACACGCGCGCACACACGCACACACGCACGCACGCACGCACGCACACAAACACACATACACACACACACGACGTATGGGTCCATTCAAAACCTGAACATGGTTTTAGCGATATACATAGCCCCCCCCCCCCCCCCATTTTTTTTTCTATCATGCACATTTAGAGTAAAACATCAAAAGGTTCAACATGTCGTTCGTTTCAGCATCTGAGCGCATACTGTCACCTGTTTACACGGGTCAGTGGCCTCCACAGACACATCGTGTTTGTTATTTTGAATTACAACAGACTGTATTGTTTTGTTTTGTTTTGTTTTATATTTTGTTACGTGAGCGACCTCATTGTCAGCCCCAGTATGTCTCGAGACCCTTCCAAAATACTTCGTTAGTAGAATGAAGAGAAAAAAAGGAAAGCCATGTCAGTAAATGGCACCGAACTACGAGCAGTATGCAGGGCATCACAAAGATCAGAATGTCCATCTTTCATCGATTGTCAATATGGATGCTTGGCAGGGTCGGAGTAAGCGGTAAAGAGACAGCTTTGTCAATAGATCAACACTCAAGATAGAAAAAAAAACCAAGATGCAAAGCATATAAGCGTACTCCCAGTTTATCCTGAATACGCGTGAGATATTCCATAAAGAGGAAAAACCGTCTTGGGCTGGTGTAACCATTAGTAATGGCTATTCTGGTCAACATCGGCCATCATCTGTGACCTATAATGAACATACTTACAAATTTTCAAAAAGATCGGCCAAGAACGTTCTGAGAATTTCTATAAAGAAGAAAACCATTATGGGCCGTTAGTAACGGCTATAACGGTAAACTTAAACATCGGGCCTCATCCGTGACCCATAATGAACATACCTCCAGATTTTCAGAAATATCGGCCACATACTTTCTGAGATATTCCATGAAGAAGAAAAACCGTTAGGGGCCGTTATAGCCGTTAGTAACGGCTATAACGGTAAACTTAAACATCGGGCATCATCCGTGACCCATAATGAACATACCTGCTAATTTTCACAGAGATTGGCCAAGCACTTTCTGAGATATTCCATGAAGAAGAAAAACCGTTACAGGCCGTTACAGCCGTTAGTAACGGCTATAACGGTAAACTAAAACATCGGGCATTATTCGTGACCCATAATGAACATACCTGCTAACTTTCACAAAGATCGGCCAGGGACTTTCTGAGATATTCCATAAAGAAGAAAAACTGTTACAGGCCGTTACACACAGACAGACACACACACACACACACACACACACACACACACACACACACACACACACACACACACACACACACACACAGCATTTCTTCGTTCCCATTCTAAAGTACTCCCTGTTCTATAAGAACTGGGAGTACAAAAACAGAATAATTATGCCGCCAAACCAAAGAATAAACAAATTACAAACTATGCCTCTAGACCCAAAAAAATTAATTAATAAACAAATCGCAAAACAAACACTACGCGTTTCGATCTTTTTGTACTCCCAGTTCTTATAGAACAGGGAGTACTTTACAATGGGAACGAAGAAATGCTGTCTGTGTATGTGTCCGTCTGTGGTCACTATGTGTTCCACTCGCTCCAGACAAAATTACTGGGCCGATCTTTCTGCAAATTTGTAGGTATGTTCATTATGGGTCAAGGATGATGCCCGATGTTTTAGTTTACCGTTATATCCGTTACTAACGGCTGTAACGGCTCATAACGGTTTTTCTTCCTTTTCTTCTTTATGGAATATCTCAGAAAGTACTTGGCCGATCCTTCTGAAAATGT
>CM031613.1:41008304-41020804 GCA_018398815.1 Conus ventricosus
TACTCTACCATTGATCACATGTACACATTGTTAGCTTTAATATAAAACAGTTTTGCTTTTACCGTAAACTCTATGTTGCCTTTATTGACTTTAAGAAAGCTTTTGACTCCATAGAAAGGAACCTACTGTGGCCTATTCTGGTAGAAATTGGTATCAAAAGAAAACTGTTACGATGTATTCATAGCATGTACACTACAGTCAGAGCTAGAATTCGCTCTGGTGCAAAATTGACAGGCTATATAAACTGTAGAGTTTCAAAACAGAGTGACTGAGGAAGGGGGGGGGGGGTGAAGCAACATTTCGAAAGAGAGAAGGTTAGTTACCGCCAAGGATACAGACAAACTTAGCACAAGACAAGAAGACACTTTGTCCTGTGCTATGTTTTTCTGTGTCCTTGGCGGTAACTAACCCCCTCTCTTTCTATATAAACTGTAGCCAATGGGTAAAACAAGGGGATTTTACAAGTCCGATGCTGTTCTCTTTATTTATAAATGAACTAGTAACAGAAGTGATTAGAAATGGGAAGCATGGTGCAACATTTACGCATGACTATTTTTAACTATTTATATTATTTCTGGCAGATGTCGGACACAATAGTTGGGTTACAGACGCAGCTAAATAGTCTACATAGGGCAGCAGCAACACTCCATCTAAATGTGAATATGAACGACAGCAATACAGCTGTATTCAGATAAGGTGGGCATTTAGCAGCTAGTGAACAGTGGACTTACAATGGAATCCTTATGCCTGTTGTTAGTGTTTTTTAATATTTAGGCATCTCTTTTTCGACAAGGTTGAGATTTACTGTTTCTTGTAAGAACCTTGCCTGCAGAGCGAAGCATGCGTTGCTATGTATATTGCAAAAATTACGTAAGTTAAAATACCATTCTCTTGCTGTATATTTAAAACTATTTGATGCGCATATACAACCCATTGTTCAGTATGGTGCTGAATTGTGGGGGCTACGTAATGCTGCACACCATTGTGAAAAAGTACATCTCTTTGCTCTTAAAACGTTTTGGGGGGTTCAGATACAAACACCGAATGATCTTGTGTATGGAGAGACAAATAGATACCCTGTTTACATAAATTCTGCCGTTAGGTGTATGAACTACTGGTTAAAGTTGACAGGAATGGATAAGTCAAGATTACCAGGAAAAACATATAGAACATTATTTGAGTTAGTCTCTCGTGATAAGACAAACTGGGCGTCTGACATTCGCTGTAAGTTATACATGTTTGGTTTTGGATATGTGTGGTTAAACCAAGGTGTTGAGGGAGTGGAACAGTTTCTCGCTGACTTTAGAGAAAGACTTGTACTTTGCAGATGGCAAGAATGGGATTTTCATGTCAATAACAATGACAGATTTAGTGTATATAAGACTTTTTAAGCAATGGCAATCGATAAAATGCATTTAACGTTAGGTCAAGACAGACATATCAAGATTATTACAAACGATTGGGTGTTTCAGATATTGCTGTGCATAGATATCGATACAAACAACATACCCCTGTTGATGTAAATTGTCCATTGTGTAAAGAAGAGAAAGAAGACGAAGTGCATTTTGTTCTGTGCTGCCCCTCACTGAACGAAATAAGGGAACGTTATATACATTTAAAATACTATAGATTTCCAAGTCTTTTCAGATTAAGTTTACTTTAGCCTCCAATAATGAACGAACAACTTGAAATCTGTCCATCTAACTATACAAAGCATTTAAGTTACGATCTCTTCTTGTTTCTTAATGTATAGTATTGAATCAGTTTTGACCGTTTCAAATATTGAATGATTTCCAAATGCACCCCTTCACGAGGGGCAATGGTCTATTTGTGAATAAATTATCCGCATCCGTATCCGTATCTCTGTGTGTGTGTGTGTGTGTGTGTGTGTGTGTTGTGTGTGTGTGTGTGTGTGTGTGTGTGTGTGTGTGCGCGCCCGCGCGCGCGCGATTTACTGAAAGTCAGAGACATACAAGAAAAGGGTACAAGTAAAGCTCACCACACAAGACTTGTTTTAAGTAGGTTACTTCTCAGTACAGGAACCTGAAGTATTGTAGGCTACCCAGGACTCTCGCTAAAATCAAGTACAATTATTTGTAGTGCTGATCCACATACAACTTTCAGTTGCACATGTTTTATACTAGCAAACAGAATCTTTTAATGGGAAAACTAAAGCTTGAACATAAACTGATTCTGTAAGACAAAGATTTTGTGAGAATTGCTCGAAAGACACGGTTTACATAGTTATAAAAACGTTTCATTGAATTCGTGCAACCTGAACCAAACAGGCTAGTAGCACCAAAGAGTACTTGAAAGCATGAGAGCATAAAGGGAGAGTTTTTCTGGCATGACCTAACTGATACACAGTCGAAGCCGCTCATAACGAATCGCCGGGGACATTCAAAATTGCTTCGTTATATCCGGCTTTCGTTACGACGGACGCGCTGGTTATAACGAACTTCTATCTGGTTGCTTCGTTATATCCTGCGTGACGTGTGTTTCTCTATCTCCCCCCTCCCCCCCCCCCCCCCCCCCCCCCCCCCCCCACACACACACACACACACATTCAAGTGCGCGCCCACATACATTGGCAGTAATCAAGCTCGTTTCCTAGGCTGTTTTATACTTTAATGAAAATTATTTTCAAAGTTGTGTCCAAATATGGTGTATATTACTGTAAAAAGAACACAAAACACCTGTATTGCAATTCGAAGTCTTAGAACCGAAAATAAGTAAAACAGGCGAACGAAATCTGTCACACCTGTCATTTTTGCACAATGCATTCATGACACATTTACTCCATACGCACACGCAATCTTTCCAATCAACCAAAAGGCGCACTACCGAATGTTTTTTCTTCTCCCCTCTCCTCAGGGAAAAACACTTTAATAAATCACATCAAAAAAATTTATAAACAAGATTTTATACATGCACCCTTTGAAAACCAATTTTCCCAGTCACATCAATACACGTTTCTGTAAAGTCATGGCCTTCAAGATCGACCAGGAGAATAAATTAATTCTTTCAATCACTGATGCTATGCCTGCACAGATGTAAGACTCGTTCCATACCATCATGATTCCCTGTCTCTCTCAGCCCATCGTATCGCCCCTTGAATTCTCCCGTCACTGGAGATATGAGTTCCGACTCCTCTCCTCGACTTCTTCTGTCATGGAGAATACGAATTCCAACCCCTCTCCCGGAGTCTTTAGTTGTTGGGCTGAACTACCCGTGTGTTCCCCACACCATGGCCATCTTTAACCACCTCACGGGTGAAAGGTAAAGGGGCGAAGGGCGAAGGGTAAAGGGCTGAAACACGAATAAGGTTCGTGTAAGTAACCTGCTTCCCAATTTAATTATAATTCTTTTTTTCTCTTTTTTTGGGGTTTCCCCTGTAAGCTTTCCCCAACTATCTAGGGCTCACCGGGTAATGACTGGTCAGCAGTGAGACCAGCGCCCCTGACAGGTTCGAGTCCCCTAGGCCATCTGCTGGCTAAAACTGATTCTTTCCCCCCTCCTCCTAGTGAGTGCATACTCAGTTTTCAAAACACATGACCACACCTTACCACCCCTTGTTAAACTATCTCTCAGTGGTCATTTCACCCAATGACCACATTTGTTTATTTCATGAGTATTCTCAAAAATTATTTGGGGACGCCCGCTAACACTAGTCAACCCAAAATAAAAATTCTTCCTTTTTAGTTGTGGCATGGGAAATCATTCATATCACAAAACTACCATGTGATGGAGCGTCAACATGCCTTGATGTGAGGCTACGTCACATGAAAACCCCCCATCTGGATGAAAAAATTTCTCCAGAAATTTTTTTTAAAGGATATACAACTGCATTTTAAAACACATCTTCAGCCATTGAATCTCAAAATGTGTAACCATCACACATGATTCACCAAATTAATAATCAACGTATAGAATCAATCATCATGTTTCCACCATAAATAGCATATTTCAAACTTTCAGTTTTTCTATAAAAAAAAAATTCATAATTGATCACCACATGTCACAAATTACATTCACAAATTACACGCACAAACAACTAGGGATATTAACAATTCAAAGTACAAATTGTGTTCATAATATTAAGATGTGAAGCACATTTTTCCTTGATTTTTTTCTCACATCATATGCAACAAAACCCTCATAAAATGAAAATTTCTAAGTGTAAATGTTTCTCGATAGACATGTAAACAAAATAAACAAGTTTTAAACATAGTTTTTTTCCCACATGTAAATTTTATAGTCCATTGAAAAGTGAAACATATTTTCCATTGTTACAATTAATAATGAAAACAATAGGTTTATCTCACTGCACAATCAAAACATGTGTATAGCATTTCTAAAGAGTTATTTGCTCATCACACATACATATATTCATCTCCACAAGCAAGTTATACATAAATAGTACATGATGATTTTTAAATTGTTTCCCAAAGAATAAAGCAAGAATAAATATGTAATACATAAACCCTCAAGTGTGTTTTTTTTTTGTAAAACATATAGTCACTTCAACAAGCAAATTAAGCATAAATACCACTTGATTTAAACAGTCAGTAGCATACGATGCACTGTCAATGTGAGCACACCGTAATCATTAAGAAAGACAAAAAAACAGGAATAGTCTTTCCCTTGAAGACAGTTACATTCGCCATGAATATTCATACACGTGACAATAAATCTGCCATGACATTTTGTGTTCCAGGCACGGGTTTTAAATAGTAAACTGGATTCCTTTAGTCAAGTATACTTTCACAAAATAATTTCCTTCTGAGAGCTGACACAGAAGTTCTTCAATGTCTGGGATGGGCTCGGCATCGAACACAGTGATCTTTTTTAATTTCCTGTAATCGATGCAGAAACGCACCGAGCCATCAGGTTTGTCCACCAATACAACTGGTGAGCTGTACGGAGATGTAAAGGTTCTAATGACCTTTAAATCCAGCATTACTTTGATTCTCTCTCGACAACCTCTTTTTTTGCAAAGGGAGGGGGTATGGTCTGGTTCGCACTGGTATTTCAGTAGTTAACTGAATACTATGGGGTTCAATACCAGTCACTGTACCTGGGGTATCTGTCAACACATCCTGAAAGTCTTTCAAAATGTCTTTGACTGTTCCGTTTGACTTGCAGACAAATCATTCGACGAACCACATCACATGGGTTTTTCACCTTTGATAGACAAATGGGAAAGGGGGTACAACTCATCTGCACTGGTTGATGTTAACACCCCTACATTTGCTGTTTTCACAACCTTTGATCTGTC
Source organism: Conus ventricosus (assembly GCA_018398815.1). NCBI lineage: Eukaryota > Metazoa > Mollusca > Gastropoda > Neogastropoda > Conidae > Conus > Conus ventricosus. Next base: position 41,013,583 of record CM031613.1, read on the forward strand.
CTGTACGTACATTGGGTACAAAATCATCACTGATAATATCTGTCATGTTGACATCATTTTTCTGACATAGGACATATCCACTCAACTGACGGTTGATGGCAACATTTGTACGTTCAACATGCTTCTTCAACATGTTCACATGGAATACCTTCTCAGTGTTTGCCATTTTGATCTTATAATTAACTGCAGAAAGTTTTTCGACCACCTGAAAAGACCTTCCACATAACACGAATTTGTTATGTTCATCATGAGTATACAAGGACTTTTTTCCCCTACACTGAAGGAACGTGCCTTGCTTTTCTTCGCAAAGACCTTGTACCATCTGTTTTTCTATCAGCTGACTGTTGAGCAAGCTCACATGCATCCTTCAAACGATTATGCAGTTCATAAACGTATTGGTAAACAGTTTTACTGTCAGGTATGTCCGTCTTTTTGTCCATTGTGTCATCAGTAAATCCAAAGGACCCTAGTGAGTGTCCGAAAAGAAGCTCGAAGGGTGAGAATCCAGCGTTTCGTTCGGCATTTCCCTGTATGCGAAAACAAAGCCGTATGAAACGACCCCATTCATGGGTTCCTGCCTTAAAACCTTTTCTCAACATGGACTTTAACGTTAAATTGAACGTTCAACCATGCCATTCGATTGGGATGAAGGCGTGGTTGAAAGGGAAAGAGTGACAACAGCCCTTAAATTTCTCTCATGAGATGGGAAATGAATTGCGTTCCACAATCCGAGAGAATTTCGTCTGGAAGACCCACTCTGGAAAAAATCGCAAGTAAGTTTCAGCGATAGACACGTATAAAATTTTTCAGTGGAATCGCTTCTGGATCCCTTGTCGCTGTATCCACCAAATTTAAAGATATAGCGATATCGGAAGAAGACAGGGGTAAAGGCCCAACAAGATCAATAGCCATCTCCGAAATGGACGGAAATGAGAGCATTTTGGCAAAGGTGCACATGGACGCGACCTTTCTGAGATGTCTTTTGGCAGATGTCACATGAGCGGCAGTATTCTGTAACTTCCTTTGTGACACCTGGCCAATAAAAAGAATCAAGAACTCTCTTTCATTTTCTTTTTGATTCCGCAGTGACCAGCGAACAATGCATCATGAGCCGTGTGTAGTACTGCCCTCTAATGGCTTTGGAACGACAACTTGTTTTTTGTCCTGTCCGGGTACACACCTGTAAGAATGTCAGAGTCCAGTATGTACTTGGTTTGTCCGTTGGTATGTCAGTGACAGTCTGTTTAGCAGCATTTCTTTTAGATCATCTGGGTAATCTGGAGTTCATCCAGTTTTGAGACTTTTAGCGGCTTTGTAGCCTTTCCCTGCTCTATGATGTTTTGACCTGGTACTCACAAGACAAGGAATGAACGATCCTCCCCGCACCACCATGTACTGTAGCGACACCTGGCAAATTGCCCAAGATCAAGTCGCAGACTGGGTTATCGAATAACACAGGCGGTAAGAAATCCGGAGTATTACGGTGTATCGACGGAAATTTTCGCCAGCGGAAAAGTTTCAATCTTGCCCCCAAACGACCTACACTTTTGGACAGTGTTGAGATACTGTTTTGAAGTACGAAAGATTTTCTTACAAACCACGGTGGTGCACCCAGTGTCTCGCAAACCGAAGCCTGCAATCCGTTTATGGCTCCGTTTTCTAACACCATCCATCAACCGATGATCTGGTGCCAAAACAAGGCCTTCTTCACAATCAGTGGGGACTAATGCGGATTTTGAACAATTGGTTTGAAAGGGCAAAATTTTTTTTCATATGGAACTTGCCATCAAAAGAAACATCGCGTTGTCTGATCGGCAGCTGACTGAATTTGTGAACTCCGATTCGTCCACGAAATGGCCCAAAAGGTCTACGCGGTGGTCCGTTGTCCACGACCTCGGAACGTTTGCTGAGGAGCAACGGGTTTTTCCGGCGGTGAGTAGGCCTACTGGTACTGACGAAAGTCACTTCGAACCGGGAAAGAGCCCTGTCCGTTCCTAGGATAAGTATATCCTTGAGGACTCAAAATGATCACGAATTTCCCTTTTCCCGTAACTTCCCGTCCCGATGGGATAGTACAAGACCCATGAGACTCAAAGATGGGAAAATTCTCCTTTCCTAGCCCCCGCCCTTATCGGGTGGAGCGATACAATACTGATCAGCCATCTGACACATTTCCTCAACGCTTTCAATTTCTTTCTTAAGGGAAAATGGCCAATCTTGCTCACGCTCTGGAAAGTTGTTCTCTAAGAAGGAGATCTCGCAGTGAAATTTAAAAGTTTTTTTCGTTTTTGATAAAACTATCCATCGATCCAAACAATGACTCGTACGGATTAGAAACGACGGAAATGATCTCCTTTGTCAGGGGGCACAGAACGGAAACGTTCGCGAAAAAAGATCGCAAACATTGAAATTTCTTGGGAGTTCTTTCCCTTTAACTGATCCCAAGTTAAATTTTGTTTCCCCCGCGAGTGTGGTACAGTGCCAAAGCGCTACCCTTAAACAACGACGCAATATACAATGTCCACTTTTCCTTTGGCCCAAACCCCAAGACGTTTCGTGACTTTTAAAGCGGAAAAGAAAACTATCGATGTCATCCGTTTTTTCCTCGAAAGCAGTAACTTTGGAATATATGCTGATTTGATTGAGGCGCGCTTTCGGAACCGACTGGTGGAGCTGGTGGAGTTCTCTCGATGCCTTAAATTTTTCTAATTTCACATCAGCTCTAATTCTAACTGCCTCAACTTAAATTGACGTTTTTATCTTCAGCTTCCCTCTGTAATCTTTTTTCTTCACTTCAGCTTCCCTTTGTATCTTTTTTTCTTCAACTTCAGCTTCCCCCTGTTAAAACTTCTTTCTTCAACTTCCAGCTTCCCTCTGTAATCTTCTTTTTCACTTTCTAGTTCCTTTGATTTTCTTCTCTCTCTCTTAGCCTGTCTGCCTATCTATGCATTGTTGCACATAGTTTGGGAAGTTTTTTCTCCATCAAAACCAAGCGTTCCGCTTGTTGAACAATTTATCAAAATCATCCTAATGAACCGTCAACAGATATAAACACAAAAAAAAGTTCTAAGTATGAATAAAATTAAGGCGATATATGATGATGTTTTTATGTTTCACAAAACGTAATTATAATATATACAAATAAAGAATTCAATTTCCGTATAAACAGAAAACGGCTTACTAAAACAAGGGAGATATGAAACACAAGGGAAAGATTTTTCCAGAAATATTTTGTTCTTTGAAAACAGGTATCAATTTGTAATTTTTTTTAAAAAAGACGTTCAATGCTAATCTGTTTTTCCTAAGAAAGGAAAAAAACACAATAAAGTTTTCGAAAATAAATTATTTATAAAGTTTTAGTTCTTAAATGTTCTTGTTGTCAGTCTTTCTTACTTACTTTCAAATGAATTTACAAAACAGATAAATGAATAAAAATTTACAAAACAAATGGAAGCACAAACAATAAAAAGAGGAAAAACACAAACTAGCGGAAATCCTACCTAAAAGATGAAAATTTGAAAAGAAAACTAGATAGGAGCTTATTGAGGAGAAGGTTTTAAAAGGTTTTGAAAAAGGGTGAAAAGGAAATGAAAGGATACACAGGATCGGAACAGTGAGATGAAATCAAGAAAAGCAAAAGAAGCCCTCAGACAGCACCCTAGTGGTCACACTCCCGTGAAACTGGAGACGGGAAAAACAAATCACGCACAATATACACAACACTACAGTAATATACAAAATGATTAACAATCAATCAATAAATGCACATTCACCAACGCAAAGAAAATCTCACAAACCCAAAAAAAACAATGGAAGAATTTATTAGGAGGAGTCTTCCCCCCTTGTCAACCTCTGCCCTGTTGAAGGGACAAGGTCGGTTTTAAACTCTGGGAAAAGGGGACTACTTGAAATGAAACGATAGGACAGAGAAAGAAAAAAACAACAAAATAAAACTAATAAGGGCGATCACGGCTGCTCCCACTCTTGAACTAACCGCTCAATGTAGCGAAAGCGGATGGGCTCACCGATCGGGGAAAAGGACAAAATAAGGAATCAACAAACAAACAAAAACACTAGCAAAAAGCAGAGTCAGAATAAGAGAGAAGTTCTCACTCGCACTGAAAATAAACTCACTCACACACATAAACAGAAAAAAATTGCCCAAAAACCCCAGTAAACAATTAAACTTTTTTTTTTTTTTCTTCCCTCAAACCCTGAGAGTACAAATAAAATTTTTTTTTCAGCCCCCCGAAGGTATAAATACAAATCTTCCTCTTTTTTCCTTCCCCCAAACCCTTGAGGGGACAAACAAAATCTTTTTTTTTTCAGGCCCCAAGGGCATAAATAAAAAATCTTTCTCTTTTTTCCCTTCCCTCAAACCCTTGAGGTTACAAATCAAATCTTTTTTTTCAGGCCCCAAGGGCACAAATAGAAATCTTACTTCTTTTTTTTTTCCAGGGGAAAACAACGGGATTACGCGGGGTCCCACGTCACACTGTCACTTTTGCACATATGCATTCATGACAGCATTTACTCCATACGCACACGCAATCTTTCCAATCAACCAAAAGGGCACTACCGAATGTTTTCTCTCCCCCTCTCCTTCAGGAAAAACACTTTAATAAATCACATCAAACAATTTAAAACAGATTTATACATGCATCCTTGTAACCAATTTTCCCAGTTAAAATCAATACACTTTTTGTAAAGTCATGGCCTTCACATAAACACTGGCTCAAATCCAGACCAGGAGAATAATTAATTTTTTCAATCACTGATGCTATGCCTGCATCGATGTAAGACTCGTCCATACCGTCATGATTCCCTGTCCTCTCAGACATCGTATCGCCCCCTTGAATTCTCCCGCACTGGAGATATGAGTTCCGACTCCTCTCCCTCGACTTCTTCTGTCACTGGAGAATGACGAAATTTCCCAAATCCTCTCCCTGGAGTCCCTTTTGTTGTTGGGGGTGAACTAAACCCTGTGTTCCCACCCATGGCCTCTTTAACCACCTCACGGGGTGAAAGGTGAAGGGCGAAGGGCGAAGGGTGAAGGGCTGAAACACGAATAAGGGTTTGTGTAAGTAACCTTTCCCAATTTAATTATGAATTCTTCTTTCTCTTTTCTTTAGGTTTTCCCCTGAGCTTTCCCCAACTATCTATGGCTCACCTGGTAATGACGGTCACAGTGAGGACCAGCGTCCTGACAGTTCGAGTCTCTAGGCCACTGCTGGGCTAAAACTGATTCTTTCCCCCCTCCTCCTAGTGAGTCATACTCAGTTTTCAAAACACATGACCAGCACCTTCACCCTGTTAAACTATCTCTCCCGTGGTCACTTTCACCCAATGACCACAAATTTTTTTAAATTTTATGAGTATATTCACAATATTTTGGGGGCGCCCGCTACACTAGTCAAGCCACATGAATATTCTTCCTTTTTAATTGTGGCATGGGGAAATCATCATATCACTAACTACATGTGATGGAGCGTCACATGCCTTGATGTGAGGCTACGTCACATGACAAATTCACCGTACTATTCTGAAGACTTAAGAAAAACAGAGTGTCAGAAGAAATTACACAGTGCCACGATCTGAAGGTGGAAGGGGGAAAAGGAGGATTTCTGCACAGTTCGTTTATTGTTTCACATTATTAGGTCATTGGTAAATGCACTGGTATGGAAATAAAAACTTTAAATATGCGCACTCTGTTGTACAAGAGAGCATTTTTGTGTATGTGCTGGTCACAGCTTGACAAGAAATCAGAATAACCAGAAATTAAGGTCTTGAAAAGAAAATGATAATTTTTTTTTACTTTTCTCCACCATTGCTGCGAAAGTCACAGATGTGTTATTGTGTTTTTGTGTATAGTCAAAAGTTCTTTATTATTAGCAGTATACATCAACTAACTCCCATACCGTTCATGGAATGACAGTTATAATGTCTGATATGTGAATGTTCATATTCTGTGAAACAACAGAAAAGGATGATTGTCGCCACATTTGGCGGGGGAAAAAATCCCTCAAATTCTCACATTCTATGAAACAGCGGATAAGGGTGATTGTTGTCACAGCTGGACGAAAAAGAGAAATGTATCAAATGTTCACCCTCTGTGCAACAGCAGAACAGAACGACTGTTATCACACTGGACGAGAAACATTCCTCAAATTCTAACTTTCTATGAAAAAATAGAAAAGAACAATTGCTGCCAAACTGGACAGAAAAAATCCCTCAAATTCTCACAATCTGTGAAACAACAGAAAACGACAATTTCTGCCATGCGACGGGAAAAAATCTCTCAAAAAATACCGCAGTCTTTGAAAGAATAGGTAAGGTTGATAGTTGCCACAGCTGGACAACAACAAAAAACCAGAAACAAACAAAAAAACAAAAACAAAAACAAAAAACTCAACCATGAACAGTGAAGAGAAAGATCTCAAAATGATGAAAATTTTGCTTTTCATTCTGGTACACAAAGGCACTCAAGTACATGTGCGTGCAGCACTTCTGTCAAACTTGTAGTTTGATTCTCACCGATAGGTACCTGAAAATGAGTTCTGGCATGCTGTGGCGTCCTCACCTCCAAAATACTGACATTTGCACTTTTCTTTGGAAGCCAGAATGGTTGCCAGTGTCGACGGCGCCATTTCACATTCTTCCGCTGTTATCTTCTTGTTTTGCTGGGTTTCTTTCAAGTTCTTGAATTATTTCAATTTTTCGCTTTAGCGACAGACCTTTGCGAGGTGTAGATGCCATGATAAAATGGCCTATCAAATCAAAGCCTGACACCCTCCTTTCCCTTCACACCAGCCTCGTCCCTCTAGCGTGTCTCCTCCGTCCACAGTCGTTGGATTCGACCCCACTCGCATTACGGGACATTAGAAAACGATTTTCTTGCTTTCGTATTACAGAGGTGACGTTTACCATACAACAGAGAGTAAACAATATCAAGTTATATCAATCTACCTATGTGAAACTTTGTCATAAAACGAAAAAAGCTTAGGTTATGCAGCTCGTCAAACACATGAATAAACGTGTGATTTCTATTCAGAGCAACGCATAAAAAGCTCTCCATTTCATGTGCGATGTGGACACTCCGTCTCCTTAGAGCAGCAAGCTACCGTATGAAGCAACATGATGATGGATTCTCCCGTCGCGTCCGACGAATGAGCAGGCAGGCAGGTCATCTGCTGATGTGGGTCCTCACTTGGGAATGAAGACC
>CM031613.1:41022102-41050918 GCA_018398815.1 Conus ventricosus
GATCTCAAAAAAAAAATCAATAATTATTGTCATAATATGCTCTGTCTCATTAAAGCAATCTGATTAATAAGCTCTCAATAAAAATTGAAATGAATTCAAAGTTTCATACTGAATATTTTAAGGCCTTTTAGTCTTACCTGTTGCTGTCTGCTTCCACTGTTACAAGAGGACAACATGGTTGGAGACCCAGTGCTCCTCTGACATGTCGGTTCTTGTAGTGGTCCACAGGACAACCTCTGTTCTGCTCGAGGGTGTTGCAGGTTTGAAAGTTCTGCTCATACAATACTGGATTGACGCAGGGCCAAGATGAGGTAAACGGAGAGCAGGTTCCACTTCAGCACATTTGCCACAGCAAACAATTCCCATACACTGCAGTAGGAACCCCTTCCTTTAAATGAAATGACCTCCTGGTGGAAATTCTCTTTCAGCGGCAGAGCCTCATTGTAGTCAGATCCAGAGAGCACAGTTAAAAGAAGATCAATGTCTTCTGCTGGCAGCGAACATGACTCATGAAGATAATCTAGGTTTGTGTAGATGTCTTCATTAGCAACCATTTCAAGAGTCAGTCTCACCCTGATCTCTTCATGGCGAACTTGAGATCCTGTAGCCAGAACGCTCAGTGCTCTACAAAAACAGTTTCCATCTGCATCCACAGACACGGGAAGGTACTTTCCCTGCAACTCACTTGGAAAAAAAGAGAAAGAGTCAAGAGTAACATTTTCTGCGCATGCAGTTTCCATCAAAACTGGCCACTCATGTTTTGCAGACACTCTGAACTTCTTTGAAATTTGCAGCAGCATCAAGGGCAACCTGAACTTTGGCAAACAGGCCATTTCTTGTAGTTTCAGCCAATGGTGTTTGCTTCGAAGTTTTTTCTGGCATCGATTTCTTCTCTTTGCTCTTCCTCTTTTGCGGCGGTTTTGTTTGATGACCTGTTTTCTTCAAAACAGTGTCCTTCCATTCCCCAGGAAACAAATTTCTGCATTCTTCACCATCCAAACAATCTTTGCAAAAGCAAGACAGATGTTTCACTTGAAGTTTTGTCTTTGACACTTTCATTGCATGGATGTTTCGTGTTCCTGCGAGTGTTTGCAGACTGTTTGATTTTGTAGAGCGTTCAATCTCTGTCGTGTGGATGGGGTGAAAAGATCTCAAAATGTGGTCATGTTGTGGCTTTGCTGGTACTGCATCATTTTCCACTGGTAGGTTTAGAGTCTCCATGCAGTAATCATGCATTTCGCTGGCTTTCTGAATGGATGTTTGGCCACAGGCAACAGCTCTTGAAGCACAGGATTTTATGACCCCCCCCCCCCCCCCCCCCCCCCCCACAGGCATCACTCAACGACTTCCCATGGCCAGCCCCAAAAAAGTGACGCTCTATTTTCAGACAAGGATGGCTTTCTGAAAGCTCCATGAGATGAAAGAATGGCAATTGCTTTTAAAGTGTGCTGCGCAACCGTCACTGACGATGTATACCGTGGTGATACCTTTGCTTTCAAGATATTGTAAGATGCTGTCCAAGCTCCGTTTGGTAAAGGCAGCATCGTGCTGAAGATCGTCTGAAAGAACAACAAAGTAGTCTGTGACCAAATCCTCGCACCCCTTTTTCTCACATGCATATTGGAGCACACATGGCATGATGGTGATTTGCTTATAACTCCAATGGGCGCTCTGGATCTCGTTTTGGTGTGGGCATAGATAGTTTTCCCGCAAAATCTATCGTCACAATTGCTGATGTTTTGGGCAGATTTCGTTGGAGGTTCTGATACTCTTGGCGCTGCCACTTTGCAACCTGGAGATGCTTTGCCAAGGGCTTCATTTCAGATTCTAGTTCAGAGATCATGTCCGCCAAAGTCCCTTCCTTCTTTACTTTGTCCATTGACATTGCCTCCGTTTCTCCCACCTGTACCGGGTCACTTGTTCTGATCCAAAGCCTGCAGTCTTTGTTCCAGATTTCAATGAGCAACTTCACTCCACACTGGCTGCATGTTCTGTTGACACATTCGGTGTTGAACTCCTTGTTGTTGCAAAGGGTATTCTGCACCAAGGCTTCCACATGCTTGATCTTGAGTTCTTCTGGCAAGTGCAAGTTCAGTTTTTCCATCTTTAGCATTGGGTTGGAGCATGTCTGACATAGCATTGACGAAATGCCCGGCTGCTGGCAAGAAGAATGTGCCATGGTCTACGGCGAGAGAATGTAGCTAAAGAAATTTTGTATTCAGGATTTTCTTTTTTAAAGTCTGCTAACAGATCTTTCATCCTTTTGTTCAAACTTTCTTCTGCTTCAGGAGATGAAACTGACTGTCTTTTTAAACAGGGCAAGTCGGTTGAAAACTCTTTCCAAAAAATTTTCAACAAGCTGATCCTTTGCATCAGAACGATTAAAACAATTTTCCCCTCGTCTGTGCTTTTCCTTTCCTCCAGAGAACATATTTCAAACAGTTTCATGTTAGCAAGAGATTTCCTGTCCCTCTTTTTTTCAGATCTTCAAACAGGGCTTTCATAACTTTTTTGTCAGGCATTCGCTTTGGCTTGTTGGCTGTGGGTGGGGACACTGAGGCTGTCGTTGATAAGCTCCTGTTTCTTGCGGTGATAACGAAGCCTGTTTTTTTCTTGCTCTTTTGCTCTTTGTCTTGGACTCATTGATGCCCTCCTTTTTTGCTGCCGTTTTCTTGCTTTTTCTTTCACTTCTGCCTCCTTCACTTTTTTTCACTTCTAGTCGTTGTTTTTTTTCCTTTGCTACTTTTAGCAGGCTCAGATGTTGACTTTGGAAGTTGTTTCTTTAAAGCTCTGTAACATTAAGAAAACCCTTGCTCTTGTCAAATGAAAAATAAAGGTCTCATCAGTTAATAAAACAATAACTATCTTGTACCTTTTGCTCTCCCCCTTCTTTCCCCTCTTTCTTGTTTACTTGTTAATTCTTGATGAATAGATTGAATAATAATATCTGTATTGTCATTTGTATGGCAATGTGTATAAAATATACTCTTAAAAGTATTATGTAGTTTCCAAGAACAGTTTGAACAATTTAAAATGTGTTTCTCAATAACCCAACCCCCCCCCCCCCCCCCCCAGCCATCTTACCATTAATTATGATTAATACCAATTATGCTTACAATCTAATGTTGCAAGCTTTTGTCTTTTTTTTTTAAATATCATAGTTGACACATACAAGAAAGGGCATGCTTCCCTATTCAAGCATGTGAAGCAACAACAAAACTTGCACTGAGATAAATCACAAGCAGAGATGATTCAAACCTTTGTTTCCTCTTCCGGAGTGTGTTGAGTTCCTTGTCTCGTATCTGCTCCATGCTTCGTGATTTCAAGCCAACGTTTGTGTGCAAGAACTTTTGTTTGCTTGAAATGATCCAAACGAGCAGGGTCTGCTTGCAGAGACAATCTGTAGTCTCGACAAATTTCTGCGTTGGATTTTTTCTTTTTGGGCTCATGATGCAGTCGGTCAGACAGCCGGGGTCGCAAACCTGAATATATTATAAATTTTAGGCAAATCAAGGCCATCTACTATACAAAGCTCAAAGTGTGTATCGTCTGTGGTGTGTGTCTGTGTATCTGAGGGGGTGAAAGCGCTAGTCAATGATAATTCCATCCAATACTACCAATCACTATGTCACGGGCTCGAGAAACAATCATTGATGTATAATCTAAATACAGATTTTTTTTATCTATTTTACACTTGATAAACATGATCAGACATTATACACAACTGTTTAATATCTACTCCATTCATAATTTAGTTGATTCACAAAAACTTTCAAAATTAATATTCTAGAGACAAAAGTCATTCTTACAACAAAACAATTCATGTAACATGGGATGAGAAACATGCACCATACAACTTTATGCAGTACAGATTCTTTGTGATTTAAGTTTTTTAACTGTAGACAATCATGATGATGACATCAAAATATAAACTAGCCGGCCATAATAGCATCAATGAATGCACAAATAACTTTTTATTTTCAGAAATCACGTTTCTAGAGACATAACTTGAAAACACAAGAAATTGTTATGTCACAGTGAATGTTTCCCAAGAAACGTTTGTCCAATAAATACTCTCAGATCATGACAAAAACAACGAAGTAAAACAGTTTTCTGCAGTTCCTTGACCCCACTTATCTATAAATTACTCTTGTTACACTTTTTCATAGTCTTCAAATTAAATAAAACGCAAATACAACGTTTCTAGAGACATGTGACACAGGCACACTGCGAGCGCTTGACGTTACTCGCGACCCGAGACATAATCGTACTCTGTGTCACATGGGTTTGTTTAACTTTGCACAGCTACAGGATGTCTGCTAAAACTGCGCGGAGAGCGATTGATTGCATGCATCACTTCTAGTTCAGCGTATGGAATGTAATCAGCATCTGTACGAGTCATTGTTTGTCTGAAAACCTTTATTATCAACGTTTCTCGAGACATTTACGTTTTCTCAAGACCTTCAAAACAACATGACATAAATCGAAAACTTACCGGTTCTCCCCTCATCCATTTTCCCCGCGCAAAAGAAACGGCCCCGCACATGCGCGTTTAGGCTTCCGGCATGTCGTAAAAGTGCTGCTTTGGTTTTTGTCTGACTGATATACGACATAGAGAGGGCCAAATGTTCCTCGCGACTTTGTTACGTGATAATCACGACAAGCCGGCACACAGTCGTAAGAAGTGAAATTCGGCCCTCTTTGGCAGCGAAGCACGCGTACGTTTCCTAGCAACGCCTCTGACCCACTTTCGCTCGCTTGACACAAGTTGATAGGGTCGGAGAGTCGATCTTCCGATGCACCAAGCGTGACATAGCAGGTCGCGAGGAACAAGTGATTTTCACATTTTTGTTTTGACAACTATATTGATTATGTTTGTAAAACAAAACTATCAGTTTGAAAGATTGATTCTTCATCTTTAAAATGGTGCAAACGTTGTTCGTGAAAGATTTGGGGAAAACCCTGAATTTTACGTTTAAACTTGCCTACTGTCAACATGGCGGGATTTTTACCTCAGTTTTCGACGATTTTTCAGCACATTTTTTGGGAAAAATATGTATTTTCCTAAAAGACGAAACTCTAAACTATTCACAAAATATACTTTAAACTATAATCAATAGATCTGTACTATTTGTTCAATGAATGAGGAATAAACTTGTGAGACTTTTTAGTAGTATAGGGGTCAGTACAGCACCTTTTGAGAATGGATCAAATGAATGAGTATTGAACAGATTAGTGAACCTACCGCAAAAGCAAAATTCTGTCCCTTTACCCTGGGATTGGGTACCCCCAATTATGCATGTGTTACCACACAGAAAAACATTTGCTGGCAGTAATATGAATACCAGATGTTTGTATAATGTTCAGTCAATAAAATCACCAGTTTTTTTCACTTTTCTCTTTGGTCTGATGTGCTGCAATGTGTGTGCGTATGCAGAAAGAGTGTCAATTTATTACAAAAATGGTTGATTATATTGATTTTTATCATACTTATGACCAGCCAAATCACATTATTATGACACCACATCATAGCAGAGGGTATCAGAAAAAAAAACATGCAAAAATCTAAGAGATATCTCAATAAATGAATGAGTAGTGAACAGATGAGTGAACCTACTGCAAAATTTGGCCCCGGCACACAGCAATACAGAAAAGCACTTATACTGTGGCAGGGAAGGGGTTAAAAGCCATGATTTAACTCCTCTATGTCTAACTCTTTTATTCAAACAATTCCTTATCACTGTACTATTTCTGATGTTAATTGAAATCAGGGGTTCAAATCTGGGCCTAGTAATAGAGGTGAGAACAGTACTCGGTACAGGTGCACACAGGAGACTAACATGGTTCAGGTTGCACAAAGTTTTAAAACTGCAAAAATGGAACTAAAGGCGTCTACGTCTGCATCTAAAATTTCAAAATTAAACTGAGTGCTAGGGATATTGTTGTTCCTGTTACATGTGGAAACAGCAAGGAAAAATAGAAAACTTTTAACAAAGCCGGGGAACAACACGCCGGTAGCCATCTTGAAAAGCCAAATAAGAAAGACTCACCTTACCTGAAAGGGTTTAAAACACAATTTCGTTAAAAAAAGAAAAGAAATAAGCGTTTAAACTACCAACAGCTAACAGTGCTGATTATTAAAATTCACGGATACTCGTATCATAGTAAAAGATGCAAGGCGTAAAAGGTCAACACACACACACACGAACTTTTTATGGGAAAAAAACAAACATACAAACAAAGATTATCATGTGAAAACCGCTAAAACCACGGACACATGCGATTATGAGCAGCATCACAGTCATACAGTTCACGTAACTGCTAAAATTATCTAAATTCCTGCGGCGAAGCATATTGTAGACTACTAGCCAAAAAGTAGGTCAGACGGCCAAGCGTGTCAAAGCAAAATTCTATGCTTACATGTCATTTATAATCATATGATGAATGAGACACAGCCAACATATGTCGAAAAAGAACTTTCAATAACTAGTTTGTATCATTTGCCCTCACAACAGTCATATTTTTCGTTAACTGACATCGAAGAATAGTAAGCAAGCACTCACATTTGGCGTCGTCTGCTACGCACTTCAACTGGTGGTGGAAGATCAGGTTCTTCATCATTATCGGTGTCCGAGTTGATGTCCTCTAGCTCCCAGGTCTCCTCATCTGAGCTATCAAAGACTTCGCTTTCTGAGAGAAAGTCGCTGGAACTCATACTGCTAGAAAAACTTGACGAGTCATTACTGCAGCAGACTTGTGGATTCAAGATGGCGTCGGGAAGAAAGCACATGACGGACGTTCTTTGTTTCGTAACTTCGCGCATTTTTTCTAAAATATATTTTAGTGATGAATGTGTCTATTTGGAGTTTTTTTTAGGCGGTATGTTGCTTCAGATCACAAAAATAATGTTTCACATACCATAATTCCGGGAAGAAAACCATCGATCATCGGTGATCGAAATTCAAGGGAAAGTGAAGAGTGTTCAAAACGTACGGTTGGAGACCTAGGCCTGTGTGTCAGTCTCTTTATGCCGAGATTCGAACCCACAACTTTACGAGTTTACCTTGGCCCTTCACACACACAACACACACATCTCCATCTCGGTCCAACAGAGAGAGAGAGAGAGAGAGGAGAGAGAGGAGAGAGAGAGAGAGAGAGACACTTGACACTTTGATATTTTATTGTCATTACCAAACAGGTCTTTTGACAAGGGGGGAGAGGTAACAGAACAATAACATTTCCCTCTTAGAGAGAGAGAGAGAGAGAGAGAGAGAGAGAGAGAGAGAGAGAGAGAGAGCGTAAAAAGAGAGAAATTTTCTTGCAATTTAAAAGCGTTGTATAAATAAATTGATTATTATGTGATGGTGTGGAGGGTAAGGGGTGTGCAGGTGAAGACAGGCAGATGGTGATATGTGCAGGAACCAAGGGACAGCAGCCAGTCAAGAAGACACAGTGGACGAAGCAGAGTTTTCTCCTCTTTATTTCTCTCCCATGGCAAGGGGCTCAAACCAGGAACACTGCCTGGGAACTCTCTCTCTCTCTCAGCACTCAGCGCACTGAGCACTCTCTCTGCCTCTCACGCCAGTTGCTCACATCAGGGAACACTCTCTGCTCCATTCTCACACCACGCTCTACTTTTATAACACCGTACCGGACCGCAAAGCCAGCACCACGGTGCCGAAGACGAAACGAGCCTCGCGAGGCCGGAACCAACAGAATTTTGTGTTTTTTCTCGCGGCTTCAGTGTTGTCTGGCTCGCTGTCCGTTCAAACTATTAACACATGTTTACTATCGATGAAAACCTCAGAACAAGGAATAAAATGCAGTAAGTCACATTTGACAATTTTGTTCCTGTAGAGAACAGTAATATGCCGCTTCTGACTCACTTGCTACTCCACCACGTTTTTGGGCGAAAGTGGCCTAAAAGCCGCCTATTCCTGTTCTCTGACAAGTAACCAAAAATAACGACCCTACAAACAAATATACTGTGTAGGGTTATCCGTTTTTAATACTAATTTACTAAGTTTTCAGATTTCAGTTTTTGTTTAATCCTATGTTTTTCCTGATCATTTTCAATAACATCATTTCGCGCAAACATTCTTCAAATGAGTCTCTGTCTTTCATGTGAAATAAAACTACAGTCTTTAACTGTTCTCTAAAGTCTTTTAAAACCGAGTTATATTTTTGACATAAAATCCACACACTTATCCCAGCATGTCTTCCGCTGAAAGCTAGTTTCGACAAAGTGTTTCTCTTTTAACTATGTCTCTTTCGCTGAACAGTCATCTATAATAAATAGTGTCTGCGTTCCTTCAAACAGCCTATAAAACTGTTCTAAACACTCACTCAGTTTATTGCTAGGATTAACTAAATATATGTCATCATCTGTCCATATAAACATTCTATCATGATATGCTTTGTTCCATTTAAGTGTTGGGCAGAAAATTACAATATGATCAAAATTATAACGATAAACTGTTTGTAACAGGTCGAGGATAAATATTGTTTTTTCCACAACCAGTCTGCCCACAAATCAATGAGCAATGAGGAGTTTTTGTCATAAAGTTTAACTGCTCCATAGTTTTATAACAGAACTTAATCTAATCCAGTTATTATTTTTATCATACTCTCCGTCAAAACTTGTTCAGTATAATAAAACCCTATGAGGCCTAAATGTGTAAGATTAATCCAATTTAGTTCTGTAAGATTGTTTCTATTTAGACTAATATTGATTTTGTTGCTTGTTGTTATGACCTTAATATCCTCGCCATTGTGAAGAATGACGACGGTAACTTTAAGTTTTTCAACGTCTAAGTTTTGCCAGCTAATTAGAATTCCTTTTAGAAGGACGTCACTAACGCCCACAACCCATCCCTCTCCTTATCTTTTAAGACAGAAATTTCAAATATCATTGTGAACGCATCTCCTAATTTCATTTGCGGAATGAACTGTAATTTTGTAGAAGCATCCTTTAAACGTTTCTCTTCTGTGGAGGATGTACTGTTTATTCCCATACGGCTTTATTTCAATCTCTTTCCGACTATTGTCGTCTGGCATAAGACTTACATGTAAAGGGCCAGAGTTGAATGCTTTTCTGAAACTTTTTTGATGGCTAAAATATGTAAATGGGCTTATGAATTCAAATTTTATGTCCCATTCTAAATATGGTTCTAAGTGCCATTTGAGGTCAGGCTTTCGAACTATTTTATATTCATACTGGCCAACATTATTTGCTTCTAGATTGCGCAGCTGTTCTAGTTTAGGAAACTTTTTGCTGTCGCCAACCTCTTTGCGTTTATAATCACCATCTTTAGTGTACTCAAAACCATACAAAGTGCCTATCTCCCCGTTCTGTTCAAAGTCCGCAACGTCTGCAAGGTCTTTTAATTCTAAAGTTATACACCTCACAGGCGCTAATGTAACTCCTGGTTCTTCTGGCCCACGCGACATTATTTTTTAGTAACGTATTATTTTATTTCCAAAACAATTTGCAGGTTATCACATTTTACAACTTTCCCTGCTTTGTCTTTGATTTTTATATTAAATGTTTCCAACCCTCCCACAAACTAATCTTTTAAACTGTAAATTAGGGAATTGTATAATTTCATAATCGCAATATGCAGCTTTCCCTGACGGAAGAGCTCTTAAAACAGTTGAGGGCCTTCCATCATATAAGTTTTCATCAGTGCTTAGCTCGTCCAAATGAACTTTAGAGTAATGAATGTAATGCAAGATTGAGCGGACTTTCCCCTCAAACGTAGTTTCATTTGGCGAAACACTAAAACTATGAGTGGGTAGATTGCTAGTTGTAAAGCCTAGCATTTTAGCTAGCTCTCTATCAAAATCGTTTTTTGCTTCTTCAGGTTTGAATGTTAATATTGTTTTTAGATTTGCATTGTTAAGTTTAAGAGTAATGTCTAAGTTACTCATTGCTTTTTTTAGTGAGCAAAACCCGTAATAACCATCAGGTATTGTTAATGTTTAACGTCGTTTGTTCTCCTTCATATTTTGTAATCTTATTATTCCCCTTGGCTTTAGTTATATTAAACCATACGACTTTGTAAAATATTTCATGGAGCGCGACCGTTTTGGCCCCGCAATTGTTATCAATAGCAGTTCTAAAAACGAAGGGCGGTCTTGAGTTGTTTTTGTTACAAACATTTTTTAAAACAAATTAAAAATGAGTGCATTCAAATATTACTGATGCAAAAATATTCTGTTGGGCCGCACTACAATCTTAAAAATAAAAACAACTGGCACCCTCGACATTTCTGTGCCCCAGACTGTCACCTTTCATAAAAAGGTAAGTACTCCATTAAACAGATATCTTAACCCTCCTATTAAAAAAGACTACATCGCGAAAGCGTGGTTTAGTCATCCGATGCAGTTTTACCAGAACCAGTTAAACTTTGCTGTGTTTTGTGCATCAACTGGGTGTGGAGTGTCGTATGCTGATCATTTAAATCATCTGATCCTTTGGTGAGGTCAGTGTATAGATTTCATTTCTATTACACCTTCAGACGTATTTTGACTGAACTGCAAGCGCCATTGCCAAATGACAAACCGTTTAATCCATTTAGCAACAGAATAGACATGAAGGCTTTTGAAAGGATCTGTAACGAATTTAATATTAACACCAAGACGGACTTTAGACAAAGTTGGATCTTAATCATGGTCTAGGCACCCCTTATTTTTGGGGCATGCACAGAAAGTTTAAATTTGACTGGAATCCTCCTTACACATCTTTCTCTCAAGCGCAACAGCTTTTCACCTCGGGTCTATAGAGCAAGAGCATAAAACAGCATGGACAACATTTATCTTAGACACTTCTAAGGGCCTAACTAGGGCGGGAATAGAACGAATAAACGACTCTATTCGTACTTACGTTTGGTGTTTGCTAGGGGCGCAAGCACAGGCAAGATCGAGCATAACTGATCCTTCTACTGGCTTTGACGCGCAAAAACAATACTTAGCAAATTTAGAGGACGCCATTAATTCTACAGTTGATTTACCTTCAAGTATTAAAAGATACCAAAATGTTTTACAATACGCAAGATCGAAAGTAGACTTTGCTGTTGGCACTGGTTTATACATGCTGCCTTCTGACCTCAGACTCCAGGTAGGAATAATAATAAACTATAATAATGAAATTCTTATAGCAGGCAATGAACAGAAGGTGGGAAAAACGACATAAATTCTGGGCCAGTAATATTACAAGCAGTAAACAAACACCAAGATTAAGTCATTTAATTCCCGAAGTCCAAACCCCCAAAGTCATTGAAGACTCAGCAAAGCTCGCAGACTCTGTTCGCGATGACCATGGGAAAATGAAAAGACAGCGCTTGTTCTTGGATTAACTGGCCTAGGATTACTTGGTCTTTATCTTACTAAAAAATTTAAACCCCAAATATTACGAGAACTAATGACCATAAATGCTCGGCCATAAAGCCAAAATACTTTGCTTGCAGTAGACAAAAGCCAGCTGACAATACCGCCTAATATACCGGGTAAAGAGTCTATAGCTTTACTGGCTAATTTTTTTAATAAATTCGCAAGATGATCAAGCTGTTTTTTTACCCATGATTTATCAGGTGGAGGTGATGGCGACGGAGGCACTAAACTTTGACCTCCACCGCCGCCTGTAATAGCCATCACCAGTGTACTTATTGCAAATCCTAAGGCTGTTATAACGCTTACTAATGTGACTCCTTGCTCTCTAAACAGTGTTCGTATTCGTTCTGCTAGTGTCGTGTCTTCATATAAAATTCTTTGGATAGTTTCTCTTATTCTGCTCCTTGAGTTCGTAATTGTTTTCGGTTAGTAGACAGCACTTCTAGTCTTGCTGATCTCTTTGTTCAAGATCTTTAGTCTTTGGGCTATTCTTTCTTTAATATCATGTCCTAAGTTGGCGTCATCAGCCTCAACGAGTTTTTCTTTTCTCTTTTATATGCTCATCTAGTTCACCTAGTTTTGCTAAATTGTTTGTTAATTCGCCCCTAATGGTTCTTAAAGCATGATCAAGGGCCGTTAGTTCTCGCATAGGTAATGGGGAATCATTAATTGTTTTTAAAGCTGTTTCTTCTGAAAACTGGTTTCTGCTTCTATTGCATTTATTAATTCACCTGCTGATTGATTTAATTCTTTAAGTTCCATGTTTTGCATTTGGTTATCTGTCGGAGTTCTTGTAGTGTGTTTTGAAGTTTAGCAACTGCATCCCTATCTAATTTTGGTCTAGCAATGCCAAGGCGATTTTGATCTTTCACACTGAGTCTATTTCTAATTGAACCCACGGCTAAAAACTTTGATGGGTTGGGTTTAGTTGTAAGCGAACAAGTTGCCCTTGATCGTTTTTTACAAACAAATGACCATTTCTAATTCAAATCATTTGGGTCTATAAATTCGGGAGGTTCTTGACCTAAACTTTTGTAAAATGCTCCGACCGTACTTTCTGTTAATTTCACGCTGCATTGAGAGCGTTGAGCGATGCCGTGTCAAAGGGATCATTTCACTCATGTCGTCTCCACGATCAAAAACATCATAATCTTCTTCATCTACAATTCCTGCCATGTTTTAAATAATTAACTTTTTATTTTGCTTCATAAAAATGCCAGAACAAGTACATGGCTCGATTCTTGACCCCCATAGAAAACTGAAAGAGCCCTTTGGCTGGAAGGGAAATAAGCGGAATATTACTGTTCCAAATAATCCATCTACTATTGATGCAGATCAAATTCTTACTGTCAAATTTCCAGACCTAGGAGCGGATGAAGTGATTGTGCCAGGCTCTGCGCGTCTTACTTCAAAATAGCGCTCGATTCAACAACAGACCCAAACAGGACAGTTGTGCAGAATCTGGGGCGGGCAATCGTTAAGAAAATTTCTATAAAAAATGAGGGCAAGAAATATTTTCTTTACATAATGCAGACATATTTTTAACCTATTCTGATCTATGGCTAACGGGAATGAAAGGGCTGATCTTGCGTTTCAAGGAATCGAAAATGAAGAAGCACTAAAACATAGATAGGCGCTGGAGATACTAAAGACGTCAAAAAGGCTTTAGCTGTAAATTTTGCGTATGGAAATCGTTTTTCCATTCCCTTAGATTTTGAGTTGTTAAAAGCGCATGCACCATACTTTCAAGGAGCATTAAAAGACAGATTGTATACGAACTAACTTTTAATGACAACAAACGTGTTATCAGTCATCAGACACCGAAGCAAAGTACAGCATTTCTGACATCTCGTTAGAGTTTGACGTTGTTAGCAACCTTCACTTAGCAAGGCTGATTGAACAACAATATCAGTCAAAATTACCAATATATTACGAAAGAGTGATTCATCATACAACATATCCCAAAAGCAGGGCAGACGCTATATGGAATTTTAGTTTTAGCGTCGCAGCAAGATCGCTTAAAGGTATTTTATTGCTGTGTGAAGATGAAGAACCGTTCAAAAGAGCAAGTGAAAAGTTTTTTAATCCTAAAATAACGAAGTGCAATGTACAATTGACGGTAGTCCTAACCAAATCTACGCTAGCGGGCTTGACCTTATCATCATTTTGACGAAATAAGAAAATTGTTTGGGGGTGGGAGGGGTAGAAATCCAACAGCAGACCTAGTGTCTAAAGATTTACATCTTCACAATGTTAGGCTTGATGATTATTTAACAACAAAATACGGTTTATGGATTGACCTAAGGTCAACAGAGGATAATAAGTTGTATGGAAGCGGAGAGAAAAGTGGGGAGACGTAATAAACATCAAATTGATAAAGAAGAAGAAGCGATAAACCGCTTAATGTACATTTGTTTTTATTATATGATGCGCAGCTGAATATTGAAGAAAACAGATTAAAATATGTATTATACTAAATTATTTTTCGTTTTATAAAAAGCATGTCTGTTCAGGTTTATCCAAATGTGCCTACAGCACCGGAGATGTCGAGAGAAAAAGATAGCTGGCAATTCTGCTGTTATAGAAAGCCCTGAAGTAAAAAACCCTTTAGATTAACCACATTACACAAATGCAGCAAAAACTAGAGCAAGACCTTTCAAAATACAGCAAAACCAAACGAAGGTATTCTGCCGCCTTTAATGCTGTTACTTATGTTAATACTGGAGCATCGACTATAAGCGCCCTATCAGCAGGAACGAGTGTTGGCCTCTTAGCAACGGGCATAGGCGCACCCGCAGCTTTACCTCTAGGAGGTTTGTCTTTAGCTCTCGGTCTGTGTTCATTAGCCGTAGGTGCTGCTAGCAAAAAAATAAAAACTAAACTCCAAAAGCACACAGCCATGGTTCAACTAATAACAGCTAAACTTAGTTCGTTTAAACTGACAATAAATAAAGCGCTAGTTGACTCAAACATCACGGATGAAGAATTTAATCGTTTACAGGCCGATTTTGATGACTACAAAAGACAAAAGTTTGATCTTCAAAGAAAGGCGGGGACAACTTTTTCTCAACAGCCAGACGCCGAGCAGATAAAAAAGGAATGCTTAAAAAAAGTAAACGAGACATTAAACTCTGCTCTAAACAGCTCACATTAACAACACCAAAAGGTGTTTATACTTTAGTTTATGAGTCCAAGCGCAAAAAGACCGTTGATATTGATTCTGATTAATTATTTTTTTTTAATTTAAATAAATATTTTGAGTTAGAAAAGAAACTCAACATGGCTAAGATATATGAAGGGCAAGACGAATTTTTTGAAGGAATGCTCGAGAGAGAGCGTTTATCAAGAGCACTGAATGATATTGATTTAGAAGTCATTGATCCAACAAACGTACAGGCAAGCGTTGTTCATGCTATTTCTCAAGTTCCAAGTAAACTAACAATAGACCCGCCAGTTAAAGTAATGTTAGCTGTTTTAATCGACTATATAACAATAAATGAAGAAAATCTAGAAGTCTGGGTCTCAACTAAACAACAGACTATTCTTTCTCGTAATGACTTAACACCCGGTTGGGCAGACGAACTGCTTGCACAGTTTGACGCTGCGGCTGAAGAAGCCAAAATGAGAGGCTCTGGTTGGTCAGAGGGCGAAGTCTTAGAGATCAGATTAAAACAGGCTAAGTATGCGCCGATTGTAGGCAGGTCTTACATTCCACTACCTCCAGCATTAGTCGCAAAAAGAGCAGTTCTAAACATAAGGAATTCAGACGACAAATGTTTTATGTGGTGTGTTCTTGCAAGGCTGCATTACGCCCGCAAAAACGCAGAGAGAGTGTCTAACTATCACCCTTACATCAATGATCTTAACTTTAGTGGGGTGTCCTTTCCTGTTAGTGTAGACCAAATTGATCAGTTTGAAGAACAAAACAAACCAATAACTGTTAATGTATACACATGGGATGAGGAAACAAATTTGGTGCCAATTAAAGTGTCCAAGAACAGTCCAACGATTGGCGAGCCAGACAAAAACCATGTTGACTTACTGCTGATGTTTTCACCAGCGGGGCTACCGCATTACACATTAATACGCACAATGAGTAGATTATTGCGGCATACTTCAAAGCATTACCATAAACAAGAATTCTGCAGAAAATGTTTAACAAGAATGCCATCTGTTCAAGCCGCGAGTGAACATAAGAAACATTGTATCGGCCCAGTTGACTGTAATACAGAACTAACTACGGCCCCCGCCAGGATCTAAAGTTAGTTTTAAGAACTGGAAAAAAACTGCAACATTCTCCACACGTAGTTTACGCAGACTTCGAGTCGCTTATTGTTCCTTATGAAGGGCCAACCCCACAGAGACTTCCTAAAACAGCCATAGTGAGTAATCATCAGATTTGTTCATTTGCCTTTATCATTGTCAGGTCGGATGGCGCCCATTTCGAAACCAGAATTGTATAGAGGGCCAGATGCTGCAGAAACATTCTTAAAACGCATGCAGCAAGTGCGCAATGATTGTTCTAATAATCTGAATTTATCTGAAATCATAATGACGCCTGAAGACCAACAACAGTATGCCTCAGCCACTCACTGTTGGATTTGTGGTTTAGGCCTCTCATCAGACGCAGCGAATCCAACAGTAAGAGACCATGATCACATTAGTGGAAAGTTCAGAGGAGCGGCGCATAACAAATGCAATCTTCAACTAAAGTTTGATCCTAAGACATGGAAGCTGCCCATCTTCTTTCATAACTTGCGAGGTTACGACTCTCATCTTATATTGCAAGCAGTAACCAGCGCCTTCAGGGTAGCATGCATTGCACAGTCATCAGAAAAGTACATGTGCTTTAATCTAAATAACATGTCTTTTTATGACTCTATGCAACACATGATGGGATCATTAGAGTCACTAGCTATGTCCTTAAAGTCCTGCCCAATAACAGAAGAATATTTTGACTCAACTCTCGTTAGAAAGGGCGTTTACCCTTATGAGTACATGAACAGTTGGGAAAGGTTTGATGAAGATACACTTCACCTAAAGGCGCGTTCTTTTCTAGTCTTCGAGGAAAGGACATCAGTGATTCTGATTACCAGCATGCTCAAGATGCGTGGCAGAAGTTAGAGTGTAAAACGATGGGAGACTATCATGACTCCTACTTGATGGCCGATGTATGTTTGTTGGCGGACGTCTTTGAAAATTATAGAAAGACCTGCATGAAACATTATAGCCTGGATCCTGCGCATTACATTTCTGCGCCCGGGATGAGCTGGGACGCTTTCTTAAAGTTTACTGGAGTACAGATTGATTTATTGTCTGATTTACCAATGATTCAGATGATTGAAAACGGATTGCGTGGAGGAATTAGTATGGCGTCGCATCATTACTGTAAAGCAAACAACAAATACTTGGACGACTATGATCCGAGTAAAGGTCTAACTATCTCATGTATTTAGATGCAAACAATCTGTATGGTTGGGCAATGGCGCAATCACTTCCGTTACGCAACTTTAAAATGCACACAGGTACGAATAATATTCAAAAGGCATTAAAGTGGTTGGGCAGTTTAACGCCCGATCAACAGCGCGGTTTCATTCTAGAAGTTGACTTAGAATATCCTCATGAACTCCATGACCTACATAATGACTACCCATTAGCAGCAGAAAGTCTAAAGATGGATCCAAGAGAACCACCTAAACTTGTGCCTAATCTTCGAGACAAAAAAAATTATGTCTGTCATTACAGACTTCTGCAATTTTATTTAAGACATGGTTTGAAGTTGACAGCAGTTCATCGCATAATTGCTTTTGATCAAGAACAGTTCATGAAGCCATACATCATGAAGAACACTGATCTCAGAACCAAATCCACAGATGCTTCAGAAAAAGACTTTTTCAAGCTGATGAACAACAGCTGTTTTGGAAAGACTATGGAGAATCCGCACAAGCGTAAAGATGTCAGATTAGTCACCAAAGAGAACGAAGCAATTAAGCTGACTTCAAAACCTAATTATCAGGACTTCAGAAAATTTCATGATCAGCTTTTTGGCATAATGATGAAAAAAAAGAAAGTCAAATTAGACAAACCTGTTTTTATTGGGTTTACTGTTTTAGAATTATCAAAGCTTTTGATGTTAGAGTTTCTTTATGACTACTTTAAGCCCTCGTATCCTGAGTCCAGAGTGCTTTACACAGATACAGATAGTTTTGTTATAGATATTCCTACTGAAGATATTTATAAAGACATGGAAATGGAAGTAGCTAAAGGACATGCGGGATGGTATGATACATCTGATTACCCTAAAGATTCGCCTTTACATTCAATTACTAACAAGAAGGTTTTAGGAAGATGAAGGATGAATTATCTGGAAAGGTGATCAAGGAGTATGTGGGGTTAAGGTCAAAAATGTACAGTATTTCGAGCCAGGAGAAAATCATTAAGAAAGCAAAGGGAATATCTCGCAGTGTTGTGCAGTCAAACATATCACATGACAACTACAAAGAAGCATTGTTTGGCAATAAGACTTTTCATCATGACAACGTAAAAACTGCGATCTAATCTACATGAGATCAACACAACGGTTGTAACAAAGAAGTCATTAGATAGAACAAACACAAAACGGGTGTTTGTTAATCCAGAGTTTTCATATGCAATCGGGCACTGGAGGACCGTAAATTAATTAAAGCGGAACTGTGCCTGGTGGGATTATCTGCAGTTCTTCCTTCACAAATGATCTTTGAGGGGCTGGTTGTTTTGTTGTGTCAGTTTCTCGTAAATAATACACGGGCGGATTCATCTTTACAATTCTTTTTATTTCATATGGGTCAACACTCCAAACTGGATCGGTTGCCCTGATGCGAGTGTCCCCTTCCGCTTCCCCCGGTAAATAAAGGTACCTTACTTTTAAACCAAATGGTAATAGTTTGCTGGTTGTACTGGAGTCTTCAGCAACATTTATTGTTTTTCTTTTGATTGCTTGTACTGGTTTTAGCCCTTTAAATTCTTCATTATTCATTGCGCGCAAAACTGAGGGCAGTCTTCTAACCCATTCTGTGTTGCGAGAGTTGTCAATAAGCTCTCTGTGATACTGGTAGGAGAAAAGTCTTTCGGCTAACTGTTTGTTAAAGTTTTCAACTAAAGCCTGTGATCTGTGAACTCCTGGGATGCCTCTTCTAATGGTAACTCTATGTTTTAACAATAATTGATTCACTTGGCCTTTAAATTCTTTTCCATCATCGACTTGAATCATGCGAGGATAAGTTAGTGGCCCTCGTTGGTAATATCAGTTGTATAGCGACAGCAACAGCAGAAGCGCTCTTTTGTGTTAATGGTTCCGCATCTTTGTATCTTGAAGCCATGTCAATGACTGTGAGTGCGTACTTAAATCTTTTTCGTCTAATCCTATCAGAGGGTAAATATAGAAGATCCATTTGATGGGTGTCGTTTGGAGTTGTGTTCACAAAGTGCGGCCTCTGTATTCGTCTAGGGGCAGGTAAATAAATTTGCCAAATCGCTGTTTAGATAACCATTCTTTTGCTGTTTGTTCACTGACTCCCGCTGCTTGGCTTAGCTTTTTAATTGCTGTGATGCCCTTCCAATATCCTTTGGGCGAATAATAGATTTTGTTCATTTTTTATTCAGCCAATATTATGTGCAACAAAATACACGACGGTCATACCAACGACAATAAACGCGATTTCTTGCATCTTTTGTTTTTCTGATGGTTGATAAAAGTCACTGAATTTTGGTGGGGGCAATGTCTGGACCGGTTTGCCTGTTACTAGATAATATTGTTTTATTGCTTGATCAACATCTTTAAATATGTAAGCTGCATGCCCCTGTCTTTTCAGTGTGTCATTAATAAAATCTAACTGCTCAAGTCTCTGCCTTTCATAGGCGTCTTGTGCAGCTGCTAGTTCCTCCATAGCTTTGTTATGTCTTTTTCTCTCGCCGTCATTCCCCAGTTTTACTAAATGCAAAATTACTGCCGCTAAAAGCAAGCGCATTCACCACAGCGCCGCCTATCATTATTGCGAGTGAAGCCATTTTTTATAAATGTATTTTTTTCTTACATATTTATATTGTCTGGAATTATTCCTTGCTTAACTAGAAAATCTTTCGTGGCAACCGAAGCTGCAATGATAGCAATCAGCTTTGCTGAATCCTCAAAGTCTAGTTTGCCAAGATCTGCTGGTTTAATTCTTAACAGGCTTTTACCAAGCATTGAGTATCCTACACTTAGTCCTCCAATAACAGCAGATGGTATACAAGGTTGGTAACAGTTTTTTCGGTGCTCATTTTTATAAAATAAAATAATTATAATTATTAAAAAAACATGAACAGTGATGATCTCCTACAGCTACAAGGCAGCCTAAACCTTCCCGAACTTATGAATGACCAAGTTGATGATCAAGCTATTATGCCAAAAAGGAGAGGCTGTATTCTTTGGCAGCATGTGGGAAAACAAAACAGTTCCTCGGAACTGAATTCAGCATAGAACAGATTCAACAGATGTCTCCACAAGACATTATAAAGTATCATAATAGGTATGAAGCGCAGTTGGGGTCAAGAATGGTAAAAGTGTGGGGCAAACGGTTCTTAGTTTTGTACACTAAACTAGTCAGTAGATTTGCTCCCATTGATTCTGAACAAGACTTTATGTATGATTTAACGCAAGATCCAGTTTTAACAAAGTCATTAGAGTCTCTAGGGTGTGATTTATACTATAGATTTGGAACATTGTTATCGCCATTAATCATGGGATTAATAACTTTTAATCATATAGATTTTATTTCCCTTCAAAATGAACGATCTGGAAAATCAGCAGAACCAGAAAACACTGAATCAGGTGGAGAAAGTAACCAAGCCAGAAAAATCATCAGAAAACGCTGAATCAGGTGGAGGCCATTAAAAATCCTGGGCGTGTTGAAGCAGGAAAAAAATTAGCAGAGTGGAACAGACAAAAAAATTAATGTTACAGAATATGACTCATCATGAAAACATAACACCGCCAACGTCAGAACAAGTTGATTCAATGCCAGCTATAAAAACTCCATGTGATACAAGGGCCCCAAAGTCTTCATGGAATATGAACTTAAAACTGTTGCCATTTTTGGCGCCATTGCTGCTGTTGGGGGCAGTTATTACGGCTATAAAATAATACACAATTGCAACAGAAACAAAAGAAGTTAAAACAACCTGAACCGCTAAATGCAGAAAAAGACAACTGCACGCCAAAACCGCCAATAACAAAGCATCATTTTGATCCATTTATAATGGAATAATATTTTAAGAACTTAATTTTAAATTTTTAATAAAAATAGATTCATGGCGTATTATAAAATGATAAAGTCAATAAATAAAGACATGGAGTCTATAAAAGACATTTCTATAGACCAGAATTATAATCAATGCGGTTGCTTTGGGTGTAAGACCTTCCTTAAGATCTATGCAGAGAACGCTGAGCAAGACATCCTCAACGATGACGCGTTTTTTGAGGCGTGTGTGTACTATATTAGACATTTACTATTTAAGATAAAAACATAGATTGTATTTTTTGATAATTATAAGATAACTTGATAAGAACTTAGTTGTACTTAAAGGATAACTTAATCAAGAACTTATTAAGAACTTGATCAAGAACTTAATTAAAAACTTAATCAAGAACTTATTAAGAACTTGAAGTAACTTAATCAAGAACTTATTAAGAACTTGAAGTAACTTAATTAAAAACTTAATTAAGAACTTGGGGTGACTTAATTAAAAACTTAATTAAGAACTTGGGGTGACTTGGGGGTGGGAGTGTGTGTGTGGTGTACACAGAGCTTTATTATTTGTCATGTGTAACACCACTTAGTGCAAGACAGTGCTTGCGTTTTTGTGATGCATTGGCTCTTTTGTTGCAAGTTCAAAGCAGCCACCAAGTGCACAAAAAAAGTTTATGCCACACCCCTCCTCTTTTTTCATCCAGGCTTGGGACTGGCATTGGCAGAGTTACCTAGTGGTTTTTTTAAAATACTGCTTTGGCAGAGCTAAAAAAGGCAGCCTAAAAGTTTGTAACAGGACGTAGACAGCAAAGCGGCAAAGCAGCAAAAAAAGTCTGATCTCACTGCTGATAACCTTTGAACCGCTCTAGGGTAAAGCGCTGAAGAAACGGCTTGCCACTGTGACCTTTGACCGCTCAGGGTAAAGCGCTAAAGAAACGGCTTGCCACTGTAACCTTTAACTGCTCTAGGGTAGAGCGCTAAAGAAACGCTTGCCACTGTGACCTTTGACCGCTTCAGGGTGAAGCGCTAGTTCTCTCTCACTGCTGCGGACTTTGAGAGGAGTGTGTTTGGAGTTGAATTGGTTCTTGTACGGGAGTAGTCCAATAATTTCTAATCTCCTCACTGCTTGAAAACATTAAATACAAATCCTTCCTCATAGAGTAGACTTCTGTGAAAGAAAGACCACCTGTAGAAAACCTTTTAGCATATGGATTCAACAAACGAGCAATCTCTCTTAGTTTGCGAGAATGTGAAGGGGATATCCCTACATTGCTCTTTCAACCACTCATCCCATTTTGAGTATGCGCCCCACTGTCTTTTTCTTGTGAAAAGGCCTTGAAGGTCTGTTCTAAAAGCCAACCATATTGCAAGTTAAAACACATTGTTGTAGCTTCCTGCCTTTGAAGCTGCCTATACCCCTCCTTCAGTTTATCAATAGCAACAGCAACAGACGTTATTTCCTCTGCCCCAAAAAACGAAAACTTCTTTCCTAACTGTCATTCCCACATCAACCTCTTTTGTTTTCAAGTATTGGTGGAGTTCTTCTGGCGCCATCTTTTGTTTTTTTTGCTTGCTCTCCATACAAATCAGATAGCTTTTCTTTTTGGCGGTTTAGGGAAGACGGGTAGTTTCTTACTTGATGATGGGCCGCCGCTCTCAACTCATCCAAAGCACTAACAATTGTGCATGGTACCAACATGCTCGTCAAGTATTGTCAGCTTAGAAATCTCCCCACTGTCTTTGTTCTGCCATGATCAAAATATTATATAAACAAAACCGCCCTGCACAAAACCGGTAAATATCTTCTCACTACACCACACAGTCACTTCACAGGTCTTGCTGACGTGGCAGCCGCAAAGTGATTTTTTGGTCGCAGTTGTAAGCAGGCCTTACAAACACCTTTTTCACTGAAAAACACCGCGTCTTTCTGCCACACGTATTAAAACTGGCTGTATCTTTGTCAACAATATTGTCTTCAACGAGCCAACAAACCTTTAAGATACACAATTCTGTTCTTCAGTAAACCGTTAGACACCACACAGCGCCGTAAAACACATCCTGCTTGCACGGCTGTCAGTGGAAGAATGTGTGTCGCGCAAGCAGCTGCTGATTGGCCAAGCTGTGAGAGCGCCCCACGCGGGCAATGTTGGCTGACGTCATATGGTGCAATTGGGCTGGGCAGGAAGGAGTGGGGGTGGGAAGAAGTGCGGCAGTATTGATTTTTTTGCACACCTGCAATGTAGACAGGGAGCATGCCACCGTAGGTGAGGGGTATGCCACTGTAAACAGGAACACATTTTTTTTTAAATAGTGTGCGTGTATGTGGAGAGAGCGTGACAGTGTGTGTGTGTGTGTGTGTGTGTGTGTGTGTGTGTGTTGTGTGTTGTGTGTGTGTTTGTGTGCGTGAGTGAGTGAGTGAGCGTGTGTGTGTGTGTGTGTGTGTGTGTGTGTTCGTGCGTGCCCGCCTCTCTGTCTGTCTGTCTGTCTGTCTGTTCTAAGGGCAACTTAACCTTAACGGGCTTACTGCGAAGTAATCGGATAGCCTAGTGCACCCACCGTGTATATGGGCGCGTTCAGTAACTGCTTAGTTTTCCCTACGTTACTCTATGGGGATGTGTTCAGTCCCGGATACTTTCCTCTATGAAAACTTTAGTAAATTAGTATTAAAAACGGATAACCCTACACAGTATATTTGTTTGTAGGGTCGTTATTTTTTGGTTACTTGTCAGAGAACAAGAATAGGCGGCTTTTAGGCCACTTTCGCCCAAAAACGTGGTGGAGTAGCAAGTGAGTCAGAAGCGGCATATTACAGTTCTCTCCTGTACTTAATCATTGCTGATTAATCTCCCAGAGTGAAGCCACTTTTAACAAGCTTACGTCATATTTTCCTTTATTTCGACGAAAAATACTAAACAGCGTGAAATAGTTTTGTAATGAATAAAAAGCTGGCATCTCGCTCTTTTTATACATATAAATTTCATTTTCCGAGACAGTGTCTAAGTGTAGAATTCTGTTATTAAAAATTACTAGAAAACACAGCTGACTTTCCACTTCGCCGGGCCATCGGCACCTACTTTTGACACAATTTTCAACTGAAAAATACTCTGTTGAAATGGTCTGTTAAATAATAAATTCTACACATTTTCAGTTGTATTCATAACAGAAATGGAGTCATAAGCAAGATTTCGATCGGGAAGTCCAAATTTCATGAAACGACAATTCAGATCAAAACTCCGACAGTAAACAAAGAAGGCGACTCGCTAAAGGGACCGGCGCTGTCAGTCATTTCGTATCGTCGCAAGCTTGTACAGAAAAGATCATAGGCATGCGATATACGAAATGAAAGCTTATGGACTTTACTTTTAACATGCATATTCAGATTCTTCGGTTTTCCTCTTACTTTTTGTAAAATCAAGAATTATTCAATGTTCATTCGACAGACAATTGAAAATGGCGCCAAGATTGCTCGTGCGAAATACCCGTTTAGAGAAAATATGGGCTTCTCAGCCCAGTACGGTTGTAATGAATCAAATACATTAATTTTTGTGACTTTAGCGACGTACATACAACTATGTAGGTTCTGAGGTATTCATGATTTAAAGAATTTACACAATTAAAAAATGAGATTCGACCAAGGGAGGTAAGGGAAGATAACTCTCGAACAAAACATTTTCATCCACGAAAGTTAACCAAAATAAAAACAAACACTGTTAGCACCCGGCTACAATTAAAAGTTTTATCATTTCTAGATAAGACGTACAGAGAATTATGGCATGTGAAACAACATGTTTGTGATCTAAAGCAACATATCGCCTAAAAAAAAAACAACTCCAAATAGACACATTCATCACTGTTTTTTTTTCTCAAGCTGCTCAGTGACCCTCCAGCATGTCAATAACACTCAGCAGGTGGACACTACTGGAAGAAGAAGAAGACGAAGAAGAGAGAGAGAGAGAGAGAGAGAGAGAGAGAGAGAGAGAGAGAGAGAGAGAGAGAGAGAGAGAGAGAGAGAGAGTTCGGTTACATACACACACATTCTCCAAAATTTGAAGATTGTCTCTCTACTGCAGAAACTGAAAATTTGCCCTTTGCTACAAACTAATCAAAAACTCATTACCTTTCACAATGTAGTGGCGTGACTGCTTACTTATAACATTTTTTGTCGACCGAGACCACGACGGGTCACTCTCCTTGGTCTCCAAGTATTGTTTTATTTTCAAGAATCTGCCCTCACCTGCAGCCATGGTGGATCTAAACCGCGGTTTTTCTGCTGTTATCAACAACAGATGTGTGTTGTGACATCAAATGACGTCAAATGACGTCATTTTTCGCAAAGCTGGTATAGGGCCTACCAGCAATGGATTTCACCCGGATGTGTGTTGTGGCATCAAATGACGTCATTTTTGGCCTAAGCTGGCATGCCAGCAACCGACAAGGCCTTCAACTGGTCGAGCTGGGATGATTCGACGTGCTGTGGTATTCTACATCGCCTCGCATCTTACATCTAGTGTATGTGTGTGTGTTCCAGTGTGGGATCTAATGGTGAACATTGTTGTGTAGTAGGTGATGTGATTTCGCCCTTCGGCTTTTGTGTTAACAGTACCATTCGCTGAAGGAAGGCCCAGATCCAACATGGAGATCCAAGTGAGTTGTATTTTATGACGTTTGTCCAGCGCTATTGACTCGTGCATGATGTGAATGCAGGAGGCTTCGGCTATTTACCGCATATCACTAAATATCACCGCATATCACTAAATATCACCGCACATCGCTAAATATCACCGCACATCGCTAAATATCACCGCACATCGCTAAAAATATCACCGCACATCGCTAAAAATATCACCGCAGATCGCTTAATATCACCGCATATCACCAATTATCGGGTGTGTGTGTGACCTTGTGTGTGTGTGTGTGTGTGTGTGTGTGTGTGTGTGTGTGTGTGTGTGTGTGTGTGTGTCTGACTCTCTGTCTCTCTCTCTCTCTGTCTCTCTCTGTGTCTCTGTCTGTGTGTGTGTGTGTGTCTCTCTCTGTCCCTGTCTCTCTCTGCCTCTCTCTCTCTCACAAGGGTACTGTGGGGCCTGCTTAGGACCCATCTCGCACACGCAGTTGTCGCGCGGCCTTAGCCCAGCTGGAGTTGCCCCCCCCCCCTGTTTAACTCTTATGGCATATGGTACACACAATAGGAACAAACCAACACCAATGTTCCACTAGATCTATTCAAAATTATGGCATAAGATTGTCATATAAGTATACACCCCGATATTTGGTGATGTGCGTTGATATTTAGTGATATTTAGCGATGTGCGGTGATATTTTTAGCGATGTGCGGTGATATTTAGCGATGTGCGGTGATATTTAGTGATATGCGGTAATTATGCCACCCGAATGCAGGATGCGCTCTCTGTGTGTCTGTCTCTCTTCTTCTTCTTCTTCTTCTTCCTAAAATACTGGTTCACTCAAAAACGAGTAGGTCACCAGCGCGCATGTTAAAAAGTAAAATAAAATAACATAAAACAGTGCGACTCAGACTGTTGGCCCCTCTCTCTTTCTCTCTGAGTCACTGTCTGTCTGCCACACCACCACCCCCTTTCCCCCCTCCCCACGCATTTGGCGCGCACGTGTGCCGAGAGGTACACATTCGTTACACGCGCAAGTACGCACTTCTTGTGCAAGGGGAGGGTGGGGGGTGGGGGGAGAATCTTTATTTTCAAGGGCAGGAGCTGAGGATGGATGATGTGTTAACTTTTTCTCCCATCTGGTTCTTGTCCCTCAGGGCTAGGGCCACTAACAGAATAGTTACACAATATGGAACTTTTCTTCCCAAGAATAGTGATATAATATTCATATTAGCATCAAAGAACACATACATACACACCAGGAGTGTCTGTCATTTCCTGTCCACCCCCTCCACACACACACACACACACAAACACGCACGCACGTACACACACACACACACACACACACACACACACACACACACACACACACACACACACACACACACAGCCACAAGTACGTAGTATACAATATTCGTACGCCGAGCTTTTCTTTTGTTAACCCGGCATTCGGTATCATACCAGTCCTCCTCACATGTATCGGCCGAGAGTAAACTGCTTTTTCATACTGTCTGTCGCCTCTCTCACACAACAATGAAAAACGTCTGTCTCAAAAGGCATAGTGTTAGAAAATGTAGACATTTCAGTGGATGCAATAAAAAAGAAACTTCAATCTCTAAACCCTAATAAGGCATGTGGTCCGGATGCCGTCCCATCGAGAGTACTAAAAGAGCTAAACGAGGAGATGGCATTCCCACTTTACATACTCTTTTCTAAATCTGTTAAAGAAATGATAGTACCTTCAGACTGGAAAACAGCTACAGTCATTCCAGTATTCAAAAAAGGTACAAGAACAGATCCAGGAAATTATAGACCAGTGAGTTGAACATGCATTATATGCAAAATTTTAGAATCATTTATTAGAGAGGCTATTATTAAACATATGACAGAAAATAAATTATATGCTGAGTGTCAACATGGATTTCGTGCAAAAAGGTCTTGTGTGACTCAACTTTTAGAAGTGATGGAAGACTTCACAAAGGAGATAGATAAAGGAGAGAATATACATGTTTTGTATTTAGACTTTAGAAAAGCATTCGATTCAGTACCACATGAAAGACTTTTAAAGAAATTAGAGTCTTATGGAATAATAGGAAATATACTTGGTTGGGTTAGAGACTTTTTATCAAAAAGAACTCAGAAGGTAAGGATTGGTAGTTCCTTCTCTCATAGTGCTGATGTTATTAGTGGGATACCACAAGGCAGTATTTTGGGACCAATATTATTTACGGTGTTTATAAATGATCTCCCTGTAGAATTAAAGAGTACATGTAAAGTCTTTGCAGATGACACAAAACTGTATAACTCTCCAAAATTGCATAAGGAATTACAAAAGGATATTGAAACATTAGTACAGTGGTCTGATACTTGTGTGACATGTCAATGACATTCGCGGTCAAAGGGAAGCAACTTCACATATTAGTTCCCGGAGTTAGCAACTAGACACAGGGGGTTATTTCCCTTCCGGAAGTGACCCGGTTTGTTTCTAACTTTCAGTTTGGGTCTAGTTCGGGCTATTCGTTCTAGCCTTTAGTAGTTTATTATTAGTTTATTAGAGATATTGATAGTAATAACAAATAATAGAGTAGTGTAGGGCTGCAAGTAAAGAGTAAGTACAAAATATTTAAAACTTAAAAGGAAACTACCATTCTGGGTGAGAGTTGCTAGCAATTGGCTCCTTAAAGAGAATTACATCACCGGTGCCAGACGCGTCTCCTCAGTTTTGGCGCCAGTCAGAAGGCTCCTGACCCCCCTCAGATCAAGACGCACATCCTATCCCAGTCGGTCTGCTGCCTCCAGCTAGCTCGGTGGGTTTTTTTGTTTAGGTAGGGGATCTTCTGAGGGGAAAGCTGAAAGGGAATTGGGCAAACATCATCTTCAGCTCGCCCATTTAGTTAGGGACGTAGGGTTCTTATCTTTATATGTCCTCATCACCTATGCCCCCACAAGAGCATTTGGGCAATAAAGGAACTGGAATTTGAAGCTCTCTTGTGTGGTCATTGAACAAGAGATGTATAAGGGGGGAGTGACAAGCATTGGGACAGGGAGCAAGTGACACACCCTACCCCCCCCCCCCCCCACTCTGTAAAACTTGGAACCTATATTTTAATGCAGAAAAATGTAAAGTACTTCATATTGGTAAAACAAACCCACCAAAGGAGTATATAATGAAAATTGGGGGCAAGGAAATAAAAGTATCTAAATGTGAAGAAGAGAAAGACCTAGGTGTGACTTTTGACAAAAATTACTATTTGACAATCATATTGTAAATAGTATTAATAAGGCTAGCATAATGATTGGAATAATAAAAAGAACCTTTACATTTATGGAAAAGGACACTTTTTTTGCAATTATATAAGACACTAGTTAGACCTGTTCTTGAATATGGCAACACTGTATGGTATCCAATGCTAAAGAGACAATCAGAAGCTCTAGAACAGGTACAAAGAAGAGCAACCAAAATGATTCATAATATAAAAGATTACTCATATCAGGAAAGATTAAATTCGCAACTTCCAACACATTGGCTAAAGAATT
>CM031613.1:41051918-41087999 GCA_018398815.1 Conus ventricosus
AGTTTGAGACTCTGCTATCTAAGCTACCGCTGACAATCACATACATATCGTCTTTAAATAAAAGGAAGCATTCACACAAAAATTCTTCAAGCAAAGAAACTCCATTTTCCTTATCAAAATGAGAGTAATATGGAGAGCCCTCAGGAGGTATATATGCGCACACATACATGGCATGTTTCATTGTGCCAAGTAAGGATTTATCAATAATAAAGCCATGAAACAGATCAGATTTAACATCCACTGCTCTAACACAGGGACAGATATCATTTTTCACCAGGCACACCAGTCCACTGGAACACCTTGCACGTGCCATGAACTTCAATAAAGCGGGTTTACAGTACACAGTGTATCCAGCAAACGTAGGCGATTGAAAAACACCATCAAATGTTTCAACAAAACATACAAAATCAAACCTACAAACGTATGAAATAAAATCGTTATTATTCATTTTCGAAAGTAATCCATTTATATTCCAATGAAGAAGTGAAAAAGATTACAGTTTATTAATAAATCTCAGTGTGACACGAATTGTAATTTAGATACAGTACAATTGACCTTTCCAGAAAACACCAACGTTTTTGTAGTTCACTTCTTTTTTCTTTTTTTTAAACTGAAACTGGGATGACCGAGTTGTTATCAGACTCAAAACGCATTCTATTTCCAGTTTCACGTGCTGACGAGGTTGAACACAGGGTGGACACAGCCAGTGTCGATTATGTATGGGTTCCTTTCCCTAGTGCGGACACATTACTATTTACATTGAAGGATGGGCCAAGTTCTTACCTCAGTTCAACCAGTCTGTATGGGTTCCTTTCCATAGTGTGGACACATTACTATTTACATTGAAGGACTGGCCAAGTTCCTACCTCACTTCAACCAGTCTGTATGGGTTTCTTTCCCTAGTGCGGACACATTACTATACATTGAAGGACAGGCCAAGTTCCTACCTCAGTTCAACCAGTCTCTAGTCAGCCCCCACAATGTGAGGTAGTTGAAGATCATTGTCGCGCGTTTGCCGTCACGCCTAGTTTTCTTATGATGGGTAGTCAACCTTTTCCTCACATCACGCACTGTAGTGGAAACGTCCTCACCTATGAAAACGTTGCTGCCTTGCAGCTTGTAGTTTGCGCTTTGACTTTAAGATCTCCACCTTTTGTTTGTAGAACACAGGGGAGTCCTGCCTGTTGTTTAGTCGATGAACCCTATCAAATTCGATGTCCTGAGACAACTCCAATTTACTTGTACACAAGGTTTTTCATCACATTTTCACAATCTGCAGGGGTCTCACTTTCCACCCAAGGTAGTCATAAAAGATCAGATTGTTTCTCTTGGATCTCCCCTCAAGATGATCAGTTTTGTGTTCCAAGTCCTCAATCTTCTTCATCAGGTCCAGGTTTTACTGCTGCAGACTGCTAACTTGCTCCCGAGATTCCTCAGTTCCCTGTGTGTGTGTGTGTGTGTGTGTGTGTGTGTGTGTGTGTGTGTGTGTGTGAGAGAGAGAGAGAGAGAGAGAGAGAGAGAGAGAGAGAGAGAGAGAGAGAGAGAGGAAATTGATTTATAAACAAGATTTTTTTTGTGTGTGCTGTCCTAACCTCTGCGCCACCTCAGAGGCAGTGCACCCACGCCGTTCATTCCGACACCCCGTCCACAGCCACAGCCCGGTCGGCCCCACCGCAGCCCCGGCACCGGCAATCCACAGGCAGCAGTCAATGTCAAGTCGTCAAGAGGCAACCCACCGGAGGAGAGACTGCACTGCTGCCGAGTCGTTTCGGTGGTGTTCAGTGGTGCCTGTTCTGATCTAACATACGCAGGACACCACCTACTGAGCCCCCTACTAACGACAATAATTGCTTAGTCGCGGAGCCGGCATGAGTGAGCTCTCCCTCCGGGGGCGCCACCACGTCCATCCAACGACAGCCCCCATGGACTCGCAGATGCTGGTGACCCCGACGGAACCAAACCAAGACCACAGACGTGGAGAGGACATCGAAATTGAGGTCACCACGAGAGCAGGACATGAAGGGCCACAGAATTTGAGACTTTTTTTTTTAATGCTGATCGATGAGAATAAGGATGATGAAGATGATGCTACGGATTTCCATTTCGGTCCGAGACTACATGACAGGGCTGTACTCTACGCTTCCTTTCATAATATATCCCGGCGTCAACCAGGCCCGAGAGCTACAGGCACCTGCAGTGTTGGTCAGGAAATTTGAACAACACTCTCAGAAACGCATCCATTAAGTGGATGAAACTCGACTGTGTGGTCCCAGTCTTACCAACTGAGTCCGCAGCAAACTCAACTCTGGGTAGGAGCCGGTCGGGGCAGAAAATCCCACGTGACTCTGATGGGATTCGAACCACGACCTCCCAGCCAGAAGTCCGCGACGCTAACCACTTCGCCACGGCGGCTGGTTATAAACAATATCTATAATACGTGCAAATGTACACAGGCACGTAAGAACGGTTTAGTGCATGGAAATTTGAAGGTTTATATGACTTTGAGATTGGTATCAGTGGTTTAGTACGTTAACAGCAGATTGGTCAGGTAACTGTTTTTGAAAGTTGTTGTTCAATGAATTCGTCTCATGGACTCTGGTAGGGTGTTCCACAAAGTGGGTCCCGAGTATGTTAGGCTTGATTTCAGTAGGTCAGTTTGGGGCGTGGGACATGTTTTCATTTTTTAAGTTTCTCGACAAATTTTTTTTTCTCCAGAGAATCAGCACATTTTAAAGTCGATGGAGCTTTCCCGGTCACAATCTTGTGCATTATTAGCCCTTTGTTGTAATTGAAGTCTCTGGCTTAATGGAAGAATATGAAGACTCTTGTAGTCTGAGCTTCTAAGGCCAGTTTCCTTTAGAAGTATTAATTTGAGCGCTCTTTTGTGTAGTCCGTACTTGCAGAATCCCATACAGTCGATGCATAATCGACAGAAGACTGTATCACAGCTTGGGAAAAAGAGTTGACGTGAATGAAAGACAAAAAAAAGTGTTCGATTTGGGCAAGTTGGTAGACTTTTCTTGGGAAAGCCTTTTGCATGATAAAGTAATGTGAGGATTCCAGCTGTGATTGTTATCAGATATCATTGAGACTGAGAGCAGTGTGAGAGGAGGGGGTGAGGGGTGAGGGTAGAGTCTGAAACGTACACTGTTACCTCTAAATGCAGACTGTAAGACAAAGAAAGAGAGTAGGGAGAGGGAGGAAGGGGAAAGGGGGAAAAGGGAGTGAGGTTGTAGAGGATGGTGTGGCTGGCAATTGTCACGTTACATGCACGCATGTACACACGCACACGCACGCACGCACGCACGCACGCACGCACGCACGCACACACACACACACACACACACACACACACACACACACACCACACACACACACACACACACACTCGCACTCACTCTCTCACTCACTACTCACACACACACACACACACACACACACACACACACACACACACACACACACACCACCCCACACACCACACTCACACACACACACACACACACACACACACACACACACACACACACACACACACACACACACACACACGCACGCACGCACGCACACACACATGCACACACGCACGCACGCGCGCGCGCACACGCACGCACGCACGCACACGCGCGCACGCACGCACGCGTGCGCACGCACGCACGCTCGCTCGTTCGCTCTCACACACGTACACACACACACACACACACACACACACACACACACACACACACACACACACACACACACACACACACACACACATTCTCTCTCACACACACACACACACACACACACACACACACACACACACACACACACACACACACACACACATTCACTTGCTGATAGCAGTTTGAAGAAATGAGAGGTAGGGAGGGAGTGAGGAAGACAGGGACACAGAAACTTGTACAATGACGATTCATTAGTATGAGCTGTTTACAGTACAAGTTTCATGCTCTGCTGAATGTTGGTGTGTGATAACTTTCACGGATAGTGTGGTTTCATGCTCTGTTGAATGTTGGTGAGAGAATGTAATTATCTAAGCTAGTCACAAAAAGTTAAGGGCCAGACAGAAAAACTCTCACCAAAATAAAACGACATAACGCACAGGAAAACAGCTTATACCGTATTTTATTTCATGTCTTTAGCTTTCATGTCAATGCCATTGCAATTGTGTCAATTCAATTTTTCTGGACAAAATCAAGGATCAAACATCATAACCCCTCTTTTTGAAAATCACAAAATTGACAATTCACAAGAAAGTTTATTGAAAAGCTTCAGTAGTGCGTATGTCCGCCATTTGCACCCACACATTCCACGCATCTAGGCCTCATGGACTGGATCAGAGTCACAATGGTCTGTTGAGGCATGGCGTTCCACTCCTGCAGCAGAAATTGGAACAGTTGGTGGAGGTCAACAGGAGGAGGGTGGTTGTCGTGGACGCGGCGTTCCAGATGGTCCCAAAAGTTCTCAATAGGGTTCAAATCAGGTGAACGCGATGGCCAGTCCAGTCGTGGAACCTGCTGCTGCCTCAGGTAGTCGTTCACCACACGGGCGCGGTGTGGAGTGGCGTTGTCGTCCATGAGGGTGGCACCGGGTCCCATGGCTTGCAGAGTGGGGATAATCAACGGCCTCACGATTTCATCTCTGTACCTTACGCCAGTAAATCTGCCTGGCACAAGGTGAAGGGGTGTCCTGCCATGAAGGTGGATGCCTCCCCATACCATCAGGGAGCCGCCTCCATAGCGATCGTGCTCACGAACACAGCCATCAGCAAGCCTCTCCCCTGGACGACGCCAGACGCATACCCGGCCATCATTTCGGGACAGGGAGAATCTTGACTCATCGGTGAAGAGGATGGTGCTCCATTGCTGCCTCGTCCATCGCTGATGACGTCGACACCACCTCCTTCTGGCCTGTCGATGGTGCTGTGTTAGTGGGAGACGGACGGCGGGCCTTCTTGAGCGGAGGTTGAAACTGTGAAGGCGACCTCGGACGGTCTGGCGACTTACGTTGATGTTAGTCGTTCTTCTCAGCTCCTGTCTCAGAGTGGTTGCATTGATGGTTCTGCTGCTGACTGCTGTCAGCATCAAGTAGTGATCGTCTTGCCCGTTGGTGATTCTTGGCCGCCCTGAGCGTGGTCGTTCCTCGGCTCTTCCAGTGTCTTGGTATCGCTGGTGAAGGCGTTGAATGACTGAGTGGCTCACTCCCAGACATCTTGCCACCTCACTTCCAGAAATGCCATCTTGGAGCCATCCCAGAGCCTGGCCGCGATCTAGTGTTGACAGTTTTCGTCTTGGAGGCATGGTTATTGCAGCCCCGATTAGCGGTCATTTTATACCCACTGCAGGCAAATTGTCATTGAAAAGTGTTCAACATAGGCAGGCCTTGCACATGCACTGTGCCGATTTCTCAATTCAAAACTGCTGTGTAATCTGCGCCTGGCCAAACTTCACGCATTATTCACGGATTTTTGGTGTTTTGGCTGAGCGCATATTCTCGACCCGAAAAATGCGTCGTCTGAAAGATTATTTCGGTCATACAGTGTGGTGTGTGAGCTGTCAGAATAGCTCAGAATGAAACACGCTGCGCTTTGTTTTACGAGCATTCAGACCCATTACTTAGAGTACCCCAAAATCTAAGG
Source organism: Conus ventricosus (assembly GCA_018398815.1). Classification (NCBI taxonomy): domain Eukaryota; kingdom Metazoa; phylum Mollusca; class Gastropoda; order Neogastropoda; family Conidae; genus Conus; species Conus ventricosus. The sequence goes on from CM031613.1 coordinate 41,057,560, forward strand.
CGGCCCTTAACCTTTTGTGACTAGCTTATGTTCAAGCTCACCCATCTTATTTTGCACGAAAACCCCCTTTTTCACATACAAATCACGCCCACTACATATCAGTTTTGGCCAAAATCAACACCTGTTTTACAATTAAAATTAACACCCCAAAACCTCTAAAATTGATGTAATTAATTTCCGTGCAGAATAGGATGGTGATCGTGAACAAACATTTTACATTCTCTCCAGGGATATAAAAATCTAATGGTTTAATTAGCTATACTACTTCCAGCACTATTAATGCCCGCGGGACTGAACCCTCCCTACTTTTCTAATATGTTCTTCTACTTCCAGCACCATTAATAAATCAGAACAATCAACTGGCTTTCCCTCTTGATTAGCTATTTTTACATCTAATGAATTTAAAGAACCCTCAATTAATTCTTTTAATTCACTGTCTCCACCAACCCTATATAACTGATAATCGCAAAACCCTGCCTTAGTTGCTGGCAGTACTTGTAGAACTGTAGATGGATAGCCCTTAAATAAGTTAGTATTTGTTTTTAACTGTTGTAAATGGACATACAACATTGGGTTCACAAGAAAATCAGATGGTTTATTACCTTTAAATTGCCAGATGTCTTCTCTTGTACTAAATCTATAAGCTTTGTCACTACTGTGAAAGCCCAAGATTTTAGCCAGCCCCCTAGGGAAAGTATACTCTCTTCTTTCTTCTAGTGGGAAATGTGTAGTAATTCTAAGGTTTGCCTCGTTAATTGTTAACAATATGCCAAATTCGTTAAGTACTTCTTTTAAAGAACAAAAGTTGTAATAACCATCAGGTATTGTTATATGGCTTACTTGATTGCCTTGTTCGTCATTAACATTAATCCAGTTATTTTGAGCCCCTTCAGATATGTTAACCCACATAACTTTAAAGCCAATTTCTTTAAGGGCAACCCTACAACTCCCACGCCTATTGTCAATTGGGTACGTTAAGAACACACGCTCGTTTTGCTTGGTGATATAGGTGTACATCTTTTTTATAACTATTTAAAATATTAATTTAAAAAAATGGAACCTTTTAAATATAACGAAAGTGCCACTTACAATGTAGGAGCGTTTTATAATCCCAAATCTTTAGACTTCAGCAATCTAACCATTGCAGTAGACGAATATAATGGCTTCCACGTTAGACTTGTAAACCCACTAACTAAATATTTAAATCCGCCAATAAATAATGATAGAGTGCCATCAGCATGGTCATCTTGCCCTATGACGTTTTACCAGAACCAGTTAAATTTTGCCGTTTACAGCTCAACTACGGGCTGCGGCGTTTCATATGCAAACCATTTAAACCACCCTAATCTTTTAGTAAGGTCAGTATATAACTTTCATGTTTATTACCAGTACAGACGAATACTAACTGAACTACAAGTAGCCCTCCCAAATGACAGTGCGTTTAATCCATTCAACAGCCCAATGGACAATAATGCATATGAAAGAATCTGCAACGAATTTAACATTGATCCTTCAACTGATTTTAGACAAAAGTTAGACCGCAATCATGGGTTAGGCACATTGTATTTGTGGGGCACAAAAAGAGAATATACTTATGACTACTGGCCCGACCACACTTCTTTTCAACCAAACAAACAAGTTCGATTGGGATCCATAGACCAAAAACACCCTAATGCTTGGGCAACATTTATCTTAGATGAAAGTGAAGGTCTAACAATGCCAGGAGTGCAAAGACTTAATGACTCCATACGAACATACGTTTGGTGTCTATTAGGAGCACAAGCACAGACCAAGTCTAGCATAGTTGATCAATCTACAGGCTTTGATGCCAGAAAACAATTTCTAGTTAATTTAGAAGATGCTATTAACTCTGCTGTTGATTTGCCTGCCAGCATACAAAGGTATCAAGATGTACTTGCACATGCTAGGTCAAAGGTTGACTTTGTTGTAGGTCATGGATTATACATGCTACCCTCTGACCTTAGACTAGAGATTGGCATGATACAGAATTATAACAATGAAATCCTCATAGCTGGAGATGATCAAAACTTAGGGCGCATTCAAGGTTTAAACACAAGGCCCGCTCCATCTATTTTAAAGAAAGTACCTAGCCCTGAAGAAAGCGATTTAGTTATAAGCGCCCCACAGCCAGAAAGCACTCCACCTGTTAATCTGCCTCACACTGACAGTCACACTAACGAAAAGACGGCCCTTGTTGTGTTTTTAACTTTTACTGGATTAGCCATACTTTATTTCACTAAAAATTAATCCAGCAGCTAGCACTCCTAACGTCCACAGATGATCAGCCATATAACCAGCTACTTTACCTATAGTAGACAAAACCCAACTAACAACACTTCCTATTATGCCAGGCAGAGCATCAAGCGCTTTGGCTGCTAACTTCTTTAATAAGTTTGCTAGATGATGCAATTGTTTTCTAATCCAACTTTTACCAGGTTGAGGCGTTGGAGGAGCTACTGGCCCTGTTGGTGCACTACCTGTTAAAGCATAAACGAGTGTAGAGATAGCAAACCCAATAGCTGTTATTATACTAACTATTGTAATCCCCTGTTCCCTGAACAGAGTCCTTATTCTTTCAGCTAGCGTAGTGTTTTCATAAGTATTCTGTTTATAGTTTCTCTTATTCTGCTTGTTTGTGATGCTAGCTTCCCCCAAACAAAAAAAAACCCCCTTTTTTTTTGGGAAAAAATTTTAAAAAAAACCCCCCCCCTTTTTTTCCCCCCAAAAAAACCCCCTTTTTTAAAAAAATTTTTTTTGGGCCCCTTTTTTGGGAAAAGGGGGTTAAACCCCCCCCTTTTTTTTTAAAAACCCTTTTTTTTTAAAACCCAAAAACCCCCTCTTTTTTTTCCCCAATTTTTTTAAAAAAAAAAAAAAAAAAAAGGGGGGGGGGGCCTTTAAAAAAAGGTTTTTTTTTTTAAAAAATTTTAAAATTTTTTTTTTTTTTTTTTTTTTTTTGGGGGTTTTTTAATGGGGTTTTTTTTTTTTGGGAAAAAAAAAATTAAAAAAACCCCAATTTGGGGAATAAAAAAAAAATTTTTTTAAAAAAGGGGCCCCCTTTTTTAAAAAAAAAACCCCCTTTTTTTTTAAAAAAAAAAAAAACCCCCCCCCCTTTAAAAAAAAAAAAAAAAAGGAAAACCCCGGTTTTTTTTTTTTCCCCAAAAAAAATTTTTTTAAAAAAATTTTTTTATTTTTTTTTAAAAAGGGTTTTTTTTTTTTAAAATTTTTTTAAAATTTGGGGCCCCAAAAAAACCCCCCCCGGGAAGAAAAATTTTTTTGGGCTTTTATTTTAAATGGGTTTAAAGAAAATTTTTTTTTTTTTTAAAAAAAAAGGGGGTTTTTGGGGGCCCCCCCCCTTTTTTTTTAAAAAAGGGGGGGGAAAAAAATTTTTTTTTTTTTTAAAAAACCCCCCTTTCCCCCCCCAAACCCAAACTTTTCCTTTTTTTAAAAAAAAAAATTTTTTTTGTTTTTTTTTTTTTGGGGGGGGGCCCCCCCCCAAAAAATTAAAAAAAAAAAATTTTTTTCCCCTTTTTTTTTTTTCCCCCCCTTTTTTTTTTAAAAATTTTTTTCCTTTTTTTTCCCCCAAATTTTGGGTTAATTGTTTTTTTTCCCCCTTTTTCCCAAAACCCTTTTTCCCCTTTTTCCCCCTTTTTGGGGAACTTTTTTTTTAAAAAAAAAAAAAACCGAAAATTTTTTTGGTAAAAAATTTTTTTTTTTTCTTTTTGTTTTTAAATTTTTTTAAAAAAACCCGGGAAAAGGGTTTTTTTTTTTAAATTTTAAAATTTTTTTTTCCCCCCCAAAAAAATTTTTTTTTTTTTTTTGGCCCAAAAAAAATTTTTTTTTTTTTTTAAAAAAGGGGGGTTTTTAAAAAAAAAAAAATTTTTTTTCCCCCCCCCCCAAAAAAAATTTTTTTTTTAAAATTTTTTAAAAATTTTGGGGGTTTTTTTGGGGGGAATTTTTTTCAAAAAAGGGAAAATTTTTTGTTTTTTTTTTTTTGGGGGGGGGTTTTTTTTTCCCTTTAAAAAGTTTTTTTTTTAAAAAAAAATTTTTTTCCCTTTTTTTTTTTTTTTTTTTTTTTTAAAATATTTTTTTCCCTTTTTTAAAATTTTCCCCGGGGGAAAAAAAAAAAAAAATTTAAAAAAAAACCCCCGGGGGGAAAAATTTAAAACCCCCCCCGGGGGTTGTTTTAAAAAATTTTTTTTAAAATTTCCAAAAAAAATTTTTTTAAACCCAAAAAAAAAAAAAATTTTTGGGGGAAAAAAAAAGGGGAAAAAAAAAAAACCTTTTAAAATTTTTTTTAAGGGGGTTTTTTTTTTTCCCCTTTTTTTGGGGCCAAAAAAAAAAAAATTTTTTTAAAAAAAAAAATTTAAAAAAAAAAAGGGAAAAAAGGTTGAAAAAAAAAAAAAAAAAACCCCCCAAAACCCCCCCTTTTTTTTTTGGGGTTTTTTTCCCCCTTTTTAAAAAAAACCCCCCAAAAAATTTTTAACCCTCCCCCGGGGAAAAAGTTTTTTTTTCCCCCGGCTTTTTTTTGGGTTTTTTTTTGGGGGGGGTTTTTTTTCCCCAAAAAGGGGTTTTTTTTTTTTTTTTTAAAAAAAAAAAAAAGGAAAAATTTTTTGGGGAAAAAAAAAAATTTTTTTTTTTTGGGGGGGTTTTTTTTTTTAAAGAAAAACCCCTTTTTAAAGGGAACCCCAAAATTTTTTAAAACCAAAAAAAAAGGGGGTTTTTAAAAAAATTTGGGGAAAAGGGCGAAATTTTTCCCAAAAAAAAAAGGGTTTTTTTTTGGGAAAAAAAAATTTTTGGGGTTTTAAAAAAAATTTTTTTTTTTGGGGGGGTTTAAATTAAAAAAAAATTTTTTTTGGGAAAATTTTTTTGGGTTTTAAAAAAAAATTTTTTTTAAAAAAAAAAACCAAAAAAAAAAAAAAAAAAAAAAAAAGGAAAAAATTTTTTTTTAAAAAAGGGGGTTTAAAAACTTTGAAAAAAACCCCCGGTTTTTTTAAAAGGAAAAAAAAAAAAAAAACCCCAAAATTTGGGCCCCCCCCCTTTTTTCTTTAAAAAAGGGGAAAAAAAAAAAAAAAAATTTTTTTTTAAAAATAAAAAAATTAAAAAAAATTTTTTTTAAAACCCCCAAAAAAAAAAAGGGGGTTTTTAAAACGGAAAAAAAAACCCAAAAATTTTCACAAAAAAAAATTTTTAAACCCGGGCCAAAAAAAAAAAGGGGGGTTTTTTTCCCCCCCCCAAAAAAAAATTTTAAAATTTTTCCCCAAAATTTTTTTCCTTTTCCCCAAAAAAAAAAAAATTTTTTTTTTTTGGGGGGGTTTAAATTTTTTTTTAAAACCCGGGGTTTTAAAAAAAAAAAAAAAAAAAAAAAAAGGGGGAAAAAAAAAAAAAAAAAAAAAAAGGGAAAATTTGGGGGCCCCCCCCTTTTTTTTGGGGGGTTTTTTTTTTTTTTTTTTAAAATTTTTTAATTTTTTTTTTTTTAAAAAAAAAGGGGGGGGCCCCCCAAAAAGGGGGTTTTTTAAAAAAATTTTCCCCCCTTGGGGGTTTTTTAAATTTTAAAATTTTGGGGGGGGTTTGGGTTTTTTTTGGGGGGTTTTTTTTTTTTAAAAAGTTTAAATTTTTTTTTTTGGAAAAACCTTTTTAAAAAATTTTTTTTTTAAAGGTTTTAAAACCCCCCGGGGGGAAAAAAAAAAAAATTTTTTTTTTTGGAAAACCCCTTTTTTTTTTTAAAAAGGAAAAAAAAATTTGAAAAAAAAAATTTGAAAATTTTTTTTTTTTGGGGGGGGAATTTTTTTGGTTTTTTTTTTAAAAAGGGAAAAATTTTTTTTTTTGGTTTTTTTTTTTCCCGGTTTTTTCCCGTTTTAAAAATTTTTAATTTTTAAAAATTTAAAAAAAAATTTTTTTTTTTTTTTTTTAAAAAGGGGGGTTTTTTAAAAAAAAAAGGTTTTTTTTTTTTTAAAACCCCCTTTTTTTTTTAATTTTTATTTTTTTTGGGTTTTTTTTAAAAAATTTTTTTTGGGGTTTTGGGTTTTTTAAAAATTTCCCAAATTTTTTTTTTTTTAAAAAAAGGGAAAAAAATTTTTTTAAAAAATTTTTTTCCCTTTTTTTTTTTTAAAAAAATTTTATTTTTTTTGGGTTTTTAAAAAATTTAAAAATTTTTTTTTAAAATTTTTTTTTTTTTAAAAATTTTTTTTGGGTTTTTTTTAAGTTTTTTGGGGGGGTTTTTTTTGGGCCTTTTTTTTGGGGGTTTTTTTAAATTAAAAAAAAATTTTTTTTTTAAAAAGGGGGGGGGTTTTTGGGGCCCAAAAAAAAAAAAAAAAAACCCCAAAAAAAATTTAAAAAAACCCCCCCTTTAAAAAAGGGAAAGAAAAAAAAAAAAAAAAAAAAAAAATTTTTTAAAAAATTAAAAGGGGAAAAAAAAAAAAAAAACCCCCCAAAGGGTTTAAAAAAAACCCCAAAAAAAAAAAAAAATTTTTTTAAAAAAAAAAAAACCCCGGAAATTTCCCCCGGAACAAAAAATTTAAAAATTTTTTTTGGTTAGCCTTTTTTTTTTTTCCCCAAAATTTTAAAAAATTTTTAAAAGGTTTTTTTTTTCCCCCCCCTTTTTTTTCCCAAAAAAATTTTTTTTTTTTGGGGGTTTTTTTTCCCCCCCTTTTTCCCAAAAAAAAAAATTTTTTTAAATTTTATAAACCCCTTTTTTTTGGGGAAAATTTTCCCTTTTTTTTTTTAAAATTTTCCCCCCAAAAACCCTTTTTTTTTTTTTTCCCCTTTTTAAAAATTTAAAAAAACCCCCCCCCGGGCTTTTTTTCCATTTTTTTTTTAAAGGGGGGTTTTTTTTTAAAAAAATTTTTTTTTTTTTCCCAAACCTTTTTTCCCCCCAAAAAGGGGGTTTTAAAAAATTTTTTTTCCCCCCTTTTTTTTTTTTCCCCCCCTTTTTTTAATTTTAAAGGGGCCCCTTTTTTTTTCCCCACGAAAAAAATTTTTTTTTTTTTTTTTTTTTAAAAAAAATTTTTTTTTAAAATTTTTTTTTTTTCCCCCTTTTTTTTGGGGGGGGGGGGGCCCCCACATTTTTTTTTTTGGTTTTTTTTTTGGGGGGGGTTTTTGGGGTTTTTTTTTTTTTCCCCCCCTTTGGAAAAAAAGGGGTTTCCAAAAAAAATTTTTTTTTTTTTAAAAAAGGGAAAAAAAAATTTTTTTCCCCAAAAAACCCCAAAAAAAATTTTTTTTCCTTTTTTTTTCCCAAAATTTTTTTTTTCCCCCCCCTTTTTTTTTTTCCCCCCCAAAAAAATTTTAAAAAAAAAAGGGGGGGGCCTTTTTCCCTTTTTTAATTTTTTTAAAAAAAATTTTTTTTTTTCCCCCTTTTTTTAAATTTTTTTTTTAAAAATTTTTTTGGGGGGGGCCTTTTTTTTGGGTTTTTTTTTAAAAATTTTTTTTTTTTTTTTTCCCCCCAAAAAACCCCCCTTTTTTTTTAAAAATAAAATTTTAAAAAAATCCCCCCAAAAAATTTTTTTTTTTTTTTAAAAAAATTTTTTGGGCCCCCAAAATTTTTTTAAAAAAAAAACCCCCGGGTTTTTTTCCCCCCCCCTTTTTTTTTAAAATTTTTTCAAAAAAAAAACCCCCCCTTTTAACCGGGGAAAAAATTTTTTTCCCAATTTTCCCAATTTTCCCTAAAAAAAAAAAAAATTTTTTTTTTTTTTTTTTTTTTTTTAAAAAAAATTTAAAAAAAAATAAACCCCTTTTTCCTTTTTTTTAAATTTTTTTTTTTAAAAAAAAATTTTGAAAATTTTTTTTTAAAAAAAACCCAAAAAAAAAAAAAAATTTTTAAAAGGGGTTTTAATTTTTTAAAAAAAAAAAAAAATTTTTAAACCCAAAAAAGAAAAAAATTTTTTTTTTTTTTTGGGGGGAAAAAAACTTTTTTTAAAAATTTAAAAAAAAAGGAAAAAATTTTTTGGGGGAAAAAAATTTTTGGGGGGTTTTTAAAAAAGGAAAAAATTCAGAATTTAAAAAAATTAAAAAAAAAAAGGGGGCCCTTTTTAAAAAAATTTAAAAAAAAAAAATTTTTTTAAAAAATTTTAAAAATTTTTTTGGAAAAATTTTTTTTCCCCCTTTTTAAAAAAATTTTTTTTTTTTTTGGGGGTTTTAAAAAATTTGGAAAAAAAATTCCTTCAAAAGGGTTTTTTAAAAAATTTTTTTTTTTAAAAAAAAAAAAAAGGGAAAAGGCCCAAAAAAAAACCCGGCCCCTTTGGGCCATCAGCTTTTTTAAATCAATATTTTCTAGTTAATCTTTCTATGAACTAATATTTTCTGGGATAATCCCCTGTGCAACAAGAAAGTCTTTTGACGCAATCCCTGCAGTGATTACAACTATAACCTTAACAACGTCCTCAATGTCTAACCTTCCTAGGTCAGCTGGCTTCATTTTAAAACATGTTTTTTTGCTAACACACTAATAGCCTATACTAAGGCCACTAATCACAGCAGAATGGTAAATCGTATTGATAATCTTTTTTTCACTCATCTTTTTATTACCTAAAAAAATAATTAAAATAATCATAATACGAAAGGCTGTCTATGTGCTTTTTTATCAAATAATCTTTTGTTGTTAAAGCTAAAAATAAGGTTGCAACTAGTTTTGGCGAATCTTCTATCTTTCCCATGTTGGGCGGTTTTATTCCTAACAAACATTTTGCAAGGGTTGAATAAACTATAACACCAACGATAGGCACTACATAATAACCAACGTTAAACTCATGGTTTTAAAAGTATTATATTTTTTTTATTGCTTTTTAAAATGGATTGTGACGAACTATTAAAGTGTGAGGGGCAAGCAGACAACTGCATAAAGAAAGATTATACTCTCTAGCTGCTTGTGGAAAAACTAAACAGTATTTAGGTGTTGAACTAAGTATTGAACAGATTCAGCAACTGTCTACATCAGACGTTGAGAAGTACTACGCTAGGTACGAAGCACAGCTAGGGTCAAAATGGTTAGATCAGTAGGTCAGACAATGATTAGTTTATATGCTAAGTTAGTAAGTAAGATGGCGCCGGTTGATTCAGAAGAAGATTTAAAATATGACTTATCGCAAGATCCGGTTTTAAACAAGTCCCTAAAACTCTTGCATGTGACATGTATTACAATTTGGAACTATGTTATGTCCATTCATCATGGGATTAATTACTTTTAATCATATTAATTTTGATCATATTAAATTTAATCGCAATAAAAAAAATGAGCGATCAGAAGACGCCGCAGGACAATCCGCAGGGCCCTCTGCAGGAGCAGAATGCGCCACAAGTGAATGTACCACAAGTGCGTAATGTTACTAAAACTAAAAATCCTGGACGTGTTGAGGCTGGGCGTAAACTAGCTGAATGGAACAGACTAAGAAAACAAACCAATCAACAAAACAAAAATTATTAGATAGTAATACAACATCACCACCAACGCCAACACTCCAATTAACAAAAACACAATCACAAACAAACGATAAGATGTATTATTATGTATTGGCTGCTGTTGTTGGTGGGGGAGTTTTAGCATACAAATGTCTAACGCCATACTTAGCAGCAAAGTTACAAGCCCAGAGAACAGGAAAATGCCAATCCTAACTCACATCCGCCCTCAACCAGTTTCGGGCGGATTCGACCTAGGATTGGCATTTTCCTGTTCTCTGACAAGTAAGACTTCAATAACCAAAAAAATAACGATTATCTACAAACAAACATACTGTGTAGGATTATCCGTTTTCAATACTAATTTACTAAACTTTTCAGATTTCAGTTTTTGCTTAATCCTGTGTTTTTCTTGATCGTTTTCATAACATCATTTTCACGCATACATTCATCAAATGCGTCTCTGTCTTTCATGTGAAATAAAACTACAGTCTTTAACTGTTCTCTAAAGTCTTTTAAAACCGAGTTATATTTCTGACATAAAATCCACCACACTTATCCCAGCATGTCTTTCACTGAAAGCTAGTTTTGACAAAGTTTTTCTCTTTTTAACTATATCTCTTTCTGCCGAACAGTCATCTATAATAAATAGTGTCTGCGTTCCCTCAAACAGTCTATAAAAGTGTTCTAAACACTCACTCAATTTATTGCTGGGATCAACTAAAATATGTTATCATCTATCCATATAAACCTTCTATCGTGATATGCTTTGTTCCATTTAAGTGTTGGGCAGAAAATCACAATATGATCAAAATTATAGCGATAAACTGTTTGTAAACAGATCGAGGATAAATATTGTTTTCCCACAACCAGTCTGTCCACAAATCAATGAACAATGAGGGGTTTTTGTTATAAAGTTTAACTGCTCCATAGTTTTATAACAGAATTTAATCGAATCCAGTTATTATGTTTATCATACTCTCTGTCAGAACTTGTTCAGTATAATACAATCCTATAAGGCCTAAATGTGTAAGATTAATCCAATTTAGTCCGTAAGATCGTTTCTATTTAGACTAATATCAATTTTGTCGCTGGTTGTTATGACCTTAATATCCTCACCGTTGTGAAGAACGACAATGGTAACTTTAAGTTTTTCAACGTCTAAGTTTTGCCAGCTAATAAGAATTCTTTCATAAGATTGTCACTGACTCCCACAGCTCCATTTCCTGCCTCATCTTTTAAGACAGAAATGTCAAATATCATTGTGAACGTGTCCCTAATTTCTTGCGTGGAAAGAACTGTAATTTTGTAGAAGCTTCCTTTAAAACCGTTTCTCTTCTGTGGAGGATGTACTGTTTATTCCCATACGGCGTTATTTCAATCTCTTTCCGACTATTGTCCTCTGGCATAAGACTTACATGTAAAGGGCCAGAGTTGAATGCTTTTCTGAAACTTTTTTGACGGTCAAAAAATGTAAATGGGCTTAAGAATTCAAATTTTTTGTCCCATTCTAAATATGGTTCTAAGTGCCATTTGCTGTCAGGTTTTCGAACTATTTTATATTCATACTGGCCAGCATTATTTGCTTCTAGATTGCGTAGTTGTTCTAGTTTAGGAAACCTTTGTTGTCAACAACCTCTTTGCGTTTATAATCACCATCTTTAGTGTACTCAAAACCATACAAAGCGCCTATCTCACCATTCTGTTCAAAGTCCGCAACGTCTGCAAGGTCTTTTAATTCTAAAGTTATACACCTCACAGGCGCTAATGTAACTCCTGATTCTTCTGGCCCCCGCAACATTATTTTTTAGTACAGTTTATTTTTTTTTTTCCAAAACAATGTGTAGGTTATCACATTTTACGACTTTCCCTGTTTTGTCTGTGATCTTTATATTAAATGATCTGACCCTCCCACAAGCTAATCTTTTAAACTGTAAATTAGGGAATTGTATAATTTCATAATCGCAATATGCAGCTTTCCCTGACGGAAGAGCTCTTAAAACAGTTGAGGGTCTTCCATCATATAAGTTTTCATCAGTGCTCAGCTCGTCCAAATGAACATAAAGTAATGAATGTAATGCAAGATCGAGCGGATTTTCTCCCTCATAAGTAGTTTTGTTTGACGTAACTCTAAAGCTATGAATGGGTTGATTGGCAGTTGTAAAGCCTAACATTTTAGCCAGCTCTCCATCAAAATAGTAACCTACTTCTTCTTCTTCAGGCTTGAATGTTAACATTGTTTTTAGATTCGCATTATTAAGTTTGAGAGTAATGTCAAAGTTACTCATTGCTTCTTTTAGTGAGCAAAACCGTAATAACCATCAGGTATGGTTAACTTGCTAACTAATTGTCCTCTATTATTAACTTTTTAAATCTTATTATTCTTCTTGGGTTCACTTATATTAAACCATACAACTTTGTAAAAAATTTCATGAAGTGCAACCATTCTGGTTCCGCAATTGTTATCAATAGCATGTTCTAAAAACGAAGGACGGTCTTGGGTTGTTATTGTTACAAACATTTTTTAAAACGAAATAAAAATGAGTGCGTTCAAATATACTGGTGCAAAATATTCTGTTGGGCCGCACTACAATCTCAAAAAATATAACAACTGATACTCTTGACATTTCTGTGACTCAGTCTGATGCCTTTCAAGTAAAGGTGAGTACGCCATTAAACAGATATCTTAACCCCCTATTAAAAAAGACTACATCGAGAAAGTGTGGTTTAGTCATCCGATGCAGTTTTATCAGAACCAGTTAAACTTTGCTGTGTTTTGTGCATCAACTGGGTGTGGAGTGTCGTATGCCGATCATCTAAATCATCCTGATCCTTTGGTGAGGTCAGTGTATAGATTTCATTTTTATTACACCTTCAGACGTATTTTGACTGAACTGCAAGCGCCATTGCCAAATGACAAACTGTTTAATCCATTCAGCAACAGAGTAGACATGAAGGCTTTTGAAAGGATCTGTAACGAATTCAAAATTAATGTTAAGGAAGACTTTAGACAAAAGTTGGATCTTAATCATGGCTTAGGCACCCCTTATTTTTGGGGCGTGCACAGAAAGTATAACTATGACTGGCATCCTCCTTACACATCTTTCTCTTCAGGCACAGGTGTTCACCTCGGGTCTATAGAGCAAGAGCATAAAACAGCATGGACAACATTTATTTTAGACACTTCTAAGGGCCTAACTAGAGCAGGAATAGAACGAATAAACGACTCTATTCGTACTTACGTTTGGTGTTTGCTAGGTTCGCAAGCACAAACAAGATCGAGCAAACTGATCCTTCTACTGGTTTTGATGCACAAAAACAATACTTAGAAAATTTAGAGGACGCCATTAATTCTACAGTTGATTTACCTTCGAGTATAAAAAGGTACCAAAATGTTTTACAATACGCAAGATCAAAGTAGACTTTGGCTGTTGGCACTGGTTTATACATGCTGCCTTCTGACCTCAGACTCCAGATAGGTACAATAATAAACTACAATAATGAAATCCTGTGGCGGGCCCAAATGAACAGAAGGTCGGAAAAAACGAACAAAAAATTCTGAGCCAGTAATATTACAAACAATAAAAAAAACAAGATGACCCCCAAGATTAAGTCATCCAATCCCTGAGGTCCAAAGCCCAAAGACTGTTGAAGACCGCAAAGTCAAAAATAATGACCATGAATATGAAAAAAGACAGCACTTTTTTGTTGGATTAACTGGCCTAGGATTACTCCTTCTTTATTTTACTAAATAGTAACCGACTTTTAAACAACAAATGCCATAATGCTCAGCCATAAAGCCAATACTTTGCTTGCAGTAGACAAAAGCCAGCTAACGCACTCCCTAATATACCTGGTAAAGAGTCTATAGCTTTACCGGATATTTTTTTAATAAACTTGAAAGATGATCAAGCAGTTTTTTTTACCCATGATTTATCAGGCGGCGATGGAGGCGATGGCGGTGGAGGCACTGGATTTTTGACCAACCGCCGCCTGTAATAGCCATCACTAGTGTACTTATTGCAAATCCCAAGGTGTTATAACGCTTGCTAATGTGACACCTTGCTCTCTAAACAGTGTTCTTATTCGTTTGATAGCGTTGTGTCTTCATATAACATTCTTCGGATAGTTTCTCTTATTGCGCTTACTTGAGTTCGGAATTGTTCTTGGATAGCAGACAACACTTCTAGTGTTGCTGATCTTTGTTTACAAAGATCTTTTAGTCTTTGTTTTATTCTTTCTTTAACATCGCGCCCAAAAGTTGGCGTCGTCAGCCTCAGCGAGTTTTTTTTTTTCTTTTTCTTTTATCCTCATTTAGTTCATACAGTTTTGCTAAATATTTTTTTAATTCATCTCTGTCGCTTCTCAAAGCAGGATCAACGGCTGTTATTTTCTTGCACGAGCAGCGGTGGATCGTGTATTGTTTTTAATGCTGTTTCTTCTGAAAAAGTGGTTTCTGCTTCTATTGTATTTATTATTTTGTCTGCTGTTTGACTTAAAACTTCAAGTGGCATGTTTTGTATTTGGTTATCTGTTGGGATTTCTTGTTGTATGTTTTGAAGTCTCGCAACTGCTTCCCTATGTAATTCTGGTTTAACAATCCCAAGGCGATTTCGATTTTCCCGCCCTAAGTTTTTGTTTGATTGTAGTCATGCCTACAAACTTTGATGGGTCTCGTTTATGTGTAAGCTGAAAGTTGTTCTCAGTCGGGGCCGATTTTTACAAACAAATGGCCTTTTGATTACTTAAAAATCATTAGGGTCTAAAACTTCAGGAGGTTTTTAGCCTAAACTTTTGTAAACTGCTCCGGCCGTACTTTCGTTAATTCACGCCACAATGAGAGCCCGAGCGATGCTGTGTAAAAGGAGTCATTTCACTCATGTCGTCTCCAGGATCAAAAACATCATAATCTTCTTCACCTTCAATTCCTTTTCATGTTTTAAAAAATTTTAACTTTTATTTTGTTTTATAAAATGTCAGAATATATGGCTCAATTCTTAACCCGAAGAGAAGCCTGAAAGAGCCCTTTGGCGTGAAGGGAAATAAACGGAATATTACTGTTCCAAATAATCCATCTACTATTGATGCAGATCAAATTCTACGGGTCAGATTTCCAGACCTAGGAGCAGATGAAGTGATTGTGCCAGGCTCTGCGCAACTTACTTTCAAAATAGAACTCGCTTCAACAGCAGACACAAGCAGGACAGTTTGTCCAGAATCTGGAGGGGCAATCGTTAAAAAAAATTCCTATAAAACTTGAGGGCAAGAAATATTTTCTTTAAACAATGCAGACATATTTTTAACCTATTTGATCTATGGCTAACCGGGAATGAAAGGGCTATTTGGGCGTTTCAAGGAATCGAAAATAAAGAAGCACTAAAACATAGAATAGGCGCTGCAGATGTAAAGACGGCAAAAAGTATGTAGCTGTAAGTTTTTGCGTTGGAAATCGCTTTTCCATTCCCTTAGATTTTGAGCTGTTAAAATCGCATGCACCATACTTTCAAGGAGCTTTAAAAGACAGATTGTCATATGAGCTAACTTTTAATGAAGCCAAACGTGTTATTATATCTGAAGACGCCCAAGCAAAGTACAGCATTTCTGACATTCGTTAGAGTTGACGTTGTTAGCAACCCTAAATTTAGCAAGGCAGATTGAGCAACAATATCAATCAAAATTAGCAATTTTTTAAACGAAAGGTGATTCATCATACAACATATCCCAAAAGCAAGGCAGACCTATATGGAATTTTAATCTTAGCACTCAGCAAGATCGCTTAAAGGTATTTTATTGCTGTGTGAAGATGAAAAAACCTTTTCAAAAGACAAACTGAAAATTTTATTAATCCTAAAATAACGAAAGGGGCAATGTACAATTGAGGGCAGTCCTAACCAAATCTACACTAGCGGGCTTAGACCTTATCAGCATTTTGACGAAAAAAAGAAAATTGTTTGGGGGTGGGAGGGGGTAGAAGTCCAACAGCAACCTTGTTGTCTAAAGATCTACACCTTCACAGTGTTAGGCTTGATGATTATTTAACGTCAAAATACGGTTTATGGATTGCCCTTTAAGGTCAACAGAGGATAATAAGTTCCATGGAAGTGGGAGACGGAAAAAGCGTAATAAACATTCAAATTGATAAAGAAGAAGAAAGCGATAAAACCATTTAATGTACATTTGTTTTTAATATATTTATGCGCAGCTGAATATTCAAGAAAACGATTAAAGATATACAATACTAAATTATTTTTTATTTTTAAAAAAGCATGGCTGTTACGGTTTATTTCCCAAAAAAGCCTACAGCACTAGAGTCGCCCAAAAGAAGGGATAGCAGAAAACCCTGACATAAAAACCTTCAGACTAACCAACATTACCCCAAATGCAACAAAAAACTAGAGCAGGACCTTTCAAAATACAGCAAAGCCAAAAGAAGGTATTCTGCTGCCTTTTAAAGCTGTTACCTATGTTTAATACTGGAGCATCGACTATTAGTTCTGCTTTGGCAGGAACGAGTGTAGGTTCTTAGCAACAGGGGTTGGTGCACCCGCAGCTTTACCCCTAGGCGGTTTGTCTTTAGCTCTTGGCCTGTGTTCATTAGCTGTAGGTGCTGCTAGCAAAAAATTAAAACTAACCCAAAAGCACACAGCTATGGTTCAACTAATTTAAAAGCTAAACTTAGTTTCCTTTAAGCTGATAATAAATAAAGCACTAGCTGACTCAAACATCACAGATGAAGAATTTAGTCGTTTACATGCCGATTTTGTGACTACAAAAGACAAATTTGATCTTCAAAGAAAGGCAAGGACAAGTTTTTCTCAACAGCCAGACCCTGAGCAGATAAAAAAAGGAATGTTTAAAAAAAATAAACGAAACATTTAAAATCTGCTCTAAACACTCGCATTAACAACGCCAAAGGTTGTTTATACTTTAGTTTATGAGTCCAAGCACAAAAAGGCCGTTGATATTTATTCTGATTAAGTATTTTCTTTTAATTTAAAATAAATATTTTGAGTTAGAAAAGAAACTCAGCATGGATAAGATATATGAAGGTCCAGACGAATTGTTTGAAAGCAATGCGTAAGGAAGAAGATTTATCAAAAGCTTTTAAAAGATATCAGTCTAGATGTTTTTTGATTCAACAAGCGTACGGCAAGTGTTGGTCAAAGCTATTTCTCAAGTTTCCAGGTAAACTAACAATAGACCCCCCCAGTTAAAGTAATGTTAGCTGTTTAATCGACTATGTAAACAATAAATGAAGAAAATCTAGAAGTCTGGGTCTCAACTAAACAACAGACTATTCTTTCTCATAAAGACTTAACGCCCCGGGTTTGGGGAGACCCAACTGCTTTTCACAGTTTGATGTGGCCACTGAAGAAGCCAAAATGAGAGGCTCTGGTTGGTCAGAGGGCGAAGTCATAGAGATCCCGATTAAAACAGGCTAAGTATGCGCCGATTGTAGGGAGGGCTTACATTCCACTACCTCCAGCATTAGTCGCAAAAAGAGCAGTTTTTAAACATAAAGAATACAGACGACAAAAGTTTTATGTGGTGTGTTCTTGCTAGGCTGCATCGCGTCGGCAAAAACGCAGAGAGAGTGTCTAACTATCACCCTTACAGCAATGATTTTTAACTTTAGTGGAATATCCTTTCCTGTTAGCGTGGACAAAATTGATCAGTTTGAAGAACAAAAAAAACCAATAACTGTCAATATCTACACATGGGATGAGGAAACAAATCTACAGCCTATTAAAGTGTCCAAGAACAGTCCAACGATTGGCGAACCAGACCCAAAACCCCTGTTGACTTACTACTGATGTTTTCACCAGCAGGGCTACCACATTACACATTAATACGTACAATGAGTAAACTAAAGCAGCATGCTTCAAAAAATGGGCCCTAAACAAGAATTCTGTAGAAAATGTTTAACGAATTTTCCCTCTGCTCAAGCCGCCAGCGAACATAAGAAACATTGTATCGGCCCAGTTGACTGTAATACAGAAAATAATTACGCCCCCCCGGATCTAAAGTTAGTTTTAAGAACTGGAAAAACTGCAAATTACTCCATATGTTGTTTACGCAGACTTCGAGTCGCTTATTGTTCCTTATGAAGGGCCAACCCCCCAGAAACTTCCAAAACAGCCAAAGTGAGTAATCAAACCAGATTTGTTCATTTGCCTTCGTTATTGTCCCGGTCGGATGGCGCTCATTCAACGCCAGAATTATCTAGAGGGTCTGATGCGCAGAAAACTTCTTAGAACGCATGCAGCAAGTGCGTAATGACTGTTCTAATAATCTGAATTTATCTGAAATCATAATGACACCCCAAGACCAAGAACAGTATGACTCAGCCACTCACTGTTGGATTTGTGGGGGCCTTTGTTGCCGCCGGTTTAGACCTCTCCTTAGACGCAGCGAATTCGAAAGTAAGAGACCATGATCACATTAGTGGGAAGTTTAGAGTGCAGCGCACAGTAAATGCAATCTTCAACTAAAGGTTGATCCAAGGACATGGAAGCTGCCTGTATTCTTTCACAACTTGCGAGGGTTTCGACTCTCACCTTATAATGCAAGCAGTAACCAACGCCTTCAAGGTAGCATGCATTGCACAGTCATCGGAAAAGTACATGTGTTTCACTTTAAATAACATGTCTTTTTATGACTC
This sequence comes from Conus ventricosus, assembly GCA_018398815.1. Lineage (NCBI taxonomy): Eukaryota > Metazoa > Mollusca > Gastropoda > Neogastropoda > Conidae > Conus > Conus ventricosus. The sequence continues at coordinate 41,075,630 of CM031613.1, forward strand.
TATGCAACACATGATGGGTTCATTAGAGTCACTGCTATGTCCTTAAAGTCCTGCCCAAAAACGGAAGAATATTTTTGACCCAACTCTTGTTAGAAAGGGTGTTTACCCTTATGAGTACATGAACAGTTGGGAAAGGTTTGACGAAGATACACTTCCCCCTAAAGGCGCGTTCTTTTCTAGGCTTAGAGGAAAGGACATCAGTGATTCTGATTACCAGCATGCTCAAGATGCGTGGCAGAAGTTAGAGTGTAAAACGATGGGAGACTATCATGATTTATACTTGATGGCTGACGTTTGTTTGTTGGCGGCCGTCTTTGAAAATTATAGAAAGACCTGCATGAAACATTATAGCCTGGATCCCGCGCATTACATTTCTGCGCCCGGGATGAGTTGGGATGCTTTCTTAAAGTTTACAGGAATACAGATTGATTTATTGTCTGACCTGCCAATGATTCAGATGATTGAAAACGGATTGCGTGGAGGAATTAGTATGGCGTCGCATCATTACTGTAAAGCAAACAACAAATACCTAGATGATTATGATCCAAGTAAAAGGTCTAACTATCTTATGTATTTAGATACAAACAATCTGTATGGATGGGCAATGGCGCAATCACTTCCGTTACGCAACTTTAAAATGCACACAGAAGACAATCCGAAAAATATTCGAAAGGCATTAAAGTGGTTGGGCAGTTTGACGTCAGATCAACAGCGTGGTTTCATTCTAGAAGTTGACTTAGAATATCCTCATGAACTCCATGACCTGCATAATGACTATCCCTTAGCAGCAGAAAGCCTAAAGATGGCAAAAACAGAACCGCCTAAACTTGTGCCTAATCTTCGGGGCAAAAAAAAATTATGTCTGTCATTACAGGCTTCTACAATTTTATTTAAGACATGGTTTGAAGTTGGCAGCAGTTCATCGTATAATTGCTTTTGATCAAGAACAGTTCATGAAACCATACATCATGAAGAACACTGATCTTAGAACTAAATCCACAGATGCTTCAGAAAAAGACTTTTTCAAGCTGATGAACAACAGCTGTTTTGGAAAGACTATGGAGAATCCGCACAAGCGTAAAGATGTCAGATTGGTCACCAAAGAGAACGAAGCAATTAAGCTGACTTCAAAACCTAATTATCAGGACTTCAGAAGATTTCATGATCAGCTTTTTGGCACAATAATGAAAAAAAAAGAAAGTCAAATTAGACAAACCTGTATTTATTGGGTTTACTCTTTTAGAATTATCAAAGCTTTTGATGTTAGAATTTCTTTATGACTACTTTAAACCCTTGTATCCAGAGTCCAAAGTACTTTACACAGATACAGATAGTTTTGTTATAGATATCCCTACTGAAGACATCTATAAAGACATGGAAATAGAAGTAGCTAAAGGGCATGTAGGATGGTACGACACATCTGATTACCCTAAAGATTCGCCTTTGCATTCAATTACTAATAAGAAGGTTTTAGGAAAGATGAAGGATGAATTATCTGGAGGGTGATTAAGGAGTTTATTGGTTTAAGGTAAAAAATGTACAGTATTTCGAGCCAGGAGAAAACCATTAAGAAAGCAAAAGGAATATCTCGCAGTGTTGTGCAGTCAAACATATCGCATGACAACTACAAAGAAGCATTGTTCAATAAACATACTTTTCATCATGACAACGTAAAACTACGATCTAATCTACATGAGATCAACACAACAGTTGTAACAAAAAAAGTCATTAGATAGAACAAACACAAAACGAGTGTTTGTTAATCCCGAGTTTTCATATGCAATTGGACACTGGAGAACGGCATAATTATATATCTTCTTCATATTTTTCCTCAATCATATTATAGTTTTCCTCAAGTTTCATTATAAGCTCAATCATATCATAATCCAATTCAGACAAACTTTTTCTCATGTTTGCTTGATGTGCTCGAATTTTTTTTATTATTTCAAGATATTCTTTTCCCCATGTTTGATAATCAAAATTTGGGATTTTGGGTTGTAGGTGATCTGGATGCATTGCCATGTGCCGATGAATCCTCACAAATGTTTCCCTAATAGCAGAAATCGTATCATATGATTCCAGCATCAATTCCAAGGTTTCTTTCTTTATCATTCTTGTTTCATTCTGCGCTTCCTTCTGAGCTTCCATTTTAAACTCAAATATATTTAAGTAAATTAATTAAGCAACTGGAACCGTGTCTGGTGGGATTATCTGCAGTTCTTCCTTTACAAAAGATCTTTGAGGAGCTGGTTGTTTTGTTGTGTCAGTTTCTCGTAAATAATACACGGGCGGATTCATCTTTACAATTCTTTTTATTTCATATGGATCAACACTCCAAACTGGATCGGTTGCCCTGATGCGAGTGTCCCCTTCTGCTTCCCCCGGTAAATAAAGGTACCTTACTTTTAAACCAAACGGTAATAGTTTGCTGGATGAACTGGAGCTTCAGCAACATTTATTGTTTGTTTTTTGATTGCTTGTACTGGTTTTAGCCCGGTTAATTTAAATTCTTCATTATTCATTGCGCGCAAAACTGAGGGCAGTCTTCTAACCCATTCTGTGTTGTGAGAATTGTCAATAAGCTCTCTGTGATACTGGTAGGAGAAAAGTCTTTCAGCTAACTGTTTGTTAAAGTTTTCAACTAAAGCCTGTGATCTGTGAACTCCTGGAATGCCTCTTTTAATGGTAACTCTATGTTTTAACAATAATTGGTTCACTTGGCCTTTAAATTCTTTTCCATCATCGACTTGAATCATGCGAGGATAAGTTAGCGGCCTCGTTGGTATATCAGTTGTATAGCGACAGCAACAGCAGAAGCACTCTTTTGTGTTAATGGTTCCGCATCTTTGTATCTTGAAGCCATGTCAATGACTGTAAGTGCGTACTTAAATCTTTTTCGTCTAATCGTATCATGGGGTAAATATAGAAGGTCCATTTGATGGGTGTCGTTTGGCGTTGTATTCACAAAGTGCAGTCTCTGTATTCGTCTAGGGCAGGTAAATAGATTTGCCAAATCGCTTGTTTAGATAGCCATTCCTTCGCTGTTTGTTCGCTAACTCCCGCTGCTTGGCTTAGCTTTTTAATTGCCGTGATTCCCTTCCAATATCCTTTGGCGAATAATAGATTTTGTTCATTTTTTATTCAGCCAATATTATGCGCAACAAAATACACAACAGTCATACCAAAGACAATAAACGCGATTTCTTGCATCTTTTGTTTTTCTGATGGTTGATAAAAGTCACTGAATTTTGGCGGGGGCAATGTCTCGATTGGTTTGCCCGTTACTAGATAATATTCTTTTATTGCTTGATCAACATCTTTAAATGTGTAAGCTGCATGTCCCTGTTTTTTCAGTTTGTCGTTAATAAAATCTAACTGCTCAATTCTCTGCTTTTCATAGCGATCTTGTGCTGCAGCTAGTTGCTCTACAGCTTTGTTATGTCTTTTTCTCTCGCCGTCATCCCGTAGTTTACTAAATGCGTAATTACTTCCGCTAAAAGCAAGCGCATTCACCACAGCGCCGCCTATCATCATTACGAGTGAAGCCATTTTTTATAAATGTATTTTTTTTAATTTTACATATTGATACTGTCTGGAATTATTCCTTGCTTAACTAGAAAATCTTTCGTAGCAAATGAAGCTGTAATAACAGCAATCAGTTTTGCCGAGTCTTCAAAGTCTAGTTTGCCAAGATCTGCTGGTTTTATTTTTAACAGGCTTTTACCAAGCATCGTGTATCCTACACTTAGACCTCCAATAACAGCAGAATGGTATACAAGGTTGGTAACAGTTTTTTCGGTGCTCATTTTTAAAAAATAAAATAATTATAATTAATAAAAATCATGAACAGCGATGATCTACTAATCCTTCCTGAACTTATGATTACAACTGATCAAGTTGATGACCAAGCTATTATGCCCAAAAAGGAAAGGTTGTATTCTTTGGCGGCGTGTGGAAAAACAAAACAGTTCCTCGGAAATGAATTCAGCATAGAACAGATTCAACAGATGTTGCCACAAGACATTGTAAAGTATCACAACAGGTATGAAGCGCAACTAGGGTCGAGAATGGTGAAAAGCGTCGGGCAAACGGTTCTTAGTTTATACACTAAACTAGTCAGTAGATTTGCCCCCATTGATTCTGAACAAGATTTTATGTATGATTTAACGCAGGATCCAGTTTTATCAAAGTCATTAGAGTCTCTAGGCTGTGATCTATACTACAGACTTGGAACATTATTGTCGCCATTAATCATGGGATTAATTACATTTAATCACATAGATTTTGTTTCCCTTCAAAATGAACGAGCCAGAAAATCAGCAGAATCAGGAAACATTGAATCAGAAAACATTGAATCAGGTGGAGAAAGTGACCAGTAAAAAGCCTCCTCATCCTGGGCGTGTTACAGCAGGAAAAAGATTAGCAGAGTGGAACAAACAAACAAAATTAAAATTACAAGCACATAATATAACTCATAATGAAAAAGTGCTAGAGCCGCAGCCAGTTGTTTCAATGCCAGCTATAAAAACCCCAGAACAAGATGATTCAAGACCTACAACAACAGGGCTGCCTACACCTCCAAAGTCTTCACAGAATTTTCTTAAAGCAATTGTCATTTTTGGCGGCATTGCTGGGGGTGGTTATTACAGTTATAAAATATATAAACAGCGACAGCAAAAACCAAAGCAGTCCAAACAATCTCCACCACTAAATACAGAAGCTGAACAAAAAAGCATGCCAGAACTCCCAACAACAAAAGACCATATTGATCCATTTCTAATGCATTAATACTTTAAGAACTTAATAAATATCAATACTGCAATCCTAACATACTGGATTGGTTTTTGATTTATTATAAATAAATTTGTTTCTTTGATAAAAATAGATCATGACGGATTATTATTTGTTTAAAATGATGGAGTCAATAAATAAAGACATGGAGTCTATAGAAGACATTTCCATACACCAGGATTGTAATCAATGCGGTTGCTTACAATGTAAGAACTTCATTAAGATCTATGCTGACCGATCTCGCACCAAGGACGCTGAGCAAGACATCCTCGACGATGACGCGTTTTTTGAGGCGTGTGTGTACTATATTAGACATCTACTATTTAAGATAAAAACATAGATTGTATTGTTTTTTTGATAATTATAAGATAACTTAAATAAGAACTTGGTTGTACTTAGAGGATGACTTAATTACGATCTTGAGGAGACTTGATTAAGAACTTAATTAAAGAACTTGTGGTGACTTGATTAAGAACTTAGAAGTGACTTGGGGTGACTTGAGGATGACTTGAGTAAGAACTTAGAAGTGACTTGAGTAAGAACTTAGAAGTGACTTGAGTAAGAACTTAGAAGTGACTTGGGGTGACTTGAGTTAAGAACTTAGAAGTGACTTGAGTTAAGAACTTAGAAGTGACTTGAGTGTGTGCATGCGTGGGGTGGGGGTGAGCGGGGTGGGGTGGGGTGGGGGTGTGCGCGCACCTTTGATTATTTATAAGAAACGGATGTTCAGAATATGATATAGTTATTATCAGTAAAACAACAAAACAACAACAATGACAGCATATATACAAGCACGATCGCACGCACACACGCACGCACCCACACGCACAAGCATTTAAGAGATAGGGGGGGTGCTTGCATGGGAAAATGTGAAAGGGTTTTATGGTTCACGCTTGAGCGCCGTAAATTCAAGACGGCTGTCGGTCTCTCTGTCAACTGAAGATTATTCAAAGCGGCCACCAAGTGCATTTATCAAAAGCTTGATTTAATAAACAAGACAGTTGAATAAAGTACACTCTGTGGCCGCCTAAATAGGCAGCCTTTGAAGCAGGACGTTGAATAGGAGCATTGAAGCAAGTGGAGCAAGAAGAAGTTGAAGCAGAGCCCCGGTTATGCATAACCGTTATTTTTAGAATCATGTCATTTCCCCTTGCTAGGTGGTTTGTGACAGGTGCTCTACTGTAAATGCTCCAAGTCGGCTGGCACATGTGGGATCTGTTTCCAGTAGTTAGCATATTCTGGAACCTGCAGCATGACTTTAATTGCGTTCAGTCTACTGAGGAAGAAGTTTAAAGGAAGCCCAACACAAAAAAACTGTTTAAATCCAAAAAGTACACTTGCAAGTGCACGCAGTTTTCTAGCGTGGTCATCAGAATATCCAGTTTTTTCCTTCAACCAGTCTCCCCAATGTTGCTGTATTTCCCCTGTTTTTGCTGAGTCTCATGCCTATCTTTACACAAATTCAAAAAATTCCCAAATTGAATGTAGACCATGATAGTTTGTGCATCTTGCCTTCGAATGTTCCTGACCCCTCTTTTCAGTCTGTTGATGATTTCATCTTCACTTTCAACGTTAAATAGGCTATCTGCAAATACCTCTCTTGTTATTTTTTTTTTTTATGTCAGCTTTGTTTGCAAGAAGGTATTCATGAAGTTCTGCTGGAGTTGAAAATTCTTTCCTGCTCTTTTTGAATGTACCTTCCCTTTCTTTGAATAAAGCTTCAAGTTTTCTTTTGGGTTTTTTTGGCAGTTTCTGCGGTCCATGCAGTTGAGCTTGGGTAACAACATCTTTCATTTTTCCAAAGTAAACAAAATATTCATGCAACAGCAGCTTTTCTTCCTCAGTCCAATTGTAAGCAGATGGAGGTGGCAATGTAGTAGATGCAGTAGATGACTGAAGTATTGGTTGTTGAGTAGGTTCAGTACTCATGATTGGGAAAATAAGTGACGTTTCTTGAATAGAATAATCCAACAGAGCTTGATGTGCAGCGTTTGAAAACTCTAATTTCCTGTGCTAATTCTTGTGAAGAAGGACTACCTAGTAAATCGCTCTCTTCTTCTGAAAAATGCTATCTTGAGACATAGAATCAATCAGCAAAGTTTAAAAGTCACAACGCTTTCCTGACTGGAAATCACACACAGTCACGTCTACACAGCACACCAACCCAATGTGAACATGACAAAGACAGCTAGGTTCAGTTGCTAACAACACAAGTGCTGGGCGGAAATGTCGTCATGTCCGGTCACCAGTATTGCACCGCCAAGTCAGAAGACCCAACAACGCAAATTAAATAATCAGGTGTCAGCCTAATGACGGGTCTCTGCAGTATTCTGATAGTGCGGAGTCCTTAGGCAGGTCGACAATTAGCAATTAAAGGCTTACCTGCTCCACCGTTTGTGTATGGGGTATGTTCAGCACCTGCTGCTTTTCCCCTACGTTACTCTATGGGGTGTGTTCAGCCACTGCTGCTTTCCCCCTACGTTACTCTCTGAAAAGTTTAGTAAATTAGTATTGAAAATGGATAATCCTACACAGTATGTTTGTTTGTAGATAATCGTTATTTTTTTTGGTTATTGAAGTCTTACTTGTCAGAGAACAGGAAAATGCCAATCCTAGGTCGCATCCGCCCGAAACTGGTTGAGGGCGGATGTGAGTTTGGATTGGCATTTTCCTGTTCTCTAGCCCCCACAAAGCCAGTAAAAGAAGAAGAACCAGCTTCTGCAAAAAAAGAGCAACCTCCTGTTGTAGACCCATTTTCTATGGAATAGTTTTTAAGAACTAGATAAGATAAGATAAGATAATGTTGCTTATAGCCCAGCCGACCGCAAAGGGCCACATCAGGGCTGTAAGAACTAGATAAAGTACAAGTTAAGAACTAGATAAAGTACAAGTTAAGAACTAAATAAAGTACAAGCTAAGAACTAAATAAAGTACAAGTTAAGTTAGTTATAGAAAGTACTTTTTAAGTTAATTGCAAGTGAATTACAAGTAAAGTACAAAAAAATAAGTTCTTTTTTTAAGTACTAGTTAGGTTCTTAATTAAGTACTAGTTAGGTTCTTAAATAAGTACTAGTTAAGTTCTTAAATAAGTACTAGTTAAGTTCTTAAGTTAAATACAGGCCAAGTCAGTTAAGTTAATCTTTTAAAGTTCTCCAATGTCCTACAGCATATGAAAACTCAGGACTGACGTAAGTTCTCTTGTTATTGTTAGAGACTAGTGATTTCTTGTTAACAGCAGTTGTGTTTACTTGATGAAGAGTAGAGCGCAGATTAACATTTGTGTGATAACATACTTTGTTTTCAAAGAGAGCTTGCTTGTAGTTATCGTGAAATATATTTTTTTTGACAACTTCTTTACTTATGCCTTTAGCTTTTTTCATTACAGAAGTCTGGCTGGCAACGCTATACATCTTAGAGAACTATTATTTGTCTGTTTTGGCTCACCCGCTCTCCACCGGCCTTGGCCGGTTCCGAGCTGCCGAGCCAAAACCAGACAAATAATAGTTCTCTAATAAGCAAGACTTTAATAACCAAAAAAATAACGACCCTACAAACATGCATACTGTGTTGGGTTGTCCGTTTTCAATACTAATTTACTAAACTTTTTAGATTTCAGTTTTTGCTTAATCCTGTGTTTTTCTTGATCGTTTTCAATAACATCATTTTCACGCAAACATTCATCAAATGAGTCTCTGTCTTTCATGTGAAATAAAACTACAGTCTTTAACTATTCTCTAAAGTCTTTTAAAACCGAGTTATATTTTTGACATAAAATCCACACATACACACTGCAGGTGAGAGAGAGTGGCTTATGCAGGCTGTTCTTTTTTAAAGGCATGCAGTGAAGCGCAGCACTCCCCAGAGATTTCAATAGAAGCATTCAGAGCAATCTAGCGGTCTCCACTCATGCATCGTTGGATTTGTAAAGCGAGAGTTAAATACCCATAGTGCATTTTCTGAATAGCGAGATTTCTACAAGTGGTTGAAAGGATTTTGCTCAGTCATTTTGCGACGTCAAACAGTCTTCGGCAGCTAGCATTGCATAAAAGACGTTGACAAGCTCAAAGAATATTTATGTCAAAGCAAGTTTTGTGACTTGCGCCTGCTTGTGTGACATATTTTTGCCCGTGTGACATTGTTTATTTTGCGTTGACCTGTGACATTGTTTTTTAGCGTTGACATATAAAAAGGTATTGACACTGTTTATAGTTTCGTGTTCTTGGAGACATGCAGTTAGTTTTAAAATGCTGGATCATGCAACAACATCGGGAACACCAAGAACTGTTGAAAGTTTTTGGCCAGTATTATATTTAAAAAAGAGAAAGAGTTGAGAAAGATAAAGAGACAAAGAGTGAATCAAGAAGAAAGAGTAAAACTAGAAGTACAAAAATTAAAATCATTGATTGATAATGAAACAAAATTGAAAGCTGCTCTTGATGAATTAAATACTCAACGGGATGTAGCTACATATTATTAGGGGCTACACTTAGATTTTTGGATCACTGGCACGCGTCGCTGCCCCTGGCTAGGTAATTTTGTGTAATTTGACACGGGCTGATTTGCGTTGGGCGGTTGCCTACTAGTAAGCGGCAAATGGAATGCTGTCAGCTTGCGTGTCTGTGTCTGTGTGTGTGTGTCTCAATGTACGCGTGTGTGCGTGTGTGCGTGCGATCGTGCTTGTATATATGTTGTTATTGTTATTGTTGTTGTTTTGCTGTTTTACTGATAATAAAATATTATATTCTGAACATCCATTTCTTATAAATAATCAAAGGCGCGCGCACACCTCCCGCCCCACCTCCCACCCCGCGCATGCACACACTCAAGTCACTTCTAAGTTCTTACTCAAGTTGTCCTCAAGTCATCCTCAAGTTGTCCTTAAGTCATCCTCAAGTCATCCTCAAGTTGTCCTCAAGTCATCCTCAAGTCATCCACAAGTTCTTACTCAAGTCATCCTCAAGTCACTTCTAAGTTCTTACTCAAGTTGTCCTTAAGTCATCCTCAAGTCATCCTCAAGTTATCCTCAAGTCATCCTCAAGTTATCCTCAAGTCACTTCTAAGTTCTTACTCAAGTTGTCCTCAAGTCATCCTCAAGTTCTTACTCAAGTCACCTCAAGATTGTAATTAAGTCATCCTCTAAGTACAACCAAGTTCTTATTCAAGTTATCTTATAATTACCAAAAAAAATACAATCTATGTTTTTATCTTAAATAGTAAATGTCTAATATAGTACACACACGCCTCAAAAAACGCGTCATCGTTGAGGATGTCTTGCTCAGCGTCCTCTGCGCGAAATCGGTCAGCATAGATCTTAATGAAGTTCTTACATCCTAAGCAACCGCATTGATTACAATTCAGGTCTATGGAAATGTCTTTTATAGACTCCATGTCTTTATTTATTGACTTCATCATTTTATAATACGCCATGTTTTATCAAAAAATTTTAAAATATTATTGCATTATAAATGGATCAAAATGATGTTTTGTTATTGGCGGTTTTGGCGTGCTTTTGTCTTCTGTATTTAGTGGTTCAGGTTGTTTTAACTTCTTTGGTTTTTGCCAGCGTTGTTTATATATTTTATAACAGTAATAACCGCCCCCAGCAGCAGCAAGGGCGCCAAAAATGACAACAGCCCCAAGTTCAATATTCCATGAAGACTTTGGTGCCCTTGAATCACATGGAGTTTTTATAGCTGGCATTGAATCAACTTGTTCTGGCGTTGGTGGTGTTATGTTTTCATTATGAGTTATATTCTGTGATTGGAACATTAATTTTTTTTGTCTGTTCCACTCTGCTAATTTTTTTCCTGCTTTAACACGCCCAGGATGAGGATGCTTTTCACTGGTCTCCACCTGGTTCAGTGTTTTCTGATGATTTTCTGGCTTGGTTACTTTCTCCACCTGATTCAGTGTTTTCTGATTCTGCTGATTTTCTGGCTCGGTCATTTTTAAGGGAAATAAAATCTATATGATTAAAAGTAATTAATCCCATGATTAATGGCGATAACAATGTTCCGAATCTGTAATACAGATCACACCCTAGAGACTCTAATGACTTAGTTAAAACTGGATCCTGCGTTAAATCATACGTAAGATCTTGTTCAGAATCAATGGGAGCAAATCTACTGACTAGTTTAGTGTACAAACTAAGAACCGTTTGCCCTACACTTTTTACCATTCTTGATCCAAGTTGCGCTTCATACCTGTTATGATACTTTAAAATGTCTTGCGGCGACATCTGTTGAATCTGTTCTATGCTGAATTCAGTTCCGAGGAACTGTTTTGTTTTTCCACATGCTGCCAAAGAATACAACCTCTCCTTTTGGGGCATAACAGCTTGGTCATCAACTTCTTCATTTGTAAGTCCAAGACGGATTAGTCTGCTCTGTAGCTCTAGCAGATCATCGCTGTTCATGTTTTTATTAATTATAATTATTTTATTTTTTAAAATGAGCACCGAAAAAACTATTGCCAACCTTGTATACCATTCTGCTGTTATTGGGGGCCTAAGTATAGGATACACAATGCTTGGTAAAAGCTTGTTAAGAATTAAACCGGCAGATCTTGGCAAACTAGACTTTGAGGATTCAGCAAAGCTGATTGCTATCATTGCAGCTTCGTTTGCTACGAAAGATTTTCTAGTTAAGCAAGGAATAATTCCAGACAGTATAAATATGTAAATAAAAAATACATTTATAAAAAATGGCTTCACTCGTAATGATGATAGGTGGCGCAGTGGTTAATGCGCTTGCTTTTAGCGGAAGTAATTACGCGTTTAGTAAACTGCGGGATGACGGCGAGAGAAAAAGACATAACAAAGCTGTGGAGCAACTAGCAGCTGCACAAGATAACTATGAAAAGCAGAGAATTGAGCAGTTAGATTTTATTAACGACAAACTGAAAAAACAGGGACATGCAGCTTACACATTTAAAAATGTTGACCAGGCAATAAAAGAATATTATCTTGTAACAGGCAAACCGATCGAGACATTGCCCCCACCAAAATTCAGTGACTTTTATCAGCCATCAGAAAAACAAAAGATGCAAGAAATCGTGTTTATTGTCTTTGGTATGACCATTGTGTATTTTATTGCACATAATATTGGCTGAATAAAAATGAACAAAATCTATTATTCGCCAAAAGGATATTGGAAGGGAATCACGGCAATAAAAAAGCTAAGCCAAGCAGCGGGTGTCAGTGAACAAACAGCAAAGGAATGGTTATCTAAACAAGCGATTTGGCAAATTTATTTACCTGCCCCTAGACGAATAGAGAGACCACACTTTGTGAATACAATACCGAACGACACCCATCAAATGGACCTTCTATATTTACCCCATGATACGATTAGACGAAAAAGATTTAAGTACGCACTCACAGTCATTGACATAGCTTCAAGATATAAAGATGCAGAACCATTAACACAAAAGAGTGCTTCTGCTGTTGCTGTTGCTATACAACTGATATACCAACGAGGCCCTTAACTTATCCTCGCATGATTCAAGTCGATGATGGAAAGAATTTAAAGGCCAAGTGAATCAATTATTGTTAAAACATAGAGTCAACCATTAAAAGAGG
>CM031613.1:41088999-41101499 GCA_018398815.1 Conus ventricosus
CAAAAACAGCATTAAAACAAACACGATCCACCGCTGCTCGTGCAAGAAATAACAGCCGTTGATCCTGCTTTGAGAAGCGACAGAGATGAATTAAAAAAATATTTAGCAAAACTGTATGAACTAAATGAGGATATAGAAAAAGAAAAAAAAAACTCGCTGAGGCTGACGACGCCAACTTAGGGCGTGATGTTAAAGAAAGAATCAAACAAAGACTAAAAGATCTTAGTAAACAAAGATCAGCAACACTAGAAGGTTGTCTGCTATCCAAGAACAATTCCGAACTCAAGTGAGCAGAATAAGAGAAACTATCCGAAGAATTTTATATGAAGACACACGCTAGCAGAACGAATAAGAACACTGTTTAGACAGCAAGGTGTCACATTAGCAAGCGTTATAACAGCCTTGGATTTGCAATAAGTACACTAGTGATGGCTATTACAGGCGGTGGTGGTCAAAGTCCAGTGCCTCCACCGCCATCGCCTCCATCGCCGCCTGATAAATCATGGGTAAAAAAACAGCTTGATCATCTTGCAAGTTTATTAAAAAAATTACCCGGTAAAGCTATAGACTCTTTACCAGGTATATTAGGGAGTGTCGTTAGCTGGCTTTTGTCTACTGCAAGCAAAGTAGTTGGCTTTATGGCTGAGCACTTATGGGCATTAGTTGTCTTAATAGTCGGTTACTATTTAGTAAAATAAAGAAGGAGTAATCCTAGGCCAGTTAATCCAACAAGTGCTGTCTTTTCATATTCATGGTCATTATTTTTGACTTCGCGGTCTTCAACGGTCTTTGGGCTTTGGACCTCGGGGATTGGTGACTTAATCTTGGGGGTCATCTTGTTTTTTTATTGTTTGTAATATTACTGGCTCAGAATTTATGTAGTTTTTTCCGACCTTCTGTTCATTGCCTGCCACAAGGATTTCATTATTGTAGTTTATTATTGTACCTATCTGGAGTCTGAGGTCAGAAGGCAGCATGTATAAACCAGTGCCAACAGCGAAGTCTACTTTGATCTTGCGTATTGTAAACATTTTGGTACCTTTTTATCTTGAAGGTAAATCAAAATGTAGAATTAATGGCGTCCTCTAAATTTGCTAAGTATTGTTTTTGTGCATCAAAGCCAGTAGAAGGATCAGTTATGCTCGATCTCGTTTGTGCTTGCGAACCTAGCAAACACCAAACGTAAGTACGAATAGAGTCGTTTATTCGCTCTATTCCTGCTTTAGTTAGGCCATTAGAAGCGTCTAAAGATAAATGTTGTCCATGCTGTTTTATGCTCTTGCTCTATAAACCCGAGGTGAACAGCTGTGCCTGAAGAGAAAGATGTGTAAGGAGGTTTCCAGTCATAGTTATAGTTTCTGTGCACGCCCCAAAAATAAGGGTGCCTAAGACCATGATTAAGATCCAACTTTTGTCTAAAGTCTGTCTTGGCCTTAATTATTGAATTCGTTACAGATCCTTTCAAAGCCTTCATGTCTATTCTGTTGCTGAATGGATTAAACAGTTTGTCATTTGGTAATGGCGCTTGCAGTTCAGTCAAAATACGTCTGAAGGTGTAATAAAAATGAAATCTATACACTGACCTCACCAAAGGATCAGGGTGATTTAGATTATCAGCATACGACACTCCACACCCAGTTGTTGCACAAAACACAGCAAAGTTTAACTGGTTCTGATAAAACTGCATCGGATGACTAAACCACACTTTCGCGATGTAGTCTTTTTAATAGGGTGGTTAAGATATCTGTTTAATGGCGTACTCACCTTTACTTGAAAGGCATCAGACTGAGTCACAGAAATGTCAAGAGTATCAGTTGTTATATTTTTAAAGATTGTAGTGCGTTCCAACAGAATATTTTGCATTTGTATATTTGAATGCACTCATTTTTATTTCGTTTAAAAAATGTTTGTAACAATAACAACTCAAGACCGCCCTTCATTTTTAGAACATGCTATTGATAACAATTGCGGAACCAGAATGGTTGCACTTCATAAAATTTTTTTTACAAAGTTGTATGGTTTAATATAAGTGAATCCAAGAAGAAGAATAAGATTAAAAAAGTTAATAATATAGGACAATTAGTTAGCAAGTTAACCATACCTGATGGTTTATTACGGGTTTTGCTCACTAAAAGAAGCAATGAGTAACTTTGACATTACTCTCAAACTTAATAATGCGAATCTAAAAACAATTTTTAACATTCAAGCCTGAAGAAGAAGAAGTAGGTTACTATTTTGATGGAGAGCTGGCTAAAATGTTAGGCTTTACAACTGCCAATCAACCCATTCATAGTTTTAGAGTTACGTCAACAAAACTACTTATGAGGGAGAAAATCCGCTCGATCTTGCATTACATTCATTACTTTATGTTCATTTGGACGAGCTGAGCACTGATGAAAACTTATATGATGGAAGGCCCTCAACTGTTTTAAGAGCTCTTCCATCAGGGAAAGCTGATATTGCGATTATGAAATTATACAATTCCCTAATTTACAGTTTAAAAAAATGCTTGTGGGAGGTCAGATCATTTAATATAAAAATCACAGACAAAACAGGGAAAGTCGTTAAATGTGATAACCTAACATTGTTTTGGAAATAAAATAATAAACTGTACAAAAAAATAATGTCGCGTGGGCCAGAAGATTCGGGAGTTACATTAGCGCTGTGAGGTGAATAACTTTAGAATTAAAAGACCTTGCAGACGTTCAGACTTTGAACGAATGGTGAGATAGGCGTTTTGTTGGTTTGGAGTACACAAAAAGATGGGTGATTATAAAACGCAAAGAGGTTGTTGACAACAAAGGTTTCCTAAACTAGAACAACTACGCAATCTAGAAGCAAATAATGCTGGCCAGTATGAATATAAAATAGTTCGAAAACCTGACAGCAAATGGCCACTTAGAACCATATTTAAAATGGGACATAAAATTTGAATTCTAAGCCCATTTACATTTTTGACCGTCAAAAAGTTTCAGAAAAGCATTAAACTCTGGCCCTTTACTTAAAAGGGTTCTTATGCCAAGGACAATAGTCGGAAAGAGATTGAAATAACGCCGTTGGGAATAAACCAGTACACCCTCAACAGAAGAGAAACGGTTTTTAAAGGAAGTTCTACAAAAATTACAGTTCTTTCCACGCAAAAACAATTAGGAGACACGTTCACAATGATATTTGACATTCCTGTTTTAAAAAGATGAGGCACGAAAGGGAAAGGCTGTGGGAGTCAGTGACAATCTTATGAAAGGATTCTATTAGCTGGCAAAACTTAGACGTTGAAAAACTTAAAGATTACCTTTCGTCGTTCTTCACAACGGTGAGGATATTAAGGTCATAACAACCAGCGACAAAATTGATATTAGTCTAAATAGAAACGATCTTACAGGACTAAATTGGATTAACCTTACACATTTAGGCCTTATAGGATTTTATTATACTGAACAAGTTTGACAGAGAGTATGATAAACATAATAACTGGATTAGATTAAATCCTGTTAAAAACTATGGAGCATTTTAAACTTATAACAAAAACCCCTCATTGTTCATTGATTTGTGGACAGATGGTTGTGGGAAAACAATATTTATCCTCGTCTGTTACAAACAGTTTATCGCTATAATTTTGATCATATTGTGACTTTCTCCCCAACCTTAAATGGAACAAAGCATATCCGATAGAAGATTTATATGGATAGATGATAACATATTTTTAGTTGATCCTAGCAAAAAAACTGAGTGAGTGTCTAGAACACTTTTATAGACTGTTTGAGGGAACGCAGACACTTTTTATTTTTAGATGACTGTTCAGCAGAAAGAGCATAGTTAAAAAGAGAAAAACTTTGTCAAAACTAGCTTTCATGGAAGACATGCTGGGATAAGTGTGTGGATTTTATGTCAGAAATATAACTGGTTTTAAAAGACTTTAGAGAACATTTAAAAGACTGTAGTTTTATTTCACATGAAAGACAGGACGCATTTGATGAATGGTATGCGTGAAAATGATGTTATTGAAAACGATCAAGAAAACACAGGATTAAGCAAAAACTGAAATCTGAAAGTTTAGTAAATTAGTATTTAAAAACGGATAATCCTACACAGTATGTTTGTTTGTAGATAATCGTTTTTTTTGGTTATTGAAAGAGAATGTGTGATGGATTATCATTTTTAATTCATTGTTGAAGTCTTACTTGTCAGAGAACAATAAAATGTTTATTGCAGCTCACCCCGCCCGAAATAGTTGAAACTAGTTGAAACTAGTTGAGGGCGGGGGGGTAGTTTAGAATGAACATTTTTTTGTTCTCTCGTACACTCAAAGACAATATTTATTGCACATTACAACACACTCACACTGTGCACACCACTACGTGGGGGTGGGAACACTGGCAGAAGAGAGGACAGAGAGAAAGGCAGGAGAAAGGGGGGAAAAAGAGAGCAAGATACAGGGAGATTAACTACTAGATAGGGGCCAAATAAAATAATAAAAGAAAAAAATGTTAAGTCCCCCGTCCTGGGATCCCTCCAAATTACACGTCTTTTTCCTTAGAAAAAAGAAGAAATAGAGACAATCTAATATGTTCACATCACAGGGCTGAATTTTCAGGAAAGGAAAGAAAAAAAAAAAGATAAAGGAAGAAAAAAAAGAAATGCAGAGGAGACAGGGGGCTGGCCCCACTACCACACCACTCAGACACTTCCGAAACACACTCTCTTGTGTCATTCAAGTCCAACGATGTCTTGATGGAAGTCGGGACTTCCAGCGGCAGTGGAAGCACACAGCACCCCCCCTGCCGTGCCTCAGCAGGTCTCCCAGCACCGCGGGCAAGGAGGGGGTTTGGCCGGGGGGAGTTCTGAGGAAACGCCAGACCGCGAACCACAAAAAACAACCAAACAAGCAAGCAACCCCTAAGGCTGGGGTCAGTACCATGCTGGGAATATCATTCCATTTTGGTCAGTGTCAGAGGGTTGTGGTCAGTTGGTCGAGGCCAAGCAAAGAAGGGTGTACGAGGGAGATAAGAGGTAGGAAAGCAGCAGATAGAATAAAAACGCAGAAAAATGAGGTCCGTCCAAAAAGAAAGAGTAGGGGGTCCATCAAAAAATTTAAAATACTGAGGTAAGGAACAGAGGGCTTGTATTGGTCACGTCATGTCACACATGTACAGGCCCTAATCTCAATTAACTAAATGTTAATGCAACCTGATAAATTTGCCATGAGTCAACCTTCCTTATATTTATCCATCTATTCAATCCACAACTGACATAGGTAGGAACATTTTAGAAAGAATTATGCATTGAATCAACAGGTGATTGAGCAACCCCCGGGAAGGGATTTCCCCTTTAAATTAAAAAAAACTAAATATTTCGAATCATCACCCGTAGGCATTTTTGCTCTTTTATACATAAAATGGATTATACTATAATGAACACTCACCCGCAAACATGCACACAGATATTTATGCTTTTTAAACGAGGAACGAAAAACATGGGGAGGAGAAAACAATGACTGGAAGAGGGGGTGGAGAGTGTCCCACCCCCACCCCGGTAAATTTGCCTCAACCAAACACACCGCAGTTCACCTCATGAGTCAAAATTTACTCTCCAACAAAAGACTTAGGCTTTAGCCTCCCCCAAAAAAGCAAATAGTATTGTAAAGTTATGAAAGTACGAAGGACACTAAATTTCAATGAAACTTATTCTTTTGCCCTATGAGTGAGCCATACTCGACCGGCAATATCTCGCCTCACGAGATTTTTTAGCAGGACAACTAAAACTAACCTGCACAAGAAGCAGATGAAAACCAGCAGAACACGCAAAACTTTTAGAAAGAAACTAACGAGAAAGAATTACGACCTCCACCTTAGAATTTGAATAAGTGATTTACTTTCCATTAACAGGGGAAAGTACGCAAAGAAGCCTATCTCAAGGAACAAACGTCACTTACCAACAGGCTTGTGAAAGCTAGCTGTGTGTTACGCTCTGCTCACTGAAGAACCAGCGTCTCCAACACCGGCCTCCCAACTCTCCCGACGAGGAAAAGAATGGTCGTGAGACCACAGCCCCAGCCCTGGTCAGCAGGAGAGAGCTCCCAAGTCCCCAACCCCCAAACCCCTATGCCAGTCCAATGAAGGATAGCACCCCGGGGGTGAGGTAAAGATTCCAATTTAGAAATCCAAACAGAAATTTGAAGCTGAACCCAAAAACGCTCCCAGGGAGAAGATTTGTCTTCGACTCGAGGCTGGACTTTCGCAAAGTGCCAATAGACGCACCGCTACAAAAAACGTCAGCTTCGATTCTAGGGTGAGAAAACACGAGAATCTCCGAGAAAAACTGAGGCATGCGTGTCAGCCCTGACCAGCGAGGTGTCGCGGAAACCCCGTGGACATTTTACGGTAGGAGGGAGGAGGATGAAAACAGATTATATAGAGGGGGAAGGATGGAGGAAAGGTACACTGGAAACAAAAAACGAAAAACAGGACCCAAAAACATATTGCTAGGGTTCTGTCGTGGGGTGGGGAAATAAAAACGGACAGGAGGATTCTTCCACCTGAATATTACCCCTGGACAAAACCTTTTCGTGCCCAACACCCCCGACGAAAAAGTATAGTCCCACTGAGGCATAGACTACCCCAGCCTATGACAGAAACAGTGAACACTACAATAATGCGAAAGCAAACCCGAGAGGAAACAGGATGCGACACCAAGTCGCGAACAACTATTGGTTACATATTCAACCATAGCACGTGAAAGCAGCAATCAAGAACTGGACTCAGGAATTGATCACTCCAGCCGATCAAGTAATCTGCCTTACATTGTCCCTTCCTGGAATGTGAGGGAAAATAAAAAGTTTAAACTCTGAAGCTCCAGGGCCCCAACCCATGAGCCTCTTGCTAACAGGGCGGATACTGTGGAGATACTGGAGGGGATGGTGATCTCACTCCAGGATAAACTCCTTCCCGTACAAATTTGGATAGAACCGTCTGAGCCCAGACCACAGCAAGGCACTCTTGCTCAATAGTGTGGTAATTTTTCTCAGCCCCCATAAATTTCTTGCTGGATAACCCACGGGGAGAATACCGTTGCCTTGGTCTTGAAACAGCACAGCTCCAAGACCTACGTTTGAAGCATCAGTCCGCAGGACAAAGGGTTTACTCAGGTCTGTGAGCTGCAGAACGGGCCCGGCTGGTGACTGCCCTTTTCGGGACTGTTGAAGGCTTCAGTGTCCGTGTCACTCCAAAAAAGGGTCTCTGGCTTCCGGGCTGAGGTCTTGCGGTCAGGGGCTTGGCGATATCTGAGAAATGAGGGATAAACTTCCTGTAATAACCGAAAAGGGCCCCCAGGAAGGAACAAAGCTCCTTTTTCGTTTTGGGGGTTTTGCACTCTCTACACGGTCGACCTTGTCTCGTTCAGGTTGGAGATAACCTCTCCCGACAACGTGTCCAAAGAACTCGAGGGTCGGCCTCCCCTAGCTGGCACTTGGTTGGCCTTGCAGCTAGCTGACACTGTCGGAGACGGGAAAACACGAGCTGGATAACCTCCACATGTCGATGCCAATGTTTGTTGCCAGCAAAAGGTCATCGATGTAGTTGTGTTTCCTCAGGCAGGTTGAGGGTGTTGCAGCATGTCCTCATGATCTGCTGAAGACAGCTCTGCCGTCTTGAGTCCGAAAGGCATGACCTTAAACGGGTTTACTGTCTCTCTGGAGTGGTAAACGCAGTTTTTTCGCGGTCTGAAGGCTCCATATGAATTTGCCAATAGCCTTTGGCGAGGTCAATCTTGGAGAAGTACCGAGCCTGAGCTAACTGTGCAAAGATCTTGTCGATCTCAGGCAACGGTTCTGCATCGAATCTCAAGATCTTGTTCAGCCTCCTGAAGTCTACACAGAACCTCATCCTGCCGTCGGTCTTGCGTATCAGAAGTATGGGGAACAAATAGGGAGAACTGCACCGTTCTATGACGTCCATCTGCAACATGGAGTGTATCTGTTTCTTAATCACATCCATTTGAGAATGAGGTAGAGGATATTGTTTGACCCTGACGGGATTTTCCCTGGGTTAGATCAAGTGCACAAGTTCCTAAGTTGCACTTCAGCGGAACGTCCGTAAGGATGTCTTGGTATTGCTTACACAAATCCGCATTGACTTTGTTGACTCTCCGAAAGGTGGTTGGAGACCTTGACGTCCCCCCATGTCTCTTCTTGTTGGAGAGCCAAAACAGGAATGTCAAACTCCAATGGTGGCATCTGCAGTCTCCTCAATACCATAGGGGGGGAAACCAGCCTGGCATTGCTCACGGCGCTCATACTTTTGAGTAGGTTGGCGTGCACCAACTTGTCCTTCCGCGCACGCGTATCACAAAATCCCAGTCCCTCACGCGCTTGGGAATGGGAAGGGACCCTGCCAGGATAGCTGTAGTTTGTTATGGTGGAGCGGGAGCAGCAGCAGGACTTCATCTCCAGGCTCGTACCATCGCTGGCGAGCCTTCCTGTCATAGTACATCTTGTCCCTCTTTTGCGCTTGGGACAAATTTCTGTGGGCTAATTCGCGGTGGATGCGATCCGCTCTTTGAGGTCGAGCACATATTCCGCCTGTGTCTTGACTTCCTGCTGGGAACTGTCGGATGTCCACTGTTGGCGGAGAACAGACATTGGTCCCTTCACTGTGCGCCAAGAGCAACTCGAATGGTGAAAACCCCAAGCTCTCTTGGGGCACCTCTCGATACGCAAATAGCACACCCTGGCAAAAATCGATCCCAATCCTTGTGCTGTTCCTGCGCTAGACGGCGTATCATTTGCTTGAGAGTACCATTGAATCGCTCTACGAGTCCATTGGCTTGAGCATGGTAGGGCGTGGTAACCTCCTTGTGGATCTGGAGAAGCTTATACACCTTGACAGGGACGTCGGACATGAAATGGGTCCCCGGGTTTCAGACAAAACTTTATCAGGAATTCCAGTCCTAGTCCACATGTTCCAGAGTGCTTCTGCAACAGTCACGGCGTCAATCTCTTCAAAGGTGTCGCTTCCGGATCCCTTTCTTTAGGTAGTCGACCATCACCAAAACATGCTTGTGACCACGAGCTGAAGCTGGGACGATGGGACCGATCAGATCCACACCAACTTTGGCGAATGGTGTACCGATTAAGGGTTACTTTTCCAGAGGCACACGAGTGTTACATCCTTTGGGGCGTCGTCCTTTGGCACACGTCGCATGTCCGGCAATACTTCCTGACGTCAGAGGCAATACCGGCCGTAAAATTTCTTGCTGGACTCGCTCCAAAGTACGACGGGCTCCTAGGTGCCCTGCCATGGGCGTGTCTTCCCCCAGTCGTACACGGTGTTACGCAGTGCCTTGGGCACCACTAACTGCGGGGTGTCAGAGTAGGAGTGACGAAACGGCGATGTACTAGCCCCTTACGTCGGACGAACTCCACGGTGTTCTCCCAGTCCCCTTTGGGGCCCCCTTCTCCACTAGTAGTCGAACCTTGTTCAGGGTGGACCCTTTTTTGCTGGAGTGATTGTTTTGGTATCCTGCTCAAGGGTGACCGTCTGCTTTGAGAAGAGGTTTTAGTAACGGCCTTAAAGCCTCTTTCTCTGGCCCGAGAACGTGTGGTTACAGCCGCAATCCGTCTGGAGGGAGCTCAGGTGAGATCCGTCGGGGTTCTCCACTCTCAAAACGAACGGAATTCCAATGAGGAGAGATAGCTGGTTTCTTGAGGCTACAGCCCCAAAATTTGCCTTCAAAGTAGGGGGTGGAGATATTTAACAAGGAAACCCGATCTCGCGATGCTTGGAAGTTCTCTTCCACCCCGGTACGTGGCATGGTGGTCCTCGGATGGCGTCCTCGGGCACTAATTCCTCGTCCCCGAAGGGTGGCGGTCGCACCTGTATCGCGGATCGCCTCGACTATCTTTGGCCCACGACGGAAGGGAAAGTTGGGCACTCTGGGGGGAGTCACCTCATCCTCACCGTAGGAGACAGTGACTCGAAGACCACCGGACTTGCCCCTTGTTTCCTCTGTGGACAGTCCGGACGACATGTCCGGGGCTTCCACAGAGGAAGCAAGCCCGAGGTTCCGGACCAGAAACTCCTCGGGAAGGGGTTTTCCTGCCTCGGCAGAGGAGGCTCCTTTTAATCCCCTGTTTGCGTTCCTTCTCCCCCTTTGGGCCCAGACAGGGACTGACGAAAAATGACGCTTGGCATCCGCGAAGGTTTCGGCGATCCTGATGGCCTGGGCGAAGGTCTTCGGTTGCGACTCTCCCAGCTTGAATTGCAGATCCGGTGATACGGGAAATTTGGGGAGCTGCTCGAGTAAAAGACAAGTCCCTTTGTGTCCATTTCCGAAGCTTCGATCCCGTATTCGAAGGTGCGTTTCAAGCGTTCGCCAAACTGTTTGAAAAATCTCATCGGAAACCTTCCTCATGGTGTGGAATTTTCTTTGGGAAGATTCAGCAGTCAGATGTAGGCGAGATCGAAGAGCAACTTTCAGGTCCTGGGGAAGAAGTACCTGGCGGAATGTCCACGAAAGCTTTTTTTGCCTTCCCAGTCAGGCTTGCAATCAGGTACAGTGCCTTCTTTTCGTCTGAAAGATTATATGCAGCGGCCATCACTTCAAAGTGCTCGATGTACGTATCGATGTTGTCGGCCGAGCTGAAGGTAGGCATCCGGAGTTTCGGTGGTGCCAAAGGGAACTCCTCTCCCTGGCTAGGATGTTCTGTCCCGGATGGGGTTGACACTGATCCGTCAACAGGGCGTAGCTGACTAAGGAGTTCTTCCTTCAGCCCTTTGGGCGTTCTTCTTCCAGATCCTTTCTTTAGCTTCCATTTCTCTTCTTTTTCTCTCTCTAGTCTCCTCTCCTCCATCTCCTCTCTCCATCGCCGTTTTCCCTTTTCCTCTCTCCAACCCCCTCTCCTCCATCTCCCTTTTCTCTTTGCCTCTCTCTCTTCCTTTTCCGTCTCCTCTCCTCCATCTCCATTTTCCACCGTCTCTCTTCTTTGGCTTCTCTCTCCTCCCGCTCTCTCTTTTCCTTCGCTTCTCTCTCCTCCCTCTCTCTCTTTTCCCTCGCTTCTCTCTCTTCCTTTTCCATTTTCCAGGCGAGGAAGGGGTCCAAGGGAGGACGCGGGGAAATGGGTAAACAGGGAGGAAGGATCCAGGAACGGGTGGAAAGGACCTCTTGGCTCTCTTCGGTCATACTCGATTGGGGTCCTGGAAATGAAAGTCTGGAGCTCTTATAGGAGAGTGCTTGCCAAGGGGAGTCTTTGCCAATCCAGATTCCACAGTGACAGTGACGGGGGGGTGGCAGCACCAGATGAATAAACCATTTGAGTGGTAGTATTCATAGTCGCCTGCACTATAGGATGTCTAAGCCTGGAACGATATTAACCTTCTTATACATAGAGCGGTAATAGGGCGGGTATCAGAAGGATCCATGGTGTGGTGTCACTTGCGTGGAATCAACGCCAATAGAAAAAGGTGCCCAAAAGGACAACAGTCGAGCCGTGGGGAAAAAATACGGTTCCACTGTATGTGAAGCAATACAACACCCAGCTTGGAGAACTGTCACTACTAAGTGACCACCCAACAGAAACACAAGAGGGAAATATCATGCAGTGCTCCCACACAGGCAATCACAAGGCTGTGAAAAATCACCGTACTGTGATCAAGAAAACGCAACTGCCTTAGGGACGGCGCAATGTGGGGGTGTCTACCCAACAATAGTTTTCTTACGACTCCAAGAATTCCCACTAAGTCTCAGAAGAACTAGTCACGGGTGGTATTTCCAATCATACAAGTTAGAGATATCAACCCAAGTACCCAAAATCACCGAAGTATGTTTCCCCAAAGGCAAAATTTCACTGAAGTTCAATAACGAGCCAAACAGTATGGAAATTTTTTTTCCTTAAAAAAAGTAGCAAATCCGTCTAAGTCAGACTTATCTAACAAAAACATTGTCTTTCTTTAAAGGGAACCAAATAACTGACACAGGCTTCTCGCTACACTCTAAAAGAAGTGGTCTGACTGAAACAGACAACTGCACCCCCGATTGGAGAACGACGCTCTTTAAAATTATAAACGGATGAAATGCTGTCCATTATCCAATTACATTGATCAGTCAAGGCATATCTTGCTTAGGTGACTGACTCAACTAACCAAACAAGCCGGCTAACCCACCGTTTTCCACGAAGGGAAAAAGTTTCAAACGATCAAAAAGGTGTTACAAAAAATTGCCACAAATAGCAACTCCCCAGGGAAAAGAACAATGAGTATTCACACGTCCCACTTATAAAACAAGGAAACACACACAAAAAAAACGAAAGGTCATGAAATCCTTCCACCTAAACGAGGAATAGGGGGTAACGGATTTTAAACACCAAGGGGAAGAATAACAATCGCAAAAATCCTGCAAACACACACAAAATAACGGAAGTATTTCCCGCAGAAAATCAAATGGTTAATTTTTTTTTTAAATTGACAACACGGCGAGGCGAGCCCGCGGTATGTAAGGCAGTTAAAAGA
>CM031613.1:41106499-41111499 GCA_018398815.1 Conus ventricosus
GGTTAAGGTCGGGAGAACGGGCTGGTGAGGCAGCAGACTGATGTTGTTCTGCCTCATGAAGTTCTGCGTAGCACGGGCAGTGTGCGGCCTTGCGTTGTCCTGCTGAAACAGGTTCTGTGGATGCTGCTGGAATGCGGCAGGATGTGGGCCTCAGAATCTGGTCGATGTAATGAACAGCAGTGACCCCGTTTACCACGTTCTGGACCCACATTCTGGAAGATGACTGGCCCAATACGGCGATTTATGCCGATAGCCCCCCAGATCATGATGCTTTCACCACCCCATGGGTCCCTTTCGTGATGTTGGCATCCGTGAAGCGTTCCCCGCTCTTCTCCAGATCCGGATGCGGCCATCGCCGGGTCGACGCAGAAACCGGCTTTCATCACTGAAGAGGACTCGGCCCCAGTCCCGATGGCGCCAATGCACGTGGATCTGTGCCCACTGCAGACGGTTCTGGCGATGCTGGAGTGTCAGGATAGGTCGCCGGGCTGGACGCCTGCATTGGAGACCAACTGTGTTCAGTCGGCGACGCACGGTCCTGTTGCTGATTGGCCTGCATGGTTGCCGACGGTGTTCCTAGCTGTGTTGGCAGCGGTTTGGTAAGGCTCCGTCGATGCTGACGAAGAAGATGGCGGTCTTGGGCTGCTGTGGTGACCTTCGGTCTGCCGCTCCTCGTCTGTCATCAGTGGTGTTTCTTGCTTGAAAGCGGTCCAGAAGGCGATAGACGGTGGAAATGTGGACTCCGAATGCGATAGCGACCTGCCTGATTGGAACCCGGCCTGCAGTTGCCCCATTGCTATGCAACGATCTTGACGAGAAAGTCTCGGCATTATGTTGGCGCCTCTGAAGGGATGATTTGAACTTTTTGGGGTTTGGAAAATTTATAGCCCCACAATGGGGGCCACATTGAGTTGCAATTCACATTGATGCACGTGGCGTAGGTAGTCCACATGGCAAATGCACTCCTCGTGCCAAAAAACGCTGACCCGGCAACATTCACCCACTGTTGACAAGGTTACAACCGGCCAAGACACCACGTTACTGCATGTTGCACGTGCCAACGACATTGCTTACGTCCTGTTCACAATGTGAACAATCGTGCACTGTCTCTATTTTTTCGCGTTTTTTTTTGCCTCTGAGTATATATATATATATATTATATATATATATATATATATATATATATATATATATATATATATATATATGTATATATATATATATGTGTGTGTGTGTGTGTGTGTGTGTGTGTGTGTGTGTATGAGTGAGTGTGTGTGTATGCGCGCGTGCGCGCGTGTGTGTGTGTGTGTGTGTGTGTGTTGTGTGTGTGTGTACGTGTGCGCGTGAGCACGCGCGTTTTGTGTGTATGTGTGTGGTGTGTGTGTGTGTGTGTGTGTGTGTGTGTGTGTGTGTGTGTGCGTGCGTTTTGTGTCTGTGTTTTGTGTGTGAATAAGATATCTTACCTATGTGCACAGATGTGTCTATAGTCATAATATTTTTACTATTCTATTCTTACATACGTTGTTTGTTTTGCTACATACTTATGTCTATTACCCTATCATTTTGTTGTTTTACAGGTGAATTTTTATTTGAGCTTTACTGTGTCAAAATGGTTATTGCCTTAAATCTGTGAAGTAGAAAGAATCTCGTCGAGAGCGTGGCAGCAGAGAGTCCTCAGAAGAGAAGCGTCCTTCAAGCAAGTGTTTCGGCCCTTATCTCCTGACAGTCCAGGGGGGTTGGGCCACACCCGGTTCATGACTCTGCTGCCCCCCCCCCCCCTTTTTTTCCCCATATTGGGACGAGCCATGGCTAGGATTCGAACCCATGACCCTCTGGACATGCTCATTTTCTACTTAATGACTCGCGCTTTAACCACTGAGCCACAGGGACACCTGATATTTGTAGGGAAATTAAGCCTTATGAAGTTCACTTTTGTTCCTCCTTGACCAGATCCAGCTTGAACACCTCTCTGCCGCTTCTGCCATTGCTTTCAGGGCTCCGGTTTTTTTCCTTCCCTGCAACTGAGAGCTGTTTCATGAGGCTGTATGCAGACGTTCTTACAAGTCCCCTAGCTCCAATTTCTGCAGTGAGGACTTTGACCTGATAGCCTTCTCTCCTCAGGCTGTTTGCCAGATCAGCATACTTTTCAGTCTTGTAGATTTGAGCTGCCCCCATTCTGTTTTCATATGGCACCATGAGCTCGATCATGATAAGCTGCTTGGTTGACTTAGAGTGGACTACTATATCTGGTCTCATGCCACTCTTGCTGATGATCGCTGGGTGACTCTTTCATTCTGGGAGGTCTGCAGTGCACTCCCAGTCATCTGCCCCATCCAGCAGACTCTGCCTGCATGTTTCGAGTGGCACTGTTGTTCTTGGCCATGATTTGCTGCCTCCTGCCGTGAAGAATGTTGCGGTGCTTTTGGAGTCCTGATTCTCCCTTTTGTGGTGTTGTACTAGCTCAGGCTACTTCTACAATCTCTTTGAGCACTTGGTTGTGCCTCCATGTGTCCCTTCCTTGAGCCAGGGCTACTTTACATGAGCTTAGAACATGCTCCACTGTTTGTTTTTCATGGCAGAGGGGGCATGCAGGATCGTCTGTTTTCCCCCACTTCACCAGGTTTGCATTTGAGGGCAGAAGGTTCTTCTTCCTCGTTCGCCATCCCGTTAGATGAGCAGCCGGTGTCTCGATGAAGGCTGCCGTCCGTCGCAGCTCTTCCAGGGTGCCGTACATGCTTGGCTTCCACTGCTGTCAGTGTTGGCCAGTACTTTCTCCTGGATGCTGCATACGTCGTACAGACTTAAAGGGATGGGGTCAGTTGTCATTGGTCCCTCACCACAAGGCACTCTCCACTCTGTCCAATGCCAAATTTTATGTGCATGTGGTGGAGCAGGCGATTGTGTCCAGTCCTCAGGCGGAAGATCTTGACCTGTTCCGTCGTCCCAGCAAATGGTATGTGTCTTCTGGGTTGTATTTGGGATGCAGGAGGCGCCATTTTATTCCTTGTTGTGCCTTGATGATTGTCCTAATTTCATCGAATGACACCAGGTTGTTGGCCTGCTCCTTCTGTGCACCGTCTTTTGCCAGAATGTCTGCTTTTTCATTGCCTTTGATGCCACAGTGTGCCGGTACCCATTGTATCACCCACTTTCTCCACTCTGGCACTCAGGGCAAAAAGGGGCTGAAGTGAGATGGTTCTGTTCTTTGCAGCGGGAGTTCTCGAGGGCTTGGAGCACGGAGAGAGCGTCAGAGAAGACCACCACCTGCCCCCACAGCTTTATTGTTCTGTCCCATTCGAGACATTTAGTTAAAGGGCTGAACAAACAAGGCTTACACATTTTGTAATCCAACATTTTTGTTGTTGTAGTCCAAGCAGAGGCATATATCAAACTTGTGTACTGGTTAACTAGGGAAAATTAAGTTCCAGAAAGTGATGACGTCATTTTTGCACAATTGTGTGTGTGTGTGTCATTGTTTGAATATCGCCTGACCACTTGTGTACAAGCTTTCATGCCGTATCTACATTATCTACAGGAAAATAAACCTAGTCGAGTTTGGTATTAAAATAATTGTCGGGAATTTGCCTATTCAGTCATCTCAAAAGCACAGATATATTACACTTTTCATGACAACTACTAATTATCAAACTAACAGCCCCACTTGTAATGGCCGCTCAGCAATGCCGAATACATTGTTGCCAGACCGGCTTTACACAGATGACATTCAGTTTGCCTAGTACAGCACGCGGTTAGCTGGCTGGTGGGGAGCAGCCTGTAGAAAACACCCTTTTCCCTGACCTGCATTCACGGCTTGGCCTCTGCAGCTGTGGGCGAGCTGTAAACTCCCCTTCCTCTCAAAACTAAGTGGCTTGCTCTGAACGCTGTGTGGCCCCTTTGTTCTTTTGGAGTTCTGCAAGACTGTTGTGGCTGCCTCACAGAGGGCTTCTCGCTCAGCTCGGAAGTTGGTGGAGTACTTTCCTGTTGGAATTGCAATTTCTTCATCTCCGTCTTTGTATCGGAGGAAGATTCCAGCTCCACCATCCCTCGTTGCCTCTGTGGCGGAGCCATCTGTGAAGACATGGGGCCAGTCTTCCTGGGGATACTGGTTGCAGATGTACTCCATGGCCAAGCCTTCCTTTGGGTGTCTGACTGTATTCCTCTCTTCTCCACTCCGGAATGGTGGTGACGACTGTTGGGAACACCTGCCTCTTCCAAGATGGGTGGGTGATATTTGCCGGGATAGGCTTTTCTTCATGTTCCCTCAAGACTGGAGTTTGTCTTTCAAGGCGTCTTGACTGGTGGATGAAGCTGCCTCTTTGCAACCGGCTCTTGGTGGGTCTGCTCATTCTGTTGTTCATGGATGGTTTTCAAGGCGTTTGAATTTTGCTGCTTGGATGAGGATCTTTGTGTCCCTTCTGTCCTCCAATGACTGTAGCCCAGTGGTCTCTTCCATCTTCAGGATTGGGGTGAATCTCATGGCGCCAGTTATGACACGCTGAGCATGGTTCTGCATCTTATTGAGATGGTCGAGGTTAGACTTTGCAGCTGATGCCCATGCTGACGTCCCGTACTCAACTACAGGGCGGACTCTCCCCGTATAGAGTCTCTTCAGGATACGTTCGTCAGCCCCCCAGTCCGTCCCCGCAAGTTTCCTCATGATCGCCAGTCTCAAATTGGCCTTGCTACAGGATCTGGTGATCTGCTGTTTCCAAGTGAGCCTGCGGTCAAAGGTCATCCCATGTAGGTAGGTGTGGGTTCCTCTGCAAGCCTTTGGTTGTTCAGTGTCAGCTTCGCCTCTTGCTTCTTGCTGGATAGGCTGAAGACTGTGTAGGTTGTTTTGCTTGAGTTGACAGAGACAAGCCATTCCTTGGTCCAGTCGCTGATCTTGTTGAGCGCAGTTTGAGGCGTACCTGTACTGTGGTGGTGTACTCTTCAGAGCACCAAAGCACCAGATCATCTGCGTAGATCGCTTCTCTGACCCCTTTTGGCAGTTCTCTGAC
>CM031613.1:41116499-41136499 GCA_018398815.1 Conus ventricosus
TTTTTTTCCCAAAAAAAAATTTTTTAAAAAAAAAACCCCCCCCCCCCCAAAAACCCTTCCCCCCCCCGGCCAAAAAGGGTTTTTTTTTTTTTGGGGGGGGGGCCCCGGGGCCCCAACCCCCCCGGCAGAGGGGGAAAAAGGGAAACCCCCTTGGGCCGCCTTTTTTAAAAAAAAACAAAAACCCCCTTTTTTGGGGGTGTTTTTTCCCCCCTTTCCCCCCCAAATTAATTAAACCCTTTTTTTTTTTTAAAAATTTTTTAATTTTTTAAAAAAATTTTTTAAAAAAACCCCCCCTTTTTTTTTTTTTTAAGTTCTTAATTTTTTTTTTTTCCCCCAAAAAAAAATTTTTTAAAAAAATTTTTAAATTATCTTTTTAAATTTTTCAAAAAAAAAAATACAATCTATGTTTTTTTTTCTTAAATAGTAGAGGGCTAAAATAGTACACAAAAAGCCTTTAAAAAAAGCGTCATCGTTTAGGATTCCCTTTCTTAACGCCCCCTTGGGTTTAAATCGGGCAGGGAAAAAGATCTTAATGAAAATTTTTTAAATCCCCCAAGCAACCGCATTGGGTTAAATTCGGTCTAGGAAATGTTTTTATAACTCCATGTCCCTTTTTTTTTTGAAATCCATCATTTTTAAAAAAATAATAATCCCCCCCATGATCTATTTTTATCAAAAAAAAAAATTTAAGTTTTTAAAAATTATTGCATTTTTAAAAGGGTCAAAAATGATTTTTTGTTATTGGGGGGTGCTGGCTTTCTGTTGTCTTCTTTTGTTTTTTAGTGGTTCAATTTTTTTGACTGCTTTTGTTTTTGTTGCCAAATTGGGTTTTATATTTTTAACCGTAAAAAACTGGGCCCCCCGCAGCAGCAATGGCGCCAAAAAATGACAACTGTTTTAAAAATTCAATAATTTCCCTGAAGACTTTGGTGCCCTTGAAAATTTAACCCCGGGGGCGGGGGGGGGGGGGGGGGGGGATCAACTGTTGGCGTTGGGGGGTTAAGTTTTCCCTTATGAGTTAACCCGTGTTGGGAAAATTTAATTTTCTTTTTTCTGTTTAACTTTACCTTTTTTCCCGCGCAACACGCCCAGGTCTTTAGGGTTTTTACTCGTCACTATCTCCCAAACCCGATTTAGTGTTTCCCGATTCGTGTTTCCGTTCGCGGGTTTTTCCCACTCGTTCATTTTTAAGGGGAAAAAAAAATTTTAAAAATGATTAAAGTAAATTTAAACCCCCTGATTTAAAAGTGATAACAATGTTTCCAAAACTGTAATATAAATCACAGCTTTTGAACTCAATGACTTTGTTTAAAACTGGGTTTTTGCGTTAAATCATACAAAAATCTTGTTCAGAACAAAAGGGAGCAAATCTGCTGACAAATTTAGTTAAAAAACCCAAAAAACCCGTTTTTCCCGACACTTTTCACCATTTTTGACCCCCAAATGGGGCCCCCATACCCCGTTTTTTTATACTTTATAATGGGCTTTCGGGGACATCGTTGAATCTTTTCTATGCTGAATTCAGTTCCGAGGAAAATGTTTTTGGGGGGCCACTTGCCAAAGAATACAACCCCTTTCCCTTTTTGGGGATAATAGCTTGACATCCCAAATTCTTTTATTTTTTAAGTCCAAGACCGGTAGGCCCCTGTACCCCTAGCAGGTCTCGCGGGTTTATGTTTTTTTTAAATTTTTATTATTTTTTTTTTAAAATGAGCAAACCCAAAAAAAATTTTTGGGCCCAAACCCGTATAACCAATTTTGCCGTTATTGGAGGGCTAATGTAGGATACTTAATGCTTTGGGAAAAGCTTGGGTTAAAAAAAAAACCGGCAGATCTTGGCAAAAATAACTTTGAAGACTCCAAAAGCTAATCGCATTATTACAGCTTTATTTGCTACGAAAGATTTTTTAGTTAAGCCCGGGTAATTTCCCGAGAAAATAAATATGTAAAAAAAAACATTTATAAAAAAAGGGTTCAAAATCGTAATGATGATAGGCGGTTTCAGAGTGAAAGCGCTCGCTTTTAGCGGGAAATAATTACGCATTTTGTAAAAACTAAAGGGACGACGGCGAGAGAAAAAGACATAACAAAGGTGGGAGCAACTAGCGCGGCACAAATCCTATGAAAAGCAAGAAATTTAGGGAGGGTTTGATTTATTAATAACACACTGAAAAAAACAGGGGCATGCAGCTTACACATTTAAAGATGTTGATCAAGCAATAAAAGAATATTATCTTGTAACGGGCAAACCAATCCAGACATTGCCCCCACCAAAATTCAGCAACTTTTATCAACCATCAGAAAAACAAAGATGCAAGAAATCGCGTTTATTGTCGTTGGTATGACTGTTGTCTATTTTGTTGCGCATAATATTGGCTGAATAAAAATGAACAAAATTTATCATTCGCCAAAGGATATTGGAAGGGAATCACGGCAATAAAAAAGCTAAGCCAAGCAGCGGGGTCAGTGAACAAACAGCAAAGGAATGGTTATCAAAACAAGCGATTTGGCAAATTTATTTACCTGCGCCTAGACGAATACAGAGACCACACTTTGTGAATACAATAACCGAACGACATCCCATCAAATGGACCTTCTATATTTACCCCATGATACGATTAGACGAAAAAGATTTAAGTACGCCCTCACAGTCATTGACATAGCTTCAAGATACAAAGATGCGGAACCGTTAACACAAAAGAGTGCTTCTGCTGTTGCCCTCAGTTCTACGCGCAATGAATAATGAAGAATTTAAAGGGTTAAAACCAGTACAAGCAATCAAAAGAAAAACAATAAATGTTGCTGAAGACTCCAGTACACCCAGCAAACTATTACCGTTTGGTTTAAAAGTAAGGTACCTTTATTTACCGGGGAAGCAGAAGGGGACACTCGCATCAGGGCAACAGATCCCGTTTGGAGTGTTGACCCGTACGAAATAAAAAGAATTGTAAAGATGAATCCGCCCGTGTATTTATTTACGAGAAACTGACACAACAAAACAACCGGCTCCTCAAAGATCTTTTGTGAAGAAGAACTGCAGATAATCCCGCCAGACACAGTTCCGCTTTAATTAATTGACTGTTCTCCAATGTCCATATGCATATGAAAACTCTGGGATTAACAAACACCCGTTTTGTGTTTGTTCTATCTAATGACTTCTTTGTTACAACAGTTGTGTTGATCTCATGTAGATTAGATCGTAGTTTTACGTTGTCATGATGAAAAGTTTTATTGCCAAACAATGCTTCTTTATAGTTGTCATGTGATATGCTCGACTGCACAACACTGCGAGATATTCCTTTTGCTTTCTTAATGGTTTTTCTCCTGGCTCGAAATACTGTACATTTTTTACCTTAACCCCACATACTCCTTGATCAACTTTCCAGATAATTCATCCTTCATCTTTCCTAAAACCTTCTTATTAGTAATTGAATGCAAAGGCGAATCTTTAGGATAATCGGATGTGTCGTACCATCCCGCATGCCCTTTAGCTACTTCTAATTCCATGTCTTTATAGATGTCTTCAGTAGGGATATTTATAAACAAAACTATCTGTATCTGTGTAAAGTACTCTGGACTCTGGATACGAGGGTTTAAAGTAGTCATAAAGAAATTCTAACATCAAAAGCTTTGATAATTCTAAAACAGTAAACCCAATAAATACAGGTTTGTCTAATTTGACTTTCTTTTTTTTCATCATTATGCCAAAAGCTGGTCATGAAATCTTCTGAAGTCCTGATAATTAGGTTTGAAGTCAGCTTAATTGCTTCGTTCTCTCTGGTGACCAATCTAACATCTTTATGCTTGTGTGGATTCTCCATAGTCTTTCCGAAACAGCTGTTGTTCATCAGCTTGAAAAAGTCTTTTTCTGAAGCATCTGGGATTTAGTTCTGAGATCAGTGTTCTTCATGATGTATGGTTTCATGAACTGTTCTTGATCAAAAGCAATTATACGATGAACAGCTGTTAACTTCAAACCATGTCTTAAATAAAATTACAGACATAATTTTTTTTTTGCCCCGAAGATTAGGCACAAGTTTAGGCGCTCTGTTTTTGCCATCTTTAGGCTTTCTGCTGCCAATGGATAGTCATTATGCAGGTCATGGAGTTCATGAGGATATTCTAAGTCAACTTCTAGAATGAAACCACGCTGTTGACCCGGCGTCAAACTGCCCAACCACTTTAATGCCCTTTTGAATATTATTTGTACCTGTGTACATTTTAAAGTTGCGTAATGGAAGTGATTGCGCCATTGCCCATCCATACAGATTGTTTGCATCTAAATACATAAGATAGTTAGACCTTTTACTTGGATCATAATCATCTAGGTATTTGTTGTTTGCTTTACAGTAATGATGCGACGCCATACTAATTCCTCCACGCAATCCGTTTTCAATCATCTGAATCATTGGTAAATCTGACAATAAATCAATCTTTACTCCAGAAAACTTTAAGAAAGCGTCCCAGCTCATCCCGGGCGCAGAAATGTAATGCGCGGGATCCAGGCTATAATGTTTCATGCAGGTCTTTCTGTAATTTTCAAAGACGTCCGCCAACAAACATACATCAGCCACCAAGTAGGAGTCATGATAGTCTCCCATCGTTTTACAATCTAACTTCTGCCACGCATCTTGAGCATGCTGGTAATCAGAATCACTGATGTCCTTTCCTCTGAGACTAGAAAAGAACGCGCCTTTAGGGGGAAGTGTGTCTTCGTCAAACCTTTCCCAACTGTTCATGTACCCATAAGGGTAAACACCCTTTCTAACGAGAGTTGGGTCAAACTATTCTTCTGTTATTGGGCAGGACTTTAAGGACATAGCCAGTGACTCTAATGAACCCATCATGTGCTGCATAGAGTCATAAAAAGACATGTTATTTAAAGTGAAACACATGTACTTTTCTGATGACTGTGCAATGCATGTTATCCTGAAGGCGTCGTCTACTGCTTTCATTATAAGGTGGGAGTCGTAACCTCGCAAGTTATGAAAGAATACAGGCAGCTTCCATGTCTTTGGTTCAAACTTTAGTTGAAGATTGCATTTACTGTGCGCTGCTCCTCTGAACTTTCCGCTAATGTGATCATGGTCTCTTACCTTTGGATTCGCTGCGTCTGATGAGAGGCCTAAACCACAAATCCAACAATGTGTGGCTGAGTCATACTGTTGTTGGTCTTCAGGCGTCATCATGATTTTAGATAAATTCAGATTATTAGAACAGTCATTACGCACTTGCTGCATGCGCTGTAAAAATCTTCTAGCCGCATTTGGGCCTCTGTATAATTCTGGCGTTGAATGAGCGCCATCCGACCTAACAATAATGAAGGCAAATGAACAAATCTGATGATTACTCGTTAAGACTGTTTTTCGAAGTTTTTGTGGCGCTGGCCCTTCATAAGGAACAATAAGCGACTCAAAGTCTGCGTAAACTACGTATGGAGAATTTTGCATCCGTTTCCAGTTCTTAAAACTAACTTTAGATTCGGGCGGGGGCGTAATTAGTTCCGTATTACAGTCAACTGGGCCGATACAATGTTTCTTATGTTCAAGCGCGGCTGGAACGGATGGCATTCTTGTTAAACATTTTCTACAGAATTCTTGTTTATGCCCAATTTTTGAAGTATGGGCCAATAATCTACTCATTGTGCGTATCAATGTGTAATGCGGTAGCCCCGCTGGTGAAAACATTAGTAGTAAGTCAACATGATTTTTGTCTGGCTCGCCAATCGTTGGACTGTTCTTGGACACTTTAATCGGCTGTAGATTTGTTTCCTCATCCCATGTGTAGATATTGACAGTTATTGGTTTGTTTTGTTCTTCAAACTGATCAATTTGTTCTACACTCACAGGAAAGGATATTCCACTAAAGTAAGATCATTGATGTAAGGCTGATAGTTAGATACTTCTCTGCGTTTTTGCTGGCGTGATGCAGCCTTGCGAGAACACACCAAATAAAACATTTGTTGTCTGGATTCTTTATGTTTAGAACTGCTCTTTTTGCGACTAATGCTTGGGGCAGCGGAATGTAAGCCTTGCCAACAATCGGTGCATACTTAGCCTGTTTTAATCTGATCTCTAGGACTTCGCCCTCTGACCAACCAGAGCTCTCATTTTGGCTTCTTCTGCGGCCACATCAAACTGTGTAAGCAGTTCGTCTGCCCAACCGGGTGTTAAGTCATTATGAAAAAGGGAATAGTCTGTTGTTTAGTCGAGACCCAGACTTCTAGATTTTCTTCATTTATTGTTACATAGTCGATTAAAACAGCTAACATTACTTTAAACTGGCGGTCTATTGTTAGTTTTCCTGGAACTTGAGAAATAGCATGAGCAACACTTGCCCGTACGCTTGCTGGATCAATGACTTCTAAATCAATATCATTCAGTGCTCTTGATAAATCTTCTTGCATTGCTTCAAACAATTCGTCTGGACCTTCTTTATATATTATCCATGCTGAGTTTCTTTTCTAACTCAAAATATTTATTTAAATCAAAAAAATAATTAATCAATATCGATAGTCTTTTTGCGCTTGGACTCATAAACTAAAGTATAAACACCCTTTGGCGTTGTTAATGTGAGCTGTTTAGAGCAGAGTTTAATGTCTCGTTTACTTTTTTTAAACATTCCTTTTTATCTGATCGGTGTCTGGCTGTTGAGAAAAACTTGTCCTCGCCTTTCTTTGAAGATCAAACTTTTGTCTTTTGTAGTCATCAAAATCGGCCTGTAAACGATTAAATTCTTCATCCGTGATGTTTGAGTCAGCTAGTGCTTTATTTATAATCAGCTTGAAGGAACTAAGTTTAGCTGTTATTAGTTGAACCATGCTGTGTGCTTTTGGAGTTTAGTTTTTATTTTTTTGCTAGCAGCACCTACAGCTAATGAACACAGGCGAGAGCTAAAGACAAACCGCCTAGAGGTAAAGCTGCGGGTGCGCCTTTGCCTGATGCTAAGAGACCAACACTTGTTCCTGCTGATGCGGCGCTCAAAAAGCTGCATGCCAACACAAACTTACCGTTGATTTAGTTAAAAAAAATCTAGTATCATGGTTTCTAGATAAGGATGATACCTAGCAAGCAGACATAAATTGTTTAAGGGGAACGTTAAGATGGATGTATTGAATTTAGATCAATACCTAGGTGACTTGTTTTCCACAAAACTGAGTTTTAAGCTTGCATGCCAAGATGTATTGAATTCAGATCAATACCCAGGTGACTTGTTTTCCATCAGACTGAGTTTTAAGCTCTCATGCCAAGATGTATTGAATTCAGATCAATACCTAGGTGACTTGTTTTCCCCCAGACTGAGTTTTAAGCTTATAGTCGATGCTCCAGTATTGACATATGTAACAGCAGGCAGCAGAATACCTTCGTTTGGCTTTGCTGTATTTTGAAGGTCCTGCTCTAGTTTTTGTAGCATTTGTGTAATGTTGGTTAATCTAAAGGTTTTTATGCGGGGGCTATCTCTTCTCTTGGCGACTCCGGTGCTGTAGGCACATTTGGATAAACTTGAACAGACATGCTTTTTTAAAAATGAAAAAATAATTTAGTATTCTGTATCTTTAATTTTTTCTTTTCAATATTCAGCTGTGCATCAATTAATAAAAACAAATGTACATTAAGCGGTTTATCGGCTTCTTTTCCTTTCTCAATTTGAATGTTTACGTCTTTAACCGTTCTCCCACTTCCATGCAACTGATTATCCTCTGTTGACCTTAGGTCAATCCATAAACCGTATTTTGATGTTAAATAATCATCAAGCCTAACACTGTGAAGGTGTAGATCTTTAGACGCAAGGTCTGCTGTTGGACGTCTACCCTCCCACCCCAAACAATTTTCTTATTTCGTCAAAATGATGATAAGGTCTAAGCCCGCTAGCGTAGATTTGGTTAGGGCTACCATCAATTGTACATTGCACTTTCGTTATTTTTGGATTAAAAAACTTTTCACTTGCTCTTGCGAATGGTTCTTCATCTTCACACAGCAATAAGATACTTTAAGCGAATTTACTGCGACACTAAGATTAAAATTCCATATAGCATCTGCCTGCTTTTAGGGTATGTTGAATGATGACGCACGTTTTCGTAATATATTACTAATTGTGACTCATATTGTTGCTCAATCAGCCTTGCTAAATTAGAGTTGCTAACAACATCAAACTCTAACGAGATGCCAGAAATGCTGTACTTTGCTTCGGTGTCTGTTGATCTGATAACACGTTTGTATTCATTAAAAGTTAGTTCGTATGACAATCTGTCTTTTAATGCCCCTTGAAAGTATGGCGCATGCGCTTTTAACAACTCAAAATCTAGGGGAATGGAAAAGCGATTACCATACGCATAACTTAACTAACTTAATGTTTGCGTGAAAATGATGTTATTGAAATGATCAGGAAAAACATAAGATTAAACAAAAACTGAAATCTGAAAAGTTTTGTAAATTAGTATTGAAAACGGATAATCCTACGCAGTATGTTTGTTTGTAGATAATCGTTATTTTTTGGTTATTGAAGTCTTACTTGTCAGAGAACAGGAAAACACCGATTCTAGGTCGCCCTAGCCCCGAACCTAGGTGAGGGGCTAGGGTGAGTTAGAATCGGTGTTTTCCTGTTCTCTGCGTTCCACGGAATGGTTGCATTGACAAAGATTTCCATTTATGCCTGCAATTGTTTATCATTTCTACTTTAGAGTTCAGGGATGCTAGGTGGGGTTTACATAATATCAGCCACTTTTCTGTAGTACATAAGTTGCATTTTTTTAGAAATGTTGTTGTATGGTGCTGCTCTTTTTATAATTTTCCATGATATGTTGTAATCTATTTTCTTATTTTTAAGCTTCCAAATATATTTACTTAATTCTGTTCGGCTTTTATATTTTTCATTTTGAAAGACTGTTTATGGTTTGCATATCTGGTTTTAAAATAGTTTGCCGTGATCCCTATGTATGTTTCTTTATCACTGTCTGTTGTTACCGTAGCTTGGTACACAATGTTGTTGTAGAGACATTTGTTGTTCAGAGGGCACTGGTCTTTTTTTGTGCAATTACAAGATATCCTTTCATCACCCTCTTTGGTTGTGTTGTTTTTGGTTTTATTGGAAGAATCAATTATATTTTTAAGGTTGGGCATACACGAGTATGATAGCTTGACAGTATTTTTGTTGAATATTTTAGATAGTACATTTTCTTTTGGGAATGATGTTTTAAGGATTCTGAGGAATTCTTTTGACTTGTGTCAAGAAAAATAATCAAATTTTTTATACAATTATATATATATATATATATATATATATAATATTTATATATATATATATATATATTATATATTATATATATATATTATATATATATATATAATCAGAGTTAAACGCCACTCAGAACGTTAAAAGTGCTCGACCATGTAGGGAGCGACATACCAGTTTAAAATAGGATTATTTTTCTTGACACAAGTCAACACCCTGATTTATGGACAGAATCTCTTATGTTTTCATTGTTTAAAGAAAAAGCAACAATAACGATCCAAAGAATTACAGAGGAAGTTCTCTTTTAGGCGTAAGTAGCAAATAGTTCTGTATTTCATTCAAGATTACAGGAATGCAGCTTTCACTGATTTCGACAAAGCGTTCTAAACAATTAAAAAAAAAACAAATTACTGTGGCCTATTTTGCTAAAGAATGGAATGAGACGTAAAATTTACAGATATATTATATATATATATATATATATATATATATATATATATATATATATATAATATATATATATGAACAATATAAAAGTGTTCTTTAAAAATCTGAAGGTGCTCAACCCTTGGGGAGCAACATCTGTTAAGAATATTAAAAAAAAAATGAAGTATTAAAATCAACAAGCTTGTTTCGAACCTCTCGCTCTCCTCAGGATATTCTTTTGGGGCACGCTATCTGTCTTTTATAGCGTGCGGGACCTGATTCCATTTCTGCACGTGCGAGTCGCTTCAAAGTGTGGTCTGTGGTTCTTGTTGGGTCTGTTCAGGTGGCGCGCGCTAGCAAAGATTTCCATTTGTGCCTGCAATTGTTTACTATTTCTACTTTTGTATTCAAGGTTGCTAGGTGTGGTTTACATAATATTAACCATTTTTCTGTGGAGCATAGATGCAACAAAAGTAGAAATAGTAAACAATTGCAGGCACAAATGGAAATCTTTGCTAGCGCACGCCACCTGAACAGACCCCAACAAGAACCACAGACCACACACGTGAAGCGACTCGCACGTGCAGAAATGGAATCAGGTCCCGCACGCTATAAAAGACAGATAGCGTGCCCCAAAAGAATATCCTGAGGAGAGCGAGAGGTTCGAAACAAGCTTGTTGATTTTAATACTTCATTTTTTAAAAATATTCTTAACAAATATATATATTTCGCGGCTGCGATTCATACCGCTGAGGTGTTTGCTGAAGCTCGCAGGGCTTATGGGCATCGCCCAGATACGGAGAGGAAGCCCTCCACAGGATTTAGTGGCAATAAGGCGCCGACAACTGCTAGCGGGGTGAACAAGGCAGGCAGTTCATCGGGATTTCAGCGCCCCCGACTGTGTTTTCTTTGTGGTCGTCCTGGCCACATTAGGAAAGATTGTCCTAAAGCCGCTGGTAGTCGTGGGGTTAGTCCTTTCCAACGTCCTCGTGCCTCGGCTAACGTGGGTTCCATCCCAGCTTCTGGAGATTCAGAGTGCCCAGTGTTTCTCTCTGTTGTTGGTTCCTCCTTGGTCGACACCATCAGGGATTCGGGAGCATCAACGCTCTTTGTTGATAAGGATTTGGTTTCCCTGAGGCCCGGCGGGGCGCTAGTTATGATGTGTGCGGGTTGGAGGCTGGTTTTACCTCCACCCGTCCTTCTGTACTCATTCCTATCTCCACCCCCTACTTCTGTGGCGAAGTATGGGCCATCGCGGTGGAGCGACCTATGTATTCCCTTCTCATAGGGAATACTGTCACCTTTGCGGACGGACGCAGTCAGTCCGTGTCTACGGATCTGCCCGTACAGGCGTGTGTGGGAGTTACCACACGCACCAAATCTAAGAAGCAGGAACAGGAATTGCGTCCCGTTCTACAGCCGATCTCTGACGAGGTTCTGGCCAGGGTCGATCCTGCTACCATGGTCCGTCTTCAGGCCAGGGACTTGGATGTCCAACGCCTGCGACAACTGTAGATCGTCCAGCTCAGTCTGCCCGACACGCCAAGGTGAGCTTCAAGCTCCACAAGGGGGATCCTTTTTGGGTTTTTTTCACTCAGGCAGTTGTGGGGCCCAAGCAGTTGGGGTTCCCCCAAAGTTTGAGGGGAATCTGTTTCCCCGGCGGGGCCCCGTTTCCCCAAAAAAGCAGGTCATTGGGTCCAAACCCGGACTCTCGGGTTTTTTGGGACGGGAAATTTTTTTTTGGCCAGGGATGAACTCGCGGGGTTAGGGCAGTACTGCCCGCATTTTGCGATGTCGGCCAAGGCAACCCCAAAGGGGGTCGCTTTGAAGCGTTTTTCCCTTTTGGGGGTTCAGGGGCCTTGGTTTTTTTGGGCCATTCAGCAAGGTCGGTGTCGCCTGGGGGGGACCCTTTAAAGCCATTTTTCCGTTTCGCGGCCCACCGTACATTTTGGTAGTGGAAAGTTTTTACGCGACTGGGGGTACCCAGGGCGTTTCCCTTTGGACTATGGGACCCCCTTTACTGTTGCTGAAGCTCTCTGGCAAAATTTGGGACGTGCACTGGGTGCCCAGGAAGAAGCACGCCGTGGGGTTTGTGCTGGAGAGCGATCATAACCCTCCCCAGTCCTGGACGGTTTCCGGGCCCAGTCAGTCTTTGACTCATGGGTTGGGCAGGGGAATTTTGCAGAGCCCATGCTTTTCCTTTCCATCTTTATAAAAGGGGTTCCTTTTAAACGGATGTGACTTTCTTAGCCGGGGCCCCGTAGTCAGCAATTTAAAAAAATCGTCAGGGGACATTTCCCCCTAAACCCAGGGTTTTTTTTTAACCCCCCTTTTTTGGTCTTTGTTTCAGGGGGTGGGTGACGGGTTTTCACTTCAGTGTTGATTTGGGTAGTAAATTTTCCCCAAAGGGTTTTGGGGATTGTTTTTTTCATGGGGGGGAAAAGGGTTTCGTTGGGTTGTTTGATAAATTTTAGTATTATGTATTTCTGGGTGTGTTCTATGGGAGTTGTTTGTATTGGATTTTTTCTTTACTCTGTCAAATCACAGGGGGTTTTGGGTTCGGCCCCATTGTTGTAAATTTTTGCACATGCCCCAAGGGTTTCAAAGGGGGGCCACTGTTCTCAGAGAAAAACAGATGTTTTTTTAAAAGGGGGGTTTTTCAGAGTTTGCCCGGGAGGCCTACGACGTTTAAACCCAACGGGGGTGGCGGAATTTTTATTTTTTTTTATTGTGTCGTTGTTGTTTTTTAATCGGCCCCTTTAAATTTTGGTTGTGGTGGGGTTTGGTTTCCTTTTGGGTTTGGGGTTTTTAGTTCAGGTTAGGTTTACTTTCTTTTCCCCTCTTCCTCTAATTCCACTCCCCGGGCATTCATCCTGCAGGTTCAGGGGTTTGGTGGGTATCTTTTTTTGTACTGGCTGTCTATGGCCTCTCGCCTTTTTTTTTTTCCCTGTCGCCCAGGGCTTCATTTCTTTTGGGTTTGAATTTTTGCTCACTCTGTGCCCGTAGGGGCCCATGTTGGCCGCCACGTGAGGGGGGGTTAGCTCTTCACCGAGCGGAAGATGTCTCGGGGAAAAGCTGCTCCGGTCGGGTTCTTCCCCGTATCGTCAAAGGGTTTTACTTTCGTTATCTTAAATTCCCTTACAGTGGCCCTGTAGGGGGGGGGACTTTCACTTCTTTTTTTTCCGCATCTGCGCTTTTTGCCCTTTCTGGGATGGACAGGGGGCCCGAGAGATTTCTTTTGGGGACCCGCCTTTTCGGGGTCCCCCACGGGAAAGTGGAAAGCACCCTTTTCGTGGTTTGTTTGTTTTTTTGGGTTTGTTGTTTTTTACCCGGCTTTTATTTTTCTTTTTGCGCAATTTTTTTTTTTGTTGAAAAATATTTTTAAAAAAAAATATTGTTTGAGCCTTTTTTGGGTTTTAATTCAATCTTTAAGGGGGCCCCTTCCCTTAAATTTATTAAAAAAATTCTTTCTCCTGTTTATGCATCTTTTAAATGCGGAAAGTCGGTGGGGAGGGGAGAGAACCTGGTTGATTCGGGTTGGTTACTTGCTTGGTCTCTGTCCGCCCTTTTCCATTCCCCGGGAAACTTTTTTCCTTGGCCCCACCGTCTGTTTGTGTGTGCAAAAAAGGGAACGGTTTTATTTTGCGAGGTGGTAGCATGATTTGTTTTTCGGATGCTGGGTTGGAGTTTTGTGTTTTTTTAAAAATTTTGGCTAAAAAAATTGTGCCCAATTATGCCTTTGAATTAGTTTGCAAATGTCCCGGGGGCCCGTTTTTTAAACCCGAGGTTCGCTGTTTTGGGTTTTTTTTTCCCTTAAAAAAAGGGGAAATTTTTTAAAACGTGTGTGAGTAAAGGGTTTAAAGATAATTTTATTTGTTTTTTTGGGCCTGTTGTTTTAAATTTTCAGGGTTTTTTTCCCTTGCTTCGGGGTGGGGGAAGGGATTTAATAAACCTTTCCCTGATTTGGTTGGTTTTTAAGGGTGTTTGCCAGGTCTGGGGTTGAGCTGGTGTTAGGGGTATTTTAGGGGGCCCCTCCCCTCCCCCATCATGCGATTTGG
Organism: Conus ventricosus; assembly: GCA_018398815.1. Taxonomy (NCBI): domain Eukaryota; kingdom Metazoa; phylum Mollusca; class Gastropoda; order Neogastropoda; family Conidae; genus Conus; species Conus ventricosus. Next base: position 41,130,215 of record CM031613.1, read on the forward strand.
CTTTTGGGTTTTTAAAACCCCTTGGGTCAGATTGTACTGACGGCGGGGTTTCCCCGTCCCCTTTCCTTCCCCCCCCTTTTTTCCCCTCCCTCCCAGTTTTACTTTTTCCCCCCCCCCGGGGGGCTTCCCCCGGAGTCGGGGGATTTTTTGGGGGTTTGCCCCGCCCCGGGTTGGGGGGCCCCGCTCGGGTTGGGGCCCGGGAAAGGTTTTGGGGTGCCACGTGCTTTTTTGAGGCCCCCCTTTCGGGTTTGGGCCGGGGGAGGGGGTTGGGTTCCCAAACGCCTGGTTGGGGCCCAAAGCTCTGGTGGGGAAACCGGGGAAACTGGTGGGAAAAGCCCCCCGGGCCCTTAAAACCCGGGGGCCGGGCCCTGTTTCCCCGCCAGGCCTCCAGAAACAACCCCACTTCCCCCCCCCCCTCCCGGGGCCCCCGTTCTTCACGTCTGCTTGGGTGTTTTCAAGGGTGTGGGCCCTTAAAACGCCCTCTTTTCAAGAACCGACCCGGTTTGGGCACCTGGGTTGCGACAGGGTGTTTCCTAGTAAAACTTTGGAGGGGCCCGGGGGTTTGGGGGGGCCCCTCCAGGGGTTGGGGGAAGGGATGGATGCTAAAAATTTTTTTTATTTAGGGTTATGTATTCCCATATGTGTTAAAATGTTTGATTTTTGTTGTGTCGTCTTTAATGGTAAATGTTTATTTTTTAATTGTGCATGTTGTGAGTTTTGGGGAATGTTGGGATTGGGGGAATTTTTGAATGTCTGGTGGGGGGGGAAGGTTATTTAAAAATTTTGTTGGTTTGAAAAAATTGGGGTTGTTGTACTTAATCTTTTTTTTTTGTGGTCTCTTGGGGGGGTTTGGAGGTCAGTAAACTCCCTTCACTCCCCCCTAAAACCTTTCCTGAAAGGGAAAGACCCCCGGGGGTTTGGGTTTGGGGGACATTTATCAAAAAATTTTTTTCTTTTTGAAATCAAAAAAGGGGGGAGGTAGAGAGGGGGGGACAGTTTCTTTATGGATTTTTGATTAAAAATTCTTTATTTTTTTTGTTTGTGTTTGGCATTTTTATTATTTTGGGAAAAAACTGTGGTGGGGTGGCGGCGAAAACAAAAATTGTCTTCAATGAGGTGCATGCCAAACACCTTTACCTTTTGTTTTTAAGGAAAAAAAAATCTATTTTCCATGGTTTTAGATAAGGTGTTCCCTTTGGGCAAGCAGAAAAAAATTTGGGTTATGGGGAAAACGTTAAGTTGGATGAAATTGGGAAATTTGATAAATACCTAGGTAAACTTTTTTCCACAAAACTGATTTTTTTAAAGCTTGCATTCCCAAGATGTTTTGAATTCAGATCAATACCTAGGTAAATTTTTTTTCCATCAGATTTGAGTTTTTTGGGCTCTCATCCCAGTTTGTATTGAATTCAGATAAATTACCTGGGTGACTTTTTTTCCCCCAAGACTGGGGTTTTAAGTTGCATCCCCAAAAATGTTTTAAAATTCATATCAATTACCTGGGGTGACTTTGTTTCCCACCAGATGAGTTTTAAGTTTGCATGCCAAGATTTTATTAAATTCGATAAATTTCCCTGGTGCTTTGTTTTCCCACCAGAGGGAGTTTTAATTGCATCCCAAAGTTTGTATTAAATTCAGCCCCAATTTACTAGGTGATTTGTTTTCCAAAAAAACTGAGTTTTAAGCTTTGCATGCCAAGATGTATTAAATTTTCAGATAAATTTCCCTAGGTGACTTTTTTTCCCCCCAGATGATTTTTAAGTTGCATCCCAAAGGGTGCATTAAAATTCGATAAAATCCCTTAGGTGACTTGTTTTCCACAAAATGGTTTTTTTAACCCAGTCCCCAAGATGTTTTGGGAACCCCGATCTATCCCTGGGTGATTTTTTTCCCCCCGGGACTGAGTTTTAAGTTTGGGCATGCCAAGTTTGATTGAATTCAGATAAAATTTTCCTAGGTGACTTGTTTTCCCCAGACTTATTTTTTAAGTTTGGGCATGCCAAGATGTATGAATTCGGGTTTCAATCCCTGGGGAAAATTTTTCCCCCCACCAGTTTGGTTTTAAGTTTTGCTTTCCCCAAGTGTTTTGAATTCAGATAAATACTGGGGGCCCTTTTTTTTTCCACCAGCGGGTTTTTTAGCTTGCATCCCAAGATGTTTGAATTCTATAAATTACCTAGGTGACTTGATTCCCCGGGACTGATTTTTAAAGCTTGCATGCCGAGATGTTTTGAATTCAGACTAAATTTACCTGGTGATTTTTTTTCCAAAATTTGAGTTTTTTAAGGGGCCCCTCCCAAAGGGATGTATTTTTGATAAAGATAAAATCCCCGGGGGTAAACTTATTTTCACCCGGGATTTGATTTTTAAAGCTGCGGGCCAAGATGCATTAAATTCAGATCAAAACCTATGTGACTTTTTTTCCCCCAAAACTGATTTAAAAAATTTGCTTTCCCAAAGTTTGTATTTGGGAATTTCCCAAATCTATCCCTAGGTGCTTTTTTTCCCCCCGGGGATGATTTTTAAGTTTGGGCCATCCCAAGAGGGTTATTAAATTAGATCAATACCTGGGGGGAGACTTGTTTTCCCCCCATTTTTGGTTTTAAGCTTGCATCCCAAAGATGTTTTGGGAATTCAGTTTAAATCCCTTGGGGGACTTGTTTTCCACCAGACTGATTTTTTAAGTTTTCCCTAAAAAGAGGGATTAATTTCCAGATCCAATTTCCTAGGTGATTTTTTTCCCCCCGCTGATTTTTTAAGCTTGCTTTGCCAAGATGTATTAAATTCAGACCCAAAAACCTGGGTTTTCCCCCTTTTTTCCCCACCGACTGAGTTTTAAGCTTGAATCCCAAGGGTTATTAAAATTCAGCCCTTTTCCTAGGGGGGCTTTTTTTCCCACCAGATGGTTTTAATCTCAATCCCAAGTTTGAATGAATTCGTTTTAAATTTCCCTTGGGTTTGATTTTTTTCCCCAAAAGATTTTTAAGTTTGCATCCCAAAGGGATGTTTTTTTTTTCAAAATTTTACCTGGGTGACTTTTTTTCCCCACCGGGAACGGGTTTTTTAAGCTTGAATGCCAAGTGTTTTAAATTTTGTTTAAATTTACCTAGGGGGGGTTTTTTCCCCACCGGGACTGATTTTTTTTAAGTTTGCATCCCAAAGGATGTATTGAATTCAGATCTTTCCTAGGTATTTTTTTTCCCCCCAAAGACTGGTTTTAAGCTTGCATGCCAAAAAGTATTGAATTCAGATCAATCCCTTTGGTTTGATTTTTTTTTAAAAAGGGAAAGGGGGTTTTAAGCTTGCTTTGAAAAATGCATTGAATTAAATAAAAACCCTTTAGGTGATTTTTTTTTCCCCAAAGGACGGGTTTTTTAAAAGTTGGGGGGTTTTGGGTTTTCATTAATTTACCTATGTGATTTGGGTTTTCCCCCAAGATGATTTTTAAAGTTGCTTTTCCCAAAGGGATTCAGCTAAAAAAAAGGGAAAACGAGCTGCAATTCGTATTATTTTTTTGGGGACCGCAATAGTTTCCAATTTGGTAGAGCACCAGCCCCCGAAATACCGGGGGGCCCAATGGGGGCCCCCAAATTAGTGTTTTAGGCACCGACCGTTTTAAACCCGGGGGCCATTGGGGGGGGCCCCAATGCTCGTGGGAGACCCCCGACCCCTAAACCTGGGGGCCCTGGGGGCCCCAATAGTCAGTTGGGAGACCCCCCCCGACCCCTAATTTTTTGGGGCCGCGGGTTCGAAAATTTTGGGGCTGTTTTTTTTACGGGGGATTTTTCCCTCGGAGTTAATTAAATTTTTTTGCACCCTTTTCCAATTTAAATTTCCCTTTGAAAAAAGGGCTAAAAGACCCGGGGTTTCCCTGTTTGAACGAAAGCATTAAAATGTTTTCCCCACACGTAATATTCCATTACCAATTTCCGGAAGTGAAGGCCAGTTTGGGGCCCTTGGTATGGATGACACGTTTTCAAAATAGGTTTTTACTTCCCCCAATGGTGCCCTTTAAAGGCGGGGTAAAAAAAAAAACGGGCCCTACCACAAAAAACTTTACTCCCTTCGTTTTGGGCCAGTTGGGTTTAATTCTTGCCTTTTTATACAGGTCGTGCCCCCAGGGTTCAGGGGCCCGCATCGCCGGGAAGAAAAAAAATTTTCTGTAAGTTTTAATTTAAAAAATTTGGGAACTTTTGTGAAATTTTTCTCTTCCCTATCTTTAAATTTTACCCGACTCAAATCTTGTTCTTTTATGGTGCTAAGATTTGGGTTTAGAAGATGTTTCATCGTGACAGAAAATTTTTCATTTGGGTTTTTAAAAAAGCATATAGGGGGTGCGTATTTAAAACACCGGCGATGTTTTTGTTTTGGGTTTAATTGAATCGATTTCCCCCCCCGGGCTATTAATTTTGTGTCTTTTGGTATTAGATATAGCTGAAAAATTAAACCCGGGAAAGGAGGCGAAAAAAGACTGCCCCCTTTAAAAATTTTAAAAAGTTGTTTTTCTATTGTTTAAAGTTTGGAAAAAAGGGGGTCGTTGGACTTCAAAACTTTTTAATGTTTTGGATAGGGTTTTTTTTCAATTTTGTATGGGAAACCCCCAAAAAGGGGTAGGTTACATAGCTCCTTTTATATAAGAGAGTTCAAAAAAAAGAATATTTTAACCCGTTTTTTATGTTTGGGATTGGGATTTGGGGTTTTTCATTCCCATGGTATCAAAATTAATTTTCATTGTCACAATTTTTTAAATGGGGTTTGACCATTTTGGGAAACAAAAAGGGGGGGTTTTGTTTTTTGTGGTGCAGCGCAGCAAAAGAAAATTTCGCTTCCAAATAAACGGTGAATTTCATTGAATACCATTCGATCATCGAGATGCTGCCGGGTTTCTCACTGCCCCTTTTAATTACCCTTTTAAATTTTTTAAAAAATCTCATACCAAATTTTTAAATTTTTTAGTGCAATAAAAACCCCTTTTTTTGTCATTGGCGAACGTTGTTGTGGTTTACGTTTCACAGGGGCCATCCCAAAAAAATCTTTTAAACATTTAACTGGTTTTCATGGTTTTCGTTGATTTTTCACAAAAAGTTTTCTTTACCCCTTTAATTTTTGGGGCAAAGGGAGGACTTCCGTCCCGGGAGTTTTTTGACCTCCCTGGCCTTGGAAAGCTGGAAAGACTCACCAAAAGCCCCACCTGTCCCCAAAAACACAGATGCGACTACCGTTAAAAGGTTCTTTTTTATTTGGATTTTGAATTTACTTGAAAGGATATGTTCCCCTTTTTATTTTATTTTTTTGGAACCTTTGGAAAAATTTAATCCTCATTATCTTTTTCGAATGAAAACAGTTTAGGTTTCCCCCTTCAACTTAAATTTTAAAAGGGATTGTGTTTTGGTTTTAAAGCTTCTTTTAAAAAGGGGTGATCGAACATGGTTTTATTTATTTTGAAAATTTGGGGTACTGAATTTAAAAATGAAGCCATATGCAAAAACTTCAACGGGGGGCTACAGGGGAGTTCCACGTTCAGCGGCTGGTTTTCTCGGCGTTGTCAGTGCACAGAGCAATGTCTGTAGGGTGGCCCATCGGGTAGCGTTATCTGGGACTGTCGAGTGGTTTAAAGGTCATTTTTGGAATCTCTGTCTTCTTTGCTGCCCTGTTTCTCACACTTATTTGAAATTGGGGGCTGCCCCCTAAAGTTTCGTCCTTCGGATCAAAGCTTTTGGTTTTGGGTTGGGCCAGGAAAGATATTTTTATGTTCCTTTTTTTTTAATTTTTTTGTATACATTGAGCTCCCAGTATACGTATTCTGCCCCTTCACCCGTCTTGGGAGTGTCAAACAGTTTTTCTGGTTTTGGCAACTTGTTCTGTCACTCAAGGGGACCGGCAGACCCAAATTTTTCCCAAAGGGGTTTTTGAGCAAAACTCGGGCCCCTGAAAAAACAAACCCCTTTTTGGGACCTTTACTGTTAAAAGTTGTGTCCCACCCTTTCCTTTATTTTGATTTGCCCGCATCTGGGTTTCTTTTTATTGTATTTTTTTAAAAAATTTACTCACCTTGATAGGGGAAATTTGAGCTTTTTAAACGTAAATGATCTCCGCGTTTTTGGGACACCCCTTCGTCGGCTAATAGTGCGGTGGGAAATTTTACCGTTTTGTTTGACTGGAAGGCGGTTCCCGAGAAGGGGTTCATCCCAAGGGCATGTGTTGGGGGAATAAACAAAAAGAAAAACAGTCTGCCCCAAAGTGATGGGTGATTTGGGTACGAAACCCGTTTTCCAAAACTTAACC
>CM031613.1:41145958-41171242 GCA_018398815.1 Conus ventricosus
ACGGGCACTAGATTCTTTGGAAGATGTCAGAATTTTTTTCAGTGAAGACAGACGGTTAAGTCAACTGCTAGTCAAGCTATTATTTCAGCCGAATCACGCTAAATCGAACTTTTGAAGAGCAAATTCGTGAAACGATGTCATCTCAAATAGCCTTCTCATTGTCTCGTATCTTACTGTTCTTCTTGTGTTTGTCCGTAGCCACATGTCGTTTTATATCATCTCCGCCTCCTGAACCTATCGCTACATCACAAGAGCAGATACCACAGAAAGCGAACGTGTCGAGTTTACCTTGACTCATGAACGGCCATGTCTCCTTATATTTGGGGATAAAAAGTTGCTGTCTCTTCCCTTTTTTTGGGTTTAGAAGGCCCAGGTAGCGATTCCGCGGCACGTTTCGACGCCATTTTGCAACCAGGAAGGAACAGGTTACGACTTCGCGCATGCGTAGTGCCGGAGTTTGTCGAAGCCAAGATGTTGTCTGCTACTGTTATGTTCGTTCGTCTTTTACTCGGTGTATTGTTGGCTATAAAGTCTGTTTTAGAGAAATGGATGGAAAAATAGTGGTTTTGGTCTTCACAGCAAAGATGCTTTGAATGTTTTCAGCGCAAAAAGGCATGATCGATGCCAAAATTTGATTTCCCGGGACACACTATCAAAAACAGTATTCCCGGGACAGGTGCCGACTTTTTAACCAAAACCCGGACGAAATACGGGTACTCCGGGACAGTGGGCAGCTATGTTCCTGGCCATGTTGGCATCGGCGGGAACGAAATGGTTGATCGTTTGGCCAAGAACGCCACAAGAGAGAAACTGTCTAACACTTATATCCCCTGCTCAGATGTGAAACCCAAAATTAACGATTATGTGAGAGACCTCTGGCGGGAGGATTGGAACACACAGACGAATAACAAACTCTTTCAGATCCGTCCAAACCTTAAGGACTTCCTCCCATCTACGTCGGGTGGTCGTAAAGAGGAAACGGTTCTGTGCCGGCTGCACACCGGTCATTCGTATTTTACCCATTCTTACCTTTTAAAGAGTGAAGAAGCTCCGTGGTGCATTCCATGTCATGCGCCACTCACAATGAAACATGTTCTTTTAGAGTATTGGGACTTGCACGATGTGAGACACAAACATTTTACAGCGGAGTCCATGAAGATCCTGTTCAGGGATGTCCCGCCTGACGTGATCCTTGAGTTTTTGAGAGAGATTAACATTTTTCATCTGATTTAAGATTTTACGGCAGAAAGATTTTTAACAAAGTTTCTGGTGCGTTTGTAGACGATGTCATTTAACGAGATGTGTGAAAGTTGTTTTTTTTTTTTTTAATGACTGGTGAGTTGATTTTAACATGGTGACAGCCCTGATGTGGCCCTTTGCGGTCGGCTGGGCTATAAGCAACATTATCTTATCTTATCTTATCTTACATAAACAGCAGAACGCTTTGAAGTAGCCGAATGGAGGATGACTTCCACCCAGTCTCCTTTCTTCAGTTGCGGAAAACTTGCATCAGATCTGGGACAAGGAGAGATGAAAATGTTTTTAGCATTATGTTTAGAATTGTAACTTAAGTTCATCAAATATACCAATAAACATTGTTCACAAATAGAATTGAGTAAAGCAAGAAAATCCCAGCTAATGACAGAGAGGATTTATCCTTACCGAGCATCACAAGTAGAAGGGTGTTCCTCATCCTGGTTGTCGGCATCGGGTCTTGGGGGAGGGTTGTCTGTAGCTGGTTCACTGGTCTCAGTGCGGGCTTCATGTCTGGGACAACAATAAATAGAAAAGCATTGTATCATCAATCTGACACAAAAAAAATTAACCACACAACCACAAAGAACAGTAACACCACCTAGATTGATAAAGTTCAAGGTACCTTTCATCCCCAGTGTTGGGTAGTCCAGAGTTAGGCAGGCTACTGGCGTCAGCGTCACTATTGGCCCCTGTCTCCTGGGCAGACTCAGCATCCCTGCAACAATGACTGAATAAATAAATTTAGAAAAAAAAAGAGATAAACAACAGAATAATGTGCAAAAAGTCATTCACACAAGAATTTGAATCTACACCAAACAATACCAGTGTATCACCAATCTAACACAAAAAATTAGCCACACAACCACAAAGAACAGCAACACCACCTAAATGGAAAAAGCTCGAGGTACCTTTCATCTTCAGTGTTGGGTAGTCCAGAGTTAGGCAGGCTACCGGCGTCCCTCCGGGGTTGCAACCTTGCCGTGGTCGGAGGGCTTGCGTGGTCCTGTGATCTTTTAGGCTTTGCTGACGGGGGCATCAAACTCGGCTAGATGGTTAGTTGTGAACACTGCTAGGCCTGTATAGCCAAGTTGCTGACTGGCCAAGCATTACATGTCAGAAAGGTTAGGAGTGAGGGCCCAGACAAATAGTAACCCACCTTTTTCCTATTCTGTCTTCTGCCTTTCTTAACGGATCTTTTTCTTTCCTCGTCTCCCCTTCAAGCCTTCTGTTCCACACTCCTTTTCTCTCTGTGGTCTTCTTGAGGCCCACCGTGTTTGCCGTGCGGTGCGTCCTGTGATGGGGGAGATAGGATCTGGAGGTGAGACCGCTGATGTGACTGCGGTTCATCAAGTCAACACACCTCTTTGGCCTGGACTTCCTCTAGACAGGTGGTTGAAGTGGCCCACTTCGATCAAGCGGCTGGTCGCGTGCATGCCCTAGCTCAGGCTAGAAGGCGGCGGCTTGGGTCAAACGGGTTTGGGAGCTTCTGTGGCAGGGACGCTTTCAGACCTGTGTATATCTCTTTTGAAATCCTGGTGCCCTGATATACTGGGATTCCGTATAAAATGGGCATCCCCCTTGTTGGGACTCGGTGGTGGGTGGGAATCAAGGGAGACGAATTTTAATGAATACAACATGGCAACTAAAACAAAAAAAAGATACAGGCGAGATTCGGAAACGGACACAGATACGGACTCTGAACGTGAGACAAGAAACCTTTCAGGCTTCTGGCCCAGTTGGCTGATTGTTGAGGGAGCGGATGAAGATAGACCTCTATCGGACCTGAGTCCTTTTGCGATCGCAAAAAGGAATCAATGGTCTCAGCGGCAAACCAAAGAGTGTCAAAAGACTGAGGAACGGGTCACTTCTGGTTGAGTGCCCTTCCAAGATGCACTCTGAAAAGCTTCTTAAGTCGACGACGTTGATTGATCGACCGATCAGGGTGTCTCCGCACAAAACTTTGAACTCTTCCAGGGGAGTAATCCGGTGCAGAGATCTGAGAGGAGTGTCGGAGGCAGAAATCAAGTCTGAACTGGCATCGCAAGGAGTGACCCACGTTCATCGTGTGCTTGTACGCAAAGGCAATGACAGAGTCCCAACTGACACCCTCTTCTTGACCTTTTGCTCTACCTCTCTACCGGAGTCGATCACGGTGGGCTACCTGAGAGTCTCAGTGTCGCTCTACATCCCGTCCCCTCTACGCTGCTTCAAGTGCCAGAGGTTCGGCCATGTGAGAGACAGATGCACGGAAAAGAGGGTGTGTGGTACCTGCTGCCAGCCAGTCCACCAGGGTGTGTGTGACAGTCCACCACTCTGTGCCAACTGTGGAGGCAAGCACCCATCGTCATCAAAGACCTGCCCAAACTGGTTGAAGGAAAAGGAAATTCAGAGAATAAAGACTGAACAGAGAATCCGTTTTTTGAGGCGAAAAAGATTGTAATGAAAAGTCAACCGACTGCTGGGCTCTCGTTTGCAGCCGCAGTACGGAAGCCAACGACAGTCAGCATCGGCGTGCAGACGGTCGAATCCTCGTTTGCTGAGAGAGAGCCAGGAACCCAGTCTGTAGCCTCAGGCAGAAATACTGCACGCGACGAGCTCCAGCAGTCATCGCCTTCAGATACGACTCGGTCTTCAAAACCTACTCCTGCCCCCAAACCATTAGGGGGCAAAAGATTAACAGGCCCTTCAGGGCGGCAGAAAGTAGAAGTTATTGAAATACAAGACAAGACCACCCCCTCAAAATCTTCCAAAGGGCACCCTGCAGCTGTCAACAAGGGAGTGGTGGTGTTGGAGTTAAGACAAAATCGCCGCCTAAAAAGAAAGCACCTAATATTTTAACAGATCGATGAGAAAAAAAGCGGAGAGAAACACCAACAAATTTGCAGCTCTCTCAGATCTAGGAGATGTTGACATGGAATGAAAGGAACTTGCTGTGAATAGTTACAAGATTTTATTCGTCCTCTGCACCATGGATAGTAAAATAATCCATTGGAATATCCGTGGCCTAAATTCAAATTTTGAGGAGCTGCAGCTTCTGTGTCAAGCTAGGAAACCTTCCGTCGTGGCTCTTCAGGAAACACAAATTCAAAGCCAGAAGACCTTCACTTTTTCTGGCTTTAATGTTCTATCCAAACCTGCTCAACCATCCACATTGGGACTGTCTGGTGGTGTTGCCCTTCTTTTACATAAAACTTTGCTGTTTTAGTCCTGTCGCTCTGACTACCTCCCTTCAGGCTGTAGCTGCGAGAGTCACTCTCCACAAGACTGTCACAATCTGCTCACTGTATCTGCCACCTTCTGTCCCGGTTTGTCGTCAGGACCTTGTCAGTCTGATCGGAGAACTTCCTCGACCTTTTTTGCTGTTGGGTGACTTTAACGGTCACAATCCTCTTTGGGGTAGTGTCAGTTCATCATCAGAGGTCTGCTTCTTGAGGATGTCCTTTCTGAATTTGATTTGTGTTGTCTGAACGATGGAGCTCCAACTTACCTCCACTCTTCCACAGGTTCACTTTCGTGTTTAGATTTGTCGATTTGTGACCCCTCGCTGGTCCTGGACTATGAGTGGTCTGTCCATGACAATCTGCACGGAAGTGACCATTTCCCTGTCCTTCTACAACCCGTAATAACTGAACACGTATCTGTCTCTCAACATCTCAATTATAAGAAAGCAAACTGGGATCTATTTTCAACCACTATTTCAAAAGAATTCCAAGACACTGATTTTCTTCAGAGTCCAGACCCAGCAGAATCTCTGACTAACACTGTGATCAACTGTGCTAAAACCTGTATTCCAGTGTCTTCCGACAAACTCCAAATGCCAAAAACACCCTGGTTCAATTCAGACTGCCAACAAATTTCAAAAGTTCGCAAACGGGCTCAGCGTCGGGTATACCAACGACCTTCGGGTCCCAACGCTAGAGCCCATCAGAAACTCCGTGCGAAATCGAGACACACTTTCAAAATCAGTAAACGTCGGTCCTGGAGAAACTTCTGCTCCAGGCTGACATCTAAAACTTCCAAGAAAAAAGTTTGGAACATCATTAGAAAAATCAAAGGGAAGAACACCAACCCCTCCATTCATCACTTGAAACTTGCTGATGCTCTGATCACTGACAAACAAGCTGTTGCCAATCTGTTGGCCTCCACCATCCAACAGAACTCCTCATCTTCAAATAAATCTGCAGTCTTTTTTAGAAACAAAGAGATTAGAGAGAAATCTTCATACAATTTCACATCAGACAACTCTGAAACCTATAATCTTCCTTTTTCAATCGTTGAACTTAAATTAGCTTTACAAACCTGCACTGATTCTGCCCCTGGTCTGGATGACATTCATTATCAGGTTGTGAAACATTTTCCAGAAAGCTGTCTCCAGACTCTTCTCCAAGTCTATAACCATATCTGGACCACAGGGTCCTTTCCGCCCTCCTGGCGGAAAGCCAACTTAACTTTCTCAGCCATATTAAAAACCTCAAAACTGCTTGCCAAAAGGCACTGAATATTCTGCGGGTCGTAGCGCACACCGACTGGGGCGCTGATAAGAAAACTTTGTTGCACCTCTACAGAGCCCTGGTCCGTTCCAAACTGGACTACGGTTGTGCTGTGTACGGCTCCGCAAGATCATCTTACCTCAAACTCTTGGACCCTATCCACCATCAAGGGCTTCGTCTCTGTCTTGGAGCGTTCCGCACCACCCCTGTGTACAGCCTGTACGCAGAGGCAGGTGAACCTTCACTGTCCAATCGCAGGCTGAAACTGTCTTTGAATTATTACATCCGACTGTTCTCAGAACCACAGAATCCTGCCTATGACTGTGTTTTTGACCCTCCGTTCCAAAGTAAGTTTGAAAATAACCCGAAATGTATTCCGCCGTTTGGGCTTCGTATGCAGCCTCACGTGCGGAATGCAGGTATAGACCTGGGAGTAGTTTCCGATTTTTCCAAGTTTCCGGATCAACCTCCATGGACCTTTTTCACACCAGAGATTCGTTTCGATCTCGCAGCTTTCCGTAAGGAGTCTACCAGCTCTCTGGCGTACAAGGCTTTGTATGCCGAGCTCTGTTCCAAATTCCCATCCTATCAAAAAGTTTTCACTGACGGTTCCAAGTCTGAGGATGGAGTGGCCTGTGCAGCCTACTGCCCTGGGGCTCCTTCTCAGATATTGTTGGAACATATACATTCAGATGCTTCTGTCTATTCTGCTGAACTTACTGCTCTAGTACTGGCTTTGAAGATAATCTCCCCATTCTTCGAGGAGGGACTTTCTGGTTCTGTCAGATTCGCTGTCAGCTTTGGAGGCCATAGCTGGCCGCAACCTTCAGCATCCAGAACTTTTACTTTTTTTTGAACTTTTATAGCAAGTTGAAGGCGGACGGTTACAACATTACTCTTGCTTGGGTTCCTGGCCATGTTGGCATCGGCGGGAACGAAATGGTTGATCGTTTAGCCAAGAACGCCACTAGAGAGAAACTGTCCAACACTTATATCCCCTGCTCAGATGTGAAACCCAAAATTAACGATTATGTGAGAGACCTCTGGCAGGAGGATTGGAACACACAGACGAATAACAAACTCTTTCAGATCCGTCCAAACCTTAAAGACTTCCTCCCATCTACGTCGGGTGGTCGTAAAGAGGAAACGGTTCTGTGCCGGCTGCACACCGGCCATTCGTATTTTACCCATGCTTACCTTTTAAAGAGTGAAGAAGCTCCGTGGTGCATTCCATGTCATGCACCACTCACAATGAAACATGTTCTTTTAGAATGTTGGGACTTGCACGATGTGAGACACAAACATTTTACAGCGGAGTCCATGAAGATCCTGTTCAGGGATGTCCCGCCTGACGTGATCCTTGGGTTTTTGAGAGAAATTAACATTTTTCATCTGATTTGAGATTTTACGGAAGAAGGATTTTTAACAAAGTTTCTGGTTCGTTTGTAGACGATGTCATTGAGATGTGTGAAAGTTTTTTTTTTTTTTTTTTTTTTTTAATGACTGGTGAGTTGATTTTAACATGGTGACAGCCCTGATGTGGCCCTCTGCGGTCGGCTGGGCTATAAGCAACATTATCTCTCTCTCTGGCGGAAAGCCCTGATCATTCCCATTCCAAAGCCTGGAAAGGACCTTACCAACCCTTCCAACTACCGCCCAATCGCTCTGACCAGCTGCCTCTGTAAGCTGATGGAAAAGATGGTCAACTCCCGTCTGATGTGGAAGCTGGAAACCGATGGTCTTTTGGCCAGTGAACAGTGCGGTTTTCCGGAAGCACCACTCGACGGTTGACCATTTAATCCGTCTGGAAACCACCATCCGCAATGCCTTTCTTAACAAGCAACATGTGGTCGCTATCTTTTTCGACCTCGAAAAGGCGTACGACACTACGTGGAAAACAGGAGTCCTCATGGACCTGCACAGATTTGGGTTTTTTCGGGTCACCTGCCTCTGTTCATTCAAAACTTTTAGCCGATCGACAGTTCCAGGTGCGTGTTGGCACCACACTCTCTGACATTCATGGGCAGGAGTTGGGTGTTCCTCAGGGGAGCATCCTTTCTCCCGCCCTTTTCCCAGCATTAAAATAAATGACATTGTCCAATCGGTAAGACTGGGCACTGAGTCTTCTCTCTTTGTTGATGACTTTGCGCTGTATGCAGTTGGAGCTTCTTACGACAGTGTACAGCGTCGACTCCAACTTTGCGTAAACAGAATCCAACAGTGGCCGAGGAAAACGGGTTTACCTTCTCCCGCACCAAGACTCAGTCAATTAAATTTCCACAATTTTCGTCGATTCTTTGATGATCCTGAAATTCGTCTAGACAAGTCCACCATTTCCAGTTGTAAAAAAAGCCAAATTCCTGGGGGTTATTTTTTACCAAAAACTCAACTTTCTCAGCCACATCAAAAACCTCAAAACTTCTTGCCAGAAAGCTCGAATATTCTGCGGGTCGTAGCACACACCGACTGGGGCGCTGATAAGAAAACTTTGCTGCACCTCTACAGAGCCTTGGTCCGTTCCAAATTGGATTATGGTTGTGCTGTGTACGGCTCTGCAAGACCCTCTTACCTCAAACTTTTGGACCCTATCCACCATCAAGGCTTCGTCTCTGTCTTGGAGCATTCCGCACCACCCCTGTGTACAGCCTGTACGCAGAGGCAGGTGAACCCTCACTGTCCAACCGCAGGCTGAAAATGTCTCTAAATTATTATATCAGACTGTTCTCAGAACCGCAGAATCCTGCCTATGACTGTGTCTTTGACCCTCAGTTTCAAAACAAATTCGAAACCAACCCTAACTGTATTCCGCCGTTTGGTCTTCGTATGCAGCCTCACGTGCGGAATGCAGGTCTAGACCTAGGAGTTGTGTCGGATTTTTCTAAGTTTCCGGATCAACCTCCGTGGACCTTCTTCACGCCAGAGATTCATTTCGATCTTGCAGCTTTTCGCAAAGAGTCTACCAGCTCTCTGGCGTACAAGGCTTTGTATGCTGAGCTCTGTTCCAAATTCCCATCCTATCAAAAAGTTTTCACTGACGGTTCCAAGTCTGAAGAGGGAGTGGCCTGTGCAGCCTACTGCCCTGGGGCTCCTTCTCAGATACTGTTGAAACATATTCATTCAGATGCTTCTGTATATTCTGCTGAACTTACTGCTCTGGTTTTGGCTTTGAAGATAATATCACAATCTTCGAAGAGTGACTTTCTGGTTCTGTCGGATTCGCTGTCAGCTTTGGAGGCTATAGCTGGCCGCAACCTTCAGCATCCAGAACTTTTACTTTTTTTTGAACTTTTTAGCAACTTGAAGGCGGACGGTTACAACATTACTCTTGCTTGGGTTCCTGGTCATGTTGGCATCGGCGGGAACGAAATGGTTGATCGTTTAGCCAAGAACGCCACAAGAGAGAAACTGTCCAACATTTATATCCCCTGTTCAGATGTGCAACCCAAAATTAACGATTATGTGAGAGACCTCTGGCAGGAGGATTGGAACACACAGACGAGTAACAAACTCTTTCAGATCCGTCCAAACCTTAAGGACTTCCTCCCATCCACGTCGGGAGGTCGCAAAGAGGAAACGGTTCTGTGCCGGCTGCACACCGGCCATTCGTATTTTACCCATGCTTACCTTTTAAAGAGTGAAGAAGCTCCGTGGTGCATTCCATGTCATGCGCCACTCACAATGAAACATGTTCTTTTAGAGTGTTGGGACTTGCACGATGTGAGACACAAACATTTTACAGCGGAGTCCATGAAGATCCTGTTCAGGGATGTCCCGCCTGATGTGATCCTTGAGTTTTTGAGAGAGATTAACATTTTTCATCTGATTTAAGATTTTACGGAAGAAGGATTTTTAACAAAGTTTCTGGTGCGTTTGTAGACGATGTCATTTATGAGATGTATGAAAGTGGTTTTTTTTTTTTTTTTTTTATATGACTGGTGAGTTGATTTTAACGTGGTGACAGCCCTGATGTGGCCCTTTGCGGTCGGCTGGGCTATAAGCAACATTATCTTATCTACCTAGGCTACCGGCGTCAGCGTCACCATTGGCCCCTGTCTCCTGGGCAGACTCAGCATCCCTGCAACAATGAGTGAATAAATAAATCTAGAAAAAAAATAGAGATAAACAACAGAATAATGTGCAAAAAAATCATTCACACAAGAATTTGAATCTACACCAAACAATAGCAGTGTATCACCAGTGACCAATCTGACACAAAAAATAACCACATAACCACAAAGAACAGTACCACCACCTAGATTGAAAAAAGCTCACGGTACCTTTCATCCCCATGTTGGGTAGTCCAGAGTTAGGCAGGCTACTGGCGTCAGCGTCAGCATTGGCCCCTGTCTCCCCCGTAGATTCAGCATCCCTGCAACAATGAAAATAAATTTAGAAAATGAATCACGGAATAATTTGCAAGAAGTAATTCTGATTCACACAAAAATTTACATCTTTAACAGTCCTCCATAGTTCCAGCACTCATGAAATGTAGCATTTAAGTATGTTACAATAATCCCACTGTATAACATGAAGTACATGCAGAGCCTTTCACATTAAATGTCATAGTTCAAAATTTACCACTATCTGCAATTAGTACAAATGCAGGGTGCACCGATCTCAAAAAAAAAAAAAAAATTATTGTCATAATATGCTGTGTCTCATTAAAGCAATCTGATTAATAAGCTCTCAATAAAAATTGAAATGAATTCAAAGTTTCATACTGAATATTTTAAGGCCTTTTAGTCTTACCTGTTGCTGTCTGCTTCCACTGTTACAAGAGGGACAACATGGTTGGAGACCCAGTGCTCCTCTGGCATGTCGGTTCTTGTAGTGGTCCACAGGACAACCTCTGTTCTGCTCGAGGGTGTTGCAGGTTTGAAAGTTTCTGCCATACAATACTGGATTGACGCAGGGCCAAGATGAGGGTAAACGGAGAGCAGGTTCCACTTCAGCACATTTGCCGCAGCAAACAATTCCCATACACTGCAGTAGGAACCCCTTCCTTTAAATGAAATGACCTCCTGGTGGAAATTCTCTTTCAGCGGCAGAGCCTCATTGTAGTCAGATCCAGAGAGCACAGTTAATAGAAGATCAATGTCTTCTGCTGGCAGCGAACAATGACTCATGAAGATAATCTAGGTTTGTGTAGATGTCTTCATTAGCAACCATTTCAAGAGTCGGTCTCACCCTGATCTCTTCATGGCGAACTTGAGATCCTGTAGCCAGAACGCTCAGTGCTCTACAAAAACAGTTTCCATCTGCATCCACAGACACGGGGAAGGTACTTTCCCTGCAACTCACTTGGAAAAAAAGAGAAAGAGTCAAGAGTAACATTTTCTGCGCATGCAGTTTCCATCAAAACTGGCCACTCATCCACTGCATGTTGGTATGTTTTGCAGACGCTCTGAACTTCTTTGAAATTTGCAGCAGCATCAAGGGCAACCTGAACTTTGGCAAACAGGCCATATTCTTGTAGTTTCAGCCAATGTTTGTTTGCTTCGAAGTTTTTTTCTGGCGTCGATTTCTTCTCTTTGCTCTTCCTCTTTCGCGGGCGGTTTTGTTTTGATGACCTGTTTTCTTCAAAACATGTTCCTTCCATTCCCCAGGAAACAAATTTCTGCATCTTCACCATCCAAACAATCTTTGCAAAAGCAAGACAGATGTTTCACTTGAAGTTTTGTCTTTGACACTTTCATTGCATGGATGTTTCGTGTTCCTGCGAGTGTTTGCAGACTGTTTGATTTTGTAGAGCGTTCAATCTCTGTCGTGTGGATGGGGTGAAAAGATCTCAAAATGTGGTCATGTTGTGGCTTTGCTGGTACTGCATCATTTTTCCACTGGTAGGGTTAGAGTCTCCATGCAGTAATCATGCATTTCGCTGGCTTTCTGAATGGATGTTTGTCCACAGGCAACAGCTCTTGAAGCACAGGATTTTATGACCCCCCCCCCCCCCCCACAAGGCATCACTCAACGACTTCCCATGGCCAGACCCAAAAATGAGACACTCTATTTTCAGACAAGGATAGCTTTCTGAAAGCTCCATGAGATGAAAGAATGGCAACTTGCTTTTAAAGTGTGCTGCGCAACCGTCACTGACGATGTATACCGTGGTGATACCTTTGCTTTCAAGATATTGTAAGATGCTGTCCAAGCTCCGTTTGGTAAAGGCAGCATCGTGCTGAAGATCGTCTGAAAGAACAACAAAGTAGTCTGTGACCAAATCCTCGCACCCCTCTTTCTCACATGCATATTGGAGCACACATGGCACGATGGTGATTTGCTTATAACTCCAATGGGCGCTCTGGATCTTGTTTTGGTGTCGGCATAGATAGTTTTTTCCGCAAAATCTATCGTCACAATTGCTGATGTTTTGGGCAGATTTCTTGGAGGTTCTGATACTCCTGGCGCTGCCCCTCCGGGGGTTGCGACCTTGTCGTGGTCGGAGGGCTTGCACGGTCCAGTGATCCCTTAGGCTTTGCTGGCGGGGGCATCAATACTTTAAGATAGGCTGGGTTTTTTTTTTTTTTTAACTGCTTCTAGCCCCAAAAACCAAATCTTTCCCGGGGCCCTAAATCGTTAAGGGGGGATCCCCCCGGTGGGCTTCCCTGTCAAAGGGGGGTGGATCCTGATTAAGAACCCCTTTCCCCTTTTTTGTTTTCCTCCTTCCCTAGGTTTTCATTTTTGTTCCCGTTTTTTCCACTCCTTTTCTTTTGGCCCCCTTAAATTTTGGGTTTTGCCGGCGGGGCCCTTTCAGGGATAATTTTTAAACCCGGTTAAAATATTTGGGTTGGTCTCCAAAATAATTTTTCCGGTTTTTAAAATGGGTCCCCTTCTTGGGGTGGGTCAAAAACGGGGCATTTCTCCCGGCCCAAAGGAAACCCCTGCAGGCTCAGCCTCTGTTCCCGGGAGTTGGGCAGATCGGGGGGGGATAGGTGGTTGTTTCTGCTTGTCGTATTCTCCCCGAACCCTGGAAGGGTCAAGACTTTGGTTTTTTGGCCCGGCCCCTTAGTTGGACCCCCCAAGGTGGGTGGGTAAAGGGGGAAATGAATTAAAATAAATTAACTATGACTTCTTTTAAAAAATTCCCCCCCAAAAGGAAGGGGAAGGCAGTCCCCCCGTTTCGGGGGGATTTCAAAGGGGACGCGATTCAGATACTGAGGTACACAAGGACAGGTTTCGGGGCTTCCTGGCTCGTGGTGAAGGGCAGAGCGGGAAAGCCCCCTTTTCGCTCTGACCCCTTTTGCTGTCCAAAAGGGGTTTTCATGTTAGAGGTAAACCTGGGGCCAAAAACGGTTGAGGAATGGTTATTTTTTTCAATTCGATCACGAAGCAACCCGAACACGCAGAAGGCAAAAAAGCTTGTGGATAGGGGATCAGGGTGACTCCCCAAAAGAAATTAAATTCCCCAAAAGGTGTGATTAGATGCAGGATCTGGGGTGTTTCAGAGGGGGAAAAAAAAAGGAGCTGGCGCCCCAGGGTGTGACGGAGTGCGCGGGGTGAGGGTAAAGAGGTTCGAGAGAGTCCCCACCAACCCTCTTCTGACCTTCTGCCCCCCTGGCTGCCCCCGGGTCATCAAGGTTTGGTTACCTAAATGTTCTGTCAGCTCTGGGGCCGTCCCCTTGAGGTGCTTCAGTGCCAAATTTTGGCCCATGTCGGGGGCCCGCTTTTCGGGCAAGGGGTATGCGGTGTTTGCGCAAGGCAACCCATGATGGGCCTGTCAAAACCCGGCACATTGTGCTAACTGCGGTGGCGACCACCCCCTCCTCTTCACGAACCCCCCCCCCTTTGGTTCAGAACTGCTTAAAACGAGTTAAAACGGAAAGAAGATCTCTTTTTTTGAAGCCCGAAAACGGGTTGTGGGCATCAACCCCAACAGTTTCATATGTTTTCGGCTGTAAAGGGGTTCCCCATTTCACACTCGTCAGTTGCTGTAGACTGATGACTTTACGTTTTCAAAGACACTGCAATCAAAAAACTGTCAACCCGGGGTGGAAGCAGGTCCACCACCTTCCAACCCAAGGGACCCCCCTGGTGGAGGCAAAAACCCGCCACCCCTAAACTGCCCAGAGTCTCAACTCTGCGCTGGGCGTTTAAAAAACCAGCTATCCCCCCCTCGCCCTCCCTGCCAGTGCCCTGCGGGAAAGGGAGATAAACCCCCGTGGAGATGGTGGAGTTGAGGAAGAAACCCCCACCATCCCCCCCAAACCCGACCCCCCACCATCCCAAACTCCAGGGGCCTTTGTCACCTGCGGCAAGTCTCCGCGTCCCAAAAACCACCACAGTCCATTAAACTAAATAATAAATTCTCTCCATGGGCGCAGATGTTGAGGGGGAATACCCGATCTTCTCCTTTTCGCCTTGCACCATGGTAGTACCTCTCCCTTGGAATTCCGTGATTAAATTTCCAACTTTGAGGAGCGCAGCTTTGGCAGTCTATAAAAAACCCTTTCCCCGTGGCCTTTAAAAAAACCAAATTTTAAAGCCAGAAACCTTTACTCTTTCCCGGGTTTTAAAATTTCCTTTCAAAACCTGCACAACCCCCACGTTGGGACTGTCGGGGGGTGTTTCCCTTCTCATCCCAAAAATTTTTTTATAGTCCTGTCGCTCTTCTACCTCCCCTTTTTAAACGTAGCTGCGAGAGTCACTCTCCACAAGACTGTGACATCTTTCCCTTTATCTTTCCCCCTTTTGTCCCGGTTTGTCGCGGACCTTGTCAAACGTTAGGGGGAAATTCCTCGACCTTTTTTGCTGTTGGGTACTTTAAAAGGGCCAACCCCTTGGGGGGTGCCCGGACGTCATCCGAGGGCTGCTGTTGAGGGTATCCCGGGCGGGTTTTGGGTTTGTGTTGTCTAACGCGGTTTGCAACTTTCCTCCACTCTTCCACAGGTTCCTTTCGTGCTTGATTTTGTCGGTTTGTGACCCCTCGCTGGTCCTGGATATGAGTGGGCTGTCCTGACGATCTGCTTGAAGGACCATTTCCCTGTTCTTTTACAGCCCCTATTAACTGAACCCGCCTGTTCTCAAAAACTCAATTTAAAAAAACAAACTGGGATCTATTTTCAGCCACTATTTCAAGGAATTCCAGGAACTGATTTTCTTTAAGTCCGACCCGGCAGAATCACTGATACCACTGTAAACAAATGTGCTAAAACCTGTATTTCCCGGGTTTTTCCCCAAACTTCAAAAAGCCAAAAAAAACCCGGTTGATTTAAATGCCAACAAAATTTTTAAATTAGAAAAAAGGGCTCAGCGCAGTTAACCAAGACCTTCGGGTCCAACGCTAGAGCCCCTCAGAAACCCTTCTAAACAAGACCCTTTTTTAAAAACTAAAGTCGTCCTGGGGAAGCTTCGCTCCAGGGTGACAAATTTAAGAAAAAAAGGGGGACATCATTAAGAAAATCAAAAGGGGAAAAACACCTGTCCCACTGTGACCCTCCCCAAGTTTTCGGGTTCTTTAATAACAGAAAAAAAGCAGTTGCAATCTCTTGCTTTTAACCATTGAAAAGAATTCCTCCTCTTTTAATAAATCAGTCGCTTTTTTTCAAACACAAAGCCCTAAAAAAAAAATCACCCTGCCAATTTTTGTTTCCCAAACAGGAAACTACAAACTTTCCCTTTCACGTTAAACAGCTGAAATCGCCTTCTTTCTTGCAGCGATTTCCCCTCCAGGTATAGATGAAATCCATTTCAGCTGTTGAAACCTCCCCTAGAAGGGCTGAACAACGCTACAGGTCTCAACCCTGTGTGGACTACAGTTTTTTTTTCCCCCCTCTTGGCGAAAAGCCCCCATTATCCCCTCCCCAAACTGGAAAAGACTTTCTAACCTTCAAATTACCGTCCCATAGCTTTGACCAGCTGTGTTTGTAAATTAATGGAAAAAATGGTCAATGCTAGGCTCATGTGGAAACTTGAAACGATGGCCTTTGGCGAAAGAACAGTGTGGTTTCCGCAAACATCGGACTACCGTTGACCATTTGATTCGTCTGGAATCTACACTTCGGAAGCCTTTCTGAACAAACAGCATGCAGTGGCAATTTTCTTCGACTTGGAGAAGGCCTACGATACCACCTGGAAGTCGGGGATACTTCATGATCTCCACGATCTGGGTTTTCGAGGTCATCTTCCGCTTTTTATTCAAAATTTTTTTGGGCAGAACGACAGTTTCAGGTCCGGGTTGGCACCACTCTCTCTGATGTCCACGAGCAGGAGTTGGGTGTTCACAGGGAGCATACTATCTCCTGCCCTCTTAGTATTAAGATCAACAACATTGTTCAATCAGTTCAGCAGGGTTCAGACTGCTCATTGTTTGTGGATGATTTTGCTGTCTACGCAACTGGAAGCCTGTACCGAGTGTCCAGCGCAGGCTCCAGCTTTGCGTAGATAAAATCCATCGGTGGGCGGATAAAAAACGGTTTCACCTTTTCTGCTACAAAAACCCAGTGTATTCACTTCCATAATTTCCGTCAGTTTTTTCCAGATCCGGAACTTCAAGTAGGGAAATCTCCCATTCCAGCTGTTAAAGAGGCCAAATTTCTGGGAGTCATTTTTGACCAAAAACTTAACTTTCTCAGCCATATTAAAAACCCCAAAACTGCTTGCCAAAGGCACTGAATATTCTGCGGGTCGTAGCACACACCGACTGGGGCGCTGATAAGAAAACTTTGGGCTGCACCTCTACAGAGCCCTGGTCCGTTCCAAACTGGACTATGGTTGTGCTGTCTACGGCTCCGCAAGACCCTCTTACCTCAAACTTTTGGACCCTATCCACCATCAAGGGCTTCATCTCTGTCTTGGAGCGTTCCGCACCACCCCTGTGTACAGCCTGTACGCAGAGGCGGGCGAACCTTCGTTGTCCAACCGCAGGCTGAAACTGTCTTTAAATTATTATATCCGACTGTTCTCACGAACCGCAGAATCCTGCCTATGACTGTGTCTTTGACCTCCATTCCAAAGTAAGTTTGAAAAACAACACTAAAATGTATTCCGCCGTTTTGGTCTTCGTTATGCAGCCTCACGTGCGGAATGCAGGTCTAGACCTGGAGTAGTTTCGATTTTTCAAGTTTTCCAGATCAAACCTCCTTGGGACCTTTTTCACACCAGAGATTTCGTTTCGATCTTGCTGCTTTTCGCAAAGAGTCTACCAGCTCTTCTGGCGTTACAAAGATGTATGCTGATGCTCTGTTCGAAATTCCCATCCTTTCAAAAAAGTTTTCACTCTGACGGTTCCTATGTATGAGGATGGATGTGGCCTGTTGCAGCCTACTGCCCTGGGGCTCCTTCTCAGTATACTGTTGGACATATCATTCAGATGCTTCTGTCCCCTCGGGGGGGTACGACTTGTCGTGGTCGGAGGGTTTGCGTGGTTGGTCGTGATCCTTTAGGCTCTGCTGGCGGGGGGCATCAATACTTGAAGATAGGCTGTTTTTTTCATACTGCTTCTAGGCCTGAGAGGTGCAGATGCTGTTTGGCCTAAGCGTAACGTGGTTAGGAGTTGATGCCCCTGTGTAGGGCTTCCATTGTTCAGATAGCTAAGGGTGAGGATCCTGATAAGAGTAACCCGCTTTCTCCTTTCTCGTTTTCTGCCTCCTTATTTGGCCCTTTTCTATCTTCGTCTCCCCTTCAAGTCTTCTTTTTCACACTCCTTTTCTCTCTGTGGTCTCTTAAGATCGCCCTTTGTTTGCCGTGCGGTGTTTGCGACCTGTGTAGGTGGGGAATGCGGTCATAGGTGATTGAGAGGGCCAGTGCATGAGGAGGCCTGTGCTCTCAACACTTCCACTTTGGCTCGGTACCTCTCCTAGACAGGGTACACTTTGGCCCGGGGGTGTACTAATCGGCTCCCTTCTTGGGGCTGGGTCAAGACAAGCAGTTCCCCTGCTGGCCATGTGAACCCCAGCAGTGCTCAGCTTCTGTCCGGGAGATTGAGCATGATCAGAAAGGGGGGTGGGGTTAGTTGCTTCTGTTCTATCGTTTATGTCTCTCCCAGCCTGGAAGGGGTCAAGACATGGTTTCTTGGCCTGGCCTTAGTTGGACTCCAAGGTGTGTGGGTAATGTTAAAGGGGACGAGATGATCATAACTACACTAATATGGCTTTTTCAAAAAACATTCCCCCCAAAAGGAAGAGGAAGTCAAGCATCCCCTATTTCAGGGGATGGTCAAACAGATAGTGATTCTGATTACAGAAGTGAGAAGACAGTAGACAGGTTTTTGGGCTCTTCCTGGCTCATGATGGAGGGGACGGAGCAGGAGACCCCTTTCAGCTCTGAGCCCTTTGCCATACAAAAGGGCTTTAAGGTTTGGCAGGTTGGACCCTAGGTCCATCAAGAGGTTACGAAATGGCTCGTTCCTTATTGAGTGTAAATCACAGAATACTATCTGACCAGCTGCTGAAGGCAACAAATTATGTGTGTGACAGGGAGATCAGAGTAACTCCCCACAAACAATTAAATTCATCCAAAAGGCGGTGATTCGCTGGCAGGGATTTATCTGGTGTCTCGGAGGCAGAAATTAAATCGGAAGCAGCTGGCGTCCCTGGGTGTGTGTGACGGTGGTGCGCAGGGTGACAGTAAAGAAGGGTGCAAGGAAAGAGTGGCCACCAACACCCTCTTTCTGACATTCTGCAACCCTGTTGCTGCTTTTGTCATCAACAGTTCGGTCTACCCTGAATGTCCGGCGTTGTGTTATATGTTCCGTCCCCGTTGAGGTGCTTCAGGTGCCAGAAGTTTGGCCATGTCAGGGTCGCTGTTTTGGGGCAGGGAGGTGTGTTTGGGTATTTGCTGCAAGGCAACCCATGATGGGCCGTGTCTTGATCGGCAAATGTGCTCACTGCGGTGGCGTCCATCCTCCTCTTCCGAAATTGTCCTTCTTGGATTCAGGGGAATCTGCTTTACAAACGAGTCAAAACGGAAAGAAGATCTTCTTTTTTTTTGAAGCCCGGAAACAGGTTGTGGGCAGTCAGACGCCGACAGCTTCTTCCTTACGCTTCGGCTGTTAAAGAAGGTTCCTCACAGTTTCTACTCGGCAGTCTGCTGACCAGGACTGTTGAATCATGTTTTCGGAAAACATTGCAAGTAAGATCTGTCAGTTCTGGGTGGGTAGCAGGTCCACCACCTTCAAACCAATGTGACTTGCCCCTGGTGGAGGCACAAAAACTCCGCCACCTCAGAACTGCCCAGCAGTCTACAACATCTGCTGCTGGCAGATTAAAAACCAGCACCTCGAACTCCTTGTCCAGTGCCCGTGCGGGGGCAAATGGGAGAGTTCCCACCCAGTGTGGAAGATGGGTGGAGATTAGGAACAAAACCTCACCCATCTCCCAAATCCTGACCTCCACCCATCTCCAAATTCCAGGACTTTGTCACCTGCGGGCAAAGGCTGCCAGCGGGGTCCAAGACCAACACTGTCCAGTGAAACTAAAATATAAGTTCACTCCATTGGGCCGCAGGATGCTGATGAGGAGATGACCTGATCTCTCTTCCTTTCGCCCTCTGTCACCATGGATAGTACAATTTTCATTGATATATCCGTGACTAAATTCCAACTTTGAAGGAGCTGCAGCTTCTTGTGTCGATTATAAAAAACCTTCGTGTGGGCTCTTCAGGAAACCCAAATTCAAAGCCAGAAGACCTTTACTCTTTCTGCTTTAATATACTTTCAAAAACCTGCCACAACCATCCACGAGGGGGTTTGGCGCTGGTCGGGCGGTTGTAGTGTTGCCTTCTCCTACACAAACTTTGTTGTATAGTCCTGTCAACTTTGTCTACCTCCCTCAGGCTGTAGAACTGCGAGAGTACTCTCCACAAGACTGTGCCACTTCTGGTTCCCTTTTATTCTTCCACCTTCTGTCCCGGTTTGTCGTTACTGACCTTGTCAGTCTTGATATGGAGAACTTCCTCGACCTTTTTTGCTGTTTGGGTGTCTTTAACGGTCACAACCCTCTTTGGGGTAGGGTAGTGCCGTCGTCAACCCAGAGGTCTGCTGATTGAAGATGTCCTTTTCAGCCTTGGATTGGGTTGTCTGAATGAGGATCTGAACTTACCTCCACTCTTCCACTGGTTCACTTTCGTGTTTAGATTGTCGGTTTGTGACCCCTTCGCTGGTCCTGGACTATGAGTGGTCTGTCCATGACGATATGCACGGGAAGTGACCATTCCCTGTCCTTTCTACAAACTGTAATAACTGAACAAGTCTCTGATTTCTCACATCTAAATTACAAGAAAGCAACTGGGATCTATTCGCAACCTATAGTTCTAAAGAATTCCGGACACTGACTTTCTTCAGAGTCCGGACCCAGCTGAATCACTGACTAAACTGTGATTCATGTGGTTGCTAAGCTTGTATTCCAGTGTCTTCCGATAAAACTACAAATGCCAAAAACACCTGGTTTTTGATTCAGACTGCCAACAAATTTCCAAAGTTTCGAAATGGGCTCAGCGGGTAAGGTATACAACGGGACCTTCTGGGTCCCCAACGCTCTCGAGGCCCTCAAAACTCCGTGCTAAATCATCTAGACACCACTTTTAATATCAGTTAAACGTCGGGTCATGGAGTAGCTTCGGCTCCAGGCTGACATCAAAACTTCTAAGAAAAAAGTGTTGGACATCATTAAGAAAATCAAGGGCAGAAACACCTGTCCCACTGTGAACCCATCTAAGTTTTCAGATTCCTTTAATAACAGAGAAGAAGCAGTATGCTAATCTGCTTGCTTCATACCATTGAAAAAGAATGCTTCCTCTCTAATAATTCAAGTCACTTTTGTCAAACACAAAGCCCTAAAAGAAAAATCTCCCTGCAACTTTTTCATCGACAAACATGGCCAGACTACAATCTTCCCTCCCTCCTTTTACATTAAACGAGCTGAATCTGCCTTACTTTCTTGCAGAGATCGTCTCCAGGTATTAGAGACATTACATTATCAACTATGGAAACTTCTTCCGCAAGAAGGTCTCTGACCATTCTGTTTACAGGTATACAACCAGTTTGGACTACAGGTTGCTTTCTCCTCTTGGCGGACAGCCCTCATTATTCCAATCCCAAACCTGGAAAAGATCTTTCTAATCCATTCTGACTACCGTCCAATAGCTTTGACCAAGCTGTGTCCTGTAAAACTGATGGAGGAAAATTGGTCTCAATGCTAGGTCATGTGGAAACTCGAACGATGGCTTTTGGCGAAAGAAACAGTGTGGTTTCCGCAACAATCGTAGTACAGTGACCATTTGATTCGTCTGGAATCTACACTTAGGAAACGCTTTTTTAAACAGACAGGCATGCAGTGGCAATTTCTTTGACATTGGAGAAGCCCGCCTACGATACCACCTGGAAGTCGGGGATACTTCATGATCTCACGATCTGGTTTTCGAGGTCATCTTCCTCTTTTTATTCAAAATTTTTTGGGACAGAAGTCAGTTTCAGGTTCGGGTTTGGCACCACTCTCTCTGAGGTCCTTGAGCAGGAGTTTGGGTGTTCCCAGGGGGAGATACTGTCTCTGCCTCTTTAGTATTAAAATCAACAACATTGTGAAATCAGTTCAGCCGGGTTCCAGATGCTCATTGTTTGTCGTTGATTCTGCTTTGTCTTCGCAAACTGGAAAGCCTGTACCGAGTGTCCAGCGCAGTCTCCAGCTTTGCGTAGGATAAAATCCATATGACTGGGCGGATGTAAAACGGTTTCACCTTTCTGCTACAAAAACCAATGTATTACCTTCCATTAACTTCCGTCAGTTTTTTCCCGATCCGGAGACTTCCAAGTAGGGAAATCTCCACATTCCAGCTGTTAAAGAGGCAAATTTCTGCGGAGTCATTTTGACCAAAACTTTAATTTCTCTGCAATATTAAAAACCTCAAAACTGCTTGCCAAAAGGCACTGAATATTTTGCGGGTCGTAAGCACACCACCGAACTGGGGCGTGATAAGAAAAACCTTTGTTTGCACCTCTACAGAGCCCTGGTCCCGTTCTAAACTGGATCGGTTGTGCTGTGTACGGGCTCCGCAAGATCATCTTACCTCAAACTCTTGGACCCTATCCCACCATCAAGGCTTCGTCTCTGTCTTGGAGCGTTCCGCACCACCCTTGTGTACAGCCTGTACGCAGCGACGGCAGGTGAAACTTCACTGTCCATCGCAGGCTGAAACTGTCTTTGGATTATTATATCCGACTGTTCTCAGAACCACCCGAATCTGCTAATGACTGTGTTTTTGACCCTCCGTTCCAAAGTTTAGTTTGTATATAACCCGAATTGTATTCCGCCGTGTGGGCTTCGTATTTGCAGGCTCACGTGCGTGATATTGTCCAGGTTAGACCTGGGATGTAGTTTCGATTTTTCCAAGTTTCGGATTCAACCTCCATGGACTTTTTCACACAGAGATTCGTTTTGATTCTCGGCAGCTTTCGTAAAGAAGTTACCAGCTCTCTGGCGTACAAGGCTTGATGCCGAGGCTCTGTTCCAAATTCCAATCCTATCAAAAGTTTCATGGACGGTTCCAAGTCTGAGGATGGAGGTGGCCTGGTTGCAGCCTACTGCCTGGGGCTCCTTCTCAGATATTGTTTGGAACATATACATTTCAGATGCTTCTGTTATTCTGCTGAACGTGCTGCTCTAGTACTGGCTTTGAAAGATAATTCTCCCCATTCTTCGAGGGAGAGGGACTTTCTGATTCTGTCGGATTCGCTGTCAGCTTTGGAAGGCCATAGCTGCCGCAACCTTCAGCATCCAGAACTTTTTTTTTTTTTGAACTTTTTAGCAAGTTAAAGGCGGACGGTTACAACATTACTCTTGCTTGGGTTCCTGGCCATTTTGGCATCGGGGGGAACGAAATGGTTGATCGTTTAGGCCAAGAACGCCACAAGAGAGAAACTGTCCAACACTTATATCCCCTGCTCAGATGTAAACCTAAAATTAACGATTATGTGAGAGACTCTGGCAGGAGGATTGGAACACACAGACGAAAACAAACTCTTTCAGATCCGTCCAAACCTTAAAGACTTCCTCCCATCTACGTCGGGTGGTCGTAAAGAGGAAAGGGTTCTGTGCCGGCTGCACACCGGGCCATTCGGATTTTACCCATTCTTACCTTTTAAAGAGTGAAGAAGCCGTGGGCATTCCATGTCATGCACCACTCACAGTGAAACATGTTCTTTTAGAGTGTTGGGGACTTGCACGATGTGAGACACAGACATTTTGCAGGGGAGTCCATGAAGATCCTGTCAGGGATGTCCCGCCTGACGTGATCCTTGGGTTTTTGAGAGAAATTGACATTTTTCATTGATTGGATTTTACGGGGGAAGGATTTTTAACAAAGTTTCTGGTTCGTTTGTAGACGATGTCATTTAACGAGATGTGTGAAAGTTTTTTTTTTTTTTTTTTTTTTTTTTTTTTTTAAATGACTGGGAGTTGATTTTAACGTGGTGACAGCCCTGATGGGGCCCTCTGCGGTCGGCTGGGCTATAACAACATTATCTTATCTTATCTTACTAGATGCTTCTGTCTATTCTGCTGAACTTACCGCTCTGGTACTGGCTTTGAAGATAATCTCACATTCTTCGAAGAGGACTTTCGGGTTCTGTCGGATTCGCTGTCAGCTTTGGAGGCCATAGCTGGCCGCACCTTCAGCATCCAGACTTTTACTTTTTTTTGACTTTTAGCAAGTGAAGGCGGACGGTTACAACATTACTCTTGCTGGGTTTCCTGGTCATGTTGGCATCGGGGGGAAGAAATGGTTGATCGTTTAGCCAAGAACGCCACAAGAAAAAAACGTCCAACACTTATATCCCCTGCTCAGATGTGAAACCGAAAATTAACGATTATGTGAGAGACCTCTGGCAGGAGGATTGGAACACACAGACGAAAAAACAACTCTTTCAGATCCGTCCAACCCTTAAAGGGACTTCCTCCCATCTTCGTCGGGAGGTCGTAAAGAGGAAACGGTTCTGTCCCGGGCTGCACACCGGCCATTCGTATTTTACCCATGCTTACCTTTAAAGAGTGAAAGAAGCTCCGTGGTGCATTCCATGTCAGCGCCACTCACAATGAAACATGTTCTTTTAGAGTGTTGGGACTTGCACATGTGAGACACAAACATTTTACAGCCGAGTCCATGAAGATCCTGTTCAGGGATGTCCCGCCTGATGTGATCCTTGAGTTTTGAGAGAGATTAACTTTTTTCCATCGATTTAAGATTTAGGGCAGAAAGATTTTAACAAAGTTTCTGGTGCGTTTCTAGACATGTCATTTTAACGAATGAAATGAAAGTTTTTTTTTTTTTTTTTTTTTTTTTTTTAGACTGGTGAGTTTGATTTAACGTGGTGACAGCCCTGATGTGGCCCTTTGGCGGTCGGCTGGGCTATAAGCAACATTATCTTATCTTATCTAACTAGCTTCTGTGTCAATCTATAAAAACCTTCCGTCGTGGCTCTTCAGGAAACTCAAATTCAAAGCAGAAGACCTTCACTTTTTCTGGTTTTAATATTCTTTCAAAACCTGCACAACCATCAACGTTGGGACTGTCGGGCGGTGTTGCCCTTCCTCATACACAAAACTCTACTGTATGGCCGTCGCTCGGGCTACTTCCCTTTAAGCTGTTGCTGCAGAGTTTACTTCCACAAGACTGTCACAATCTGTTCCCTTTATCTACCTCCTTCCCTCCGGGGGTTGCGACCTTGTCGTGGTCGGAGGCTTTGCGTGGTCCAGTGATCCCTTAGCTCTGCTGGCGGGGGCATCAATCTTGGAGATAGGCTGTTTTTTCATACTGCTTCTAGGCCTGAGAGGTCCTGTTCAGGATGTCCCGCCTGACGTGATCCTTGGTTTTTGAGAGAAATTAACATTTCATCTGATTTGAGATTTTAACGGAAGAAGGATTTTTTTAAAAAAGTTTCTGGTTCCCTTTGTAGACGATGTCATTTAAGAGGTGTGTGAAAGTTTTTTTTTTTTTTTTTTTTTTAAATGACTGTGAGTTGATTTTAACGTGGTGACAGCCCTGATGTGGCCCTCTTCGCGGTCGGCTGGGCTATAAGCAACATTATCTTATCTTATCTTATCCCATGTCAGATAGGCTAAGGTGAGGATCCTGACTAAGAGTAACCCCTTTCTCCTTTTCTTGTTTTCTGCCTCCCTTATTTGCCCTTTTCTATCTTCGTCTCCCCTTCAAGGCTTCTTTTTCCCCACTCTTTTCCTCTGTGGTCTCCTTAAGATCCGCCGCGTTTGCCGCGGGCGACCTGTGTCGGAGGGGAAAGAGATCCTGGTGATTGAGAGGGGCCCGCGCTCTCAAAAACATCACTTTGGCTCGGACCTCTCCCAGACAGGGAGTACACTTTGGCCCGGGTGTACTAATCGGCTCCCCTTTTTGGGGCTGGGTCAAAACAGGCATTTCTCCGGCTGGCCAAGGTAACCCCTGCAGTCTCAGCTCTCTGTTCCCGGGGGGGTTTAGCATGATCAGGGGGATAGGGTTGGTAGGTTTTTGTCTGTTGTTGTCTCTCCCGAAGCCTGAAGGGGGCCAAGATAGTGATTCTTGAGTTTTTTAGAGAGATAACATTTTTCATCTGATT
>CM031613.1:41171342-41178842 GCA_018398815.1 Conus ventricosus
ACCAAGATTACGAGTCCGGCGCTCTACCAACTGAGATGATAATTAAAAATATGTACGGAACGTTGCTGTAAGGCGATTCTGGTTTTAATAACCAGTAGCTTGTTACCATCATCATCATCATCATCGTCTCGTTTTTATTACATAATATCATACTAGTATAACCACCACCACCACCACCACCACACTACTACTACTACTACTACTACTACTACTACTACTACTACTACTAATTGATCTTAATGATGATGATGATGATGATGATGATGATGACGATGACGACGATGAGACGATGACGACACGACGAGAACAACGACAATAATAATAATAACAATAATGATAATAATAATAATATAATAATAATCATCATCATCTCATCATAACAATTATAACGATAATAATGATAGTAATAATAAAAACGATAAATAATAATAATAATAATAATAATATTATACCGATAGTAAAAGCAATAATAATACGTTTCATATAATATCACTAATTATGGTGAAAACACATTCAACAGAAGATTCGGTCATTCTTCATTCATTCATTCATTCTCGTCGTTGAAGTGTCAGTGTCTTGGTCGTTTTCTGCACCAATCAGAGAAGATTACTGCTTTCTGGCGCACCAACCACAGGGCGTGATGACAGCTGTCGTCCATCGTGTCTCGCACGTGAGAGAGTCCCAACACAGTGTAGCGAATTCTCATTACTAATTCCCAGCCCCCTACACTGCTTGTGTGTGCGTGCGTGTGCGGTGTGCGTGTGCGTGTGTGTGTGTGTGGTGTGTGTGTGTGTGTGTGTGAGTGCGTGCGTTCGTGCGTGCGTGCGTGCGTGGTGTGTGTGTGTGTGTGTGTGTGTGTGTGTGTGTGCGCGTGTGTATTGTGCGTGTGTGTATTGTGGTGTGTGTATGGTGTGTGTATGTGTGTGTGCGTGTGTGTATGTGGTGTGTGTGTGTGTGCCGCGCGCGCGCGCGCGCGCGTGAGCGCTATGAAACGCTAACACTAGTCAAGCAAGGAAGAATCCTCGCCGCCTCGCCTTTCTGAAACGCGCCTCTTGACTGTGCGCCGGCTGTTCAAGTCGCCTAGCCAGTCCCAGATCGGATTATCGATTGATTGTCTGCGTGGTAGTGGACTAGCAGCAAGGCATGCTGGGGTAGGACATGAAACGACTGGAACACAGAGAGACGCTGTTTGCTTTAGTAATGACCCTCGGACAGCATTCACAAAGCACGTGGGAGACATTCATGGGAAGGAAGATGGAGGCGATGGGGAACGGGGGGGGGGGGGGGAGGGGGGGGGGGGGGGGGGGGGGGGCGGAGGAGGGGGGGGGGGGGGGGGGCGTTGAGGAAAGGAGGGAGAAAGGAGATCATAAAGCATTGTCTTCAAGTGCAGTTATTTTCATCCAGAACGAAGAGATGATAATTAATGATATTGAGAAGAAGAAGATGAAAAGTGCGCGAGTTCTGATTTGCAGTTGATGCATGCAGGCTTAAAATGTCTATCTTAGTAACATAGGTTAAAATCGGTTTTTTTTCTTTCTTTCTTTTTTTTTTTTTCAAGGTTTGACATTGTAGTGCATTGATGCCTCGTGGGTCCGGGACAACCGCGAAAGGAAGGACGAGTAAAGTGATTAAACCAACTTTATTTTCCCGTAGTTGTGTCTTAAAACCTATTGCATTTCAGGACCATGTAATTGAATAAGAGTATGTCTCAATAATAAAAAGAAGGAAAGATGTACAAAAAAAACAAACAAAACTGTACAATGTACACAATATCTAGCATGTATAAATAATGACAAGAAGAAACCATGGAAAAGAAAGAGCGTACAATGAATATAATCTCTACAATGCTTGTTTTATCTCACCAGATGCTATAAAATGGTATTTCAATCATATGGCGCAGAAAGGAGGAAAGGGCTGCCCCCAACCCCTCTCACCCCCCCCTCCCTCCCTCCTCCCTCCTCCCTCCCACCAGTCTCGCAGTTAATTATAATGAGTAGGTCAGGGAGTATAGCGAGCACCAGCTGGTGTAGTGTCCTTTCCAATCTTTGTAAAGTAGTCTAGACTTGCAATGCAGGTCAAAGTTATATACATTCACACACACAGAAGACACTTATGCACGCTCATATGTATAAACAACCTTTGAGCCCAAATCTGGTTCTTCAAGCGACCAGACTAGAGAGGGCGTGAAGCGCTAGAAGTAGCCTACTACCCTGCCAAGAGCACTCGCCAAGGGAAGGTACCTTTGTGGGTTTTGAATAAAGGGCAGTAACTCAAACCCACACGAAAAAAAAAAAAAAAGAACTTTCCTTTGGAGGACAGCAGTTTCTCTATCAAAAGTGAAGGTCAGTTTGTTTTAAAAGATGAATGGACCCAGTTTGTGTACTGGACATGCGACGTGGAAGCCAGATCACGCTACGTCATTGTGGCCACAAGGGGGAACACGCGGAAATGGTCATGCTGTCCCTCATGATTTATGTATGGTTGGAAATGGCAATGTGTTGTTCAGCCAGGGGTGGTCATCAGGATTTCCTTTCCTACCAGCAGCTGTGGAGTAGAGTCATCCCGCCGGAAGCTGCCTCGCACTTTGTCAATGTCTCTGGGTGCTTTCTTGCAAGCAATTCAATATTTCCTCTACAAGTGTCGTATGACAGTCCGGAAGCCTGCAGGTTCTGGAATATCAACTGGACGGGTTGACATAGTCAGCGTTTCCTTGACCGGTGTGCTGCCCTGGCCGTTGATTACAGTGTGCCGTCTGTCCGTGCATCCACATCGATGGCATGAACGTCACTGCCAGCCTGGTTTTTTTTTGTTTTTTTTTTCTCCAGTGCCAGGTCAATCTGACGAACCGTCACTGTCTCTGGGCTAGTCACACACACACACACACACAAAACACACACACACACACACACACACACACACACACACACACACACACACGCACACACACACACACAGTGTTCTCGCTGAAGCTGGTCGGCAGGTCATATCGCCTGTTTGTGTTTAGCTAACATTCAGAAGTGTCAGCGGAGAAAGAGCGAGAGAGAGCGAGAGAGAGAGAGAGAGAGAGAGAGAGAGAGAGAGAGAGAGATGAAGAGAGAGAGAGAGAGAGAGAGAGAGAGAGGAAGCGGAAGCGGAAGTTTATTCAGTATAGGCCATAGCCCCGTCTGAAGGAGGTACAATACATGAACAATACACTTTTGCATAAACAGGGAATAGGTAGACAATTATATCAAATGACATGACAGTTGAGTATTGATCCATTCTGACTGGGTAATCTAAGAATACTTTAGCTGAGTGTATAGTACGTCTTTTAAATGCTTTATGTGAATATATGCAAACATTTTTCAATATAATTTCGTTCCGATTTGCCATGAGCATTACAACTTTAAACAGGCATGGGCTTTTTAGATATTTAGGGGAATAAAATCATTTCGTAAATCTTGGAAGACAGGGCAGCAAACCAAAAAAGGTTGTTCATCCTCTTTGGCATTCTTACATAATGGACATATAATAGCATCTTCAACATCAGTATCCCGATTCTTCTGTGCGGATATATCGGCTATTCCAAATCTCATTCTTGCCATATAGGTCTTCAAATGTCTGTCAATGTCCAGCAAAAGATACGCTTCACAATTCCTAGATGATTTAAATGTTCTATAAAAAGCATACCCGTCACTGTTTTGAACGTGTTCCTCCCATTTCTGCCATCGGTTATCAATCAACCTTTGACGTAGTTCTTTTAAAAAGATATTGACATTTTCCACACCTTGATTGACTCAGACGAACCCGAACCCATTTTGATACAAAAAATCTCGAATGTCAGACGCCCAGTTTTTCTTACCTTTTAATTCTAAACTAAGCAACATTTATACGCCTTATATGATAATTTTTTCTTATCCATACGTGGAATTTTCAACCAGTAACTAATACATCGTAAATAGGAGTAGATGTACATAGCATATCGACCTGTATCCCCATATACAAAATCATTTGGCGTTTTAGGTTGCGCTCCCAAGAATCTTTTTAAAGCAAACAAGTGAACCTTTTCATTTCAGCAACAGCTTTATCCATACCCCATAACTCTGTTCCATACTGAGCAATTGGTTGGACTTGCGCATCAAAAAGTTTAAGTAACACAACCAAAGAGTTGTTATCAAGCATATACAATGTTCTCAATATACATAGTACCGCATGTTTTGCTCTGCTCGCAAGGTCCTGACAGGCAGGTGAAAAACTAAGACGGGTAGTGAAATAGATGCCAAGATATTTGTAACAATTCACAACACCACTGCCTCGCCATTAAAAACCATCTCTCCCTTGCTGCCAAGTATCCACCTTTTCAAAAACTACAATGGGGCTCTTTTCCATATTTGTCTTAAGTTGAAGCCTTGCAGCTGTATTATGGAGGTTATTTAACTGGGTTTGGAGTTCAACAGGAGTTTCTGATAACAAAGCAATATCATCAGCTAGTAACAAGATAAATAATTCGAAGATTTCAGGTGACAGTGTGGCTCCATGACGTCCCTTTTCAATTACTTCTGAGGCCAATTCATTTATGAATAACAAAAATAATACAGAACTACAGGCATCTCCCTGTTTCACACCCTGTGTGCGCAAAATACAGTGTGCGAGTTCATTGCCAGATCTTACTTTTGCTTTCACATTAGAATACATACTTTTTATACACCGAAACAGCTTCCCCTTAATACCATTCTTTTGAAGAACTGGCCTAGAAGTTGCCTTGAAATAGAATCAAAGGCCTTCTCAAAATCAATAAAAGCAACGTAGAATTTACGATTTAATGAAACTGCTCCTGTATAATTGCTAATAATGTAAACATGTGGTCTACCGTAGAGTATCCTTTCTTAAAACCAGCTTGATATTCGTCAGTGATATTATACTGTTCTAACCACATCTACAACCTGTAGTTTATAATAGAACTACATAGGTTGCTGCCAATGTCACAAAGTGATACTCCTCTGTAGTTGCCAGGATCATCAACATTTCCTTTTTTAAACAATGGTACTATGATTGATTCCATCCAGCCTTCAGGGTATATTCCTCTGTCAAAAAGAGCATCGAAAAATTTAACAAGGAACTCGACAATAGTCTTGCTACCATTTTTAAACATTTCTCCAATTAAACCATCTGGACCAGCAGATTTGCCGTTTTTCAACTTCTTTAAAGCTACTATAACTTCCTCTTTGGAGATTGGGTCATCCAGAAAACTACTTTCATTTGTGCTTTCCGAATAATTTACCGTTTCTGTTTCTATTGTGCTGTCAACTTCTTTTTCAAGGAGGTTTTTGAAATGTCTCTGCCACTCGTTAACAGAAATCGCATTATGTGTGCGAGACACTTTGAATGACACCCTATGTACATTACGCCAAAAATCATTGGTATCATTCACCGAATTAACAAGATCATTCAATAAACAAGTGTTGTATTCTTTTTCCTTCTTCTGTAATAGCTTCTTATATTCTCTTCGAGATATACAATAATTGGACCTGTCAGTGACATCGAATGTTCTGCGAAATATTCTTAGAAGCTTCCTGGTAGACACTTTAGCTACTTGACATTCTAGGTCAAACCACGCATCATCACGTGTTCTTTCATCAATTCTGATCCTTGTTTTCATACACTCTGCTTGTTTTCTCATACAGTTATTAAACGTATTCAATGCCAGGTTAATATCCACATCTATGAGGTCAATCACTGCTTCAAATAAAGATTTAGTACCTCCATTGTTCATCAGCGCATGAAATAAATCGGCATTCTGTTCCGCCAGACGAATTTTTCAATACACTTACAATTTTCAATCACATTATCTTGATCCCTATGAAGTTTATCGTCCTGATAAAAGTTCACATGAAATTCTAAAAAGTGATCGGACTCAATGCGTTCTTGTACATACTGACTTCCATAAAAAAAACGCGAAAATTTGAAAGGCTATTTTTCGGGTGAAAAGGGGGTGAATATACAATACTGAACCATTGTGGCAAGTTGTTTGGGTCCAAGACTCACGTGCAGTGAAAAAATTGTGTGAGCAACACATCATTCCCGGCATTGGAGGGTCAACAAAAATGGCAAACTGGTTGCTGCATGTGAGGCACGTGCACACCATGCAGAGCAAAGTTAACCAGCGACAAGTACGCAGGCATGCAGCCTTTATAAAGCCGCACTACAAGGTTCAGGTAACGACTTGCCGTCTGAGCGCTACAGAGATGCCAAGACTACGAGCAGAGGAACGCAATCGTGCCCTAGGCCATCTGGAGCTGGTGTGGATGCCAGGCAGGTCGCCAACATCTTTAACGTCCACATCTCAACCATCTATCGTCTGCAGCACCGCATGCGAGTCACTGGTACACTGATGATCGTCCCCGGCCAGGCCGTCCTTGGGTCACCACACAAAGAGAGGATCGCCATCTTGTTCGAACCCATCTGCGGGACAGGCGGCAAACAGCCGCTAACACTGCTCGACAGGTGCCTGGGAATCTCCAGCAACGAATCAGCCTCAACACTATGCGGCGGCATCTTCAGGAGAACGGGCTGGCATGTAGGCGTCCTCACAGAGGTCCGATACTGACACCAAGACACCGGCAGGACAGGCTGCAGTGGGCACAAGCCCGAATCAACTGGCGCAGGCAGCAGTGGGGACGCATACTGTTCTCAGATGAGAGCCGTTTTTGTATTGACATACACGATACACGATACACGATATTTTATTTGTCCTCATAGAATACAAGGAAAATTTGTTTGTGGTGCCATTATCAAAATTCACATATTGCAACAACTTATAAACTAGTATATCATAAAAAATATTCCACTCTTTCCACTGTGCTCAGTCATTCCTTGTCAATTCATTTATCCATCTTGTGTCACTCTATATATATAAATATTAACACATGCACACACACATCCTACCACCCTCTCCCCCACCCCCCACCCCCAGTTACACACACACACCACACCAATACAGAATCACACACACACACCCCGCCAAAACAGTGTCATACACACAAACACACACACACACACACACACACACACACACACACACACACACACACACACACAGACACAGAGGTGCACACATCACCACCACAAACCACCATCACATATGCAATATTATAACAACACTTAAATAAACACTCCAACTGTAAAACAGAATGCTCCAAGATAAGCTCAAAGTGAAGTATAAAAAAGAAAAAGAAAGAAAACAAAAACAATAGCACCATTCAAAAGATCAATAATATTGCAAAATGTATAATTACGTAAACTGTAAAAGTAACCTGCAGAGTTAAATACAAATCAGGAATAAAAGATTTACTGCTAAGTAAGATGTTTGAAGTTGGGTGAGAGAGAAAGAGAGAGAGAGGAGAGAGAGAGAGGAGAGAGAGAGAAGAGAGAGAGAGAGAGAGAGAGAGAGACCAAAGGGAGATAATTCATAGGGGTGTGAAAATTGAAAAACAGACTTGTATGAACATTTAACTATAAAAA
>CM031613.1:41181342-41183876 GCA_018398815.1 Conus ventricosus
CTGTGCATTTGGGGGGTTGTGTGTAGTGTGTGTGTGTGTGTGTGTGTTGTTTTGGTTTTGGTGCGGCGTGTGTGTGGTGGTGGTGTGGTGGTGTTGTGGGGTTGTGTGTGTGGTGTGTCCCCAGGTACGGGTCCAGGGGAGAGGCAGTCCTCACCACTACGGGCAGTCCCCAAAAGTTGAAAACCTGTTTTCCCCCCCGCATCCACGACCCCTCTCGCTCACTGCAGGAGCGCTAGAGGAACGCTCAAAGGGGCCCGGAGGGCCACGGGCTTCCCCGGGCGTAAAACCCATGTCAATCTCACACGGGTGTCAATACTGAAATATAATATATAATTTTATAATATATATTATATATATATATATATATTTTTTAATATATATATATATAATATATAACAGTCAAAGTAATAAAAACCCAAAAAAAACAAATAAAAATACCCAAATTTCGGTTTTTTGCCTTCGTCAGGGGTCAGACGTGACAAAAAAAGCTCGCTTTTTCCCCCTTTCAGACCTGAACACAACACAAATGATACATAGGGAAAAGGCCATAATTAAAATATATATAATTGTGTGGTGTGGTGTGTGTTGTGGTGTGTGTTGTGGTTTTTTTTGGTTTTTGGGCGGGTGTGTTTTGGTGTGTTGTGTGTGTGTGTTTTGTGTGTGTTTTGTGTGTGCGTGGGGCTGCGCTGCAGGGCAAATGCAGATTAAGTTTTTGATTAGCAGTTATTAATTTTGTATTTCTTATCCATAAGACGCATGTTTTTTTTTTTAAAGGGGGGTTTTTTTTCTATTTTGTGATTGCTTAAAAGGCCCCGATTTGGGCTGGCTACAATGACAGTGGAACTGAATGCTGTTGTTTGTTGTGTGTGTGTTTGTGTGTGTTCTAATTACTAGAACTCGAATGCTTGAAAACAGCCGAGGGGGCGACAAATATTACCCTCCAGGTGTGGTAAACCCTGGTAGGTAAACGGGTGTGCGTGGTAATTTTTCAGACATGTAAGGCGGGCGTGTGTGTGTTGTGTTGTTGTGTGTTGTGGT
This sequence comes from Conus ventricosus, assembly GCA_018398815.1. NCBI lineage: Eukaryota > Metazoa > Mollusca > Gastropoda > Neogastropoda > Conidae > Conus > Conus ventricosus. Next base: position 41,182,381 of record CM031613.1, read on the forward strand.
GTGTGTGTGTGTGTTATTGCAAACCGTTAAAAGAAAAGACGCGCGAAAAAGCCCCGGGGGGGGCGACTGGTACCCCCGGCAAAGTGTGTTTAGCCCCTTTCATGCATGGCATTTGTATTTTTTTTTAAAGACATGACCCGCTGGGCGTCATATAAAAATGGGGTTTTCCGGGCAAGTGACTCGGCGTAGTGCACGCCGCGCCCCCCCCCCTGCACCATTCCCCTCCACGACGCCCCCCCCGACCTTGCTCTACTGACGAGTTTTTTTCAGGGGGGGATGGGCGGGGGGGGGGGGTGGGGGTGGGGAAGGGGGGGGGGAAATCGCTACGTGTGACAGACGTGGTGAAGATACCAAATGCGTCACTCGGCGCCTGAAAACCACGTGTAATAATTTCCGTCCCCCCATCTTACCAAGGCAAGGGGGCTGCAGAAAACAGCAACCCGAGCTGACAAGGGGAAAAAAAAAAAAAAAAAAAAATTAACTTCATTCCATTTTCATCAAGACAATGGTTGTTTTGGAACTTAAAGGCTGAAGGAAATCTTTTCCGAACGACGTTCAGCCGTTATTTTTTTTTCCCCCCCCCCCCCCCCCAACTTCTCGTAATTTGCAGGAGAGCCGTCGTTTTTTTTTTTTTTTTTTTGTTTTTTTTTTAAAATTCCGAGGCGGACATCAACGGGGTGCCAAAACATACAGCAAAAATCTTTTCGCCCCTGTCTTTTTACCGCGTCAGACACTATCCCTTTTATGAAAACTTCCTCCCCTTTCCTCCGTATATTTTTTTATGTAAGATAAGAATTGGGGGAGAATCAGGAGATTTCCCCCCCCCCCTCTTAATTTGCACGCACATTTTACACGAGCGCGCTCGAATTCTTTTCACCATGGAAAATCGGGTTGTTTTTTTACTTTTTTCCTTCGACTGAGTAAGAAACCCCGTTTCGAAGACCACGCTTTGGCGTTTAAAAGGAGAAAAAAAAAAAAACCAAAACCCAAAAAAAAAACAAACAACGAATACAAAAAGAAAAAAGAAAAAAAAGGGAAAAAAAAAAAGAAAAAATTAAAAAAAAAAGAGAAAAAAATAAAGAAAGAAAAAAGAAAGAAAAATGAAGGAAAAAAAAAGAAAAAAAAAAAAAAAAAAGGGAAAAACAGAAGAAAAAAATTTTTCCAACGGGAATTTACTTTTTGAAGACGAAAGCCTGGGTCCCAGGGAAAGAAAATGGGACCTAGAAAAAGGGCGGCTCAATGGGCACCCTGTCACAACCTTTTTTCAATCAAATTTAATCAAATTCATCTTTTAAGCGGATAAACAATAATAGACCACAGCGAACGCCCCCGCACGCCACGGCACGCGCTCACACCACACAGACGGGGAGAGAGAGAGAGAGAGAGAGAAGAGAGAGAGAGAGAAAAAAAAAAAAAAAGAAAAAAGGGGGGAAACAAACCAAAAAAAAAAAAGGGGAAAAAAAAAAAATTTAAAATAAAAAAAATAGGGGCCCAAA
>CM031613.1:41184876-41187376 GCA_018398815.1 Conus ventricosus
TTTTGAATTTTTTTGGGCTCAACAACATGACGCCCCAGTCGGTCGCGTGACAGCCTCAATCTGGTTTGTCGACGTGGCAATCTCGAATTTCTGATGCAATGTGGTAGAACCAGCCGAGTGTGCTTCGTTTACACAGCACAGGCTAGGTGCAAACTGCCGCAAGCCGTAAATTAAGTGATCGGGTTTCAGCCCCGTGTCTGCCTGTCTATGTACAAAGTTTGTAGTTGGAAATTAGTCAGAAGAAGTGTGCGGATTTTATGACATTTAATTGAGAGAGGAAAGAGAAAGAGTGTGTGTGTGTGTGTGTGTTAGTGTGTCTGTGTGTGTGTGTGTGTGGGTGCATTTTTTGTGTGTTTGTGCATGTGTGTGTAGTTTGAAGTCTTACTTGTCAGAGAACAGGGAAAGGGGCATTCTGGGTTACTTTCGCCCGAACTGAGTGAGGGCGGAAGTGGCCCAGAATGCCCCTTTCCCTGTTCTCTGGGGTGCTTTCTTGCAAGCAATTCAATATTTCCTCTACAAGTGTCGTATGACAGTCCGGAAAGCCTGCAGGTTCTGGAATATTGAACTGGACGGGTTGACATAGTCAGTGTTCCTTGACCGGTGTGCTGCCTGGCCGTTGATACAGTGTCCGCTGTGCCGTCTGTCCGTGCTGTGTGGAGACCAAACAGAGTGCTGATCACACATCCCCTGTCTGTTTCTGCATCCACATCGATGGCATGAACGTCACTGCAGCCTGGTTTTTTTTGTGTTTTTTTTCTCCAGTGCCAGGTCAATCTGACGAACCGTCACTGTCTCTGGGCTAGTCACACACACACACCACACACACACACACACACACACACACACACACACCACACACACACACACACACACACACGCACCACACACACACAGTGTTCTCGCTGAAGCTGGTCGGCAGGTCATATCGCCTGTTTGTGTTTAGCTACACATTCAGAAGTTGTCAGCGGAATAGAGCGAGAGAGAGAGAGAGAGAGAGAGAGAGAGAGAGAGAGAGAGAGAGAGAGAGAGAGAGAGGAAGCGGAAGCGGAAGTTTTATTCAGTATAGGCCATAGCCCCGTCTGAAGGAGGTACAATACATGAACAATACACTTTTGCATAAACAGGGAATAGGTAGACAATTATATCAAATGACATGACAGTTGAGTATTGATCCATTCTGACTGGGTAATCTAAGAATACTTTAGCTGAGTGTATAGTACGTCTTTTAAATGCTTTATGTGAATATATGCAACATTTTTCAATATAATTTCGTTCCGATTTGCCATGAGCATTACAACTTTAAACAGGCATGGGCTTTTTAGATATTTAGGGGGAATAAAATAATTCGTAAATCTTGGAAGACAGGGCAGCAAACCAAAAAAGGTTGTTCATCCTCTTTGGCATTCTTACATAATGGACATAAAATAGCATCTTCACATCAGTATACGATTCTTCTGTGCGGATATATCGGCTATTCCAAATCTCATTCTTGCCATATAGGTCTTCAAATGTCTGTCAATGTCCAGCAAAAGATACGCTTCACAATTCCTAGATGATTTAAATGTTCTATAAAAAGCATACCCGTCACTGTTTTGAACGTGTTCCTCCATTTCTGCCATCGGTTATCAATCAACCTTTGACGTAGTTCTTTTAAAAGATATTGAATTTTCCACACCTTGATTGACTCACGACGATACCCGAACCCACCATTTTGATACAAAAAATCTCGAATGTCAGACGCCAGTTTTTCTTACCTTTTAATTCTAAACTAAGCACATTTTATACGCCTTATATGATAATTTTTTCTTATCCATACGTGGAATTTTCAACCAGTAACTAATACATCGTAAATAGGAGTTGATGTACATAGCATATCGACCTGTTCCCCATATACAAAACATTTGGCGTTTTAGGTTGCGCTCCCAGAATCTTTTCAAAGCAAACAAAGTGAACCTTTCTATTTCAGCAAGAGCTTTATCCATACCCCATAACTCTGCTCCATACTGACAATTGGTTGGACTTGCGCATCAAAAAGTTTAAGTAACACAACCAAAGAGTTGTTATCAAGCATATACAATGTTCTCAATATACATAGTACCGCATGTTTTTGCTCTGCTCGCAAGGTCCTGACAGGCAGGTGAAAAACTAAGACGGGTAGTGAAATAGATGCCAAGATATTTGTAAACAATTCACAACACCCACTGCCTCGCCATTTAAAAAACCATCTCTCCCTTGCTGCCAGGTATCCACCTTTTCAAAAAACTACAATGGGGCTCTTTTCCATATTTGTCTTAAGTTGAAGCTTGCAGCTGTATTATGGAGGTTATTTAACTGGTTTGGAGTTCAACAGGAGTTTCTGATAACAAAGCAATATATCAGCTAGTAACAAGATAAATAATTCGAAGATTTCAGGTGACAGTGTGGGCTCCATGACGTCCCTTTTCAATTACTTCTGAGGCCAATTCATTTATGAATAACAAAAATAATACAGAACTACAGC
>CM031613.1:41192376-41219876 GCA_018398815.1 Conus ventricosus
TGAGAAAGTGGCAACCTTATGAAAAGGACGGGCTGCAATGGACACCCTGTCACTAACCTTCTGTCAATCAATGTCAGATCAACTTCAGTCTTGAAGGCGGATAAACAGATGAATATGCACGCACATGCGAACGCGCGCACGCGCACGCGCACGCGCTCACACACACACAGACAGAGAGAGAGAGAGAGAGAGAGAGAGAGAGAGAGAGAGAGCACCTACACCAGTGGCAAACATAAATTTTATTAAAATCCAGCTAAATATGCCTCACTTTGCGGCGAGAGTGCAGACGGCGAAAAAAAAAGAAAAAAGAAGCAAGACGGCGAAACTACGGGCGGCGAAACTAGAGGGTACCGCGGATACAAGGCAACAGTAATTACTAACGAGCCATCGAGATCAAAGGAGACTGCTGACGTATGTGCAGTGCCGGAAATCAGAAGCTGAGGGGGGGGGGGGGGCGGGGGGGGGGGGGGGGGGGGGGAACTGGGCTAGGGTGTTTGTTCCATCTTTTCTTTTCATGTGATCGATTCCATGCCATCTCTCTCTCTATGCAGCGTCATTTATTCTACATTGCATCGTTAAGACATGAAAAGGTGAAACCACTAAATCTGGCCGATAAAGTTATGGAGGCGGGCGGCGAGAGAGACAAAGGAAGAGCGTGCTTGCTGCAACATGGCCCGTATACATTTTTCTTCTTCTTCTCCTCTCCCGATGATGAGAAAATGATAATGGGAAATCGGATGCTTCACTTATGTTCATTCAACCACTTTATGTTCCTGTGGTAAAATACTGCAAGAAACGTAACTGGTGTCTCCGCGTTGTGCTGATTTGTTTGTATAGAACTGTAGACTGCTTTGGATGTACCACTCAACACTTGCTAGGGATCAGATATTCAACACACTGTAATGGTCCAGAATATTTGTCAATCAAAATTCAAACGGTCAAATACTGTTAATTAGTCATTATTTCATCCAAACCAAACAAAAATGAGGGAAATTCCATCAGATAAACCAAGAAACAGAATGGACAAATGACACAACCCCTAAAGCCACCTGAAACAGGGCATGGAAGGGAAGAGCCAACTGAACAATCCACTGCTGTCTGTGTGGAATTGAGAATGAATGAACTCTCAGTAATGTGTGTGACCACCACGGGCTGCGATCACAGCTCTACAACGCCTCCTTATGCTGCAGATGAGATTCCTGATCTGCTGCTGGGGGATTCTGGCCCATTCTTCCTGGAGGGCAACTCCAAGGTCATGGATGTTCTGAGGCAGCTGCTCACGTGCTTGGACAGCTCGCCCAATGATATCCCAGACATGCTCAATTGGATTGAGGTCTGGTGAGCGTGCAGGCCACTCCAAGCGTGCAATTCCCTCATTCTGAAGGTACTGGATGACAATGCGGGCACGGTGAGGACGGGCATTGTCATCCACAAGGATGAAATCGGGACCAATGGCACCAGCGTAGGGTCGGACAATGGGGGTGAAGAACCACGTCACGGTATGAGACTGAATTCATGGTGCCATTCTCCATCACCAGCAGATCGGTTTTGCCTTGCATTGAAATGCCTCCCCACACCATTACTGAGCCCCCACCATAGCGGTCATGCTGAGCAATGAAGTTGGGGTGGAATCGTTCATTCTGTCTTCGCCACACCCTCCTTCTCCGGTCAGTCACGTCCAAACAAAACCTGGACTCATCACTGAACAAAACTGGAGTCCAGTTTGCAGCAGTCCAGCCTTGGTGCTCCGTGCCCACAGCAACCTTGCTTGTTTATGTTGTCTGGTCAATGGAACCCGAATTGCTGGGGCCCTTGAATGAAGACCACCGTCGTGAAGCCTTCTCCTGATTGTCTGGGTTGACACCCGGTTCCCTGATACATTCTGGAGGTCATGCTGCAGCTGTGTGGCATTGTGGAAAGGATTTCTTCGTGCCTGGACAAGGGGATATCGGTCCTCTCGTGGGTTGTGACACGTGGGGTGACTCCAGAATATCGTGGAGTGACTGTCCCTGTTGTTTGATATCGATTCACATGCGGGAAACAAAGGCTCCAGCAACCTCTCGTTGCGATGACCCTCCTAGCAGCATCCCAACGCCTCTCGCCATATCTTCTGCGGAAAGGCGTCGTCTTTGTGCTTGCTGTTCCATTGTGGTGCGATAAACACTGCCGAATCACACTGAACCACTGTTTGCCGGTCCCAAAACGGCAAATGCGACGCTGACCTCTCCCCCTGTTTACCCCAGAATGAGGGGTCACGCAATTGACGTGCTCACCATGCTGCATGTTCCAGCGTGAAGGTGCAGGCAACAGTGTGATTGTTTTTCACATTTGTTTTGTGTTGCTGGATCACGTGTTTATTGAAGTCAGTTCAAAAGGATTTTTTTCATACACTGTTTTTAATTGCTGATCCCTAGCAAGTGTTGCAGTGGTATATTTGAACTGAAATAAAATGTGTCATGTTGAATTGCATCGCAGGTCATGGCCTGGTATTGTTGTTGAGTGACGTTGTTTTGCATTGTTTTGCGTTGCACCGCATGACTTTGCAATGGATTGTTTTGATTTGTGATGCATTTCAGTTTGAATTGCTTTGATCGTTGCTCATTATCAGATTGTGTGGCAGTGTTGGTATCGTAGTGATCTGAATATCATTGTTCCAATTTGCAAGAGCTGTGTCTGATCTCTGTGAAGTGTGTGAAACTAGATTGTGGTGGTGTACAATTGTCTGTCTGTCTTCTGTCCGTCTATCTATCTGTCTGTCTGTCTGTCTGTCTGTCTCTCTCTTTCTCTCCGTCTGTCTGTCTCTGTGTATTGGTCCGTCAGTTTGCCTGTCTGTCATCTATTTAGTTTCGTATTGTTCTGTTTATTTTTTCTGTGTTAATGGCCTTCTATATGTCTGTCTGTCTGTCTGATTCTGTCTGTCTGTCTTTCCCTCTCTCTTTCTCTTTCTGTCTGTCTGTCTCTCTCTATTTCTTTGTCTCTGTCTCTCTCTGTCTGTCTGTCTGCCTGGTAATCTGTCTGTCTGTCCGTCTGGTAGTCTGTCTGTCTCTCTCATTATTTGTTTGTCATCGTTATCGTCCTCATCATCATTGTCGTCATCGTCATCGTTGTCATCCCTCATCGTCGTCATCGTCATCTTCCTCATCATCGCCTACCATCCATCCATACAGACAACCCCCCCCCCCCCAGTCATCCACCGCAGCCTGCATCCTCTCTGATCGTGACACCGAATGGAAACCTGGCATCAACTGTTGCCAGGACGTCTAAGGGAACACTCCCATTCGCTACCTCCTCCCCCACCCCTCCCCCCACCCCTTTTTTGTTTCTGGCATTCCCGCCATTGAAACTTTGTTGGATATCAAACTCACAGAACGGTTTTCTACCGCCGTCCGTCATCATCTGATTGTGCACTCTTTAGTCCTAAGCCGCCCGTGCAGCTGTGATTAGGTCATGGGTGTGCAGGCCTGATGAAGACCTAAAGGTCGAAACGCGTCGTGTTTTGTCTTGTGATTCGTTTTTTTTTTTTTTTTTTTTGGCGATGCGCTATTAATTGCATTTAAAATTTGTTCAGATTTCCGCCTGCAGTCACTTCACTTAGCAGCTAAATCTTTCTTTCGCAGTCAAGACTTCCTACCCCCACCGCCTCTCTCTCTCTCTCTCTCTCCTCTCTCTCTCTCTCTCTCTCTCTCTCTCTCTCTCTCTCTCTCTCTCTCTGTCTACTATGGATCAGTCTGCTATGGACCGGTCTGCTATGGATCGGTCTGCTATGAATCGGCTGCTATGGATCGGTCTGCTATGGATCAGTCTGCTATGAATCGGTCTGCTATGAATCAGTCTGCTATGGATCGGTCTGCTATGGACCGGTCTGCTATGGATCGGTCTGCTATGAATCGGTCTGCTATGAATCGGTCTACTATGGATCGGTCTGCTACGGACCGGTCTGCTATGGATCGGTCTGCTATGAATCAGTCTGCTATGGATCGGTCTGCTATGGATCAGTCTGCTATGGATCAGTCGGCTATGGATCAGTCTGGTTGTGTTCTAAAGACGCGTTGCGCAGTTACGCACCAGAATCATTCGCTATACGGACAACACTACTGCACACTCGTCTTCAGACACGAATTTCCCCATTGTGTTTTCCTTCTAATAAATTAGAAATTTATATGATAATGATAATGAATACTTACATAGCGACCTATTCTCAGCTAGTAACGGTATACGGTAAACAAAAACATCGGGCATTATTTGTGACCCATAATGAACATACCTACAAATTTTCAGAAAGATCGGCCTTGTGGTTTCTGAGATATTCTATAAAGAAGAAAAACCGTTACATGCCATTACAGCCGTTAGTAAGGGATATGACGGGGTAAACTAAAACATCGGGCATCATCCGTGACCCATAATGAACATACGTGCTAATTTTCACAAAGATCGGCCAAGTACTTTCTGAGATATTCCATGGAGAAGAAAACCCGTTACAGGCCTTTACAGCCGGTAGTTACGGCTATAACGGTAAACTAAAACATCGGGCATCATCCGTGACCCATAATGAACATACCTACAAATTTTCAGAAAGATCGGCCAAGTACTGTTTGAGATATTCTATGAAGAAGAAAAACCGTACATGTACACATTTTCAGAAAGATCGGCCCTGTAGTTTTGTCTGGAGCGAGTGGAACACATTTTGACCACGGACACACAGACAGACGGACACACAGACAGACACACAGACAGACAGACACACAGACAGACAGCATTTCTTCGTTCCCATTCTAAAGTATCCCTGTTCTATAAGAATGGGAGTACAAAAAGAACACGAAATGTTAAAGTAGTTAGTAGTCAAATTCATTGCTTGGGCAAATTCAGCTCAAATACTGAGCAGGCACAATGACCAACAAAAATCTAGTAGTAGTAGTAGTAGTAGTCATCTTAGTTGAAACTGTGGAGTTTTGCCGTGACTATTAGCGACTGCACGTTATGACGTCATTTTTGGCTAAGTTGGTATACCAGCAACGGATTTGACCCGGATGTGTGTTGTTGCATCAAATGACGTCATTTTTTGGCTAAGTTGGTATACCAGCAACGAATTTGACTGAGCGACACTCCTGTTCTGTACACCTGTCCTTAATACGTCCATACTTTTGGCATTTGAAGCATCGCAAAGGTGAAGGAATATACATGGAAACGGAAACCCTCACATATCCGACCTTCACACACACGGGAGAGTTGTACAGAAAGTTTAGAAAAAAAGTATCTGTTGGCACACGCATGGGTCTTTTCTGTGCTAGAATCCCCCGTGGACGTCGGCCACCCTGGGAAGTCCAGATTCCTTCTTTTTTTTTTTTGTAATAAACATTTTAATGCATTATTTATAAAACATAACACACACACATAGAAGAAGAAAGAAACGGAAGGGCACAAAGTGGGTAGTGGGGGAAAAGGAAGGGGCATATCGAAAGGGGATATCTGAGATTATCATACTCCTGAAAGTAACATAATCATCATAGTAATAGTAACAGCAATAGCATCACTATTAACAAAACATACCTACAACCATAACAAGAACAGCATGACTATCAAGTTGGGGGGGGGGAGGGGGGGGGGGGGGGGGCGAAAAACATTGTGCAAATTGGTCAAAGGAAGTATGCAAAACATTTGACTTGCTCTTACGATATCTGATTAAACATATATATATATTATATATATTATAACACATATACACATACACACACCATATATACATATACATATTAAATAAAATATACATATATATATATATATATATAAACATATAATATACACCTATATTATATACACACACATACATACACATACACACATACACATACAATATATACATACTAGTACATATACACATAACACTACACATATAACATAACAACACATATACATATACACACACATATACACACACACATGTGTGAGCACATATATACACACAACATATCCACATATACATACACACATACATACACATACACATATCAGTTATACAGTGACAATAAGGTGTAATAAAATTTCCCATTCTGTAGAAAACCCTAGACACAAAATCAATAAATTTCGCATTATATTGTTCCTATCTTGTTGTATCTTTTATTCAGCTGCTTCTGAACGGATAGTTAAGTTAGTGGGATATTCTAATATACCTTTTTTATATATACTGTTTGGCAAAACATTAATATAAAGTCAAAATATACTATCTGAATAAGAACGGTTCCCACACTACACAGTACCAGTTCCCCGTAAATCTTTAAATCATAAACATTTCCGCATTTTTCATTGAACATTTTTTCCAAAGAAGTCCAAAAACATCTAATATATTTACAACCCAGAAAGGAATGTTCAATAGAGTCACTGCATCATTGCTAAACGAACAGTTTCTGTGGCAGCAGCCCCCATTTGCACTTAAAACAACAGTTTGTTGCAATAATCTATGAACAATTCTATTTGTAGCCACTGTCAATCTAACAACTTTAGTTTTAGTATTTTAAGGAAACCTCTTTCCAAGGAATAATCAACATTTAATATATGTGTCCATTTTCAACAACAATTAGGTCTGACATTGTCTTGGTTAGAATTTCAAACTTTAATTTCGATCTCTTTTATACTTAATTAAATATGTCTTAATCATTTGTATCCGAAAATCTGTTATTGTCTGTATTTCGTTTTATTATCCACTTATTCTGATATATTCTTTATTAGCCGATATAATACCATTAAACGTGACAAAATCGATCTACATCATGATTAGTTGAAAATTCCTCAAATTCATAAATTCTCCATTAGTCTTAAAAAAAGTTTTATGGCATAACACGCCCTTTTCCAGATCATAATATTTATGTTTAATACTACATTGCCAATTTTTTACATTTTCAGTCGTTGTAGAAAATCGTTTCAGAAAGCAATTCATTCCAAGTTTTGGTTGTACATTAAATTGAAAAGCCTATATCATTCAGTACATTCATCCAAAGGTGCTCATGTTTTTTATTCTTAAAAATCAAAAGCTGTTCCCTAGTAATCTAGAAACGAAAGAATCGGGCATATTCAGTGTCGCTTAACATTCCATTTATGGTTTGTGGTTTTTAAGTTTTTTAATCCATGACAGTTCAAAGCACAGATATATTTCCTAAGTTCGAATGTATTAGTCCACCCAGTTTCGTTGTTTTTGATATATGTATTCCGACTAATTTAATCTTGTTTCCATTCCAACAAACTGAAAAAAGCAGAGTTTTCTGGATTTTCCTATGAAGTAGACTGTGGATCTGGGAGTAATAATCCATAAGGTTATTAATTTGGGACAAAACACGCGATATTTCAAACATCTACTCCTACCAATTGGGTAATGGTCTTTGTGACCAAATCTTTAACAGTATTTTAACTTCAGCAGAAAATTTTTTCATTATAGTTTACTAATACTTTCACAATCTCTTACGATCTCTGCGGAACCTATACCTAAGTATCTTGCATCTAGAGATTCCATATCATTTTTTAAGTGAGGGGAGTAAGTTAACATTGTGATCTTTATCTTGCTTCCTAACCATACGCTTTGTTTTACTACTGTTCAATATGCAGTTCCCTGACACTCACTACCGAAGCGAACAAAAGAAAGTATAGTTTTTTCAAATGAAATGGGTGCGCATACATTAAATAACTAGTACATCGGCAAACTGAAATTTTGTGTTCGTGTCACCGATATGAATTCCTTTAGGATCGATTCCTCTTCTTTAATCATTATTGCCAAAATTTTCCGCACAAAGAATAACAAAAATGTGAAAGTGGGTCTCCTTGTCTGCATCCCTCTTCTACCCGAAAACCACAGGGAAGTATTTCCATTCACATAACAGTTGACTTTATATTTAGTAAAACGTCTCCAATCCATCGACAAATACTTACTCCACAGCCATAACCACTAAGATCTAAACATGAACTTCCAACTAAAGAATCAAAAGCTTTTTTCAAAATCAATGCTTAGAAGTAACCTGGAAATATCTTTGCATCTAGATAAGTAATTAAATCATAATCTAATCTCAAGATTGTTGCCTATGTATCTGTTGGCCATAAAACCGACTGTCTTCACCTTATCAACTGGGTAAAACCTTTTTTATTCTGTTATAAATGCCTGAAGAACCGTATCATATAGACAACAATCCAGAGAGATATAGCGCCCAGTTCTGAATATAATCTTCGGTTATCACCTTTGGGATACAAGTGAACAATATCCTTCTTTTTGGTGTTGTGGACATTCTCCATCCTTGTATTGCATCATTTAATGCTCTCACTTTACAAAACAGCCCAATCTGCTTCCAAAAACACTTAAAGAATTCAGCACTAATCCTCTGTCCCGGACTTTACGTACTAGCATGTTTTTTAATGCATAACCTGCCTCCTCTAAAGTAATTTCGCCTTCTAAAAATCGCTCTACTTCTATCGATTGTTTAGGAACATTTCTTATAAGTACCCTCGATATTTCACATTCTTCTACGTCTTTTTTCCTTGTAATAAGTTTACATAAAAACACTAACTTCCTTCATAATAACTTTCTGGATTTCATGGAATGTCCCATCTTATTACAAATCTGGTCAATTGTTTGCTAATATACTTTCTTTTCCTCAAAGATTACAAAAATAATTCGAAACCTTCCTCCTCCCTCTGCAATCCATCTGGCTTTTGAACTCAACAATACACCTTCCATTCTCCTCTCACGTATAGTTCGAGTTCTGTATTCTTTTTCTAAGCATGATAATTTCATTTTCAGTAAGTTTCTGTATTTACTAATGTTCAATAACTTTTATCAGTTTGGTTTTCATGGTCTCTTCTATCATTTCTGTTTTTCATAGTAGCAAAGCAACTGTTTTTGCATCGGATTTCATCAGCATAAAATCAAGGAAAAGTTTGTCGGAGAAATTTGTAACTGTTTTTCTGATTTAGACTCCTTTAATGTTGTTCTGATCGTAGTGAGGGCATTGCATATTCAACAAATAACATAAAAAAATTTTCCTGAATTTATTTCTTCTACGTAGCATTTATCCCTAAGTAAAGAGGCGTTAAAATTTTCCAAAAATTATGAATTTTTTCGGTTTGGCCGATTTTAGCGTTAACGTTAACATGAGTTCAGAACGGTAAATCCTAAAGGAATATCAGGTATTTTCAAAGTACCGAACAAAGTGTCTGATAATAGAAAAAACTCAAGCTACTTTGCTATAAAGGAGTTATTTTTCTTCTCCAGGAATAGCGTCTGCGTTCAGATTGTTTTCCCTCCAAACATCAGATAATCCACATTCTTCAGTTTCATTTTCTGCAGTTCTTTCTCTTCATTAGGATTCAGAACGCTGTTTTATATATAACAACAATCAATTGTGGATCTATTGCAATAAATCCATCTCTCCCCTGCAATGATATTAAGATTCTAATAACTCTTGATTTTATATTTAAACACTCTATAAAATCAATGGATCATCTCATTCGACTAAACGGACCATAACATTGACTAAAAGTATTTCCCTTTTACCAAAGTAGAGAAGGATATAATCATGAATTATACCATTTACATCTCGGATCAAATTTCTTATTTTAAAATCGAAAGTTTGTTTTTAAAAACAGACACTACACCTCATGCATTTGATCGAAAGACGCAAAGAAGCATACAAATCCCCCATCAATTTTACATATTTTTTCCAAATTAATTATTGAAATGAGTATCATGGAGACTATGATAAAAATTCTTTTTTGTTTTAGATAGTGAAATACACACTTCGTTTATACATGTCCTCTCTCCCAGACCTGGCATTTTAATGACAAAACGAGATACTATCCATTGAAGTAATAACCTTTCTTTACTAAAACAGCTGTAAGCCAAGAATCAATCAAAAATGGGACAAACGAGTGTCCACGATTTACACAGTTTTTGTTAAGCTCCTAATTAGGAACATAGCAAAAAAGTTACGACTTGATTAAAATTCACTAAGAAAAACATAATAAACAAGTTCTTCTTACTTTCACAAACATTGCCCATCGTTTCAAAAAGCAGGTTTTCCGCCACAAAACACACACCATACATCACAAAAGGTTTAAACAATTCTAGTGGAAGAAAAAAAAGAAAAACAAAAACAAATCAGAAAATTTCAGTTGCCGTGATGATCGTTGATTCACGGCAGAAGAGTGTCCTCTTTGAGCAATCATGTCAAAGCGTTCAGAATTTTCACAAACTTCATATACACAATACATCACATACCATTGACATCAAACGGAAAACAACATTATCATACGCGTTTACCATCCATGAATAGATGGAAACTCCACATAAATATAGAGCATATGTGCTGATCGGCAGATTTTATCTATAAACGTTATATACGAACTGAATAGTAAAGAGCATGATAATATGCCCGATAAGTCTTCCTCTTATAAATCATAAAACATGTACATGGCTAAAACGATAACAAATGGTTGGCAATAACATAGCAACAAGTTCAATCCTCGTTTCCAAAGCTCATTAAAGTGTTTCAGTGACCTAGTGACATAATACATAAGGAAACAACCACACTCACAATGCATGCAATCGGCCACTCGTATACAATGCACAGCATGCGCGCGCGCATGCACAACACACACACACACACAAACACACACACACACAACACACACACACACACACACACACTACACACTAAATAAATAGGGACTCCATCAACTGTCACTTGTTATCCATCTGTGAATCAATTCACAAAACAAATCCAATTACATTGCGTAAAAGGAAACCATGAATGACCCCACAATGACAAACTATGAATGAAGCAATTAACCAATAAAGTCATCAAACAAACAATTTACAGTAAAAAAACACATTTAAACCAATCCGAAGAAATCGCCTGTCGCCCTTGAAACAAAAAAATAAGCTGTAAACATATCCTGTTAAAAAAAAAATAATAATAAAAAAAAAAATTAAAAAAAAAAAAAAAAATTGAATGTCACAACCGATCGACTTCAGTGTAGAAGTTCCCGCCCATCCCCTGCAATGCACTCGAAGAGAGAGGAGAGAGAGAGAGAGAGAGAGATCCTCGTGAACATTTATCATCTGTTCAAATCGTGATCAACATTGGTCAGTTACCAGCGATCTTGATCATCATAGTCACACGTTAGCGGTTGATTGCCCCCCCTGCCCCACCTCCCACATACCCACCCCCCACCCCCAAATATATTTTTTCCTTTTCATTTTGAGATGTTTTTTAATGAATGTGCGCGTTGAGGGAGGCATGGGGGTGGGAAGTGGGAAGAGGGACAAAGAAGTAACACTAGAGGGGACAGGGTCAGAAACGAAGACAAAGAAAAAACGGAACCCGATAAAAAGAAAGGAATAAAGGAATGATCAAAGAAATCAGAGAGAGAGAGAGAGGAGATTGAGAGAGAGAGAGAGAGAGAGAGAAGAGAGAAGAAGAAAATGTCGTAGATGAAATTTTAGCAGAAGAGACGAAGAGGTAATGGAAGAAAGAGAAAACCGAGGGGGGGGGGGGGACGAATCTGTAAAGAGGATTAAGAACAAGGACGGAGCGAAGGAGAGAAGGGGGGGGGGGGGCAAGAGAGAGACGAGAAACAGAGAGATGGGAAGGAAGGGAAGAAAAAGAAGGAAGGTGGGAGGAGAGGGAGGAGGAACAAGACGACACGCCAAGACAGAGAAGGTGAGGAGGGAGAGGGATAGCAGGAAAGATAGATAGAGAGGAAGGCGAGAACAAGATAAAGAAGAGACAGAGAAAGGGATGATGGTGGAAGAGGGATGCGGTACAAGAAGAGAGAGAGAGAGGAGAAGAGAGAGAGAGAGAAGAGAGAGAGAAGAGAGAGAGAGAGAGAGGAAGAGAGAGAGAGAGAGAAACGCCTCCAGACACGGCACCTGATGACGCCCTTGCTTGAATTCAATGATTTGTGAGTGTCACCTGATTGCCTGTTTAATTCAATGTCGTTCGAACTTGAAAAGAACTCAGAATGCTTTTGTTTGCACATTCTATCAAAAACGAACGTTTCTTAGCGTTTCATTGATTTGGGTACCCGGAGAGTCCTTCTACTCCCTCGAATACAAAGATTCAATTCCATTTCAACCCCACTACAGGATGCACCGCACGGCGACACACGGTGGTCTGAAGAAGACCGCAGAGGAAAGGAGAAGTGTTCCAAAGAAGGCTTGGAACCTAAAGATACAAGTACAGAGTAAAGAGCCCGAGGCAGAAACTAGACGAAACAGAGGCTGCAGTTATTCTGTTGGTAGACTTTCATGGGTAAAAAAGAGATAGTAAAAGACACGTAGGCAGAAAAACAGGTGTAACGAGTTTTGTCACGAGGCCCTACGACGATTGACCCGTCTATGGTGCGGAATTATTTAGTCTATTTATTAGTCCGTTGCTGTTGTCTTGTATCCGTCCCTTAATGTGGTTTGTAGTGCGTTTGCACCTAATGTCGTTCATCTCAGGTTAGGTTTACTATCCTCTCTCTCTCTCTCTAATTCCACTGCCCGTGCAATTCAATCCTGCAGGTTCACTGGTTGCTGTACTTTTCGCTTGAACTGGCAGTCTCTGTCGGCCTCCTCCTGTCTGTACCTGCCGCACGTGAATCATTCTCTCGGAGGCTTGAGTATGCTCACTTGAGACGTAGCGTGCATGTTGCTGCCACCGTTTAGGCAGGTTTTTCTCTTCACAACGAGCGGAAGATGTCTCTGAAAGCGCCTGCTCTTATTTGGTTCACACCACTTCGTCGAAGGTTACCTCCACCCGTCCTTCCTGTACCATTCCTGTCTCCACCCCCTACTTCTGTGGCGATGAGGGCCAGCGCGGTGGAGCGACCTATGTATTCCCTTCTCATAGGGAATACTATCACCTTTTGCAGGCTGACGGACGCAGTCAGTCTGTGTCCGACGGATCTGCCCGTACAGGCGGTGTGTGGGAGATACACCACACCGCCAAAGCCAAGAAGCAGGAGCAGAATTTGCGTCCGATCTTCCAGCAGGCCGATCTCTGACGAGGTATCTGGCAAGGGCCGATCCTGCTACATGGTCCGTCTCAAGGCATGGACTGGAGTCCAACGCCTGCGACAACTGGTAGATCGTCCCCGCTCAATCTGCCCGAACGCCAAGGTGAGCTTCACCTCCTCAAGGGATCCACTTTAGGTTTTTTCACTCATGCAGATCGAGTGGCCAAGCAGCATGCTTCCCCAAAGCTTGAGAAAATCAGTTCTCCGGCCAGCCACTATTCCCCCCCATGCAGGTCATATGGGCTCAAAGAGCGTACTCTGAGCGAGTTTAGACAGGACTTCATACTGGCCTGGGGATCATTCTCAGGTTAGGCAGTACTGCCGCAGTGCGATGTCTGCCAACGGACAACGTCAGCCACCCAATCAAGCGGCAGGCCAATGCCTTGTCGAGCTGCTTTAAAGGGACTTGCAGCAGATGTTGCGTCGCCTTGTGCAGAGCAACCCGTTACTGGGACTACCGGATTCGTGTGCCGTGGAAGGAACGCCTGTATCACGCCAACCTCCTGAAGCGTACGTGCGACGAAACTCAGTGTCCAGGCAGGATTAACACCCCTGTCGTTGTGGAGAGTGGCGATGAGCACGCCGTGTCGTGGCACAGGAATCCCCATCAGTTCCTCTCGTCGAGGCGGAGTCTGGCAGATGTTTGCTTTGTTCAAACCTCTCCTCACCAGACAGACAACTGCATAGGTTAAAGCCAAAGTTCCAGGGCGTACCCAAGAAGAATACGCGGCCGGAAGTTGTAACTGGAGAGCGATTATCAACTCTCCAGTGCCTGGACCGGAATCCGGCCAGTCAGAGTCGTCGACTCATGAGTTAGGCAGAGAACGCAGAGTCAAGCTTTTCACTTTTCGCCAAATCAAGGTTCCAGCAATACAGATGCTGACTACACAGCCGAGCTCCGTAGTCAGCAACATTGGAGAAATCAGTCAGAGGGACACTCCCCTCACGCAGGTTAATCCCCTTTTGTCCTCTGTATCAGTGTATTAACAGTTTTCACTTCAGTGATGTTAACGGTATGAATCACCACATGTTCGGATGACAACTTTAAAATAGTTGGAAGGTTTTGGTTAGTTATGTTTGATAAATGTAGTATTATGTAATCTCCCTGTGTAATTCATCGTGAAACGGTCGTATTGATTTATCGTACTCTAGGTCGATCAAGAGTGTTGGGTTCGGTCCCATTTTTGTGCAATAGCAACATGCGTCAAGTTCAAAGGAGCACTGTATCTCAGAGAAACAGAAGCCTTTTAGAAGGGGGTTTTTTCACGATTTGTCACGAGGCCTACACATTGAACCCTTCCAAGGGTGGCGGAAATATTCATTATCCTATTCGTTAGCTGTTGTCGTTATCCTCCCTTAATGTGGTTTGTAGTGCGTTTTGTGCACCTTAATGTCTCACTCAGGTTAGGTTATACTTTTCTCTCCTATATTTTATTTTCCCCCCCACTCTCTCTCTCTCTAATTCCACTGCCCGTGCTAATTTTATCCTGCATGTTCACTGGTGCTGTACATTCGCTTGAACTGGCTGTCTCTGTCCGGCCTCACTCCTGTCTTGTTCCTGCCGCACGTGCGATCATTCCTCTGAGCTTGAGATGCTCACTGTGACGTAGCGTGGCATTTTGGCTGACCATCGTTTTTGGCAGGTTTTCTCTCACTCTCGAGCGGAAGATATCTTCTGAGAGCGCCTGCTCTTTTTTGTTCTAACACCACATCTCGAAGGTACGGTCGGTACCTTCAACCCTACAGTCGGACGTAGGAGGGACATCACATCACGTCTCTTTTCCGCATCTGCTCTGGCTGGTCCTCTCGACTGGACAGAGGGCAGAGAGTCGCTTGATTGACCCGCCACATTTGGGTCACCCACGGGTGAGCTGGTAAAATCAGTTTTCGGTGGTTTGTTTATTGTTGTTTTTTTTGTTGTTAGCCGGCTAGTAATTCATCTCTTTTGCGCAATTTCTTGGTGGGGCATTTGTATAAAAGAAATATTGTCCCGAGACCACTTTTCTGGTTAATTTCAATCTTAACCCTGGCCATCAAAATTTAATCTTAAAGTCTTTCTCCTTTTTTTATGCATCTGTGATGTCCGTAAGTCGGCGGGAAGGGGGAGAACCTGTGATTCAGGGTTGGTACTTGCTTTTCTCGCTTGTCCGCCCCTGTCAACAATCGCAGGCGCACGTCTCAAAATTCTTCAGCCACCGTCTATTGTGTGAGCAAGGGGGAACGAGTTTTTATGATTGCGAGCGTGCGTACGCCTGATTAGTCTTTGGATGCGTGATGGAGAATTGTGTCGTTTTCAAATGTTGTTATAAAATGTGTGGATAATTGTTGCCATTGAGTTAGTATATTTGTAAAAGTGTGGCAGTTTATAGAGCAGCGGTTGCTGAAATCTGTTCAGTTCCTAAGAAAGGAACATGTTGAACGGAGTGATAGGAAGGATGAAGAGATATATTGATATTTGTTTGTTTTAGCCTGTTAATTGAAACCTCTTACCATGCTCGTGTGAGGAGACATTTACAACTTCCTCGTATGGTTTTTGACTGTTATGCTCAGTTCTTTGTTAGCAGATTTCATTAATTTAATTAGCAAACACTCCCCTCGCCCATCATGCAAGTGGCAGTTAGGAGAGAGGCAGCAGATTATCAGACCGTACTGACCTTCGGGGTTTCCAGTACCTACTTCCTTCTTTCCTTCCATTCCTTCCGTGTCTCCATCCTCCCGGGGTGGGGGGGGGGTGGGGGGGGGGGGGGGGGGGGGGGGGGGGGGGGGGGGGGGGGGGGGGGGGGGGGTGGATTCACCACACCCCCGAAGCTTGCGCCAATGGTGGCCACGCACTGGTTTATAGCAACAAGGACTTTGCTTGAGGATCCCGACCCTGTCCGGGACCTTCAGCGACAACGCCGTACGTCCCACGGGAACGCGTTCACCGCGTTTCGGACCTCCTACATCCCGTGTCACCAGTTTAGTTCGTTGTGCGTCGTGCCATTGGGGTGTGTGTGGTGTCAATGGTGTCGGCGTCGAAGTCACTTTTGTTTTTCAGGAAACCGACCTCGTTAGGGGCACTTGGTTGCGACTCGGTGCTCACAGAGAATTTGGGGAGGCAGGGGTGTGGGGAACCACATGAAAGCACGGAAGGAATGCGTGCTGGTAATCCATAATTCAAGATTATATATCTATGTGAGCGTTGAAATGTTTGTTGCGACTATGGGTATGTCGTGTTTGTTGAAATGCTTAATTGTGTGTATATGTCTGAGTGATAAAATCTGAGTGTGATGTGCATGTTGTTGTGTGTTGAATCTTATTTGTTGACTATGTGTTGTGTTGTGTGAGGAATAAAATGGTGAGTTGATATCGAAATCTTTCTTGTGTGGTCTCTTGCTGGGGCGTGTTCGTTCATTCACTCACCTTCAACTCCCATCTCGAGCGATCCTGTCAGGAGCAGACCTCCAGGGTCGGTCGTGACATTTTGGGGGCGCGTCGGGATGTGAAGGGCTCTGACTGTCTCTCTCTCCCTGCTCGTTTCGCGGAGTACCATTCCATCCTGTCTGTTTGTAAACTTTTAGATAGGTTGTCATGTTTGTTTGTGGGTGTTGGTCTGTGTGACTCTAGACGTGTAAGGGAGACTTGGTGGCCTGAAGGAACATCGGGGTACTGGGGGATCCGAGTGAGACCAGGGTGAGACGACCGCGACCAGAACCTCCTCCTTCCGCAGTGCCTCACGCAGATACGGCCGTAAGACTTTCCTTTCATGTTGCCACTCATCTGCCTTCCTGTTTTGTATTTAACCATTTTTTTTACCGGTTATTGAGTACAGGTGGGTGTATCGGACGTTATGAGTCACTTATGATCCTCTCTCCCGGATTCCTTCTGTCAATGTTTTTGGGGGCTGAGACCCATCCGCCCTGTTGCATGTGCTTGGAGCGCGGTGATGCCAGAGTGGAGCACCTGGACATTTTTTTTTTGTTTTTTTTTTTTCCGGTGAGCCCACCGCACTGTTGCTCGTGTTGTAGAGCGCGGTGTTGCCAGAGTGGGGCAATCCGGACATTGCATGATGACATTTTTGGGGTGTGGGGGGCGAGTTTCAGTTTAGTCACCAAGAGACGTACATATCCGTGCGTATCTGTTTTTCAAGTGGAATTGTCCTTCTCCTGTATTTGATAACGAAGTATATCGTTGTCATGGCAACGTCCCGGTGCTGGTGGTTATTGGCGACGCGTCATCGAATAGGAAAGGTCTTCAAAATGTATTCCCTACTAATTAGTACCAGTACTGCGACTACAGTGACTTCTACTTATTCAAGTGCTGTAGGCCGATAGTCCATGATTACTTTCACTACCTCTTCGCTAGGGATCTTCCTGTTTTGAGACCCCGACTGGCACTTCCGCTCGGAAGCGTACCAAAGTATAGCGAAGCAACTGTGGTCTTCTGTAGAGTCAACAGAAATCAAAACCCTCTTTTTCTTCATGCTTCCCCTCGTAAGGAGTATATTCCCGGGAGACTTTTCCTCATGGAAAGACGAGACCCAAGGGACGTACAAACGGGTCATCTCCGGAGTCGGGAGTGGGGGAATCCTTCCCAGACAATGCCTCCAACCCTTATGTTCTGGAGCGGCAGCGTAGTGAAGAGGCTGCATGCAGGAAGCGCTCGCGTAGGGAAAGGCTCTAGGCAGGAAGCCCTTCGTAGGAATAGCTGCTAGTCAGGAAGCCCTGTCGTGTGAAGAGCAACGCTCCGTCGGGAAGACAGATAGGATGGAGGCTCTGCGCAGAGAGTAGACTGACAGACAGGAAATTCTCGTAGGAAGAGGCTATGCTGGCTGCGCAGAGAAGAGGCTGTCAGCAGGAAAGCCCTCCGTCGGGAAGAAAGGGGTTTTAGATCATCGTAGAGAGGAGGCCTGGCCAGACAGGAAGATCAAGCGCAAGAGAGGAGGCTGCCTAGAACAGGAGCTCTGCGTAGGGAGGAAGATGAACAACTTATTTCACGTCACCCGCATCTGTAAATCAAGGTGGGTATATCGACAGCAAGTGATAGATTAGAGTCCACATTACAGCTCCCAGAGTTCAGACTAGTAGACATTGTATGTTCTTAGAGCATTTTGACAAGTTGCTATTCATACCAATTGTCCCTGAGTAACAAAAGGCCATGTCACCTTTTTCTGGATTATCAGGTAGAAGCAAGGGAGTGTGTGCTCACATCTAAATGAAGGCGCGTTCTTATGCAGACCATGCAGTTGCTTCTGCGTAAGCGTTTTTTCCACTCACTCCAGAGACGTACAGAGGAAGTTTAGGTTCCATGAAAAGAATAACGATGAGACCTTCGTGCAGTTTGGAGATAGGCTGCGTAAAAACGCTAGGGTACAGCGTCCGTTAGCTAACGGAGCTGGAGGATCTGATTCTCATCGGAACTCTGACCAACACTGTGTCCCCAGAGTGAAGGATTCAGTAAAGGACGAGACAGCAACCTCAGATTACGGGCCGGCGGGGATACATACCGCTGAGGGTTTGCTGAGCCGTAGATCGTATTGCACCCGCCCGATACGACAGGAAGACCCCCACAGGATTAGTGGCAATAGGGCGCCGGACGGCTGCAAGCGGTCGAACAAGGCAGGCAGTTCATCGGGGACCTCAGCACCCCACTGTTGTGTTTATCTTTGTGGTCATCCCCCATAGGACATTAGAAAGATAAGTCCTAAAGCCGCGAGTCCATGGTGCTAGTTCTTTCAACGTCTCGTGCCTCGGCTAACGTGGTTCCATCCCAGCTTCGGTGTACGGAGTCCCCATAGTTTCTCTCTATTGTTGGGTTCTTCCTTGGTCGACACCATTCAGGGATTCGGGAATCATTCACTGATCTTTGTGGAAAAGGATTTGATTTCCCCTGAGGCTCAGCGGGGTGCCAGAATACGATGTGTGCGGGTTGAGTCCTGTTTTACCTCCACCCGCCTTCCTGTACTCAATCCTGTCTCCACCCCCTACTTCTGTGGCGAAGTGTGGGTCCATCGCGGTGGAGCGAACCTATGTATTTCCCTTCTCATAGGGGAATACTATCACCTTTGCGGACGGACCAGTCAGTCCTGTTTCTACGGATCTGCCCTTACAGGCGTGTGTGGTAGTTACCACTCCGCCAAAGCCAAGATAGCAAGCAGGAATTGCGCCCCTTTACTTACAGCCGTTCTCTGACGAGTTCCTGGCAAGGGCCGATCCTGCTACCAAGGTCCGTCTTCAGCCAGGGACTTGGATAGTCCAACGCCCTGCGCCAACTGGAATATCGTCCGCTCATTCCTGCCCGACAACTCAAGGTGAGCTTCAAGCTCCTCAAGGGGATCCTCTTTAGGTTTTCCACTCAGGCAGATCGTGTGGCCAAGCAGCTTGTCGTTCCACCCAAAGCTGAGAAAACAGTTTCTCCCACCCGGCGCCCACGATCCCCCATTGGCAGGTCATATGGCTCAAAGCGGACTCTCGAGCGAGTTAGACAGGACTTCATCTGGCCGGGATGCATTCTCAGGGGGAGTTTATGCAGTAACTGCCGCCGTTGCGATGTCCTGCCAACGGAACAACGTCCACCCTATCATGCCGCAGGGCCAATGGCCCTTGTCGAGCGCTTTAATTGGGACGATGAGCAGATGAAGGCGTTCGCACTTTGTGCAGAGTCAACTCTCGTGACTGGACAACGGATTCTTGTGCGTGTGAAGGAACGCCTGTATCACGCCAACCTCCTGAAGGCGTAACGTGCGACGAACACAGGGCAAAGGCAGGAATTCACCCCTGTCGTTGTGGAGAGTGGCGATGACACGCCGTGGTCGTGGCCTCAGGACATCCCCACAGTTCCTCTCGTCGAGTAGGAGTCCGTGGCAGGATGTTTGCTTTGTTCAAACCTCTCCTCAGCTCAGACAGATCAACTGCAATAGGTTATACCAGAGTTCCAGAGGCGTACCCAAGAAGAAGTACGGCACGGAAGTATGTACTGGAGAGCGATTATCATCCTCCTGCCAGTGCCAGGACCCCGATCCGGCCAGTCATTCCGACGACTCATGAGATAGCAGTGAACTGCAGAGACATGACTTTCACTTTTCGCCCTATCAAGGGTTCCAGCAATACAATGCTGACTAACTCAGCCGAGCTCCGTAGTCAGCACATTGGAAAATCATTCAGAGGACACTTACCCCTCAACCAGGGTTATATCCCTTTTGTCCCTCTGTATCAGGTGTAGGTGACAGTTTTCACGTTTCAGTGATGTTAACGTAGTGAAATCACCACTGGTTCTGATTGCTACTTTTATTTTGTAAGGATGGTAAAGTTGTTTGATAAATGAATTATTTATGGTATCACCCTGTGTAATCTATCGTGAAACTGTTGATTGGATTTTATTATCTGTACCTGTCGAACACAGAGTGTTGGGTTCGGTCCCATCTTTTGTGAATTTTAGCACATAGCGTCAAGGTCAAAGGAAGCAACTGTATCTCAGAGAAACAGATGCTTTTAGAAGGGGCGAGTTTGTCCACGAGTTTGTACACAGCCTACTACGACGATTGAAACCCGTCTAGGGTGGCGGAAATATTCATTTATTTATATCGATGCTGTTTGTCGTGTATCCGTCCCTTATGTGGTTTGTAGTGCGTTTGCACCTTAAAGCGTTCAGCTCAGAGTTAGGATTTACCTTTCTCACTTCTCTCTCTCTAAATCAACTGCCCGTGCATTCATCCTGCAGGTTCAGCGGGGCTGGTACCTTTCGCTTGAACTGGTGATGGTTCTCCTGTCGGCCTCTCTCCGTCTTGTACTGCCGCACGTGCCATCATCCACTTAGGCTTGAGTATCTCACTGTGACGTACGTGCATGTTGGCTGCCATCGTTTAGGCAGGTTTTCTCTGTCACTTCTAGCGGAAGTGACTCTGAGAGCGCCTAGCTCTGTTTTTTGGTTCAACACCACTTCGTCGAAGGTACGGTCGGTACCTTCATCCCTACAGTCGCCTGAGGGAGGGAACATCCAATCACGTCATCTTTTCCCGCATCTGCTCTGCTGGTCCAATCGACTGACAGAGGTGCAGAGAGTTCGCTTGATTCGCCACTTTTGGTCCACCACGGGTTAGCTGTAAGCATCATTTTCGTGTTAGTTTAATGTTTGTTTTTTTTGTTTGTAGCCGGCTAAATCTTCTCTTAGCTCAAATTCTTTGGTTTTCAAAATTAATAAAAGAAATATTGGTCCGAGAACCACTTATTTTCTGGTTATCCAATCTTAACCTGGCCAGTCAAAATATATCTTTAAAGTCTATCTCTCCTATTTTATGCATCTGCGATGCGTAAGTCGGCGGGGAAGGGGAGAACCTGGTGATTCAGGGTAGGTACTTGCTTGGTCTCGCTTGTCCGCCCCTGTACACATTCGCCGTCTCTTAATCTTCAGCACCGTCTGTTAGTGAGGTTGCCAGGGTGCACGCGTATATAACAGTTAATATCGTCTCGTAGCGACCTCATGCAACACTATAGGAAGCTAGGGCTTTGCGCATATATGTCGTTTTCAAATAGTAGTAATCAAAATGAGTGGACATAGAGCCATGTCGAACGAAATATTTTGTAAATGTGGTGGCATTATAGATCATCGTACAGTAACAGAATCCTATTCCAAAGCAAGGAAAAATGTTGAACGTTAGAGCGGGACGGGATGAAGATATAAAAATGCATCAATTGTTTTTGTTTAGCCTGATAAAGTCACCACTAACCCTGCTACGTGTGAGGAGCACCATAAGTCACACTGTTCCGACGTAAGTTTTGTTGACTGTTATCTCAGGTCTGTGTTATCTGATGTCATTCATTTAATAGCAAACACCTCCCCTCGTCCTAATCAAGCTAGTAGTCTGTTTCTTATTGAGCAGCGATATCAGACCTTACTGACATCGGGTCCATACCTTTCTTCCTTCTTTCCATCCAGTTCCTTCCGAGACCTCACCTCCCAGGGGGGGGGGTTGGGGGGGGCTTCACCCGAAGCTATGCGCGATGGGGAGCGCCCGCACGTGGTTGAGAGCACAAGGACTTTGCTGGAGATCCACCCCAGTCCGGGGCCATCAGCGACAACGCCTACGTCCCACGGGACTCGTTCTCCTCGTCTTCCGTAACCTCCTACAGCCCGCGTCACCATTGTGGTTCGATTGTGTCTTCCGTGCCATACGGGTGTGTTTTGTCAATGGGGTCATGTCGTCGAAAACACTTTGATCAGGAAACCGACCCGTGTTTGGGTCACATGTTGCGACTCGGTTGCTCACAGTGGACTTAGGGAGGCAGGGGTGTGGTGGAACCACAATGAAGCAACGGAAGGGAATGCGATGCCTGGAAATCCATATACAATGATAATAGTTATATGAGTGCTTGAAATGTTTTGTTTGCGACAATGGGTATTCGTGTGAGTTGAAATGCATAATTGTGTGAATGTCGTGAGTGTACAAATGCTTGAGTGATAGATTGATCATGGTGTGTGTGTTGGAAAGCTTAATTGTGACTATGTGTTGTGTTGGAGTGAAAAATGGGTGTTGATATCGTAATCTTCTTGTGTGGTCCTCTTGCGGGCTTGTGAGTTTCAGTCACTCCCTTCACTCCCAATCTAGACTGATTCCTGGACAGGGCAGACCTCCCAGGTGGACGGTCGTGACAACAGGAAAGATATGAAAAAGGGGGTGGGCACAGGTTAGTCGAGAAACACCCCCGCACGAGAAATGCCGGCCCCAGCCGCAAGCCATCCCTAAATACCCAACAACTACGAAAGGAATTATGAATGAAGCAGTCAAGGTGTAAATTAGGATACATTATCTACAACTGGACAGGTAGCCCAAGCCATTTCATGGTTTATTAAAAATTTTCAGTGTGTTTGCGTGTGGGCGCGTGTGTTGAGCGCATCCAAACAAGAGACCAACTGAGAGAGATAGAGAGAGAGAGAAGAGAGAGAGATGAGATAGATAGAGAGAGAGAGAGAGAGAGAAGAGAGGGAGGGGGGAAGGGAGGGTATCGAGTTTCAACCGCTTCAAATAAAAACTCGAAGATAACATTGTAAAATTTTAAGTAATAGATTGATTTTGTTTACTATTTAACAAAATGAAACAAACAAAACACAACAAAATCAAACCAAACTGATTGCCACAAACTTCACATTACCGAGAATAGCACAGACACAGATGAAAGCTGCACGTCTCGGAGATGAGCTATGCTAGTTCAACCTCTGTCAACTCAAACATGCTGATTGCAGTCTGAGGGGTGGGTACCGATGCCAAAAGTCGTCCACAAACACCTCAAACTGAGAATATTTCAAAGTTTCGCCCTCCCAGTCCCACTATACTTAAGTCTGCTCCAGTTTTCCATTCTGGCGTTACTGATCCAACATGATGTCACACAAATGAAGAAAACATAAGACACGTAAGATTGCCTCACAACATTCAAAAGTTAAGACACTCTGCAGTAGATGCAAAACTACCAGCCTGCTTAGACATTCCTGAGCGGGGGGGTGGGACCTCGTTTTATATATCGAACTTGATTGCAGAAATACTGTTGGAAATGCTCACCTATAGTGAAACAGATTAATAACGGCGCTCGAAACAAATTTGTAGATTCGTTCTTGAAAAACCTATTTAACATATATAAATAATAACAATATATATATATATATATATATATATATATATAAGAAAATATATATATTCAATAATATACAAAAAAACAATAAAATTCCAAGGATACTACTGAGCACCATACCCACAAACTTACAGAGCACTTGGTGTGCAATGACTGCAATAAATAATTTCAATAATAAACAAAGCTTGCTCTTATGCCTTAGATTGAGAATAGGGGAGATAATGCATTCATATCTGCAGTGGGAAGTTATACTGCTAACGAACAGTATGTGCTCAAGTGGGTGGATGGGGAAAAATAAAAAAATGCTTCTCCAAATGAGCCTACAGCAAGCTTATAATCTCACAGTAGGGAGGAAACTCACTAACACATAACTCCTGGTAAATACCGATATTTCGAAACCTGGTTGTTTCTCCTCATGACCGCGGAAAGATGGTAATTTCTCCTCTTCGCCTTTCGGATTATATGAAGAATGCTGTCCCAGAAAAGGCTGGTCACTGAGGAGAAACAACCAGGTTTCGAAATATCGGTATATGACCAGGAGTAAAGTTGTTAGTGAGTATTCCACCCTATTGGATGATTAAAAAAGCTTGCCTGAAGACTCATTTTAGAAGGCATTATTTATTTTTCCCCATCCACCCACTTGAAGCACAACTGTTCGTTATGCAGTATAACTACCACTGCGTGATTATGAATGCTTATCACCCCCATTTCTTCAACTCTAGACATAAGAGCAAGCAGTGTTTATAATTGAATATTTCTTGCAGTCCTTGCAACACCAAGCTGCTCTTAAGTTGCTAGGAATGGTGCTCAGTACATATCCTTGGAATTTAATTAGTTTTTTTAGTAATGTAGTCCCTTTTGATTCATTTCCAAGAACAGGCCCTCACACTTTTGTCTTAAGAGGTTATCTTTTATATTTTCTACTTTTTCACAAGAAAATGTAGCTTGTTTTGTTCTTTCATGAATTTCTTTGCACTTCTTAGGTGGCACCCTTTGGTTGGTTTTTATGAAAACTCAACAAACAAACTACGGTATTGCACACCAGCCTTTTCTGTATAGCATTCTCTAATTGGGGTAAGAAAAGCAGAGGAGGTCTAAATTACCACTTTCCGCGGTCACTGAGAGAAACAACCAGTATCGAAATATCGGAAATAAGGGGGGGGGGGAAAAAAAAAAACAACCAGAGTTATGTGATATTGATTTTCCTCCCTATTGGGAGAATAAAAGCTCTGCTGAAACTCAATTTTGATAACCTTTATATATTTTCCCCATCCACCCACTTGAGCAACAAACTGATCGTTAGGCATAAAACTACCACTGCGGATATGAAAGCTTATCTCCCCCTATTTCTTATAATCCCTAAGACAAATAGCAAGGCTGTGTTTATAATTGAATATTTCTTGCGTCATTTCAACACCAAGCTGCTCTGTAAGTTGCAGAAAGGGTGCACAGTACATATCCTTGGAATTTATTAGTTTTTTTTTGAAATTTAGTCCCATTGGATTCATTCCAGAACGGGCCCCTCAGCACTTTGTGTCTTAAGAGGTATCTTTTTTAAAATATTTCTACTTTTCACAGAAAAAGTAGCTTGTTTTTGTTCTATTCATGATTTTCCCTTTGCTTCTTAAGGGCACCCTTTGAGTTGGTTTTTAGAAACTCAACAAACCATACTACGGTATTGCAACACCAGCCTTTTCTGGATAGCATTCTACTTAAAACTCGAAAAGGGCAGAGGATCAAATTAACCAACTTTCCGCGTCACTGAGGAGAAACAACCAGGTTTCGAAATATCGGTAAATGACAGGAGTTATGAGTTAGTGGTTTTCCTCCCTATTGTGAGATTAAAGCTTTGCTGAATGCTCATTTTGATAAGCATTTTATTTTTAATTTTCCCATCCAGCCCACTTGAGCACATACTGTTCGTTAGGCAGTAAAACTAACACCAGCAGATATGAAAGCTTATTCTCCCCCTATTTCTTCAATCCTAAGGCATAAGAAGCAAGCTTTGTTTAAAATTGAATAAATATATATATAAATATATATTATAAAATATAAGAGAGAGAGAGAGTAGAGAGGAGAGAGATAGAGAGAGAGAGAGAGAGAGAGAGAGAGAGAGAGAGACGTCACATAAACAATCTAAATGACACTGGATAATCCAACCTATTTCACGAACATGTTTCACACTGTCAACCATGCATGCATAATAAAAGAACGATGTTCTGTAACTTGTATCCTCTATCAAAATAAATCAAGTGATGCAGTCTATTTTAACACTGTCACTACTTTCATTTTGCAACTGTAACTTAGAAGGAGATATAAAATGCTTTTTAAGGCAACCGCATTTTGGCAAGGGTGCGGGCATCGGACAGCGGCGGATCGTTGTCTGGGTTTTTCCCAGTTACCACAGGCATCCTGTATCCTGGACTGTATCTGCCATGCATAAGCCTTGATCTCTTAGGGTCTTCCCCCCCCCCCTTTTGTGTTTATTTATGATGGAAGTCCAGAGTTTTGCTAGACAGTTCTATAGGGAAGGGTAGAGGAAAAGGAGGATGGAGATTGGAAGGAAGCGGGATGAAAAAAGAGGGGAGATTGCTGAAAACTAACTCTCTTTCGGAAAATCAATTACGCTCCAAAAAACTGTTAAGACAAGGAGGAAGTGAGTGGTGGTGGTGGTGGTAGTGGGTTTGGAAAGCGAGACAAGTAACTTCTCCCCAGCAAAGTTGTTGATGAACAGGGAGGGTAAGTGCCCATGGTGTGATGGAGAGAACAGAAGTAGTTGGGGATGGGTCCTCGATGCAAACATTTAGCACTTGTCTGCAACGTGTGCTTGAACAAAATTTTGTAACAACCGGGGCCTTTTTTTTGTTTGTTCTGAACGCGCTTTTTTAAAGTTTTTTTTAAAATTTGACCAGACAGTGGGAACACACACACCACACACACACACACACACACACACACACACACACACACACACACACACACACACCACGCAGATGGGGGTTGGGTGGGGGATGGGAACTGCGGAGCAACGACGCCTGACGTACACAAAACTGAATACAATGATGAACTCTGGGTAAGGAGGAAATGATGGACTTGACTGGGTGGTCGGGGAGGTGCGGGGAGGGCGGGCGGAGGTAAGTGATATTATATCATTTAGGAAAACAATACAAAAAACCTAACCCATTCCATTCACTGAAAGCCCGATCTTTTAAAGATGAGTGTCCACCGAAACATCAGTCGCTGCATTAAACCATGTGCTGGAGGTATTCAGCCAGTAACTGTCGATTCGCCATTAGCAACGTTATTTCACGGGCAATATCAACAGCTTAAAAAGGACTCATGAGTGATGCATGTTAACCACGTAAATGAATACGTTAAGGTCAGCAAATTCGTCCAACGTTACTCCACAAGAAGGCGACTTAAAAACTGTAAATGTTTCGAAAAGTATCCTGCTGATATCCGTAAAATGACACACTATGATATGACTACTGTTGGTTACATAGCTTTCTGTTAGTGTACAATTTGTACTGATTCTGTGGTTTTCAGTAAAATGCAGTCGTATGTTAATGTATAGATTAGTTCCTTTGGCCAGAAACCAGAGCGATATTACGATAAATGCGATCATCTTAGCATGTAATACCTTCGGTGAAATAATCTACAACCATGCGTATTTTGCATGTTTTTACACATTCATTTCAATATGAAACAAAATGACATATATCTTATTACTTATTTTTACTTACGTAACTATTTTCCTTTTCAAACCCCCCCCCGCCCCCCCCCCCCCCAAGAGCATGCGTGCACTTCCACACTCTTTATAATCCGTCATTGTGACAACAAAACGGTTTCTTCCTTCTCAACTAC
>CM031613.1:41224876-41227056 GCA_018398815.1 Conus ventricosus
AAAGGTAAAGAAACACTAAGATTAAATTTCAGGGATGAAAAAAAGATATAACGATTTCCTAAAAAACGCGAAAATTAAAGGGCTATTTTTCGGGTGAAAAGGGGGTGAAATCAATATTAAACCATTGTGGAAAGTTGTTTCGGTCCAAACTCCTGCATTGAAAAAAAATTTTGTGAGCAAACCCTCATTCCCGGCATTGGAGGGTCAACAAAAATGGCAAACTGGTTGCTGCATGTGAGCACGTGCACACCATGCAGAGCAAAGTTAACCAGCGACAAGTACGCAGGGCATGCAGCCTTTATAAAGCCGCGCTACAAGGTTCAGATAACGACTTGCCGTCTGAGCGCTACAGAGATGCCAAGACTACGAGCGAGGAACGCAATCGTGCCCTAGGCCATCTGGAGGCTGGTGGAGCCAGGCAGGTCGCCAACATCTTTAACGTCCCATCTCAAATCTATCGTCTGCAGCACCGCATGCGAGTCACTGGTACCACTGATGATCGTCCCGGCCAGGCCGTCCTCGGGTCACCACCCCAAAGAGAGGATCGCCATTTTGTTCAAAACCCATCTGCGGGACAGGGGGAAACAGCCGCTAACACTGCTCGACAGGTGCCTGGGAATCTCCAGCAACGAATCAGCCTCAACACTGTGCGGCGGCGCCCTTCAGGAGAACGGGCTGGCATGTAGGCGTCCTCACAGAGGTCCGGTACTGACACCAAGACACCGGCAGGACAGGCTGCGGGGGCACAAGCCGAATCAACTGGCGCAGGCAGCAGTGGGGACGCATACTGTTTCAGATGAGGGGCCGTTTTTGTATTGACAGGGCTGACGGTCGTGTCAGAATATGGCGTCGACCTGGTGGAACGCTATGCTGACTCCGTGTTGGTTAGAGCGGAACCCCTGGGGAGGCCCGAACGTTATGATATGGGGTGCAATTGGCATTAACCACGCATAGGACCAGTCATCTTTCAGAAAAATTGGTCCTGGTCGCGGACAGGGTGTCAATGCACAGCGCTACATCCACCGGGTTTGCCTAAAACCCCATGTGTTCCTTTTTTTGCGCAACACCCAAACTGGACATTCCAACAGGACAATGCAAGACCACACACAGCAGGGCCACCCAGCAATTTCTTCAGCAAAAACAACGTCAATGTGCTGCCTTGGCCAGCCCTCAGTCCCGATTTAACCAATAGAACATTTTTGGGATGAATTGGCAGAGGTTGGACTTCCTGCGTCCACGACCGCAACAGCAGCTCAACTTCACCAGGCATCGTCATGTGTGGGGCTGGTGTGCCAAGAGGACGCATCAACCATCTGGTCCACTCAATGAGCCGCAGGTGTCAAGCAGTTGTCCATGCAAATGGTGGCCACACACGGTATTAGGACTTCAAGTGGTTTGTCACGTGACCTTGGATTTTCCACACAAAGACATTTTTGCTGATGACATTTTCACAACATTACCGGTTTTAATGAATCAAATCACGTTGAATTCTCGCTTCCACTCTGTACAATTGTGACCAATAAAATTCGCCCTAACATATGGAAGTCAGTATATAATAAAGATAGCTTGGAAGGGGGTGGTCTTTCACATTAGCGGATAAAAGCACACTTACACACACACACACACCCCACACACACAGACACACTCACACACGCACACGCACACGCACACACACACACACACACACATACACACACACAGTTTGTTATGTTTGGGTGGGGGCCGGGGCCACTGGTCAAACAAAAAAATGTACGTCAGCACTCGGATCGCCCAGCCCGTTTCCCTCAACTAAAACTGCGTTAAGGTTGAGAGGGGGGGGGGGGGGGGGGGGGGGGTTGTGATCGTCCCCGCCAGCAACTTCTGTCTGGGGGACATTTTTTATGCCAGGATAAACAGCCCGATAGTTCGTCCTTTCCCCTTTTTTCGTCTCGACCCGGTTCCTACTGTGAGTGAGTTTGCTACGGGCTCAGTTGGGAAGGGCTGGGACCACACAATGCAGGTGTCTGTATCTCTCGGACCTGGTTGACGCCGGGCTATATCATGAAAGGGTAGGCGTAGAGTCTAGCCCATGGTCCCTGAATTTCATCCCCAACCCGGAAATTTGGAGTCTCATGTGCCCATTTCTATTCTCCCATCTGGGTTGCCTTAGTTCACAAATCATGTGCCCTCCCATCAGCAAG